>OY979694.1:43012924-44244484 GCA_963855945.1 Thereva nobilitata | reverse complement strand
GCACGATGAAAAGGCGTCTTGTATAAGGGTATTGCAGCTAAGAGAAAATCTCATTCTGTTGAAATTGAAAAACTGAATTTATAAGAAAAATGAAACTTTATCTTTCATATCTGAGAGATTGGGGTTAAGTGAAAAGGACAAGAACTTAATTTTATGAATAATAACCATTTGAATAAATCTTATGTCATAATTCTTTGCCGTAGAATAATTAGCACAATTCATTTTTGGTAGTCTTGTTCGTTCTTAAAGGCCCAGAAAACATAGTAATACACACCCTACTCGACTTTGTATGAGAATTGACATTTCAACTCCCAGAAGGGGGTGTATGGGGTTGATTACGGGGAAATGGCTAGTTAAAAAAAATTTTTATGGTCATATTCGGTTTCAGCGACCCCAAAAACGGGAGAAGGGGAATGTACCCTCTGGATCTTGACATTTTTTTTGTGTGTGCCTGTGTTATCTATTCATGTTTTCGATCTGACCCGATAGACGGATCAGAGTGAAAAGTAGGCTATACGCCTAAGAAGATACTAAATCATCCCGTGAAAGTTCTTAAATCGGATTAACCGTTCCGAGATTTGAGGTTTACAATTGGAATGATAAAAAAAGTTTCCACTCGCTTTTCTTCGGACTAATAGTCAGAACCGAGTGAAGCCTTAAACATGCCTAAGGAAATACAGACAAACACGTTTTTTTACATTTCGAAAGGTAGGTTGTTTCCATATACTGGCTGAAGCAATAAAAACTTTACATTCAAAATTATTTGTTACTTTTTAGTTCATTTTAAAATAAAAGCGTATTTTGTAGTTTTTTTAAACTATATATTTTATTTTCTACTTTTTAGTCTATTATATGTCTTCCGCCTGTAGTGACCGCCATATTAGATTTGAAATGACGGCACACTGCTTACTGCACTAAACCCGTTACACGCTTTCATTTGATACCCATACCAAAGGCGTTGTAAAGAAGAAGGTAATCCGCCATTTTGTGTTGGCCGCCATTTTGAATTTTGAATGACGCCACATAGCTAATTGTATTCTCCTTGTTATACCCTTTCATTTGATATCCATGTCGAGGAACACAATAGCAAAATTCGACCGCCAGTTTGGAACCGGTATCTTGATTTTTCGGACCGTTATACGCAAGTTGCGAGATTTGTCTGCATACAAACTTACATACATACAAACATTCAGATACAAGTGAAGCTAATATAAAGCGAATAACAAAAGGGTTCTTTCGCTTTCCTTCGGCTATCTGTTCAAGTTTTCAGTCTAATCCGGTAGTCGGAACCGATAATCGGATCCGATAGCGCGATCCGAGTAAAAAATAGCCTAAAACATGCCCAAGATAATACTGAATCTTCCAGTGAAAGTCCCATCGCAATCGGATTAGGCGTTTCCGAGATTAGCGCTGCCAAACAGACAGACATACAGACAGACAAAAATTTTAAATATACTTGATTTTGATTTAATATCATGTAAATAACCATATTACCTTAGAAAATGACAATTATTTTGAAATTACAGACAGACACTCCAATTATATTTATATAGATTAGCGAAATCTTCACGTCTAAATAATTTTCATTACAACTTTGTTATTCATACTCCAAGCTATGCCAGTCCAATTTGATTGACATCTGTCTTAAAAATAAATCGATCATTCAAATATTTTAACTTGGCAACTCCTATTCAAATTTATTGACGACTTACTTAATTTCTTTCAGTTTTTCTTTTCTTTCCATTGATTTTTAAGTTTTATTAACCGTTCAGAATATTAAGTATTTCGTAATTTTATCATCTATTACTAAATTATTGTTTTGTTTACTTTTCAAAATATAGATAACATTAAATAGAAAATAGTGACCCAAAAAGGCTTGGTTTATGCATGTAGTAGAGCGTCCATTTACAACGTGATCCAGATCAAATTAGGCGAGCATAAAAGAACGGAATGCGATCATGGAGGCAATTTAGTTTTTCAAGGTTGTAATTCTGATTTTTGATGTTTTCTTTCACAATTTATGTCGGTTTCTAAGATTTACTAAAAATATTTCCGCACAATTTATAAAAATACTTTACCTGACTTCAAAAATCAACAAAAGGCAACTTTCAACAATCGCTCAAATTCCGGCAACAATTGCTCCAAATAAATATTTCAGGCCGGCTCCACAAGCTGCCACCAAGGTTGGCTCCAATGCTGCTGGTCCAACGTGCGGAACGAGAAATTTACAGTTGGCGTGTGAGCATTGGGGATTGGCCATCGTGTGTCGGAGTCTGCGCCAACGTTCGCTGGTAACCAACGTGTGGTGCAGGCAGGCCCGCCACAATGGGGGGGGGTGGCAACTGGGATGAATTGCCGCGGGCCTCAGGTCAGAGGGAGCCCCGAAAATAGATTGAAAGCCAAAACGTTAAAACGACCATATATCCCTGCGTTCTAAAGGTCAACAAGGTAGTAGCCTAAGACCTATGCCGTTCTAGGCTGCACTATGCAACTTTAGGTCTACTCGGGAACCGATCGTTTATTCTGAAGTTATGAATGAACTTATTCTTACCACAGATTTTAATAAAAAGTATTAAACATTTTTTTAGTAAAAGATTTTTTGGAATTTCAATCTCCTTAAAGGGGCCCGAAGAATATTTTAGCCTCGGGCCCCGCAAGGTTATGTGGCGGCCCTGTGTGCCGGTGTTAAATTTTGCAGAACTACCAACACACAAAAGTAAAGAAAACACCTAGCCACAAGATTAGAAAAGCACTGGATTTCCCAACGAGATATGATTGGCACACAAGGTATTTTCGGATCACAGATTTTGATCCAAACCTTACCTGGAACAAGTTGTTATTGTAGTTTTTGGGCAGGTAATGGTCTGATCTGGATAACGTGGTAAAAATAACGCAGCTAGGTGGTATCAACAAGTTTACTGAGAATTTTACTTTCTTTCTCCCTTGTTCGGCTCAACAACCAGGACACGGTCTTGGCCTCTCGTATCTGGTCCCCTTCACCGATTCCTATTGTAAGCTGATGTTATTTAGTTTGGCTTACCAAAGGTATTCTGGGTTTTACCCATCCTTAGAAAAGGGGTTTGGCCTACTTCGGTGCGACACTAATCAACCCAGTTGTCCTGCCAAACTTCTGCTTTGTTTCTGTATGACATCTCTTTCACGATAGCGCGCCAAAATCTCGTCATTGTAGAGTCTCCGGACCTGTGATCCCTCACAGAAGAGTGCTTGTTGATGAAAAACCAAGTCTCGGCTGAATATGAGAGTATTAGTAAAACCATCTTCTTATGCCGCAGCAGTTTGAATATCATCCTTAGATGCTTCGATCTGAACTACCATGTTCTTTGTTTTGATTCGTTGTTGTGCAGCCCCATTTTTCGTGCCTCCTGTTTCATCTAGATGAAAGCGTCCGGTACAGCCGGCCATTTTCATAAACGCAGAACTGCAGTGTTCAGCAATTGGAAGTCTGTGGCTCAGTATGACCGCAGTTCTGCCCCCTTTCATATTCTTCCAAAGTTGCTTATTTGGGTGGACTTTAAAGAACTTTGCCTCTGGAATGTCAAACAGCAAGCTCTAATCGGAAAGGTAGTAGATTGTCAGGAAGGGAAATGGAGAATCAGATATAACAGCAAGTTATATCAAATCTATGACGACATAGACTTAGTGACGTTCATAAAACTCCATAGACTTCGCTGGCCTGGACAGGACAAGCGCATGCAAAGGAGGTCTTCACTGGCATCATCAAACGAAAAAGACCCGTAGGCAGGCCGCGGAAAATAAGGAAGGACGCGGTTGTAGCAGATGCGGAGACACTAGTCCACATGTCGAACTGGAGAACTTCGGCCAGAAATCGAGAAGACTGGAGGAAAAGATTAAAGGAGGACAAAGCTCGAGTTGGTCTGTAGCGCCATTGGAAGAAGAAGAAAAGCGATCTACTGACGGCCTTCACCTAAACTGAAGTATACATCGCTTTGAATTTGGTCCGGTTGGCCTAAATATCATTGCTTTGAGCCTGGTCTAGATGCTCTAATTATATCTAAGACTTTTGGCAGACACTTGTATCCTGCTTCGTTCACTAAACTCGAGGCGATTAGTATCGACTGAGCGTAGCATTATATGACAGCGAATCTAAATCTTACAAAATTCTGAAGTTATTCCTAAGGGCTCAATTCTATTACTCGCTTTTTGCCAAATTTCTATGAATGACCTTTTCTCAACACCCTTCCAATCACTTCACAGGGATTTTCTTCGAGACTTTTGGTGTGTACAGGTATCTTAAGGAGCTTGACGTCAATAAATCCACTGGACTTGCTAGCATACATCAGTTAAAGACCCTTTGTCTTTGACAACTGACCACGTTATTACACCGGCTCCCATCCAATACAACCTCGACAGAATTCTGAGTTCGAGTATCGAACAGGAGTTAGCTTCCTCGCTTTTAATGGCAAAGGCGGGATTTAGGGCAAGGATATTTTTATAAAGAGGGAAGACAAAAAGGAAGGAAAGTTATCTGGGTAATAGAAATGGAAAGACGAAGAACCAAGCCGCGGAGGGAAATTCGAGCCACGGACCTTTTTGATTGTAGTCAGCGCTTTAACCCCTAGGCTACCAAGGTCGGCTTTGGTGTAAAACAAATGTGCCTTATTTTTTTGTAAAACTCTTCGCGCAATCGTAGTTCTCAAGAGTTTTAGAGTTTTTCCAGACTTATGGAAATTATCACAAAAGAATAGGAAGGTTAGAGGGGGCTGGGGGTGTTCGAGTAGATGTCGATGAACCTTAAGTTTGAACTCTAAGATGCTGTAAGGGTTCGCCCGAGTAAAAATAAAAGATGACCTTACAACGTAGTAAATTAGTATTTCATATCACGATTTGTAAGTTTACTGTACATTTGCACTGTGAATTTATATATTTTTTTTTAAAGTGCAGAATCTTTTTGTGGCTCAAATTTGCCGTTGAATGCCCATGTGTACAGTTCAATACTTGGCCACTTAAATCATTTGGTCAAGTTTGGCCGTCGTGAGGACGTATGTGCTTCCATTAAAAATGGTTAAAAACTTTACGACCATCATATGCCCCTTAAAAAGCCAAGCGGCTGGTGTTCGCCCGTTGTAAGGCCATTTTTTATTTTTACTCGGGCAGAAATTTTGGCTGCGGAAGCCTATTCCACAGTCGAGTTATTCTATTCATAAACGACCTTGAACTTATTGTGCCCGAAAGGGAGGGGTGTAGGGTATGAGGGTAGGGCGAGCGGACTAGCCTGCCATACAGGCAGGAGGTTCTTAATTTCAGTGGAACAGTCGCTATGGTATAGTATAGTAGAATAAGTAGACGGTGTCTTAAAAAGTCTGCCGAGACATTCCATGGCGGGTTTTTGGGGTACATGCCAAGATATACTACTTGTATTCAAGGCGGGACCGAGTGTAGGAACTAGCATCTCTTAAAAAATCCCAGGCATTGGGAGGCTTGCTTGGCGATTTGGAATATGTGATCATTCCATCGTAGATCCTCAGCTAAGTTTACACCTTGGCTCACCGAAGTAGCCGGTCTGTATGTTATTCCCTCAACAAAAGACTAGCTCGCTCGACTCACTTTCATTACTTGCAACCCACCATTCGAGAACACTACAATCCATTCTAATTCTTTCATAAATAAAACGACTCGACCGTGAAATAGTCTTTCACAATCAATATTTGCGAACACCTACATTGCGAAAACCTAGCTCGAACAAGTTAGTCATCGATAGAGTTCGGTCTGTAAAAGCCGCTAATGTTAGAGGCCGCATCATAAAAGAAGGGAATCTCAAAGTCAATGTTCCCCTTAAGCTGCGCAGGTCCGCGGCGGCGTACTAATTTTTCGAGACTTGCGCAGCCGTTTTTTGTATTCTGCTCACAATGTGTTTGTTCACCATTTGTTTATTTCATTTTATAAAAGAATTGCATCTAATAATGGCAAAAATCCAAATTTCACAAAAAAGTATAATTCTAAGATAGGGGAGTTCGTTGTTGTGTGAATTTTGTATACAGCATTTCGTGCGTGGTTGCAGTCACGTAGTTGGTAACGTCACCGAGCGTAACATATGACTAGCCTCTGTTTGTATACTCCTCTTGTTTATAGCTTGTCGTTCAAACAGTAGATCGTGCCCCTAATAAAAAAGAATATGGAGTGCGCCATCTAGACCTTCGGTATTTCAACATTGAATAGCTCTGACATTTTTAAGCCTATTTTGACAAATGAGCAAGATTTATTTAGCATATTCAGTTTTTAAATACAATGTCGATTAAATGCCCGCCTGCATTCGATACGCAAAAATTTTTGGCGTTATAGCAGTTATTTCGGCTCCTATGTTAGCTTTGAGTTCGTCAATGGCCTTCGGCTTGTTGGCATAAATTTTACTTTTTAAATAAGCCCACAGAAAAAAGTCTGGTTCCGTTAAATCCGAAGAACGAGGAGGCCACTCCAAATCACCATTTTTTGACATAAATTCGTAGCGGCTGCGATGTGGCAAGGTGCGCCCAAAGTCTAGAAATAACAATTTTTTTATCTTTACACAAAATCTTCACCCGGTTAGTTGTGTGCGTCCATATATGAACATCACTGCTGAGCACAACTCAATGCATACATCGTGAATTCGGCGAGACAAAGCCAGGTTCGATCTCTTCGATAAAGTATGCAGAACAGAAAAGAAAGAAAATTAAGTCAGCTGTTTTTTCCATAAATCGAAATATGGTCAATCCATCAAGTTTATCGCCATATAAAATCTTCCCCCGGATAGTTGTGTGCGAGCGTGTATAAAAATGTTGCATTCCCTCTCTAATAGCCTGACATCGTCATTTGAAGAATTTGTGCATATAGCTGCTCGCCTTTCACTCATTAAACCATATGAAGATGAAAGACTTGTTAATTTCTAGAGGTTCGTCAGACCTTTTTCACATATTTTCGGACACACAAATTGCGCCAACATCCAACGATAGCGTGCGCGATCGATGGTTGTTACAACTTTGAAGACAAATGGTCCGATGATCGTTTTTGAGCGCACTCCTGCCCGAACAGTGACTTTCTAGTCGTTCAGTGGTGTTTCGAGAATGACGTATGGGTTCTATGTTTCCCAAATTCGACAGTTTTGTTTATTTGACTCCGGCACAGAGTGTAAGATGAGCTTTCGGTGTGTATTGACTCATAGCTGAAATGGTACTGAATGACGTTTCAGAAACGTGTACATTTGTCGTAATCGGCTAAAAAATGTCAGAGTTATTCCATGTTGAAATACCGAAGATCTAGTGTCGGTATAAACCAAGATATGAACTATAATATCAAAATCAATTTTCAAGAATATTTATTTAAAAAAATGCACTTCAAATACAGGCACAGGACCTCCCCCCCCATGCACACTTTTACCTACGTTGGAATATTTTTGTTCCCATATACTTTTTACTTACGTCAGCGAAAAAATTGGAGGGAACATTGCTCAAAATTGGTGTTTCGCTCATTTCCCTTCGTTTATGGTGCGGGCTCTACGAGGTATTTCAGCAGCAATTCGTGGTGTTTTTTTGCTACGTGGAATAACTGGATTGAAAATCGTTTTGGTTAATGACCGAGATTCGGAATCGGTTTCGGTTTCGGCCAGTTTCGGCCAAAAAACCTAGTTTCGGCCATAGTTTCTGTTTCGGCTAAAAAAGCCGAAACTTCCTCCGCGCCGAAACTCAGTGTTCGTGAATTGTCCCGCTTCGTTCGGGTGAGCTCGTGCTGTTTAGTGCCGCTGGACAAATATACGCAGATTGCCGGAGTAACCTGCTTCATGAAAACGTAGGAAAACTGCTTGTATTAAGCTGAATTCCCACGGTCCGCGAATTTGCGGATTATTACGCACAATCGACGTCCACGAACGACCTCGGACCGTACCGCACAAGCTTGCATCGCATCTTTGAAATTACCGACTCGCGGCAGATCCTGCGCACCCTGTAGCGGTACCTGCGCCTTCACGGACGACATTCTTCTCATGGTGCGCCGTCTGCGTCTGTCCGAGAAAGAAATGTGCGTATGAGTTAGTTTTCACCCCGGAAATTTTTGGGTGAAAATTCTTTCGTTAAAGTTTCGTCATGTGCGTCCTTCTTTCTCTCCTCTCCTTCGTTTCTTTCCTATAAAACCGGGTTTTTCGTACGTTTTGAGTCTCCGTGTAGCACCCCACAATAAGACTTTTAAATTACGAATACTACAATTAAGAATACTAATCTATATAAAAGAATGTGTGTATGTATGTATGTACATATATGGGTTCCGGTTAGGCAAGGGTTCCGATCCTTCCTAATGGAACGAAGGGAAACAGCACGAAACGGAAACAGAATACTACATTGGAAATAATATTTATTGCTAAACCAGCCGTTATAGCGAATGGATCGCAAATACGAAATAAGTTAATTATTAATATAAATTAAAATAAAGCTTGTATCTTCCATTTGGTGTTTCAATTCCCAGCGGGAAATGGAGGGCTCCAATAGCGCTGTTTGAGCACTCCTTAAAAGCTTACAGCGCTCCCGTTCCGCTCCAGTTCCATATACTTTTTAACATTGCATGTCATTGAAGAGGAGCATACGTTTTTATGCTCCTTCAAAAGCGTTAATCGCTCATTTTCTTCGTTCTATAAAATTTATGAAAGTTCCGGTAATGCTCCCTCGGGAGCATATTTAACAGCGCTCAAAGTAAGCTCCCCTGAACAGCGCTCCCAATTTTTCCCACTGGGTTCCTACATGTATGTATGGATGTATGTATATTCGCTATAGGCTCCTACACCGTGCAACCGATCTTAATGAAATTTTAACCATGTGCTATTTACATTAAAACTTAGACCATAGGCTATTTTATTACTTTCTAAAGCCACTCCTAGATGGCGCTGTCATGGAGAGCTTTATGGCGACCACGATGCGATCACAATGCCATCTACTCACAATACACCCGAAAACCACTGTACACAAACGCAAGCGAAAACACTCAAACATTACACGGCGAATCCCAGACTTTCTAGTAAGTAGGCATAGGTTAATTTATTATTTAACTTTAAGCAACTTGTCATAATTTTAAGTTAGTTATAATTGTTCGGTCGATGTGACCAGTTCTTGCCTACAACATTAAATGATTTAACTGAATAAACAACGAGTTATTATTTCTGTGAGCGACGAACCCCCACAGCTTCGTTGAAAATCATTGCCGAGCTTTGAATTTTTGCATGAAGGTCCGTGGAGGTCTCCTATGATGCACCTCGAAGCCCGATTTTCGAAATTCAAAATGCCCGCCAAAATATGACTTAAATTCAAAATTGCCGCAGAAATATGGATGAATTGCCAATTTTATTCCGATTCCAATGAAAGTGGGTATCTAGGGGTTTTTAAGGTCGCAAATAACGAATTTGTAGTCAAAACTTATAAATTCAAAATGGCCGACGAATTTGCAAATTGTGTTCCGATTCTAATGAACATCTGTATCTGAGGTTTTTTAAGGTAGCAAATAACGACTTTATGATCAAAATTTAAATTCAAAATGGCCGCACCAATATGGCCGATGAGTTTGCGAATTGTATTCCGATTCCAATTAAAATCTAACGAATTTATGATCAAAACTTATTCAAAATTGTGGGGCCAATATGGCGGAAGAATTTTGCCAAATAAGTGTCATTTCCCGGTTAGCTGTAGTAGGTTGTTCAAGAGTTAGAAAATCGGAGAATCTTGACATTCTAGCTACAAATGGAAAAACATTGAACATAGTGTATCCTGAAGCTCTCTAAGCAATCTTTTCAGAATTGATCAACAAGGTTTTTTTTGGAAAGACGGTAAGGAGAAACGGAAATGTTGGATGATTTATGTATAATGGATAAGAAGGAAAGAAACCCGTCACCTCTGAATTGTTAGGTATAAGACTAGGATTCTACAATACGGGATTAGGCTGGCATCTGGGTACGTTCATGGTTTAACAGAATACACAGGCAATTTTGGTCATACTTCAAATAAATGTATTTTGATTCGAATGACTCCAACTTTTATAGGAATAGTTGGTTTTTCACTAATGGTTAAGAAGAGTTGAATTTTGAAGGTTTGGATTGATTTTAAATGTTTAAACGTTGGGTGCAGCGAGATCCCAGCTATCCAAAATACAGAAAATAAGCGGTTCATTGAGATACTTCATCTGTGTATGAAAATTCATATCTCGAAAAATGCCATGTCAATGGATGGTTTTTATTGTCTCGATCAAAATGTCAGATCCCTAATAGTTTCACATTTTGTTATTTGGAATCAAAAATACCAAAAAATTGCCTTTTTCCAACTCTCCTGCTGTATATTAAAATTCATATCACCTGATTACTACTATTGGCTTATGGGAGCCGCATAGGCGCACCGGGTCCCAGCTATATTAGATAAATAAATAACTATTTTATCTTACATACTTTAGTTGTTGTATTTTATTTCATTTAACACGAATTAAGTATATAACATGTAAAACGTATACTAGATTTCAGCATACAACAGAAATTTTAACATGCCTAAATAAGTTTCGGTTTCGGCCAGAAATGCGACCAAGGCCGAAGTTTCGGTTTCGGTTTCGGCTGAAAATCCTTTTCGGTCGGTCACTAGTTTTGGTACAAAATTTCATCTACTGAATGAAATTACATCTCTGACCATGTGGAATTGATAGATGTAAGACAATCTCTTAAAATATTTGAGTAATAGTACAACCTTTAAATTATCACAAGCTACAATTTAGAAATAAATATTTATTGTTTTATTTTTTTTTCCTTTTCCAGATGCAAGAAGTTGTGTAACCTGTGATAAAGTATTAGCCGAACTCGAAAAAATTGACGATGACACCGATTCCTTTGGTGTTGATTTTGTCAAAATTAACGACAAACGATTAGCCAAGCAATATGGAATTAAAAATTTCCCTGCTTTAACCTACTTCAGGTAGGAGAATGATAAACTAATAACAAAAAATATAAACAATGCCCTAAGTTACAATATGTATCTAGAGAAAAGGAACCCATTATCTATGATGGCGATCTTATGGATGAAGAAGGTGTCCTTGACTTTTTAACTTCCCTAGAGGCAATGGATCTACCCGATCGTATTGAGGAAGTTAATAGCAAAATTTTATCAAAAATAATTGAAGATACCGAATACGTTGCTGTCCTATTCTGTAAGTACACTCTGTCAGAGTAAAGTTGTTACTAAATCAAATTGATTATTTTAATAAAAAAGAAATTTATATTTATACATATTGTATATAAATATATTTACAGTTTAGATAAATGTAGAAACAATTTAATAATATGCAAAAAAAAACAGTTAGTTAAATGACAATTTACAAAGTTATTACAAAAAGCGTTATTACGTCACGCTCAAAATAAAAAATAAACAAAAATGAAAAAATATATTAAAACAATATTTTTTTTAACAGAAATACAATTATAATTAATTAATATTTTTTTTGTGACTAACATTGACAATAAGTAAGAACAGGACCGGGTTAAACGAGGTTAATAGTGTAATTAACCATAGTGTCTCACTATTATATGTTGACAGTAGCTCGCTAATCTTCTTTTTTTAATAAATTGAATCAAATACAGGTCCAGACCACACGACATGTCCACCACGGGTGATGGGTAAGTCCTTAGAGCTATAAGTTACCAGTGTTGTGCATCACATTGAACCCTCTGTGTGCCTATACTTCTTCTTCGTCTCCCCACACCCCCTTTCTTTATAGCATTTGATCTTACTTCATTTTTGTTTTTTATTATATTTTATTTTGCTCAATTCCTGTGCATGTTTTTTCAAGGTAGTACTTTGTTTTTTGATAAAATATATGGAGTTTAATGTATTGTTTCTAGATCAACTGATGCTGCTATGGCATTGTTGTACGTTCTTACCTAATAGTTAAAATTATGGACTAACTTAATTAGTGTACAAAAATGTCTAGTAGAGATTGCTTCATTTTGACCGATTTAACAAGCTTCAATTTACTGCTGTAAAATAGGTTTAAATAAGCGCCATATTTTTACATAGTGTTTATTTACTTAAATGGCCTAAGTTATACTATTATTATATTGTTGTTCGCCCGAAACAACTGTGTAATTCCATCAGAAAAAAGGTAGAAATTGAGATATTAATGTGGTTTGATTTCCTTATGAAAACTTTGCTTAGTGCGCTAACATAAGGCTAGTAGTAACTCTAGGCAAATCCTTACTTTTAAAAATTTCGATCAAATGTTTGAATGTGAATGTTTAAGCCGCATTCCGATTAACCTAAAGTGGTGAGGTTCAACAAAAAAATTAATTACTAATTTTTTTATTTTATTTATAACAATTTATTGTTGTAGTTTAATAATTTGTACAATCACCTCTGCTTTTTGAGATAGCCTCTAACCTATGATATATATTCTCTTGATGCAATTCTGCGGGCATCTCTTGATTACCGCACACTCTCCTTCATACTTTTGCTTTTGATTGCTTAATGGGATTTGTTCCTTACAAACAGCGAACTTCATACAGCAGGAAAATTTCGTGAAAAAATTAAGGTTGGATGTGTTTCAAGTTCCATCAATTCTTGCAATCACTGCATCTTGTCAACATCACATATGTTGCATATTACATCATTTTTTGTCGGATTCGAACATTTGCCCATTAATGATTAGGGTTAATTTCCATCACTGATTTCTGATTACTGATTGTGGTGAAACCTGAAACACACCCGATGTGATTATTTTGAAACAAGAGTAATGTTCCCCGGCCACATAATCCCCGGAGTTAACTCTCCGCGACGACTGCCCTCAGAGAGGTTGAGTTCGATTTCTCGCACCGACATGTTCCCTCGCCTAGATAACTTCCTACCTGTCTTCCTTTTTTAAGGCTGAAGCAGATAGCTCCGTTCTGCTTCGTTTATTCGTTCCTTCCGTTCTTTCGTTAAAAGAACGGAAAAGAACGAAAAAAAGCACTGTCCACATAGGAACTTTCGTCTTCGCGGATTTAACGCCAACGGCTCAATTTCTGGTACACGTTTATTGTTTATTATTTTAATACTCCCTATACACGACTTGCTTGCTTGAATTTTTTCTCTCTTGACACCACTGACATGTAATAATGGACTGTTCATCTGGCATTATTTCCATACAAACTCATGGCACCAAAAAGTATAGTCCTCTCCCTCATCCATAAGCCCCCTTTTGTCATTGAACTCAAATTTGGTTCAATTTCGTGTCATGAGCTCAGTGCATTTACTTGCAGAAATAAAATCAGGTAGTGCCAAACTTGAAAAAATGAAATTTGACATTCAAAAACTGCACACTTTTTCATTATCTTAAATATTTTTACTCTTCACTTTGAACAAACTACAAAATACGACAACTTTTTTATCTTTGCAGTAAAAGAAGAAAGATAAATAAAATTCTAGAATAATTTCAAGCGAAATTTTAAAAAAAACCGCCGCCACACATACCTGTTTTAATTTTTTTCCTTTGAACTTAATGTCGGAATATTTCCAAAAAATGGATAGATATAGTGACTTTTTATTCCTTTCTCTTTCCGCCATAAGCCTCCAAAATTTGATGAAACAGTGGTAGAGAACCTCGCATCCTTTATATAACATAAAGATTTGTAATTGATAAAAAAAATCATTTTAAAAAGGAAAAATTACCAAAATTGCATTTATTATTTTCTTTTAACAAAAATGTATTTTGTTTCAATCTTCCAAATACGAATATAAAAAATTTTAATTTACAAAAGTCACTGACGTGTATACATGACAGTGAAAAAAGGTTTACCACCTAAGGCCCGGTATGCAAGGCTCAAGAAATTTCTTTGCCTATCTAAAAACTATGCAAAAAATGGTCAAGAAATCGCTCAGAAATATTTTCTGGAGCGATTTCTGTAACCGGTATGCTAGAGTCAAGAAATTCACACCAGAAATATCGTTTTTTTTAGTGACACGCAGATGTCGCTTTTGATAAAATTTTAGTTTTTCTCCAGAAATAAGTGTAATTTCTTGAAGGAATTTTAACGGTTCATAAGTACATGACATGTCAGCTGTTTTTTGAAATAAGTCTTTTTTAATTCCTTATTAATTAAAACAATTTCATTAATTCCAAACAATCATAAAATAATTTTTGTAATGTTCGCAATGAAAAAAAGGAACTGTCAAAATTTCTGAACTGTTGTCAATTTTTCTTAGGAAATAAATGCAAAAGTTTTCTTGAGCAAATTCCTTGAGCCTTGCATACCGGGCTTATGGAACGAATTGGCTTATGTCAACGCTTGAAACCTGCTAAAACATCAAATTAAACATAACCGTCATCAAATAAGCCTTAGAATATAAAATTACAGGAAGGAGCCTCGCCGAATTTTAGCGTAGTGAAATTCTTTTTGTGTGAGTGCCCACGCTTTGGTAGTTGTTTGTCCACTACAAGCGGAAAAAACGAGTACAGCATTGAACTCGCAGACTGAAGAACGAAAAGAACGAACGAAAGAGAACGAAGCTATGTGATTCAGCCTTTATAGAAATTCTCTTCCAGCTCTTCCTCCTGTAAGCAACAAATTTGCTTTTCAATCACCGAACAAATCAAAATAATACGGCGAAATAGCACTTTTATTTCTCGCCAATTAGACCTTGCTCCTCGACATGATATTATCCTTCCTTATAAGAAAATCCGTCTTTGCAATAATAACAACGTCTTTTTAGATTCTTCTGCATTCACATCAATATCACAAAACGCCGCTTCGCAGCAAAGGTGTTCAACCTGGTTGAATTTTTTTAGACCTTGTCTAATCTATTTCATATTGTTGAGAGTTAAAACGGCAGTACACTTTTAAAAAACAATGGTCGAGAAAGGATTTTTGCCAATTTAACGTTTTGGAAAACGTCCGACTGCCATTCCAGAGATGTGGCTTCAAGTGGGATTCAAACCCATTCCTTCGTTTTTATTACCATTTCTTTATCTTCATAGAAAATATCTTTTTGATTCTTTCTTCTGCAATCGTCATATACCATAACGTGTAAATCAGAAACGAAAGTCAGAAAACTAGCAGCGTGAAAAATTCGCAGCGTTACTAAGGGGAGCGAATTTTGAGCGCTGTCAGCATACTCCTAAGGGAGCAACTGGTAACACCATCTTCTTATACAGCAGGAGTTTGTGTTTTTAGGATGAAGAAAATGGGCAATTACCTTGGTGACCATAAAGGGTGCTATTAGCACCAATAGACCGGTTCTTTTTCGGCTACGGAGGTCAAGCAGCATTGGACGTGGTTAGTACTTAGTTGGGGGACCGCTTGGTAAAACGACACTCGCGTTTACATGAACGTAAAGGCATCTACTCTCTAAAACCGAATCTGGTTTCCAGTGGTTGAACCATTGCTAAGTCAACCAATGGGAGAACAGTGAAATTCAACTAAAAATGAGAAAGAAGCATTTTTCTTACGCAAGTGTCGTTTTCCCAAGCGGGACATGTAAGTACATACTGAAATGCTGCTGAACCTCCGTAATGAAACGAGAGCCGGCTTATTGAGTATGCTAAATGGAACCCTTTACATTGAAAGTACAAAAGTGGGCTGTATCTCTTGAGAATTGTTCTCGCTATATTCATGGTGTAAAAGTAATTGCTTTTTTAGAATGTTGACGTTTTTCACACGAAAACCGATTAAAAGCGGTAACAATATCCTAAGACTTCTTTTTTCTAATGGGTATCACATGGTGAAGAGCGCTTGCAAGCGACTCATAATGAACAACTACTGTCACCTTCACTTCAATATACCTTTCTAATCTTCTTCTTGTTATGGCGCTACAGCTCATTGTGATCTTTGGCCTCCCTTACAAAGCGTCTCCACGTTTCTCTATTTTCGACTGAATCCTTCCAGTTTCTTATTCCCCGAGTCCTGATATCTTCCAAAAAGCCATCGTATTATCTCTTTCTGGACCGTCCTCTTGTTCTTTTTTGATCTGGTACAACATTGAAGACTTTTGCAAGCGTTCCTCGTTCATTCTTATTAGATGACCACACCATCTGAATTATTATGCTTTGGCATACCGCACTATATCTACTTTTCAAATATTTTGCAAAATATTCTTCGCTCAAAAACTCAAAGTTTATTTTCATCTTATACAGTTCATAACGTCCATATTTCGCAATGTTACAATTGGCCGTATGACAGTTTGGTAAACTATTAGGTTTGTTCTTCTGGTCAAAATCTTAAGGGCCAATTACAATGATTCCATTCCGTCCGATCCGTTCCGAAAAAGTTGAAACTTATTCAACTTTTTCGTTCCGATCCGTAAGTACTATTGGAACCACTTTTCCGAACTGCCATATAAGTTCTAAGCACGAATTTTAATTTTGACAACTTAGCGGATCGGAACGGAGCGGATGCATTGTAATTGGCCCTTTAGACTGCAGAAGTTTTTTGTCTGTAATATCTTATCGTTTTATATGGTTTCATACTATTTCAAAACTAACAACTGTACACACCAACTGGATTGGTTATTGCTGTCATTTCAATTATTAGATATGGATGTCAATTCTTTGTTATTAAAAAATAATTTAGCTTTGTTTTTAATTATGGATGACTATTACTCAAAGAAAAGTAATTATCTGAGGGAAAAAAGAAAGCAACATATTTGGAGAGCTATTTGGCATTACAAAAGAGTGAAATTCTTGTAAAATATTTTGCTCATTTTAAAGAAGCGAGAAATTAATTTAATTATATAATGTCAACGTGGCTTTTGGCAACCAATTTTTATAGATTGTTGTAAATTTTCATTGATAGATGGCACTCATGCCAGTTAATTATCGTGGTTAACGAGTTAACCATTGAAATTTTTCTTGGTTTGCAGTACTTGCTTGGTTTGAAAATGTATGACAAACTAAGCACAAACCATCGATATTATTACGGTTAAGGCTTGAAACCATCTCAATATCGGTAACCAAGTCGGTGTGTACATGCTATAAAGTAGGCTAAGTTTCCCGCCTGAATTCTGTCATACATAGAGATGTGTGCATTTTGTTATCACTCACTGAGATGTACTGAATGGACTGCTCATCAGAAGATTTTCATGGGACCAATTCGTTCCATAGGTGGCAAATATTTTTTCAATGGCATGTACACACTTTTGTAAAACAAAATGTTTGAAATTTCTATTTGGAAGATAAAACTAAAAAAATTTACATAAAATTTCCATAATTTTCCCTTTTGAAAATGCTTTTTTCATCAATTTCAAATGTTTATGTTAAAAAATGTAAGGTTTTCTACCCCTGTATCAACAAATTCCAGGGCTTATGGGGGAAAGAGAAAGAACTGGCTTCAACCGCTAATCTGTTCTAGTCCAAAAACGAGATTCTTTTCACCGCCTTCATTTTTCGACTGTGAATTCTTTATCCTGTGCTCTTTATCTATATTTCTCTTTACGCATTCCCGTGTTCTACCCAACTAACACTGCGTCTACACTAGTCATTGTCATGGCCATTTCCATATGGCATGGACAGTGTACTCCCTGAAACTTGTCCTTTTTTAATGGCAGATCTGATGACAAACTCGATGGGAAGCCATTATGGCATTCCATCAAATTGGCCATGAATTTGACCATTATTTGACGCTCGTTCAAATAAATATGGCGGAAAGTATAAAATTTAACTTGAATGTTTACACCGGCGACTCTGTGCTGTCAATTACTTCGAATTTGTCTCTTTTTATCAAAAATGCATAAACCCACATTTTTCTTTCCTGCTTTTTATTTTCCGTTTTCTGTAAATTTTCTAACATTTTTAAACTTGCAACAGCCCGCACACACAGTTATGCTTTCTTCAACGCCATTTTTTAAATGAAAACTCAAGCCATGAATTGCTCACATCCATAACATTTAACAGTTCGTCATAAAATATGGCGATAACGCCAAATATGGAATGTGTAAATGCAGTTTAATGCTTATGACACCCATGAGGCAACGATACCAAGGTATCAACACCAGGATATGGCCAATACCGGGGTATTGAGGAACCCCTGACACACATGAACGAGGGTATAGTTTGACGTTTGTCGACAGCTGAAACAATTTTCAGATCCCGTGAGCGAATTTTGTTAAATTTAAAGTTCAAGTGTGTTGGCATATTGAATTTGATATGGAACTGGAACATTTGATTGCTTTATTCCTTGCCAAACAAGAAGAAATAAATCTGGGTCTGAGGCAAATTCAAGATTTGGAACGAAAAAGAAGAAAAGATGAGATATCTTGTTATAAAAATATATATTCACACGTTTTTGCTCGATTTTCGCCCACAGGTGGCGCTGTGCGCAGTGAAAAGATCTTATACCTACTCTATACCCACAAAATTATCGTGGTATCAATACCGTTCATAACCACTTGTTTTCCTGGGTATAAACTGGGTAAAGGGTGACAGACATGTGGTATAAACTGGGTATATGCAACGCCGTGGTATAAGACTGCCTGTTGCATTCAGACTCGCTTTCTCGCATTAATTACCGAGCCTTGCGATCTCTTCTGTCTAATAATTTCTGTATAATATGAAGTCGGCAATATTGCAATGACTTAATCCAATTCTCGCCGAATTCCGGTATCTCGCCACAATAGATTAGGTACTCTTCTCTCACTGAGGGCGATCTCCCATAGTCATTCATGTTTTCTATCGTTTCGTTGCGCATCCCGATTAGCAGATACAAAGTTTTTGCATTGCGTAAGCATCACGATACCTACAATATAGTGATCTGAATCAAAGATGACACTTCGTTACTTTTCACTGTCATTAGGCCTGAAAAGTGCCGGCAGCATATCAATATATGGCCTATATGGTTGCCATCAGAAAATACCCACGTGACTTTGTGGATACACGCAAACCTACTTTTCGCAACGACTATATGTTCTCAATTGCTTTTCATTTCCATTACTATTTTCATGCAAGCTTTGGATACCGGACATCATAGCGCAAACTTTGCCAATTGTTGAATAATAAACAAATCTAATACTTGAAACGGCTTCAAAATGCAATTAAAATTACTAAATTTATTTGCGATTTCTGTCCATAGCATCATCAGTTTGATATTGAACTCTACATTGCTCCATATATCTTAGCTTCTAGAACAACGTTGGCCCGTCTTCCTAGTGTATAATTTGTGTTTTACCAAGTATTTTATGAAAATTGACTTTGTTCCCATATTTCCCCTCATTTAAATAAAATAATTCAAAAAAATATATATATACAATTCTCCGTCGAACAATGTGTATGCCCCATAGAAAATCTTTTTTTAATGTTTTTATCTGCCTTGGAAATCGTGTATCAACATTTATTATTATTCTCAGGCGGCCCTTGTATACCGCATTCATTGCCTCGCATATCAATTAATACTTCAATATTCTGGCACTGTGCCAGGTGATTTTTATTGTCTGATTACACTCTAGCAACAAAACTCATAGACACTGAGAAACTCCTTATTTTTTTTTTATAAAAAGATCCACGAATTCGCAGCATTCAGACGCGCGGGACAGCTCGTTCGTTCTTTCGCTCAATCTGACAAATGCGAGCCTATTAATAATTCCTATTCACCAGACGAGTGTGGATATTGGTTTTTAAGTGGATCTTACAAAGTTTGCCGAGGATCATTTGTCGTCCTGCGATCAACCCTTTTCAAGAACCATGGCTTGCCGAAAAGCTTCTCATGAATTGGTCGTTCTCACATTCAGAATAGATTTGTGATGAAAATTAATCGCCGATCTGTAAGGAAACGTTTTTATGCACATACATTGTATATATTTGTACAAGTATATATGTATTCATTTTGGCCTGCAGTCGTCCAGGTCCACCCCTACCACACCTTTTGCCGACAGTTTGTAGCGACAGTCGGAACAAATGTTGGCGGTGGTAGGATCTATTTTTATCAACAATTGTAGGTGGCTTAGTATAACATTCGATATACATACATTTGGTGTAAACTAATGGCACAAGCTGGGACTTATCTGGCTCTTGTCCCAGGCACTTCTCTGGCAAAAATCGTCCCGTCGGCTATTTCATCGCATTTTATTAGTTTCATTTAAATTTATTATCAAAATTCTTATGTAGGCCTTTTGAATTAGCAAAAATGCATTTACTAAAGACGTTTCCAAATTTCACATTACTTTAATGTTGACTGTTGGTAATTTCATTGCATCTTCCGATCTTTATTTTCTTCTTTCGTTAATTGCAAACGATCTTTGCCGATTTTTCGTTTAAATAAAATAATTTTTTTTTTATTTATAATCTTAAAAATTTTTTTTGGCAGTGAAATTTGTTGAATGAGTTATTACAGGTCTTCAAGGTTTTAATTTAAAAGATTTGCAAAATCCTATTTGGTCTCGACGACAGAAATTTAAAATTAATTTTATTTAAAAAAAAAATTACCAAGTTTAGATTGGCGGGGGTCAAAGCACCTAAAGTTCATTGGTTTTAAAATATCGCTGCCGATTTATTCATTTTTAAGGCAAAACTTGAGCTGATTAGTAAAACAAACTCGAATAATGTAAAAGGAGACTATTTTAAAAACTAAAGTAGGTATTTTATATAGGTATTCGTGAAGAGACTTCGATATTTCCACTTGACGAGTAATCCCAGCATCAGCAATATTTCTAAACATGTCTTTTGAAGAAATACAATCCTTGAATAAAAAATTACAATTTTTTAATCCTTGATAAAATTTTTCGATTAACCTCGAAGTATTGCCTGCTGGTTTGGTCATACGCTCCTTCGATCCTCCATAGAGGTTTTTAAGGTTGCAGTCTTCGGTAATCATGCCAGATGATATTCTGCTTACCAGGGCTGGACTGAGAATGAATTTAGGACGGGGAAATTCAAAAATGTCGGCCCATTTCCATACACTTTGTTTTAGCAATCAAGAAAAGTTCTTTTTTGCTTTCAAAGGTTTTCCTTTAAGCATAATTATGAGAAGAACTATGTGTGTATGTGTAGGTGTGTTTGTGCGTTCGTCCGTAGTAATTTTTTCCTGCACGATATTGGGCGAACCAAAAAAGATATCGTCTTCGTTGAGGTACCAATCGAAGCGTATTTACTAAAGCAAGATCTGAAATGATTTTTATAAAATTCGGTTGAGCCGTTTTTTGTTTAAACGACGTACGTGATTTTTGTACCCGCACGACGCGGAAACCAAAAATGATATCGGCTTCGTTGGGATACCGATCGAAGCACATTTACGAAAACGTGGTTTGGAAAAAAATTCATAACATTCGCTCAAGCCCTTTTTTGAAAAGACTTCGGCCAAGAGCCACAAGCACCAAGTAATAAACTCGATGGAATGAAACCGGTTCTAAATGAAATTAACTTTTCTGGATTCAGCTTCCGATAGCTTCCCCATAAAACATCACTTGTCAACAAAATCCGAGCTTAAAACCCGTGCAAAAATTACGTTACCCTTTTCCAACATCACTATTTTTTTCAAACCTTGGATCACCACTTTTTGGACGGGGAATTGTTTTCCACGTCCTACATTTACTAAAAAATAAATTGGCCTTTTCGGTCAAGTCTGACGAGTCCTTTATCGTTACTTGAACCTATTATCGTTATTTGAACTAGCTTCCCTCAGGATTACTTAAGCACAAGTTTTGGTACTGCCAACCCTAGCAACTTCCTGAGTTATGAGTCGTCAAAGTCAAAATTTTGGTTTTTTAACTACAATTTCAACTTTCACTACTTTTTTCTAGAAAAATTACGTAGTTGACCTATACCTTTTTTTCCAAAATTAGAAAGCTTGGAATATTTCCTATGAATAATGTCCGGACAATTTTTATACTACGCATTTAAAGGTTCTTGTTTTTTATTTTTCTTGTATCTCCCAACTCTTCGTCGTTTCGTTGACATTTTGAATTTTTTAGATTTTTTTTAAATTCCACACAATCCTTATTAAATAACAGTCTTCGACAAACTAATTGGCAATTTCGTAGGAGACCGCGAGATTTGTGTTCTTTAAAGGAATTGTGATACGCTTGAAATTTGAAATTTTTTTATTTTTTTGTGGGAAAATTTTATTTTTTTCAAAAAAAAATTATTTAGAGGAAACATTTTTGATTTAACATTCGGCACGGCCCACCGGGAAACTCCCGGTAGTTTGGTAGGCCAGTCCAGCTCTGCTGCTTACGGCTGCGCCCCAACAATTGCCCAACCGCATTGGGAGATGGCACGTTAATAAACCGCGTAGATGCGACTAAAAAGCCCGAATATATAACCGGAGCAAAACGAAAACAAAACGAAATGCGTGGAGACTATACAAGGAGCTTAAACTCCGTGTTGTCGGGGGCGCTGCAGTCAAATGTACCTACCCCAAAAAACATGAACATGATATTCATCATGGTTGGTTCATGGCCAAGTTCGTTAATTGCTTAGATATTTTATGTTTACGCCTAATTTCAAAAACCAGCTTATTCATATTTATTTTCTATTTATTCATATTTGATCAATTTTTAGATTTTCCAATGAATTTTTATTAATTTCCAATGAATTTTTTTGCATTGCCCCATTTCGACTAACTTAATTTTGAACGAATCGTCGAAATAGGTTAAATTCAGCTAACTTCATGTGGGGTACATCGGACAAAGGTGACATCTGTGGCAAAAAATTAACTAGAAGTTTAGTTTCTTCTACCCATCCATTTCCTGTCATTTTCCCCTTAGCCCTAGTATAGTCTCCATGACGAAATGAATGGAATAAATTGTATGAAAATTTATCACTCAAGTGTGTGAGCGAACGAAACCGAAACGGGCCAAAAGATATAAATTTATTTCATTTCGGCATTCGTTTTCGTTATTCAGCCCTGGAAATGTACTGATCAGCTGATTGTCAGATTTTAACAGCAGATTTTCCTTTTCTTTTGCAGAATTTTAATTAATAGCAAATCCATTTCAACATCCGACATATTATTTTATAATATTTATTTATTTTTGTTATATTTTTATTTAAATTAGAAACTATTCAGCTGTTCCTTCACTCAACAAGAAAATTGTCAAGCAATATCAAAAAACAAATTCGGTCCGGTTTCGTTTCACAAAGACTTTTACTTTTCATGTTTCATCAAAACCCCATCGTCAAGAGCGCCATTTATGTTGAATACAGTCAGTTCAATTATTTCCATTTCAATCCACATGGCTTAACAGGCATTATTCAGTTCGCTTTGCTGTTGTTGTTGTTAATGTTTCTTAATACAAATGTCATAAGAACGTCAGAAGTCAGAACTATGTATATCAGCCCAATCGAATGGCATTCCACAATTCCAGTTGATTGCTCTCTTTTGAACAAGCTTTTACTTTTGACTTCAGTTCCGTGTCCAGCATATTTTAAGTTCAGTTCACTAATTTCCTCGAACTTGCGCATTTCAACGGATGAAGCGGTGGTATTAGACCCAACGCATTCGCCCTTTTTATTCCCTTTGATGTTTCAGACTAATTTGGACTGCCAATACCTAATTGCTGTGATTGCCGTTTAAGTATCCCGTTGTAAGCATAATATCTTCTTAATATAGCACCTATACCAGTACAGCGTAGACCTCTGGTTGAAAGGCTCTCTACTGAAGCTGCAGCTGTTGCGCCAGATCTTGGCATGCACACATCCCACGGTATACAGAAACAAGGTAATGTAAAAGACGAAATATCGTATCGTAAGTGCGAATGTCGTAGAAAAAGGCGACGTCACCCGGCAAGGTTAATACAGAAAACAACAACAACAATTTCGATTTTGTATGGGGAAGACTTGCCGAGTGACGTCGCACTAATACGATATTCTACGATATTCAGTCTTTTACATTACCTTGTTTCTGTATACCGTGCACACATCCCTTTGCCTTGCGATGGTTCCTGATATCTCCTAGATCCCTCACCAAACCTGCTATGATACCAGCAAAAGGTTGTTGACTTTCAGTTGCTCAACTTGCTTTCTCAAAGCCTCTATTTCCTCTCACAGGTGGGTGAAGGAATTTTCGAGCGAGGAACTAACTACCATGGCTAAATCTGCTATCTTGTCCACCATCTCTACTAGCCTACATATGTCCTGTCCTGATCCATGTTAGTTGCCAAAATCAGTTGAGTTTACGGGGAAGACGCTACAGCCAGATCGTTTGCAAAATGTCCGCATAGACGCCATCGGATGCCAATTCCCTCGTCTGATCGACTATTTAGAGTCGTAGATTAAAAGTCAAAAATGTGCTGTCGGAGGCGCCTTGATATAGTTACACCCAATGCGGCTACCAGCGAACGTTGGCGCAGATTCCGACACGCGACGGCCAATCCCCAATGCTCACGCCAATGCAAATTTCTCGATCCACATTGGGGTTAACCTTAGTGCCAACGTGTGGAGCCGGCCTTAGCAGAATTTTGACTTGAATACGTCTGTAAGTTTGCTTCCATGACAAAAAACCAATGATAACGAAATTATGGCATACAGTTTTGAATTGCAACTCAAAAACTATTGTTTATATAGAAAAAATAAACGTACATGAAGAATCAAAGAATTTTTATTGTTTACTTTCAAAATGAAATTTAAAATGGCTGCCGAAATATGACCGAAATTCAAAATGGCCGCCCAAATATGGTTGATTTTTCCAATTGTGTTCCGATTTTAATGAAAGTGGGTATCTAGGGGTTTTTAAGGTCGTAATAAAAGAATATGTGGGAAAAGCTTATAAATTCAAAATGGCCGCACCAATATGGCCGACAAGTTTGTCTATTGTATTCCGATTGCAATGAAAATCGGTATATGGGAGTTTTTAAGATAGCAAATAACGAATCTATGAACACAACTTATAATTGCAAAATTTTCGGGGCCAATATAGCGGACGAATTTTGCCAAATAAGTGTAACTTCCCAGTCAGCTGTATGTAGGTTGTTCAAGAGTTGGAAAATATGAAAATCTTCTTATTCTAGCTCCAAGTGGAAGAACATTGAACATAATGTATCCTGAAGCTCTCTAAGAAAACGGTTCAGAATTGATCAACAAGGTTTTTTCAATTTGTTTTTTATTATTTATTTCCTACCTTTCTGATACCAATAAAAAAGTAAAACGATTTCTTTCGGAACATTGTAGACGTATTCACGTGTTTTGTCCGCATCCGTGATAAAGCCATCCGCTTTTATATAACTGCAATTTCCAGTTTGAGACCTATGTGGTGAATACCTCTTTTTTGGCCGCCTAACATGTTCTAAAAAAATTCTCAAAAACACAGAAATATGAATGACATAACGCATTCAAATAGCCAATACGAATAGTACTATAATTACTTCATCAACAGCTCTGTTTTCATCAATTTGTTTCCTTATCAACAATATTATTATCAATAAAACGCAATAAAAAATACTTCACTTATATTTATATCTCAAGAACCGAGATCCTGGAGATCTTTTTGTACAAACAAAAAATCCCTTTCTAAATCTATATAAGAACTTGAACTTGAGCACAATACAGAATCCCTATCAGATATACACGGGTGGTTTCCATTAAGGATGAAATTGATTCCATGTTGCCACTTATGTGTGATAATATGTAACACTCTCTTCACCTTCTTTAAATTGCTAGTCACGTAAAAGGTGATAAGATGATGGTTTAGATGAAAAATTATCCATAAATTTAACAACAATAAATAAATACGCGGAAAATGATAACCTAGGATGTCATCCCTCTTCACTTAATCCTTCGTTTTTATTGGTTTTTTTTTGGAATGTGACGCATTTTGTAAAAGTGTGTAGGGCATTAGGGCCAAAGATTTGTATAGAGCAGATTATTTTTGATAGAGATACTTCTTAGATATTTGGGAACATTTTCATTAGTTACAATCTTTTGAATATTTTAACACCATAAATTAAAATACTTTGAAAATTTCACATCGCACCAAAAGCAGTTAAAAAAGTAAATTCACAAATAATACATTATACCTGTAAAATAGATAAGTAACTTGTGTGCTAAAAAATGGCATATGCCAGTAAATGGTATACCAATCATACATTTGCAAGTAATATGGCTACTTAGTGCAAGTTGCCTGTAACTAGCAAGTAGTATCACTTTTTCCATGGATTATGTCAGTACTTCGATATCGACTGTCACTACAGCACACTTATTCTACATTCGGTTATCTCTGTTCATAAATACACGTGCCACTACAAGTTATCTGCAATCTCCTTGCATGTTATTATTCGTGTCTTTATTTTATCACCGAAGTCAAGCAGAATCTGTACAATTTGTAAATAAATGGTAGACTGGCCGCGTAACATTACCAATAATCCTTTCCATTTCTTTTGTACATACTCCTATGGAATTATAGCATGGTGACTCAATTACCGACAATATGACCAGCAGTTGCAGACTGTCGACAATGTAAAAGAAATTTCCCTTTGTGCTTTATCCTTTAAAAAAAACCAGATAAAACAGCTACATTATAAATTGAAATACACCTAGTTACTAAGTTAGGTAAAAATTATTAAAACTCATCCCAACGAGCTAAGTCTCCTTCAGGTAACAATTAAAATATCGAATATAGCAACAGCTTAGCTTCTCTGTGTGCCGGTTATTTTTTTGGTGCATAGTTTTGGGTTCAAACTCCTATAAAAAAATTTATTTATATTTAATTCTGCATACTTTTAGGGTAGGTTTTTATTTATTTGTTTCTAAAAAAAGATCTGAAGCTGATAGACGTTATTCAAAATATCTGCTACGGTTATTCTTACAATTTTACTGTTTTCTGTCACAATCTACTGTGAATTGATTGCAATTCTTCGCAATCTTTCATTTCTTGTTGATTATTTCATATGGTTTTTGAAAAATTTTATGTTACGATTTCTGTAACCGGTATGCTCGAGTCAAGAAATTCAAACCAAAAATATCGTTTTTTTTAGTGACACGCAGATGTCGCTTTTGATAAAATTTTAATTTTTCCTCCAAAAATAAGTGTCGATTCATTTATTTCTTGAAGGAATTTTAACAGTTCATGAGTAAGTACATGACATGTCAGCTGTTTTTTGAAATTGAAAGGAACTTTCCGCAATACTAAAAATAACATTTTTTTAATTCTTTTTTAATTCCTTATTAATTAAAACAATTCCATTAATTCCAAACAATCAAAAATCAATTTATGTAATGTTCGCAATGAAAAAAAGTCAAAATTTCTGAACTGTTGTCATTTTTTCTTAAGGAAATAAATGCAGAAGTTATCTAGAGCAAATTCCTTGAGCCTTGCATACCGGGCTTTACTTATGAATCCTGTCAATATCACCTCCATAATTTAATCTGTGTTTTTCCCAAGTAAAGTAAGAGTAAGTTGTGAATTGAATTGACAAAAAATTGCGCTTGTGTAAAATCCGTGTTGTTTCTGACCCCATAATAAATCGTGGCTATAGGATTTTTCGTATTGCTTGTAGTACATACTATTGGGGTAGTATTGGAGCAGAATAAAACAAACTTTCGTTTTGTAACATTAAAACTGTGTTTCTGTAATTCAAATATCAATGAATACCAGCCCAAAGTTAATTTTAAAAGTATTCAACTGGGAAACTTTGTCGACTCTCTAAACTCAACCAACCATTATTAAACCCCCCATAAGCTTATTTTGTTCTTTATCAACCCTAATTTTTCTACATCCAAATTTTATTTTTAAAACAACAAATCCCAACTCGATAAATCAACTTAATGCACATTTTTCATTATGTTAAAAAAACTGCTTTCAGTTTGGATTTTTATTTTGTTATTGATATTTTCTTCACCCACTTGCGCCCTCTGTCAATCAAGTAGTAAAGTAGTAGTTCATGTTCACCCTGTGCAGTCGCGCTGTGTTTTTATTTTCAAAACCTGCCCCGCCACCTGTTGCCTGCCAACCTCTAAAAAGGATAATCACATAGCGTTGAACCCTAACGCATGTCCTCCATCATCCATCGCACTACTAAGTGTCCTGCGTTAACAAAAAAAAACAAAAGGATGTCGCCTTAAGAACCCGGGGTACCAGTTGCATTAAGTTTGTTAACACTTTCTCATTTTTAGATAAGCCGGAATGCAGGAAATGCGCAAAAGCCCTGCAAGAATTGGAGAATATCGATGACGAGGCCGATCAATTGGGAATTGGATTTGTTAAGATACACGACGAAGCATTGGCCGATGAATACAATCTTGGTAGCTTGCCAGCTCTCGTTTATTACCGACATGAAATCCCCATCATTTATGAAGGTGTGTAATGAGGCATTAATTATATTTGACCGGAAATGTATAAATTTAAACAATCGCACACAGGTGAACTGCAAAGGGAGGAGGACGTGTTGGAATGGTTGGTACAAAATAAATCTACCGGTGATGAGGATGATGTTATTGAGGATGTTACGGCAAAAACCCTTAACACCTTAATCGGCAACATCGATAACTTGGTTGTGCTGTTCTGTGAGTCGATATTCTAAATATAAAAATTATGATACGCTATAATGGAATTAATGAAAAACATTTTCAGATGACCATGGCGATGATGATTCGATGACCGTTTTGGAAGAGCTAGAGAAAATTGATGATGATTGCGATAAACATGGAATACAATTTGTTAAAATTGATGACAATCGTGCTGCTTCCGATTTTGGAATTGATTCGGTAAGATGAATAATAATAATTATATTACTAATACATGATGACGTTAAACATGTTTAAATTATTTGATTTGTAAATCATAAATTATAAATTATTTCCTTTAGTTGTTCATAAGTTATTTGCAAAACAAAAAAAAATTTGTCCACGTTCATAAGTGTTTTTATCTTTTTTTCGGTGTTTGCTTAATGTGAATAGGCTACGCCGATAGGAGCCAGAGTATGATGCATATATTGTATTTGTATAAAATAATTTTAAGGTGCATGTAAACGAGCAACATTTTTCAGGAACAACATTGCTCAAAATTCAGCATTATTTCTATCAATATGTTCAAACTTGCCGGCAATATATTCGTATCCGGCGATATGGCCAGTAGTTGGGCCGGCATGTTGTTTTTGATATCGCTGGTAGAGCGAAAATATTTAAACATGCTGGCTATAATAAAATGTTTCGAAAAAAAATTTCTGGACTAGGAAAGGTGACATAGTGGTGGGCGATATAGGGGTGTACTTTGTCTGGGTTTGGTATGCATGAACGCACAGCATCCGACGACCAAAGTCGCATCCAAATACGTGCAGAATTCGAGGAGATCCCCTTGTCTGAGACCATACCGTCTCCCAGCAATAGATCGTATTTTTCTCCAATTTATAATTTGGCAATTATTACTGCACGACATCGCAAATGATTATATGCCGATAAGCTCATCATCCTTTATCCTTAAGACCCAGGACACATGTTAGTTGTGTAGCTCATAAATTCTATCACAGAGCAAGCATATTGTAACGGAGAATCGACTGACCATACCGGATGAACAATGCCAAGGTGGTGTGAATACTCCATTTTTTGGAGTGAACACTTATTTTGGCGTGAATAAAAATAACATTCGTTAGGTTTCGTTAAGTACTTCACTCTGTCATTTCTCCATATAGAGGGAACACTTCATTTTGATGTGAATAAAACAAAGTTTTAACGTTTACCTGTGAGTGAACACTTGTAAAATTTGAGACTGGTTGCGAGGAACTTTGTCATTCATTTTAATAAAATAAATTAAAAAAAACTTTTAAAATAAATAACTTTTATTAAATGAAATGCACTAAAAAGTAAAAAATTATTTTTTCTTTAGCAGTGATAGGTATACACACGAAAAGTTTTATTCGCAAAATAAGAAGTTTAATGTGTATTAACAATTTTAAAATTATATTCTCGTTTGACTTTAAATGTTTGAACTCTTATCAATGAATTGTGTAAATTTACAGCATTTCAAGTGCATTAATAAAAGTTTGGGCATGAGTTTCAGTTAGACAATTGTGATTATAGTTATGGATGTCCAAACTTTTGTTAATGCATTTGAAAAACTGTAAAGTTCCACAATTCATTGATAAGTGTTCAAACATTTAAAGTCAAACGAGAATATAATTTTAAAATTGTTAGTACACATTAAACTTTAAAAAAAGCCGGAGTTCTAGCATTCCTTATTTTGCAATGAAACTTTTCTTGTGTATACCCGAGTAAAAATAAATAATGGCCTTAGAACGGGCAAATGCCGACTGTGATTGAAACATAGTACTCGGCCATCTGGCGGTTAACAGAAGGCCCGTTGCAGGACAGTACGGCCATACAGGGGGCAATTGACGGTGAAACAACGGCCTTACAGTTCCAATAACGGCCATACGACGGTGGTACGGCGGCCGAATGGTTGCTATTACGGGTATACGACGGTGGTACAGTGGCAGCAACGTGGATATTCGCCCTCCTATAAGAAAATATATTTCACTGCAATTAAATGTTTGATTTTGTTTCGGTTGTGTTTTTTTTTCAAGCCGATAAATAACAAAATTTCCCACTAAAATATAAATCAGCACGCACCACACACTTCACGTACAACAAACCGACGACTGGCGAGCTCGCTTCTCTTGTGCATCGATATCTTTAAGTAGGATAAATCCAAAGGACAATTGTACATAACGAAAATGTTCCCCCATAAAACACATTCAACAATACATTTGGTGCAGATTCCTTTTTTGGCTCAAATTTCCCGTCGAATGCCCGTTTGTACAGCTCAGTACTTGGCCTTTTAAATTTTTGGGTCAAATTTGGCCGTCGTAAGGCCGTATGTGCTCCCATTAAAAATGGTTCAAAACTCTACGGCCATCATATGCCCCTTAAAAAGCCAAGCGGCCGGTGTTTGCCCTTTATAGGGCCGTTTTTTATTTTTACTCGGGTACCTATCACTGCCAAAGAAAAAAATATTTTTTACTTTTTAGTCACAACTATATATAACTAAGTAATTTTTAAATTGATCCATTTTAAAAAGCAGCAGATAAGTTTCTCATGCGCTCCATTTCCTCAAGAGCATCAGTATTGCATGGTTTTTGGCCGGATAATTGTACTGGTTTTATATTTTCAATTTTCAATCCGTTTAAAGCTCTTAATCTACTCAGCATTACATAAATGCTTTACCTCGCAACAAAACCACCTTTTGGCCAAACTAAAACCCCAAAAGGCAAATTTTCCCCACAGAACCACCTTTTGCCCGAACTAAACCCCCAAAAGCGGATTCGGCAGCAAAACCACCTTTTGCCCAAACTAAATTCCGCAAAGGTAAATTTTTCCCACAGAACCTCATTAAATTTTCCTAAAGGAAAACTCCATATAAATCCATCCACGTTTACTAGTCTACTAATTTCACAAAAATGACACTTCCTTTTAATCCCAAAATTTCCCATGAGTGAATAGTATTTGAATGAGAGAATTTTTATTCATGCCAAATCGAATGTTCACTTTTAACGAATCACTCCACTCAGGAGTGTTCCCTTAGTTGAGGAGTGTACACTTAGTTTTTATTCACTCCACCCAATATCTATATAGATGCCGCTGGTCGAATTCGGCATCGATGGTTTAAGTTAGTGGATCGTCCGCATTCTTAGAACTATGATATTCAACAACAGCTTAGATAACAGTAGAGTGGTAAACACAAGGGCTTCTGCTCTGCACACCCCAGGAAAGAGTCCTCTCACCGCTGTTAAGGCTTATGGTTGTGGATTAAATATTCGTTCGTCATTCTAGTTAGTGCTGCACACGAGACGAGACGAGACGAAATTTGGCCCAGTCTCGTCTCGGTCTCGAAAAATGGGTATTTGCAGGTCTCGTCTCGATCTCGCCTTGTCTCGTCTCAAAAAGTCTCGAATTTTACTGTCAATAATACAAATTGCTCAGTCTTCTGTATTTCGAGAAATATCAATATGTGCCATATTTATGAAATTGTATATAATTATTCCTTAGACACGTAAATCTGCTTTTGCAGTGGCACCAGGGCGGGGTAGAGGGGATCAATGAATCGAAAGTTAATTATATAGGGTTGACGGCCAGACCGATATTTTGCAGTGGTGGCAAGATCACGAAAAATCTTACCCGACATTATCAAAGATGGCCAGAAATATATTTAGTATCATTACTGTGTTTCCATGAGCCAGGGTAGAGTTTTCGTTAAGTAAACAGAAAGCTTTTTCTCTCAAGATCACTCGATGCTGTTTCCATGACGGTTCTGGGTTAAAGTGACAGATACTCAATTTTACATTGCGTCGCCGTTGGTATATGTGCAGTAAACGATACTGTAACACACACATATGCGAAACCCGGCTTAATCGGACTGGCTTCGTCGAGTTTACTTGGATTTAACGACACTTTACTCAATCTCCGTTTCCATGGGCGCTTAATCTGAGTAAACCCAGGATAAACTCTGCATGGAAACACAGTACATGGCAACTTCAGTACCTGTAGAAAGGCTATTTTCAAGTGCATCTCTTATAATGTCGAGTAGAAGAGCCTCCTGGAAAGATGAAACTTTGCGATCGCAAGTTCTAATAAACTCATGGATACGGTCACTTCTCCAAGAAAAAGTATGTCAGTCGCTTCTATAAATTATATTATTTATTATAGGACTAAAATATCTTTATAAAAACAAACAAATGTATGCATATTGATACATTGTCATGGATATCATCTGAGAATAAATGAATTTTTTGATGGATTTGATACTACATTAACTCGTATGTATTCTCTGAATCTATTGTTTCTAATGTTTCCCATTCTTATCAATCATGCCCTTAGTCCATTTAAACTTATAATTTTAGCAATCAGAATTTTTTAAATTGATTATTTATTCTACTTACAGTAGCTCTGGAATTTCAAATTAACGATTTGATTTCGAGACCTCGAGATGTCTCACGAGATCGGGAATGATAGTCTCGATCTCGTATCGATTTTTAATCTGGAGGTCTCGTCTCGATCTCGTCTCGAAAATCGAGACGAGACGATTTCGAGACAAGTCTCGTCTCGTGTGCAGCACTAATTCTAGTGAAATTTATGAACAAGTAACTATCTAGAACTAACACATTGCCTATATTATTAAGTGCCTCTGTTCTATTTACGTAAGGTCGAATCCATATTCTTCTTTTTTTTAATAAGCAAGCAATATGTATGCTGCATTTATAAGTACTTTTTCCCTGTCAGCGATTGTCATACGTGTACGCGTTAAATTCTCGGACGACACTGTGGCCAAAACATTGCGAGGACATGTCTTCTACAAGTTGCTTAGCAATAATATCGGCCACATATTTTCAAAAAAAATTACCGCGCCATCTTTTTCAGAAATATTACCGGCAATGTGCATTTTTTGTTGCTCATTTACAGGCACCTTTACAAAAAGAATGGTTGTCAGTTGCTTTGGCATTTATAATTAAGAAGCCTCTACATCAGCCTTCGTTGCTATTTCTGAACGGATCTTCACCCGGAGAATAAAATCTTGTTGCGAGTAATCTCAACGTTCATATTGTAAATTGGCTAAATTATTCAAATGCCACCAGTGTTTCTGGCAGAAATGCCGAAATCTTCGTAGAAACCAACCTAGGGGTATCCCTGACAAACTTCTTTGATCTGTTTCTTACTTCCTACCCAACAAAGTCCTCTGTCGAAGTAGACTCAACTCCAGGCAATTCCGACCACTGCCTAGTCAGCACCAATTTCCTATATCCATCTTATGCCCAGCCTTCGCAGTTCCGAAGAAAAGTGTCTGGCACTACGGCAAGGCGAATTGGTTTGGGCTCATTCGCATTAGACAAGTTGCTGACAGGGATTTGTATTTCTCCAGTAAGAACGCCAACTCTACCGCTATTTGTGTCACCAGACACAACACATGCTACCAATTCTTGACCGAATGAATGGTTTAATGGGGAATCTATGAACATAATCAAGACCAAAAACAAGGTACAAACATGATGCAGTAATTCGCTACAAAGAAATTTGTGAAATTTATTGTGCCAGCGCTGGAAGAGAAGAAAGAAGCAATATTGATACAGCGCAGAAGGCATGTCAAATTGCGATCGACCAACTTCATAACAGCTTTGTTTATCTGGGAAAAAATCATGAGGTATACTCAACTCATCCCTTTGCAAACAACTTCAGGCAATCGACTGTGTTGATATAAGCTACATTGATGTTGTATTAGCTACCTTGAAACGTATTAACGGCAACTCCGGCGAGGACATTTTCTTGCTTTAGAAGATTTAATTCCTATCTGCATCTGCAGAATACCATATCTCAGGACAGACTGAATGGGTTGGACTTACTTAATGTCCACTACTAGTCCGGGGAAATTAGCAAAAAAAACGCACGAAATGAGACAAATTTCCAAAATGGCTGAAAATGGGTTCACAGCTTATTTGGGACTTTTTAAGAAAACAATTTGGGAATCATAAAAAAAACATGGCCACCGAAGATATCATTTCTTGGCAAAAAAATCACTCAAAACTGGTTTTTTCGAAAAAAAATTTTGATCAGTCAATGCGGACCGTTATTGCGTACAAAAAAGCTCTCTTGTCATTTTTTCGAAAACCTTGACCTTTCCGAATAATATAACGTATTTTTTGGCCGAAAAGTGATCTTTGGAAACTTTGACCTTGAATAACTTCGAAAGAGTTAGGATTTCGAAAAAATTACAAGAGGGCTTTTTTGTAGGCAATAACGTTTCGCATTGATTGATCAAAAAAATTTGAGTGATGTTTGAGCGGCCATGTTTTTTTTGTGATTCCGAAATTGTTTTCTTAAAAAGTCCCAAGGAAGCTATGGACCAATTTTCAGCCATTTTGGAATTCTGTCTCCTTAAAATGCTAATTTCCCCGGACTATACACAATTCAGTTCGACTCAGTGGTTACTGAATTTGCCAAGAAAATAGAAGAATTTATTCTTCTGTAAACAGTTTTTAAGTTTAAAAAACACTAGCTGGAACCCGATGCGGCTCGCTGCACCCATCGGACCGAAATAAAAGAAGTATTAAAAATTGTTCGGACAACGAAGGCGTTCCTTCCACGTAAGCACCAAGTGACTCAGCTGTAGAGGCAAAATTCTAAATTTAGAGCAGTTTGGTATTCTGTAAGCCTGAAGATTCTAAAATTTAGAGTACATGAAGCATTCTAAGTTGGCAAAAATAGTGAAGGAAGCGCCACCTTTTGCAAAATTCGATTATTAATTTTTGTACTGGCACTCGCTTTTGTACAAGAGGTCTAGACTAAATTTGGAATTCTGTAACAGGTTTCTTGTCTAACTTAGAGTTCGATTTCATTCACATATAAGGTGTCTTGTGAGCAAGGTTGAGAATTTGCGAAAATGTATATTTTTAAACAATTTTTAAAGTTCACATTTTTATTGATTTTATGGAAAATCATCCGAAATTAGCAAAAAATCGTTTAAATACAAGCGAAGGAAAAGCTTAGAAAACTTGTGTGATTTAGGAAAGCTCTAAATTCTAAATCCCACTGCAGGTGTTTCAGCAGGTCTTTAGAGTAAAGGCTCTGTTTCAATTATCTTGTTAAAGTATGTCTCGCTGTTCATTTGTCTCACCTCTCCTGTTGATCTACCGATTAAATTTTTCTTGGGTTGGACTGTGATTAATTTTCACTATTCATTGTTAGAAAAATAAAACGATTGAAGGATTATATTTGCAGCATAAAATTATGTGTCATGAATAACAATAAAACACTTACAGTGAATTTATTTTGTTTAGGTTATTTTTCCGTATATCGAAAAAAATGAAAAAACCTGCCATAAACAAAAGGTGAAACCAATTTAAATATTAAAATACTCTTTACTTGAGGAGCAAAGCCGGATATGTCTACAAAAGTTTTATTGGCCTCGTCAAACTCAACTTTATATGTCCTAAGTCTTATATAACTCTTATATTTAGCTAAGTGAATTCAGGGAAAGTAGTTAGCCGCTACCAAGAGTGTTTTTTCCTGCGCCAAATGTACAGAGGTTTTCAACATCGAATTGTTCTCCTCTCAATAAATCTAACTCAGAAATATCAAAAGAAGACGCTACCATTCTAAGTTGAATGAGTTCTTTGTTGTTGACGGCTAGTCATATTTCTTAAATTTTGAGCAAAGCTTAATTTAAAACGCTATGCGAAAATGAGATAGTATTGTTTCAGCTAATGGTGCAACCGGGACATCACCAATCGCTTTCTCGTACACAAAAGCTCCTAAATACAAAGTCTGAGCAATTTGGAACGTATATTACTATGCTTTGTATCGAATTTTCAATAAAGTTTTATAGTAGCGCCCCCTAGGGGTAATTTCCGAAAGTAATCAACATCACCAATCGCTTGCTCTCACCCCAAAGACTTTCTAAAGGTACCTTTACATTATGTGATTTGTCAGATGACTTTACTGTCAAAATTACGATTTGCTAGTCCATCTGACTTCGTATTTTGTTCACACTTAATTTTGACAAGTCACAACAGAAATATTCAATGCAAATTTTGACAGATAGTCGAATGGCATGTCAAAAACAAATGTCATTTGACATTTTATGTTTAGATTTGACTTCATTGACAGTAAAGTCATATGACAAATCATATAATGTAAAGATACCTTAACCATTCTCACCTTCCTTTTTGTAAGTAAAAAAACGGATGTATTGGAATTCTTCTTGATGGACTTTGCCAAAGACCAAACGTTTTTCCTGCCAACGATTGCACCAACGCACTAAGAGTTTTTAACTCCCTTATTAGATAACTGTTGGTAGTCCATCAATGCAGTTTAATTGCCAATTCAGATTGAACTCAGTTCCTATAGGTTTGTATAATTTTTAAGTGGAATTACTTTTCCATTACTTGACCCAGAAGTATCGACTGAATTTTTACTACGCCTGATATAAATTTTTTTTTAATAAAGTTAATATCACAAAATCCTTAAATAGATAAAATTAAAATACTTTAAAACATAAATAATTACCACAAAATATTTTTATTTACCAGATACCTTCGATAGTGTACTTTGAAAAGCAAGTACCAAACGTCTACGATGGTGATCTTATGGATGAAGATGAAATCCTTCAATGGTTGGTCAACCAATTGGAAAAAGATGAAATCGAAGATGTCACCGATGAAATGTTGGACAGAATGATTAAAGATGGCAAAACTTTGGCAGTCCTATTCTGTAAAAATAAAATAACTACAAATATTTAAAAAAATAAAAATAAACAAACAAAAATTCTTTGCAGATGATAACAACGACAGAAAATCCCAAAAAGTCCTTGAAGAATTAGAAAATATCGACGATGAATGCGACCAGCTTGGAATTACGTTTGTTAAGATCGATAATATTGAAGAAGCCAAAGAATATGGCATTGAAAAAGTTCCTAAATTGATCTATTTTGAAAAAGGCATTCCTACCGTTTATGAAGGTAATTTAGAAGATGAAGATAAACTTCTTAAATGGATGACAGATCAAACTACTTCCGATCAAATTGAGGACGTAACTGATGAAATGTTGGACCTAATTGTTGAGAAAATGCCCCATGTAGCTGTTCTTTTCTGTACGTAATTATATATATGTCCTATATGAATTATTTTCTAAACTCCAGGTTATTTTTTAAAGATGATAAGGATCAAAAGAAGTCACAAAAAGTTCTTGCTGAGCTTGAAAATATCGATGATGAATGCGATCAAAATGATATTGCATTTGTGAAGATCGATGATGATAACGAAGCTAAAGAATGGGGTATTGAAGATATTCCAACAATTGTGTTGTATGAGCATGGCATTCCACACATTTATGAGGGCGATTTAATGAAGGAAGATGAGCTATTGGGATGGTTGGTTCATCAGAAGCGCTACTCTGAAATTCCTGAAGTTACGGACGAAATGAAGGATAAACTCGTTGATAGTACCATGCACTTGGCAGTCATTTTCTGTATGAGCATGAATTAAAATAATTTTTTTTAACCAAAAACTAACCAAATTTTATCCTCAGATGACAAGGATGATAAACAAGATATCCGCGTACTTAACGAACTTGAAAACATTGATGATGAATTGGAAAAAGAGGGCATCGTCATTGTCCGCATCGATAACGCTGCAGAGGCTAAAGAATACGGCTTAGATCACTTGCCAGCATTGATCTACTACGAAGATACCATACCGTCCCTATACGAAGGTGATCTTATGAATGAAGAAGAAGTTCTGGCTTGGCTGACCCAACAAAAGAAAACGGCTACCATTGAGGAGGTCACAGATGAAATGTTGGACGATCTTATTGAAGAACACGAATATGTTGTTGTATACTTTACTGGATCATGTGCGCCTGGTGAAAAATGTGATAAGATTCTTGATGAACTTGAAAGTATTGATGATGAATTGGACGAGGCTGGTATCATATTCGTCACAACAGAAGACACTTCACTTTCTAAGAAGTACAACATTAAGAATCTGCCACAGCTTGTATTCTTCCGAAATCGCGATCCTCTTCTATACACTGGTGATCTTAATGATGAAGATGAAGTCTTAGCTTGGCTAACCGACGAAGACACATTGGAAATTCCGGGAAAAATTGAAGAAGTTAATATTAGAATGCTCGACAAAATTTTAGGGGAGAATGATCATATCGTTGTTTTCTTCTGTATGTTAAACAAAATTTCACTTTGATCAATGGTGATTAAAATGTTTTTTTTTATAATTCTAGATCGTGAAGGAGATAAGAAATCTCAAAAAATCTTAAATGAACTTGAAAATATTGACGATGAATGTGAGGAGAAGGATATTGATTTTGTTAAAACATCTGATGAAGGTGTTGAAAAGGAATATGACTTGCCTTCTTTGCCAGCTCTCGCATTCTACAGGAATAAATTTAGAACTATCTATTCTGGTAAGTAGTTTAGATAAATAGAAAAATATTTACGTGCATATAACTTTAGAAAGAAATGAACTTCGTTGCCCATGAAAAATCTCTCTTTAAAGTCATTGGAGAAGCAATACTTTCTTATAAATACTTATGGCGTTATACCAACACAAACTTTCCATCGAAATCGTACAGTTCTTCGGTTTTTATTTATTGACATAAGGTGTCAATTAGTTTTCCTCGAAATGTAGTTAAACACCTGAGGAAATGCATTCCACAAAAACTTGATGGGTTTTTTCAACTATTCAGACTTTAAAGATAGGCGAAGACAAATAGGCAAGATTTCTGTATTACAAGCAATTTGAGAATTACATGCAAAAACGATTCTGTATAACTTCATCACAGGAAGCGATCTTCTACCATCTACTGGCCATTGCCTCTGTAGACAATCATATCTAAAGTGCGAGAAGAGAAAGAATAATATAACAACTGCCAACTCTGGCACCAATATTTTTACTTCACCGACTCCCATTCAACATTACCTCGATTGAACGCTGATTTCGAGGGATGCTTTCCTCGCTTAACGTAATCTAGGTTGGGGATCTCGAAAGATGAAGGACAATGCTGCAACGTGAATTGAACCATTAACCTCTGAGATGATAGTCAGGCATCTTAAGCTCTAGTCCAAGGGTGGCCAACCTTTTTACACGACTGCCCCACAAAAAGAAGTGTAATGTGTTTAGGTTTGTTGTGTGTATGTGCGTTGTTTTGTACCACCATAACTTCTAAACGCTTGAACGGATTTAGATGGCTGAGGTACCGTTAGAATCGTTTAATGAGTCTGAGTAACATAGGCTAAGTTAATTTTTAAAAAAAGAATATGGCGGCCGTCAGACGCAATTTACGTCACACTCAATTTTTTTTTCTGATTGGGTCAATATGGATATCAAACGAATGGTGAAATTGAGACGATTTCAAATATATATAACACTTAATAGATATGTGTTAAATAAATGCCAATTTTTTGCTTAAATAAAATTATATTACTCCAAACGTTTTATATTACCCGATCACCATGAACGAACATTTAATAGTTAAGTCTAGTATGCTGTTGAAGCAAAATGAAAATTCCCTATACAAGCTCTAAGTAACACCACTGCCCCAAAAGGAGTGTTACAGAATAACTAATTAAAACGGTACCCCGACTGCAAAAATACAGATTATATATATACGATAGTTGTGTGATACTTAACAAAATGACTATTTAAAGTTAATATTTTCTACAGTAGTTAGACAATATCTTATATATTTATTATACACACATTGACTATACTAAGAGAACAATGTAATCTATATCTTGTTTCTGTCTTACTTTAGTACTTAAAACTTGTTTTTGACTTTTTAGTTAATTTTTTTTGTCACAGGGGCATCGTGTTTTTTAATTTTTTAATTATTTTTATAACATGGGCCAGAATAAATGTTACGTTTTTCCCGCGGGCCGTAGTAATTAATTGGCACTTTCTTGTGACCTGTAATTTTTTTAGAGCTGAGCCGGTCTTACACGAGGCAGTATATTCGTCCCTTACACGATGGTAAATTTTACTGAGACCTCAATTTTTTGAAATGTCCCGGTTCAAAAAAAATAGCCTACTGGTATATGAGTCTGTATCGAGATAAATGAGGCGAGGTGTGATTGTAATTACATAGTGGAAAGACTTTCTTTCTTACTTCTTTTGGGGCATTAAAACTCAACTTAAAATGAGGCGAGGTGAGGTTGTAAATACGAGAGACATTTCTTATTTTGTTGCGGCAATAAAATATCCAATTTGAGCTGAGGCCAGTGGCGGTTTCAAGGGGGGGCCATGGGGGCCATGGCCCCCCCGAGAATAGAAAAATTAATGAAGTTTTTCGAAGTTGATTAAATTATACGACTTGAATTAATTAACAATCCTTGTACCGTATTACAAAATCAAGCCATCGAAAATGCATCGCTTTATAAAGTGTGGAGATTAATGGTACCAGCTAATTTAATCAATCTCGATTGGAAGCACTGGCAATTTTAAGTTATCTTAACGAATTCATTAGGCCCCCATTCACGGTCACACATGTGTGACGAACATCTTTTGAATAATAACAATCATTTACACGCACATAGAAGTTTTGACATTTCTAAGCCAGCAACGAAAAAAATAAAATGATTTTTAATGAAATAAAAATTTCTCGTATAAAAGCTTGAAATTCATATAGACTTTTTGTTTAGGCTAATTTGAGCAACTGGGCATTTTCAATAATTTATCTAATATTTCAAGCTTTAACTAAAATTTTTATAATTTTCAATTAGTGGTACAACGAAAATTTAAGAATAGATAATCTACTTAAAATGCACAACTAAACAAATTACCGTTCAGGCGCGGATTCAAGGGGGTGGGGGGTCACGGGGGTCATGACCCCCCCCAAAGCGCTCGCTGTTTAAAAAACAAAATTGACCCAACTAAAAAAACAAAAAGAAAAAATTACCAAACGACTAAACCGACTCAGCTTTTTTGCAAATTAAAAAAAACGACCTTAAAAAATGACCTTCAAGGTCAACAACAGATTGTTCTATAAGGCCCATTCAGAACCAGCAGCAGCAACAGCAGCGGCAGCATGTTTAGTTTTACTAGCAATCAATTAGTTTTACTAGCAATGTGACTAGGGTTGCCAGGTGTCCGGATTTAGCCGGACATATCCGGCCTTTTACGGTCGTGGCGGCCAAATATATGCATGTCCGGCTTATGACCGGATATTAAGCGATTGTCCCTCTGGTCATGTAAAGATACGTACAGTACGCAGCGTAGCATAGATAGATGACAGCTGAAAGCTTTTCTTTGTTTTGCAATCAAAGATTTAAGCACACCAGGTAACTTACAACGCTGCATCCCGGACTAATAAAAAGTAGTCCCGGAGTGAGCGTTGCAAGTGGCCTGGTCATTTCGTGCCAATTGATTGGTTTTGGAAATTATTCCTTTCGGGTAGTAAGTTGTTGATCTGTACATTTTCTCCCCACCACCCCCATCGCGATGCTGCTGGCTGACTCTTGCTACTGTTATAAGCCTTATCTAAACTATCAATTACAAAAAAATCAGGGGACCTGAAATGACCATCCAAAATGCAACTCTTCCTCCCGGACTATAATGAAATGACCAGTTTTCCATCCAAGGAGAATAGATGATTGTATATTTTGTTTAATGAAGAATATTTAGTTTATTTTGACATAAGATTTTATTAATAAACGATTGAAAATACCTAACCGACTCTATTTCTATTTAAAATGGGTAAGAAAAATGTCCGGCTAAATGTTACGCTGTGTCCGGCCTTTTTAACCGACTTCAAAAAAGGAGGAGGTTATCAATTCGACGCGTAGGTATTTTTTGGTCCTGTTCACGCATAACTTTGTAACGCAATGACTTTTTTGCTTTTTTTCTGTTTTGTTTAAAAGGGTAGTTTCCCACGGTGGTCCCGTACAATTTTTTTTAAATTCTGATAAAGGAGTTCGAAGGTAGGCGTAAAAAACTGGTAAAATTAGTACACCTTGAACGGATAGAAGTATTTTAAAGGCAGCGAACAAATTACTTTATTGTCGCGTGCTCGAGAAGAGGCCGGTGGATGAATCGGCAAAGGCGTTGACCTGCAAATAAAAATTGCGGGTTCAAACCCCGGAGGGTAGTTCGACTTTTTTTCTTTTTTTCTCTTTCTAAAATCCATTCTGATTGGATTAATGTTGTAAAGAATTACAAAGGTGAGAAATTTCATGCATACTCTACTCATGCAGACTGTAAGAGAGTATTCCTTTGGAATGAAATTCTATTTAAAGCAGTTTCTGAAAAGCTTTATTTACGTATTTAGCCATCTTGTTGTAACAATCTCCCGTAGCACAACGACTGAGAAGCTTGCCTCTCGTCCTGGAGGTTGCGAGTTCGATTCTTTGACCTGGGCAATTTTCTTTTCAATCGACACAATAAATATTTCTTTTTAATTTCCTTTGGGGAATTTTGTTTCATATTAAATAAGTTTTTTTTAAATTGCTCCGAAAATACGCAAATTCATTACTGCAAAAACTATTTAGCTACTGCCTCAATTCTTTTCGACGGCGCGCGGCTGAGTGTCCTACTTCTCGTAATAAATAATTTTTTTTATATTGCCCCCGAAAAAAAATTAACGGACTAAAAAGTACGAAATAAAATAAATTTTTAAAAACCGACTTCAGAAAAACCAAAAATAATGCACAAAAAACCCAAAAATAATGCACAAAAAAGGATAAAATAATTGTTTGAAATTCTTTACAACATTAATCCAATCAGAATGGATTTAATAAGAAGAATCACTTTTGAAGACGGTGCCAGGTAGTAGTTGACTTTCATTGCATTAACTATTGCTGCGAAAATTGTATTCATTTCTTTGTTAGCCTTATGCCCTTAATACATCACCCCGAAAACAGGTGTTGGCACCGTCTTCAAAAGTGATTCTTCTTATTAAATCCATTCTGATTGGATTAATGTTGTAAAGAATTTCAAACAATTATTTTATCCTTTTTTGTGCATTATTTTTGGGTTTTTTGTGCATTATTTTTGGTTTTTCTGAAGTCGGTTTTTATTATTTTATGGACCTGGCAACCATACCTACATGTGACCAACATTAGCCAATAGGAACTGTCTGCAGCCGCTGCTGGTTCTGAATGGAGCTACACTCTTTCTATATGTTTTGATTTGCAAACTCTGAAGTTAGCTGCACTCACAAGCAAGGGCGCGTCTTCATCAAAAACACAATAGGGCACGTTTTCGTAGGGCACGTTTGTTTTTAATCCACCAGAAATTTCGGTTAGTTCTGTTCATTTTGTTAATTTTTTTTAGGAGTAAAAAAATTTTTCCGCCACTTTTAATTCCGTGACCCCCCTCAAAACAAAATTCTAGATCCGCGCCTGTTACCGTTACAAATTAAAACAAAATTCAATTATGAATTAAATCCACAATCCACTTCCCCAGTTCAAACGATTTGAGATTGGAACTTTGATATAAGGGTTCCGAATTAAGATAATTTGTTACCGCCTCTTTAGTGACATTGTTTTCCGAATTCTTTTTGAATTGTTTCGATTAATACAAAGTTTTAATTTTTGTGATTGTATTGCTTCAGAAAATCTTTCGCTTTTTAATTTGAGTACTCTACGTGCATAAAACAGTCGCTGTGTTAAATCTTATACATTATTAGTTTTATTTTTTAAAAACAACTTTTAAACGATATGTTATGAGATTAAAAAATCTTGAAAATAGCATAAAATCATTTTCTCTATGTTCTAAAGCAAGCTTTAATATCGATTACATCAGTAATTAATACCATCAGGGATTATCTCTGAGCTCTAGTCTACCAGATAAAAAAAAGTTGTGATTCTTAAGACCAAAAGTGTGAATAAAAGCACGATGGCCCCCCCCCCCCCCGAAAATCAGTCCTGGAACCGCCCCTGGCTGAGGCGAGGTGAGATTTTAAATATACGAACTTGAGAGGCATTTCTTACTTCTTTTGAGGCAGTGAAATTTGCAACTTGAAATGAGGCGAGGCAAGATTGTAAATACGTATTGACTGGAGAGACATTTCTTGCGGCAGCAAAAGTTCCAACTTGAAATTAGGTGAGGTGAGATTGTAAAAGATTAGCAGTTTAGCATATGCAGCTTGTTTCTTTAATTTGCTGGTTTTTGTCATTTTGGCATTACTATGGCCCTTTGCCTAGTTTGAAGTATGAAGTTGTACTGGGTCAAAAGAAAAAGAGGCACCTCTTACCAACTCATTTTATAATCGTGTCCTACCCAACACTAAATTTTTAGTCTCCATTTGAAGTGAAGTGCTTTAATGGGGTAAATCATACTATCCATCACTCGGTCCTCAACTCAAACAGGTTTGTGTATAATGTAGGTATAATTCTCTAAATATTCATTTTTCTGTCTCTTTCTCGTGTAACGATTGTTATACAATAAACGCGTATGAGGCGGGGAGTTCTCATAGTTTTCTCAACCCCCAAAAACGATGTGATGATTGAATTAGTGTGATGGATAGGTGAGTCTGACAAATTTTCTGAGGCATAATGAGGAAAAAACAAACTTCCCTGCGACCTCTTTTCTATAAAATCGGTTTGGGAATGATAAAAGAAATGAAGCATGGTGTAGCTTACCCCAATGGATGTAATATTCAACTTAACCTAGACGAAATACATCAAAAAATATTGTTTTATAATTTCTTCTAAATAATCTCGCGGACCGGAGGGAGACTATTCGCAGGCCATAGATGGCCCGCGGGCCGGAGGTTGCCCACCGTTGCTCTAGTCTACAGTAGCGATGAGCAAGATGTCTTGAAGCCTTGATCTTGCAGTCTTGTTTTGTCTTGTCTTGGTCTTGCTAAATGTGCATAAGACCAGGCAAAACTGCAAGACTTTTAGATCATGACTAGTCTACAGAAACGCGCTAAATTTTATTGTAGACTTTGTGCAACTCAATAATGATACTAAACTTTTCTTTTACAAGATGATTAGCAAGAAGGAAACCCTCCACTTACACTGTTAGTGTTTCTTTTTATTATGGAGAATCTCTTTTTTTATCATTAGAATCAAACGTCAAGTAGCTCTCTAAAGCGGATCGATTCTAGTACCACATCGAAATGGAAGCCGATTTCATCGTTTTATTCTACAAAGGAAAGCCGATACCTTGAATTGCAGTAAAGATAAAAGAGATTTGTTAAGATATCATACACAACTAGGTTGATAAACCGAAAAGATGGAAAGGGACTAGATAGCAACTGAACCCATAACCTTTGGTAGGTAGAACCTTAGCCCTAGACTATGGAGCCTAACAGGCGTAGGAATTCGAGAAATATGAGCACATTTCCAGTATTATTGTGTCTTGAAGTTAGTTTTTCAGGAAATATTGATTATCACTATCAAAATCACAAGGACGAGTAGAAACCTCAAACGCATACTTTAAAATTCTTAATAGAATTGCGAAGCTCTTCTTCTTCTTGGATGGCGCTACAGTCCTTGCAGGACTCGGGCCTCTCGAAGTCTCCTCTTCCAGTCATCTCTACGTCTTGCTAGCTCTCTCCAATTTGTTATACGAAATTTCCGTATATCTGCTAGCACGTCATCTATCCACCTATTTCTTGGTCGTCCTACTCTTCTTCTTCCTGATGGTCTACCATTAAAAATCCTGGCTAACATTCTATCTTCTGAAGCTCGTACAACGTGTCCGAGCCATCGCAGTCTATTCAGTCTTATGTATGTAGCTATATTAATTTCGTCATACATTTCTTGAAGTTCTTCGTTTGTCCTAATGCGCCATTCGTTCTGGTTAACCCTTACAGGACCAAATATTCTTCTTAAGATCTTCCTTTCGAAGATTTTAAGTTGATTTTCTGTTTGTTGGGTCAATGTCCAAGCCTCAGACCCATAGCATAGAACTGGGCGGATTAGTGTTTTATATAGTCTGACCTTGCACTGTCTTGAAATTTCTTTGTTTTTTAGGACCGGGACTAGTGCGAAATAGGTTTTATTTGCGGCTACGATGCGTCTATGGATGTCGTCCTTTATTTTATTTTCTGCAGTAAGCATTGTCCCTAAATAGATAAAGTTTTCTACAATTTCCACACTATGATCATCAAGGCTGATACTACGCCCTAATCGTTGTCCTCGTTTTGATACGATCATATACATTGTTTTTGTGTCATTTACTCGTAGATTGAACTTTGCTGAACTTTGGACAATTTTGGAAAAGGTTGCGCCTTGCGTCCAATTATGACTATGTCATCTGCGAAGGCTAGTACCTGAATGTTCCTTGTGAAGATGCTATTTGCTCCATTAAGCTGTGTTTCCCTCATTATTGCTTCCAGAGCAATGTTAAAAAGTATTGGTGAGATCGCATCTCCTTGTCGCAGGCCTGATTCTTGAGGGAAGTTGATCGAGTTGCATCCTCGTATTCTCACTTGTGTTTTACAATTTTTGGTCGTCATTCTGCATAGGCCTATTAATTTCTTCGGGAAACCCATTTCACTCATCTTCTTCCACAACTCTATTTTATTAAGCAGGTCGTAAGCATTTCTATAGTCAACAAAAAGAAGATGAATATCAATGCTTTCTTCCCAGCATTTTTCAAGTATTTGTCTCATTATGAAAATCTGGTCTGTTGTCGATCTATTTGTTCTAAATCCTGCTTGGTAATCGCCTACTTTATCCTCCAAATGTGGTTTCAGTCTATTAAATAAAATATGTGAAAGCACTTTGTAAGCTGTGTTCAACAAAGATATTGGTCTGTAGTTTTTGCAATTCATCAATTCACCTTTTTTATGGACTGGGACTATTGTACCTAAAAGCCATTCTTCTGGCAACTTGCTACTTCTCCATAGTTTTACGATGAGGCTATGTAAGACATGGCATAACTTCTCCCCACCATTTTTTAAGATTTCCGGGGGTATGCCATCTGGACCTGGAGCCTTATGATTTTTTAGTTTCGCTATGGCATTTGCAACTTCTTCTATTGTAGGATCTGGCGTATCGTTTTCTGGGTCATCTGTACTCCGGTTGTCTGCTTCTCCCTGTGTTAGGTTTATGTTCTCTTTGAAGAAGTCTCTAAAGTATTTCTCCCACACCTCGAGTATGTCTTCGATACTACTAGCTATAGTACCATCTTCTCTTCTTACCATGGTGCAGGTGGGTTTGTATCCTTTCTTAATCATGTTGACTTCTTTGTAGAAACTCCTAGCGTCTTTATTAGTGTAGCTTTGCTTAATCGCACTTATTCTATTTCTAAAGTAGTCACGTTTTTTCTTCCTTAATAACTTTTTCGTGTCTCTTCGTGCTGCTACATATTTCTCGTGGTTTCCTCTGGTCATTCTTTCTAGGTACACCTGTCTTGCTTGGTTTTTTATTTCAATGCTTCTCTTGCATTGATCATCAAACCAGTGCCTCCTTCTCTCTTGGTTTTGTGTGCCTAATACACTGTTGTTTGTCTCTGTGATTTTTTCTTTTATCGAGTTCCACATCAGGTTCAGATCATTTTCCATTTCCAGACTCCTTGCTATTTCTTCTAGCTTTCCTGTTAACATTCTTTCATACTGTTGTTTTGTTCCTTCATTTTTTAATTTTTCTATGTTCCACTTTGTTTGTCTATCATTGTTTGTTCTATGTCTTGTCGCTAGTTTTTTCGCCCTCATTTTCCCAATAACTAGGTAATGATCGGTGTCTACATTCGCTCCTCGGAAACTCCTTACATCCAGTATGCTACTTCCATGCCTAGTGTTAACTAGAACATGGTCGATTTGGTTATGGTGCCTGCCATCTGGTGATGTCCATGTCCTTTTGTGTATATTTTTATGGTTAAACCAGGTGCTAGCTATTGTCAAACTTCTTGCGATAGCGAATTCGGCCATTCTGTTCCCGTTATCGTTTGATTCTTCGTGCAACGAGAATTTGCCAGCGTAGGGGTAATAATATGGTTCCTTACCCACTTTAGCGTTAAAGTCGCCTAATACGATTTTCATGTCGTAAGAAGGGACTTGGTCATAAGTCACTCTAAGGCGGCGTTCATACTGAGGCGATATACGATAAGCGACATATCGCTCGCGATATGTCGCGGCGATATATTTCTAGGAGGGTACACACCAGCAGGCGATATATCGGCGCGACCTTGCCGATAAAAATGTGGTGGGAGCACAATTCTCATTACTTCAGTCACAAATATGAGTTCAAGTGAGGAAGACGTTGTAGTGGCTTATAGTGATGAGCAAACGCAAGAACAAGACAAGACTAATAAAGTCTTGGTCTTGTCTTGTTCTTGCTCAGTCAGTCTTGTTCTTGGTCTTGCGAGCATAGCTAAATCTTGTTCTTGCAAACATAGCTAACTCTTGGTCTTGGCCTTGATCTTGCTAAATGTGCAAAACCAAGACAAGACAAGACAAAACTGGAAAAGCAAGGCTATTTTCGCTCATCAAGTATATATTGTATGTATTATTATAAATTGGTTATTAAAAAAAGAAACGTAGGAATTTTCATTTTTGTATGGTTTTCTTTTTAAATAATTTAACTAAATAAGATTTAACAGAAGAAAGTTTCATTTCCTAGGCACCAGTAATTGAAAGAAAGTAACAGAGCACCCAATTGATTAAAATAAGACTTGACAGTGTGAAACATCTACCTAAATCATTTCGGCAAATTTGCTTCGAAATGCAGAAATATTGTGTAGGTACTTATGTACAAATGTGAATAATTGCTTTTACTATTACCATTCGAAAAAGTAAATATACCATACACACATATATTTATATCATATTTACTTGAACATCCTAATCAATTTTATAGTTTTTGTTTTTAAAAAAATGAATTTAGGTGAAAATTTTGCAAGACTCTTGCAAAAATCTTGCTCTTGGTCTTGTTCTTGCACAGTTAGTCTTGTTCTTGCGAGCATAACTGAGCCTTGTTGTTGGTCTTGCTAAATTTGCAAGACCAAGACAAGACTGCAAGAGCAAGACAATTTTAGCTCTTCGCTAGTGGCTTATTGGTTCTGGCGTAGAATGAGAAGAAAAAGAAAATACTGGGTCCATCCCTACAATCTTACCAACTTGCACCATAGCTCGGCTGTTGTTTCTCGAGAGCTGTCTCAATATGAATCAAAGTTCAGGGAGTATTATCGAATGAATCCTGAAAACTTTAATTTTCTGAAAAGCCTGGTGTCACGAACCCTTGAAAAAAAAGATACAAAATTCCGACATGCGATGGCCAATCCCTAAAGGTGCCGACCCATAGAACGCGTTAACGCGACGTGCGCGCAAGAGGCATATGACAGTCCAGGGTGAGACGCATTCGACAGACCCAATGAACGCGTTTAACAGCGAACATTATTTAATAAAAATTTGTATATTTGAATCGCACACTAGATTGATGAAAGAATTTTAAATTATGTACACAACAAACAAACGTCAAACGCGCCTATCGCATGGAAAAGTTGAAAATTGGTCAACTTCAAGCGTTTGTAGCTTTACTCGCGTGTGTCGCTGCAGCCATTGGGACTGGTTCCATTAAATAGCATTAACTTCAATTGAAATGTCAAATGCCTCTAGCGCACGCATCGCGTCAACGCGTGCTATGGGCCGGCACCTTAATACTCACGCCAACTGCAAATTTCTCGATCCACACGTTGGACAAGTAGCATTGGGGATAACCTTGATGCTAACGTGTGGAGCCGGCCTAAGGAGAAAAGGAACATTGCCTTACCTTACCTCTGCACTACTAGTAAAGCTGAGGTAGCCGTACGTTTCAAATTATTTATTTACTTTGGCATTACTTACTACACAGTAGAATAGAAGCATTGTAGTAACTATTTTGATATTTTAAGAGCAAGATGAATGAGGTAGTTTATTTTCAGACCTTTTGCTTTTCTTCAGTTTAGTGATATAGACATACACGTCCAGTTTGAACAGTTGATCAATTATATCGCAAACATACATCATTTCGTCATAAGTGCGTTCATCAAACAAACCTCGTTAAAATACGCGTATATATAATGTGAAAACTTAGATACACATATTCATGAGTGCATAAATAAATTTATATACGTAGATATATTAATATCTGAATTGTTTTTTTTAATAAACTTGTAATAATACAAAATACTGCGCCAGCAACGAATCACTAAAGCGACCGGCAAAGAATTGTGTTCCCACCACATTTTTATCGTGCCGATATATCGCCGAGGCGACCAGCAAGTCGCACTTCAAGCGATATGTCGCTTACGATATGTTGCGCCATCGCACCTCTGTGAACCTTTTTTATCGCCTCCCTTTAGATTTCAAGTATTTTTTTGTGCGTGTCGCGTATCGTATATCGTTCGCGACATATCGCTTATCGCATATCGCTCCAGTATGAACGGGGCCTAAGAGTTTCATAGAAGTCATCCTTTTCTTGTTCTGGTTTTTCTTCTGTAGGCGCGTGCACCGTGATGAATGTTATATTATGAAATCTGGATTTGATTCTTAGGGTCGCGATCCGATCGTTAAGCGGGGTGAAGTCTATTACATTGTTGAGTAGAGGTTTAAGTACACAGAAACCTACCCCAAAGTTTCTTCTGGAGTCATTATTGCCACTGTAGAATATCATAGCGTCTCTTCGTTCTAGGACTCCTTTACCAGTCCATCTTAGCTCCTGTAATCCTGCAATGAGTATTCTATATCGTCTAAGCTCATCTATCATTTCTGCCATTGCTCCAGGTCTATATAATGTTCTCACATTCCATGTTGCAAATTTTATATCGTTAGTCCTTAAATCATTAGTCCTGGGACGTTTCTGGGGTCTTTGCCGTAAATCCTGACTGTTCCGAGGCTGATTTCTCGATTCCATAACAAGAATTGTTTTCCGAGGAGAGGTTGTCAACCTTTCGCCCAACCCCCGAACCTGGGGGACCGGATCCGTGAATTATACCCCATCGGACAGGGTGGCCCAGCTATACCCCCGGGCACTGGGTACGTCCGTCGTCGGTTGGTTATCCAGGAGGCACCAGCGTGGAGGTGACGGTACGATTTTACCCCCCGAAGCTCTTAGACCAACTAAAAATACAGAGACATTTTCAAAAACTAAAACTTAATAAAAGTATAAGTGCATAGTCCCAATTTCTTTAATAGTCCTCCATCACTAGACAATACGTAAGTAGAAGTGCAAGCACCATAACAGAATCTAGGTCGAAGATTGGATTGATTGATTCTTATTAAAATAACGACTCTTAAAGAATAAAAATGCAAAACCTCAAAGTATTATTCAATTTTGTATTTATCCAATTTGAATGTAATATCGAACAATTAGCTCTATTTGGAAGGATAGTAAAGAAAACAAGGCAATGCCAATCCCTACACGCGATGTTACTATACTGAATTCTACTAAGACAGAACCCTGATTTCGATGATTAAAGTCAATTGATGATGAAGTCAATTATCTTTCTACGCTTGCTATGTCAATTTTCTTGCTACGAGGGTAAAAGTCAGAAGGAAAGGGAATTTCTGTGAAAGACTGTGTCACTTTGAGGACACGAGAAGAGGCCTCAGGGATTGCAAACGGATGCCTTAACCACAGCAAATCCAACATATTAATTTCTCCTCTGCATTTTCAAGTTCAAGCCAACAAGCTCAAATAGTCAACTCCAGTGTTCTTGCGAACAAGATATTGTTTTAAGACCTGTAAATGAGATAATTTACGTGTGTTGGCCCAGAACCAACAAAATTAACTAAATCCCAAGATAGGTGCATTATGAACTCACCAACAAAAATTATAGAGATGTATATGCGGTACATGACTTCTTGAAAAGGCACTACTAATTGCATGTTCCTTCATTTATTTATTTTCCAAACAGAGCACACTTTAATCTAGTTACAGAAAATGATACAAAATTTTTTTATATAAACGTAACATCCAATGGAGTAGCTGGAGTCTGAAAAAGGCTACATCAACTCGGGATCTTATGACATTATATATATTAAGGTCGTCAGCGTAAAATAGATGTGAGATACTTTCATGGCCGTAGCCACGGGGGCGCGAAAGGGCGCGCAGCGCCCTTTACGGTAAGGACTTTTAATTGCAATGAGAAAAATATTCGTCGCCAGACGAGAGAAGTGAAAGACTGACGGCGGCCCGGGCGCATCTTTCTTCTTCATCATATTTTGTGTGCCGGCTGTTTTTGAAGTTAAAAATGGCGTCGAATGAATGCTGTAAGAAAAACTGAATATTTTAAAACATAAATTTTATTAAACAGAGACAATGTTTATCATTTTAATTATTTTTACATCAAAAGTAAATGTCTAATGATGATAAATGTACAAGGATTTTTTTTTCGTACGCCTCTATTAATATATATCGTCAATTGTATAAACATCAGTGAGAATTTTACAAATTAAAGCTTCCAGTCAAGTTTTCTAAGAGAAAAAAACAAAAAATTATAAACTAATGGCTTTCTTAGAAAGCTTAGGGTGTCCTCTTTAAAATGCTTTTTTTATTTTTATTTTTGCGTACATTTTAGGCAAGGATACTTGAGTTTTTCCGCGAACGCTTCGCTAGAATTTTTTAATTCAGCTTTTTGGCGCGCTTAGATTTTTCGAATTTTCTTCTTATTTTTAATAATTTTTTATAATAATAAAACAATTTTTTTTAAAATAAGTTATAATATAAATTTTAGTGAAATTTTCCGCACTTTCACGTGGCGTTATTAGTTTTTCGAATTTTTTTTTATTTTTCGATATATAAAGCAAAAACCAAATTTTCGATCTTGTTTTCGAAATGGTGAACTTAGCATACACTTTAGCGCAGCAAAGATTTTTTTATCGTTTTCTACACCCAAAAAAGTACCTAAGTTCCAATTTTCAGCGAGATCACATTTTGTGCGAGGTCAAAGTCTCTGACAACTGGGCTATTAGCATTTATTGTAAATAATCATTTGATTTAAACTTAGATTTAAATTTTCTTCCGAAATAAATATTTCTTCTACGTCAAGAGTTTATTTGTGGCTTAGCATTATTTTGTCAAATTCAAATATCATCGTAGTAGCCGTTGTAGGAAAGACTGTGTGTATGATTTGCAAGATGAACGTTATTACGTGACAGTACATGAAAACAAGTGGTCGCGCGTATTGTGTACTCGAGTGAAGTCTTTCGAAATGTTATCATCACATCAAGGCAAGTGTTGTCATTGCTCAAATGATTAATTTCATTTAATAAATATTCTCAAATTGACCTGAATTGTACTCATTATTTTCGTGCTCACTTTCAGAAAATATTTTGTATAAAACTAGCCTCAAGGTAATAAAAACACTACATATTTGCATCTTTAATTTTTCCGAACTGTTGTTATTTCGGGCGCCAATAATTGTGCGATGAGCGCCCTTAGATTTTCGGAGCTGGCTACGGCCTTGGATACTTTGTAGTTTTACAGACAGATCGGAGTTGAATATATTGGATAAAAGGGGACCTAGACGTGGAACACCGGAATTTACTTCGATTTCTTTTGATAAAAATCCTTGAAATCAACCTATACTCCTTCGTTTAGATATGATTTTATCCATTCAATGGCACGACCTGATACTCCGAATTTTAATAACTTTGCATTTAGAATATATGGTGTTGAACACGATCAAAGGCCTTGGTGAAATCAGTGTGTAAACAGCATCAAATTGATGATCGCTCTCCATACCAATGACACGATTTAGGAAAGATGGTTTGATTGTCGGGATGTGGTTGAGAGGAATCAGCGGAATGAAAAATACCACCGCAAACATACGATTTTACTCCAGTGGCTCCCAACGCTAACTATGGAGAAATGGAACCCGAACCTCTGGGATGGTGGTAGTCGGACACCTTAACCCCTACCTATCGAGGACAGGTTGGATTTTCTATGTACGTATTTTCTAACGTATCTAAAAACAATTTTGTTTAAAAGATGGGATTCCTCTAATTTATTTTTGACTAGCTGACCCGACAGACGTATAAAGAATGTAAATTATCGACACATTGGCATGCTGCTGCGGTCATATCCAGAGAATGGATGACACAAGGATGCCGAAAAGGCCCTGTATTTACTACCAGATGGGAAACCACGAACAAGGTTGGAAGACAATGTTAATTAAGGCTGATGCAGCAAAATTCCTCAACATAAGAAACTGGAGGCAAACTGCGGAACAGAGAGACTCTGGAGAAACCAACTGATGGAGGTCAAAGCTCAAATTAGTCTGTAGAGCCATCGAAGGTGAAGAAAACCCGACAGACGTTGTCCTGTCCAAATTTCAATAAATTTGTTTGTGATCATTTTGTGAATCTATACCAGTGATTCCCAAAGTGTGCGTCGCGGCTCCCCGGGGCGTCGCAGTGCCGTCATAAGGGCGCCACGAAATATTCAATTAAACAATTCGGCAATTTCCAATTCTCCTATTCCCAAATAATGCTTTGCTAGCATCATACAAAGTTGCATATAGAGTTGCTAAGTGTAAAAAGGCCCATACCATCGCAGAGCAACTCATTCTACCGGCTGCTGTAGATTTAGTGAAACTTATGATTGGCGAGTCGGTGGGGAAACTGCTTTCAAAAGTCCCTTTGTCTAACAATACCATTAGTCGCAAAATTCAGCATATGGGGGAGGATCTCAATATACAATTAATTGAAAAATTAAAAGGAAGTGAATTTGGATTGCAACTCGATGAGGCCACAGATAAAAATAAGGACGCACACTTGATTTGTTACGTGCGGTTCTTAGATGGTAATTCAATAGTTGAGGATCTTCTTTTTTGTAAAAGTATTACTGGAAGTACAAAGGCTCAGGATTTGTTCGAGATCCTGAATATATTTCGCTGTTAAATGGATAATCGCTTTGAAAAAGGAAAGTTTTCCAACTTTTCAAGAAAGTCAAAAATTTAGAAAAAAATCGGATGTATTAAGGGCGCCACGGAAAAAATCCAGTTATTTAGGGAGCCGCAAACCGAAAAAGATTGGGAACCTCTGATCTATACAATAAAAGTGAAAGTTTGTCTGTCTGTCTGTAAATGTTTAATAGACTCCGAAACCGCTCATCCGATTAGCCTGAATTTTTGTACATAAGGGTTTTCGGGTACGGCGGGTGTTCCTACGTAGTCTATTTGGCTCTATCTCGAACACTTCGGGTGGCTGTAGTGTACCGATATCGGTAAAATTCGAACTTTCTTCAAATTACTGCTAAAGAGCTTAGATCCATACTATTTTGGTTTTTTCCGAAAAAAATACGTTTCCCAAAGTTTCAGAACGATCGGAGGCGATTTACTGGTAGTTGCCGTACAATTTCAAAAAAAAATCGTACAACAAAATCATGCAACGTGTAGCCAAAGGAAATAGCGGAAATAGCAATTTGATTTTGGCGTCGATTCGAATGCAGAATTAGATTGAGCTCGCAGTGACACCATCGGGAACATCATCAACTCTACTTGATGGTGTACGTACAGCGCATTCTGCATTCAAGCTCCCATTGAATTGGAACCAGATAGAGACACCTGCATGTAACATCAGCAAAAACTCCGGTATTGCCACAGTCCTTAAAACGTGCAAAATTATAATTGCTCAATGGCTCAAAGCGCTTGACAGAACTTTGCGAGATTTCCGAGGAAATCACCAACCGATGGGAGGCGCTCTGATACCACTTTCAGGGGATTTTCGCTAAACTTTGGCTGTTATACCTCGATCAACGCCTGCAAATGAGCTTAACGCATGCTTGAAAACATCATATCTATGGAACAGTATCGAAAAAATCACGCTCACGCTCAAGATGCGGTAAATCTATCGAGTAGCAGTACCCACCTCCGATTTTTTTCAAATTTTCATATTTTATGTATTTTTATGCGTAGAATCCATTTTTGGAAAAATTAATTGCCGCTGTTGCACCGTTTCGCCGTTATTCAAGTTTGAAGTTGCAAAATTTCGGTTTTTTGGAACGCCACAACTGCCATATTTCTTTTCCGACTTTTTTGAAATTTATATATTTTATGTGTTTAGATGCGTAGAATTCATTTTCGCAAAAAATTAATTGTCGCCGAGGTACCGTTTGTTTTTTATTTAATTTCAAATTTCAAAACTTTTGTCAAATGCAGCCCAATATTCAAACCGTTGTGGACAAGGTGTTCCAAGATAAATTTAACAACGAAATACAAAAATCCAGATTGCCTGTGCGAACGAGCAATCTTAGCGCCCAAAAATGACGATGTCAACAAACTTAATGAACAAATTAAAATGAAACTGCTCGGACGAAGGACGAATGGACGAAGAACAAGCAGTCAAATATCCAATTGAGTTTCTTAATTCTTTGGAGCCATCCTGTGATGCTAATTCGTAATTTGAACGCGCCAAAGCTGTGCAACGGAACAAGACTTGTCATCAAAAAATTAACACCGAATTTGATTGAAGAAAGAATCATCAACGGTACGGTAAATTCGAAGGGGAAGACGTCCTAATTCCAGGTATACCCATGATTTCCAACGATATACCTTTCGAGTTTAAACGGCTTAAGTTCACTTTGCTTGCCTTCGTGATCACTATCAACAATAGTCCAGTCATTTTAGACATTAAAAATCTAACATTTAACAATAATTCCAAAAGTTTTAAAACTTTGGTGAACCTATTGGTACACCGAGAAAACAATAAATCTAAATTTGCAACCTTCTCTGAAGTCCGGAACTTTGTTAAAATTGCAGATACAGGGAATTTGTCTGCATTTTCGCCAAAAAAATCCAAAAGTGCTGCAAACTTGGAGTAGCGCTAAATGTATTATTTTATACCTCGTACCGAACAACTCAAAAGGTTGCAAATTTATGCAATTGTTCGGGACATTGTTCCGATGCAGTTCTCGAGTTTGCAAGACTTTTGGAATTTTGTCTGCAAGTTTATTTGCAAAAAACGGTATTTAATCAATTTTTAATAAAAGAATGTTCCGTAGCTTTAAATTGGTTGCAAATCTGATACGTGATATGAAATAAAGCATTCAACACTACTGCAAGTATGCAGAACTTTTGGAATTTTCTTCGCAACAATATTGCAAAATTTTATTTCTTGCAATTTTAACAATGTTCCGGACCTCGGCCAAGGCTGCAAAATTTTATAGTTTGTTTTTATGCTCTTCCCGATCTTACATGAAAGTTTCAAAACTTTTGGAATTATTGTTAATTGAATGTCCACACTGACTGGCCTACAAAGCACAAAGTCCATCGTTGACTATTGCTGGATTGAATTTATAAAATTCCTGTTTTTCACACGGCCAATTGTATGTTGCCTGTTCGCGAGTCGAGATACCAACAATTATAAATTTATACACCAAACAAAAAAACAAAAAATATTATTTATCCGTTAATGATTAAGTACATGTGTTCTTTATTTGTGCGCAGCATCTCACGACGGATATGAAATCCAAAATACAGAAAAGTAGTCGTTCTTTGAGACACTTCATCTGTGTATGGATATTCATATCTCGATAAATGCCAAGTCAATGGATGGTTTTATTGGGTCGATCAAAATATCAGATCCCTAATAGTTTCACATTTTGTTATTTGGAATCAAAAATACCAAAAATTGTCTTTTTTCAAACTCTCCTATTGTTTATTAAAATTCATATCAACTGATTACTACTATTGGGTTATGGGTGCAGCTATAGGCGCACCCGGTCCCAGCTAGTAATAAATAGGAATAGAACTTAGACTATAGAACAAGAACTACAGGGAGGACCCTCGCCGAAATTTAGCGCAGTCAAAGTGGAAGCAAGTGGAATAGAGGACCAGCAAGAGGAAGTTAAAATGATCAGTTATCTAAAACAAAATCTTGCCCCTACAAATGAACTTTTTACACGCCGTTACTCCGAATTCTAATCAGCTGATCACATTTCATGTCAAGTAATTTAAACAAAGTAGATATAATTTGACAGACAACTGGAACTGACCCAATTTGACAGTCGACTGACCCCAGATATCACTACGCTTACGTACACGGATTTTAAAAGCCTTTACTGTAGTTCTATATTCTAAGCAATACATTTGATGGACAGATCGCGAAACAACACAAAAGTAAAAACAAATTTAATTTTATTTTAATTTAGGCAGGATCTTCCAGATTTTTTTTCAATGAAAAACATTCAATTGAGTTATTTCCACTCTGAGAGCATAACGAACAAAACAAAACAAGAATCAATCAAATATTTTCATACAAAAATCCCCTAGAAAAAGGCATGGAGACTATACAAGGAGCTTAAACTCTTATGGGGAAAATGACAGGAAATGGATGGGCAGAAGAACCTAAATTACTGGTTCATTTTTGGCCACAGATACCTATCACTTTTGTCCGATGTGCCCCAGCACATGAAGTTAGCTGAATTAGACACGTTTCGACGATTCGTTCAAAATTAAGTTAGTTGAAATGGAGCAATTGAAAAAAAATTCATTGGAAATAAATAAAAATTCATTAGAAAATCCAAAAATTGATTGAATACGAATAATGGCATTGATATAAATCGAATTTAGAAGCTGGTTTTTAAATTAGGCGTAAACATAAAATATATTAGTAATTAACGAACTTGGCCATGAACCGGATGAATACAATCGGCCATGTTTTTTAGGATACATTTGACTCCAGCGCCTCCATTAATCAAACGAAAATTGACAACACGGAGAAAATTGACAACACGGATTTCTTTCCTTAAAAACCCTTATTCGGACTATTACGAACACTTTAAAAAAAAATAGCCAAATCGACGGATCCGTTCTCAAGTGATGCGATTCCCAACGAACAACGTTAATTTTTATTCACATAGACTTCTAATACTTCTTTAAATGTTACCTTTCAATCAATTTTTTTTAAAACTTAATTCCAGGTGACCTAATGAAAGAAGATGCAATTTTGGACTGGGTCCTCGAGTTATACGAATCCGAAGCTGATATTATTGAATCTGTCGATCGAAAAACTCTTCAAGTTTTAATCAATGATGTTGAGCATTTGGCTGTATTCTTCTGTAAGACAAACAAACACATTTACTTATTATTTTACAAATTATAATCATGAAAATAAAAAAAATATTTAGATACAAATGATTGTGAATCCTGCACCCAAATTCTCGATGAACTTGAGAATATCGACGATGACACGGATAAGCAAGGAATACAATTCGTTAAATCGAATGATATTAAATTGGCTCATGAAATTGGTATATTCGCCTTCCCGGCTCTCGTCTACTATGAAACTGGAGTTCCAATCATGTATGACGGTAAGTAATCCTTTATATACATATGTATGTATGATTGTGCAATAAAAAATTAAAATCCTTAAATATTGACTTATTTATTTTATTTTATTTTTTCAGGTAATCTCAAAAATGAAAACCGTGTCCTGCAGTGGTTAACGGAACAAAAGAGTAAGAAAATTCCATTTATTGAAGAATCTTTCAAAACTAATACTTGCTAAAAAAAAGTTATTAAGTTTCATGAATCGGCTTTAATTCATTTCTTTCTTAAAAGAAAATTAAATATATAAAAATTAAATTGTGTCGCCTATGCATGATTATAGTACAAAAAAAATTCTTTCTCTATGAATTTAGTTAAGCTTAGCTTTCGAAGTTGATGAGAAAATAATAAATTTTGCGTACCATCTCAGATGACGACGACGATGATGATGATGATGATGATGACGACGATGATGATGATGATGATGATGATGATGATGACGATGATGACGATGATGACGATGACGACGATGACGATGACGATGATGACTTTGACAAAGACAATGACGATGACGATGACGATGACGATGACGACGATGACGATGATGATGATGACGACGACGATGATGATGATGACGAACCTGCTAAGAAATCGAGTCGTTCCAAGTTAAATGCAGCCAAGTTTTTTAAGAATGTTCATTTAGGTAAAATGTAGTGCCCCCTTATATAAATCTACTCACAAATTTATTTGAGTTCGAAAGTTTTTTATTTATCTATTTTGCAAACTTTATTTTTTTTATCACTGGGTAAAACTACTAAACGAATACTAGTTAATCCTAGATTCCCATTGAACGTGTGAATACTTTTTATTTTCATTCTAATTTGCTTTCCTATTTTTATTTTTTTATTTCGAATTTTGAATTTTCTCTACTTTCAAATTTCATAAAAAAATTCATACTTTCCAATATAATCTCAGACCATCAATGAAGCAATTTGGTCAATTTAGTGAGTCTCTTCTCTGCGTTTTCATATTTTTGTGCGCATGCTTTCCCTAAACTATTCCAATTTTTTAATGAAAAAATTCACATCGTCAAATTATAGAATATATTATTTATTATTTAAATTTTTGTTTATATTTGTTACAATTTCTTGAATAATTTTTGTATATTTAGCGTCTAAAAAAATCAGCAAAAAAACGTAAATGCTTTTGAGATATTGTAGAATCCCTGCCTTAAGTCCGAGAAATGAGCAACTCTTCCCCAAAACGATATTTGTTAAAACCATTTATATGACGCCCATATTGTGCAGATATTATAATTTCGCCATAAACGCCGTAAGTCACTGAACAAATAACTTTCTTCAACTCCCTTCTTTCGTGCATGTTATAACAAAATAAAGAAAGAAAACATTCATTTTAATATAATTGGTGCAATTTTGAGGGTGTTTCAAAAACACAGTAAATTTGATCGTACATTTTCTTCATTAAATAAAATATGGATCGGAACGAAATTGAAGCTTGATATCTCCGCCATTTGTGGATTAAGTCAAATTATCAAATTCACTAGACTAGGATATAACCAGGAGCTCAATTTTTATTGCTCTTGAGTCCTTGAGTCTAAGTGACTTTTTTTTATGTGTTCGAGTTAAGGTTAGGAAATCACCCTTTGTACTGTATGTACCATGGTGGAATGTTCATTCGCAAGCTATGATCATAGGAGGAGATGATGAACCTAGCGTTTGAACTTTTGGATTTCGTGCTTGCATTAGTGGAGTATTGTTCCACAGTCGAGTTGTACAATTTAAGCCTGAACTATAATAGACGTAGATCGACGTACGTTTTTAACGAATGTAGACGTACGTATCTGTCATCGTAAACCGTGAAGTACAATCGACCATAATAATCGCAGTAAACATTGTTTGAATTTGCTACGATTTTGACATCACAACGCCGTCAACTGGGATCCAGGTCCCATAAGACGGCGTAATACTACGTTTAACGAAACATTAACGAAAACAAGTACATGTGATGTACGTTTATTATAGTCAATCATTAATTCTCATCATAGAGCCCTGGCAACGCAGGGATTGACGTACGTTCTTTCACGTCTATTATAGTTCCGGCTTTATAATTGAAGGTTTAGACCGCATTGAAAAAGAGAGTTGCACGATGACGGCGTGACCGGTGAAGTCTAGTCTTGTGTAACGGGAGAAGTATTTTCTTTGGCTGGAGAGTTTTTATTTCAATATAACAGTCATTGTTGGATTGCTACATATATTCCTAAAGTGAAATAATGAATCAACCAACGAAGAAGCAAGTAACACCATCATCAATGAGTTTGTACGCAGCGTTGCGAATTTTGGAGCACCGGCCTAGTTAAACCAGTTGCATTCAAGGCGCGGTTGCATATAGGATTGTAGCAACAGTCTCTGGCTGAAAGAAAAAGTTACATCTCCTAGGATATCTCAGGCCTTGCGATACTAGCCTTTGAAATAGCTTTGAATTTCAGCAGAATAACATGCCATCAAAAGCTTTTATTTGGATTCTTTTATGTGAAAGTATTAGATACGAAGTCACCCTTTATACCAGACTACACTGTAAAAAATTTCTGTGGTAATTTTACAAAAAAAGTACTGGAAGTTTTATTCACAAGCAGTTTTGTAAATTTGCAATATATATTATTAGGAATATTCCAATTCTACTTTACGTATTTTTACCAACTGTGTAGTAAATATACATTATTTGTGAGATGTAAAAATACAATCAGTTTTGGAGCTTTCACTTCATAGTTTTGTAAATTTCCAAAACTTTAGTGTATGCCCTCTCCCTATACATAAAAATAGTGTTTTGCTCACCATGCAAGGACCGATTCACAATGAAAGTTTCAAGCTGCAAGTGTCAAGCTGAAAGCTTCAAGCTGCAAGCGTCAAGCTGCAAGCGTCAAGCTGCAAGCGTCAAGCTGCAAGCCTCAAACTACAAGCTTCAGCTGAATTTTGCTTTATTTGAGTACTGCAGCTTGAAGCTGTGAATGTGAATCATTGTAGAAACCCTTTTATCCTAATTTTAGAAGCTTGAAGCTTGCAGCTTGAAGCTTTAATTGTGTATCGGCCCTAAGCATAAAAAAATATCAAAATTTTCTTGGCTGTTACAAGAACTGCCCAGACCCTGACCAAAGTCAAAGGTCTGACCTTAACTTAAGAACCATCGGGTGTATATGCTTAATATTCCATTGTTACCTGTGAATTATATCTATGAGAGGGAAAATTTAAACCTTACATTCCAATGAACAATTTGTAATTTTACTGAAAATATAAGTTCTAAAATTACGCCTCTTACTGTAAAATTACAGTACAAAGTTCAGTACGTAACATTGATAAATAATACTAAGAAATATTGTAAATTTCCTACATAAAGGATTTAGAAAAATACACAACATTGTGTAAAATTTAGGTCACATTCATGTAATCAACATTTACGTCATGCAGTATTGGAGATTCTCAATTTCTTTATGTGAAATTACAAAATTTATAGTAAAATTACAATAATTGTGTAGTAAATTAGTATTTCATATCGCGATTTGTAATTTTACTGTACATTTGCACTGTGAATTTACATATTTTTTTTGTAGGCTCACCAAAGTGATGTTTAATTTATTTGAGATGCTCTGAGATGACACATGCACTACACATATTCCCAAATATTTTCTATAATTGTATGGAATCAGACAAGCAAAACATAAGGAATTGTTTCCAGTCTCAAATTTTTTTTTTGTAACATGTTAGTTACATCGAATACTATACGGAATGGACATTTTCTACCTCTAGCAACCGCCGCTACCACTGACATATAGTAATGGACTGCTAAATACGCAAAATCCCATACAAAAAAAATGGCACCAAAAACTATTGCTGTCTCACTCCCTCGCTAAATTCCTATGAACTTTAATCGATTTTATAATAAAAAAAAACAGTTCAGTGCATGTCAGCGATATAAACATAATTAGGAAAAACTAGACAACTATAGAATTTTTTCTTCTATCTCTCTCTTTTGTAATTTTTAAAAGTTCGTTAAACAGAGGGAATGAACCCTCACATATTTTAAAAAAAAATACATTTATTTGACGAAAAAACTGCTACTAAATAAAAAATAATGATGGAAATTTATTTCTATCAATTATAGCAGACATCTTATTAGTTATTTTCTTCTAAATTCGAAGAAAAATGTTTTGTTTACATAAAAGAGGTTTTCTACTTCTGGAGAAAAATGGTGCCATTGAAAATTGTCAATCAGCAGTCCATTTCTTTATGTCAGTGGCCGCTACCCAAGTAATCGGCCATTTTGTGAAAAAACTACCAATTTGGTCGTTCTTTCTAAATATAGATGAGTATTTCTCGGTATGTGTAGGTCCAAAAAAACGAAAAAAAATTGAGGCTATTTGTTATGATATTGGTTCTCAGCGGTTACAATATGAAATTTTTATATGGACACATAACCTCAAAAAAAAAATAAAAACTGTTAAAACTTCCAAATTTTGGTTTTTTTGGTTATAACTTCGGATGTTTTAACTGAAATTTGATAAAAATTGAAAAAAATTTAAACTTGAAAAAAAGTGAAAAAAATCGAATCGAAAATCGTGAATATTTGTATTTTTTCGTCAATTTTTTCGAAAAATCCCACTTTCACCTTCATAAACTGCATAAAAAAACCTACATTTAAAATAAAAAGGAACCTCATTCGAAGTGATGCACAAAAGTTATTGGCCAATCAATTTTCTGAGTGATTTTTGGTGTCAGTGATGAGTGCGAAAAGTGTTTATTTGTTTTTTTTGTGTTTTGTGATTTTATTCCTTAAGGACCCAAACATTGAGGTATTCCCGTTTAATAAATGCAGATTTTCTACCTTCTTGTAAAGAAGAATTTGATTCCCTGGTTTGAACGACGAACGCTGTCTTTAATAAATCGATAGATTTCGTATTTCCCCTTTATTGTTCTGATATAGATTCTACTCTCAAGCTATAGATTTATTGTCGTATATGACGTACTTTCCCTCAGAACGATTTGAAATGACAATTACATTTATAGGCCAGATGATAAAGTCGTTGGGGTTTTCTTTTTGTATATAGTGGGATTTTTAATTGTTTAAATTTTTAGTAAAGAATTTATTATGAAATATTGAAACCAATAATTACATAATATTAATCGCGAAACATTTTTGTAAAAACATCTTTTTCACAAACCACAGTTTTATTATATTGGCTAATAAACTTAATATTAAAAGTATCCTTTTTATAAAAATTAACGTTAATTTCGAAACGAAATCGTATTGCCTAAATTACTTATTGTCCAAAGTGTGTCCTCCAGTTATCATTGTGGAAAATCCCTCTATAGTGCATTTTTGTGTATTTTCGTGATTTTAATTTTCCAGTGAAAGGAAACATTTTACAAAGATCCACTCCGTCAGTCTGTGGCCCACTTTTGTCTCCGAACCTACTGAAGGTAAAGAGACGTGCTATATTTCAAATTGTAGGTCGCGGCTAGAAGACTTAAAACTGAACAAATGAACCGGAAACTCCAACTAATAGATTTGCGTACATAGTTAGAAAGTGCTCATACGTGTATTAAAATGTCTACTCAGAAACCTGCCGTAATTCATCTATAACACCTTATTTGACCAGGAGAACAGTTAAACCGCTGATAGATTCTCGCGGGCTTGCGGTGTGCGCCATGACAGATAGAATATGTGTATTCAAATGCGAACTAACAGAATGTTGTTTGAACGGCTGCGCACATACCGCGAAAGATGCTCTACTTTCAACTTAAGGTAGCCATAGACGTCGTTCTTTTTTGGCAGTTTTAACCGCACGGGCAAAACTGTACCGGTAAAACGGTCGGTGTGTGACCAAAAACCGTCCTTCTTGCCGGCGTTTAAAAATATCTGCTGCAGCTTGATTTTAACCGTCCGTTTTCAATCGTGTTCGTTCAAGTCGGCTCGTGTGTGTGATGACGCAGTTAATAAGGTCGGGTTTTGTCAGTCTCGACTTCCTCCTAGTTTGAATAATTTTGTGTTTTGGTGTTAATAGAAATTTTGTTCTTGTTTTCACAATGACAGACCTACGGAGTTATAACAAACAATTTATAATTAAGTTCATAGAATTGTATAGAAGCTAAAATTAAATCTACTGAGTATTCTGATAGAGATAAAAAATATAGAGCTTACTCTTCGTAAGTAATAATAAAATTACAAGAATTAGATAATTCCGCAACGAAAGAATCATTTAAAAGATTTACGTGTGAAAATTGTCTTCGTTTAAGTAACCATTCTCTAGTCCATTTTGAACGTTTTCTTTTTGAAAATTTGAATTTTATAGCCACTGCGGGCGCATCTGCTAACTTTGTAGTAGGATCCATCATAGCAGATCAGGAGCGCGTTCAAAAACCTTACTATGGTTAACTATGGTAAACTTTTGTCGTTCAAAAACTCCGTGGTTAACTACAAAATAACCACGAGCATAACTTTTGGCGTTCAAAAACTCTGGTTAACCATGATGTAGTTAATTTTTAAACCTGCTCGGGAGCTAAATAGTTAAGAAGAAGAAGAATAAAAACAACTCTCTGACAGTTGTTTTAATGGTAATCACATGAACAAATCAAAGGGGGATTTGTTAGATTATTGCAAATAAATAATAATTAATGGACACATACGAAATAATTGAAGCAAATAGCGAAGATTATTTTATAGACATTTTTTTTTATTTTCTTTAACTCGTAGTTAACCACGCTGCGTTCAAAAACCTCCATGGTTAAACATAAATTTTCGTGGTTAAGTGAACACTGAGAAAAAGGAGATGTGCATTCAAATCATTCTCGCTTAACCCAACTCCGCTACGGAATTGGATACGGCGAAATCAGCATAGGGGTTAACTCAACTTCCTGGCGTAGTTGACAACGCAATGGTGTCAATTCCCTGAGGAATTGGGAGAAACCCGCCGGAATTCGTTAAATAACATACCCCCGTTGATTTTACGTTATACGCAATTGCATGAAATACAATAGATGATTAAGAAACGTCGCTGAGCATTTGATTTGAGTATTTTTAATATTTCGATTAATTTTGAAAAAATTTCATTCAAATTAAAATACTTTTGAAGGGATGTTAAAAATGTTTGAGTCGATAAAATCTGCGGTCCATCAAATGATATCTCTCGATAGGTTCTATTTCGAGCGGGATTCGATAAATCGAAATTTTCTATTACTATAATCACTAAAAGTACTTTATTAATAGATTTATGTGAATGAAAATTTTTTTATGCAAATAAATAACAGAAGACAATAAATTACTATTTCATTTTTATATTTTATAATAAACTTTCTTTGAAAAAACTATTTACAGAAATATTATATACAAAAGTTTTTTTAAAAAATAAGGTGCTTTGACCTTCAAGCTTTCCTGGTGATGATTTTCTTGAAAGGAGATCAACTTTGATGATAGATTTTCATCTGAACCTTCACCATTTCTGCTTTCATTTACCTTTAAAATAAATCAAACATTCAAAAAAAAATATTCATTTAAAATCAAAAAATGTGTATATTGTGCAAAGTAACTTACGATTTGTGTATATGGTTAACTTTTCGAAGCTGACCTTGTCCACTTGGCGATGAAATCAATCTTATAACCGATTACGGGAATAAGAGTTGCTATTGTGAGTCCAGTTAGCAGCTTTATAGGATCTATAGTAATTTTTTGATCTAAAACAAAATATTTGTATATAACAAATTAATGTTTAAAATATAATTGTAAATAGTATTTTAAAAGTCTATTCTATGGCATTAAAAAAATATATCTACCTTTAAACGAATTGACAAACCCTTCAAATTCCATTTAATTAAATATCCCAAGTTTGCCCACCAGCCATCATCAAAATTTGTCTACGCAAATAAAAAAAAGTTTCCACATGTTGCAAATTCTACACACAAGCAGACACATCAATCGTCCATCTTCACAATAATAATCCACTGTTTCACTGTTTAATTTTTCACTTCACTGATTGGAAATTCCACTCGAACCTGTCTTCGCGATCTTTGCACGGAGTCAACTAACATTTTGAAGAAAAAAAGTTGCACACAGCCACTGTTGATTATATTAGGGGTAGTTACAAATAGCAAACAACCAAAAAAACGTCTACCTCTACAGGTAATCAGGCGGCGACAGTGACAGTCCCGATAATAAAAAAACGGTCCAGTTTTTATGACGAGTTGTTTCTTTTAGCTAGATCTTAGTATGCATAAATTATTGTGTCAGCTACAGACTAAAATTTAAACAAATAATACATTTTATTAATTGAAAAAATAAATGCCCTTTCCTCAAACCAACAGCAATAAATTCAACTGCGTAAAGTTTTCAATAGGAACTCCGCCGCGGAATTGACTCAAAAAAACGCATTCTTTTGCTTTAGCATACTTAAGATTGGTATAAAGCTTTACTCATTTGGTGAAACTGAACTTACTCCAATTCCTTGGCGGACTTGGTACAATTTTTGTTTTTTTCTCAGTGAAGTGATGCAGCATAACCACAACTTACCTCGGGGTTTACCATAGTAAGGTTTTTGAACGTGTTCCAGATGATGATGATAACGCTACGATTTCAGAAAAACAGAACTAAACAACGCCTAGTGCGGTTAAAACTGCCAAAAAAGAACAACGTCTATGGCTACCTTTATTCCGCGTTGCCGTGTGTGCACATCAAAAAGTTCTACGGTTACTATGCATGCGAATTCTGACGAAAATGTGTTCGCACGTTTTCTGAAGTATTCGTCCGAAAAAACAAACGCTTGTTTTTCAATTATAGTGTTTATAATCACAGCGACCAGGACGTCAGAACATGCACGAATTCGTCAGAACAATTTGAGCGTTCTTTTGAGTTTTTCGTGAGACTTGCATCTGTTTTGGGTGATTTTGGGTTGGATTTCGAGTGATTTAGTGGAATCACCATGGATAAATGAATAAGTCTTGTGTTCGAGAACAGGGGTTTGTGGGATATGAGAGATAAAAAATCCCACAACAGAGCTATTTCTCGGCAAAAGTGGCAGAAAGTTGCTACAGAACTCAACACTATCCCCTTCAGTTTGTATTCAAATGTTGCTGGTCTCATCCTGAAATACTCGAAAATCTTTTCTGGTTGGTCCCACAATTCTTGAAATAACATTTCAAACTCTCCTTTGTCGTCTCTACTAGAAAATAACTGGTTGACATGCTCTGTTTTTCCACCATTAAACAACAATAACTTTAGTAATGGACTTTCAACAAAATAAAATTCATCAAGTTTGTCTTTGCTGGGCAGCAGAAACGTACTGACTATCAGAATATCAGAAAACGCGCACAGTGTAACCACCTTGTTCTGACGAAGATTTCGGACGTACTCGTCCGAACACATTTTCGTCAGAATTCGCGTGCATAGTAACCATAGCCAGTCGCGTGTTGGTGGCGATGATAAATTTGTTGAAATTCATAGTTAATGCAAATCTTTACTTTTTCGAATTCCAGTATTGATATTAGCTAGCACCTAAAAAAAGAACAAGGCATGTAAATAGAAAAATAATATACAAATCAGTTTTTCAATTATTTCCTATTACGTCCACTTGTCACTTTGATGTTTGGTTGTGTTAAAATCGGAACGCAGCCCAGGGGCGGCGGAACACATGTTGTTTGTGTTGACCATTCAACACATGAGCCTCTCCCAAGTGTTGAAAATCATCACATGAGATCCCGTTTCTATTTGATATCTTCAAAAATGTTCCTAACTTGTTTCTTTCTGTTATACACTAGTCTGTGCAAAATACAGGAGTGCGCATGCGCTTTTAGTAGTCAACTTCAACTTCCCAGCTATACATAATAACCATATTTATAAGCGGAGTTTCACTCACGGATCTTCAATCCAAAGAGAAACTCCCCGATGCGTTTAAAAGCGAATGGGAGTGAAAATCCAAAATCCAAATCTGGTTTGAGATGGCAGCTCCGAGCTCAAATTTAAAATGACATACCAAACACAATTGTAAACCCAATGTTTAATTTAATGTATTTAAAAAAAAATTTATAAGTAAAGAAAACAAAACTATTATAGCAAAATAAAACAGCCAACTTCTTCTTCACTAAGTTTTTCCCATTCCATTTTCCAAATTTATCGGGCTTCTCATGACAATTCCCGGCTCGACGTGTACGAACGAAAGGAGTTTTGCAGTATTAAAACGACTGAAAAGTTACCTTCGGCCGTCGACGATAGCTCAACGAAGGTTAAACAGCCTTACAATGCTGTATATTTATCATGATGAAGTTGATGAAATCGATCTTGAATTGTTGATGAACGAATTTATTTCGCGAAGTTCAAAACGAGCTACAGTCTTCGAAAAAAGTTAGCTCATTTTTTTGGAGAATGTGTACCTAATAACGCTAAACGCAGACTATGAACGGCAACTATGAGTCAGTGAAAAATTGCCACATCCTACACAAATATTATTTTGGCCTCCGTTTGCCTCGCGATGTAATAAAAACAGGGTGGAAGTTTACCATTTTAGTCCAATAAATAAGGTCGAAAAAAAGGCCTTCGTAATGCGAAAAATACCGCACGCGATTTCTTTTTACCAAATGATTTTACATATTTTTATAAACTTAAATTCAAAATAGCGTCATCCCCACCCTCTTGCCAAACTTACAGTGAAGGGAAACGCGTTTAATTCTATATCTCAGAAACTATGCATTTTACGACAAAAATGAATATTTATATTTTTTGTAGATGAATAAGTGATTTAACTTTTTTGTTCAGAAATTTTTTTGTAAAGTCAATATCTACGGAGAAATAATGCTTCAAACTTCATATCACTTTCTTTGCACTATATTTCGTTAATGGTTAATCTATATATATATAAAAATGAATGCCGTGCGTTAGTCCCGCAAAAACTCGAAAATGGCTCGACCGATTTCAATATTTTATTTTTTGTTTTGTTCGCCTCAATACAGGGGTGGTTTTAGAAAAAAAACCATTTCGAAAAACCAAAAAGAACAGCTGCAAAACCAAAAAAATTGGTAATTTCGGGATTTTCCACCTCACATTAGTTTCAATAGCTTCATGGCCTACCTATATATTGTTTGACAGCTGCGTAAATGTGAAATTGTCATTAAATTAAATCGGTAATTTCTCAAAAACCCCAATTTAATGACAATTTCACATTTACGCAGCTGTCAAACAATATATGGGTAGGCCATGAAGCTATTAAAACTAATCTGCAGTGAAAACTCCCAAAATGACCAATTTTTTAGAATTTTCAGTAGTTTCTTTGGGTTTTTCTTATTTTTTTTAAACCACCCCTGTATCGAGGCGAGCCATTTTCGAGTTTTTGTGAAACTAACGCACGGCAATTGATTTTTATATATAGATAATTGAAAATTACACTTAAACATTATCTTATTAACATCTTTAAGGTGCAAAATCATATTCTCCGTCATTATCATCTGGATTACCTTCAACATTTGTAGTATTTGTGAACATTGGGAAACCTGTAAAATATTAGCATCCATTGTTCTTTATATACTTCCACCGAAAAATGCGTAAAAGCTTTTAATTGGTGCGATTAAATAAAATGTTAATAAGAAAATATATAAATGTCGAGTTTTTGCATTATGCCTCAGATTGCGGTACATCTGAAAACGGTCAACGTGTATATTTCACTGAAGAAAATGCTCTCCAACGAGCTTTAAAGCCACCAAAAACTACACTTACTGAATTTTTCACACTGCGCCAAAAACCTGATACTTTCGGACAATTCGCAACAACATTGTTATATACCGAAGTCCCTCGCTATTATACATGGAACAAATCAGGTAAAAAATGGAAGCCACGTAGACAAGGCGAACCACATCCAACTATCGCACGCGTATTGAAAGCAGACATTGGGACGACTTTACACAATACATCCAAAACAACGTGAATGTTTCTTTTTGCGTTTGTTGTTGCTGAATGTTCCAGGACCAATGTCTTTCGAATTTTTACCAACAGTCAATGGTCAAATATTCAATACATTTCAAGATGCATGTCGCGAGTTGCAATTGCTGGAAGACGACAATCATTGGGATCTGACACTTACTGATGCAGCATTTGCATCCACGCCGAATAACATTCGTCAACTGTTCACAATTATATTGATACCCAACCGAACCATCGCATCGGTTTTGTGGGAAAAACACAAGATCGGCATGACTGAAGACATACTTCGCAGAATTAGACAAACAAACCAATATCCAAACTCTCGAACTTTTATAGGAATAATTGCTTTTTCGTTAATGGTTATAAATATTTGTTGAAGAGTTGAATTTTGAAGATTTGGATTAATTTTAAATGCCTTACTCGCCGGAAAACAAAAGCAAAAATATAGTTTACCAGCAAGTTTTGTAAAAGAATACATATATAGGGGATTTTGGTCACACTTAATATGAAAGCATATTGAATCTAATGTCTCCAAATAAGTACTGGTTCTTTCCTTAGATATTGCGAATAATTTGATTTTCAATATTTGCATTAATTTCACATGTTTTGACGAACACAATTTCGCAATATATGAGAAAATAAAAGCTGGTTTTTTGGCATTGCTTTTTCCAACTATAAAATATTTGTTTCATTTTTCGATTTTGTTTTATTGTTCTCGAAAAATTTTGTTATTGAAGACTTCTAGATTTAAATTAAAAAAAGCTATAGAAAATGGCCCTCGAATTTCGAGTGCTTGATGCTGCTATTTGCATTAATTTTAAATCTTTTAACGTTCATGGTTTTAACAGAATACACAGGCAATTTTGGATTGTCCAAATAAATGTATTTTGAATCTAATGACTCCAACTTTTATAGGAATAGTTGGTTTTTCGTTAATGGTTAAGAAGAGTTGAATTTTGAAGGTTTGGATTGATTTTAATTGTTTAAACGCTGGGTACAGCGAGGCACACCGGGTCCCAGCTATCCAAAATACAGAAAGTAAGTGGTTCATTGAGATACTTCATCTGTGTATGAAAATTCATATATCGAAAAATGTCGTGTCAATGGATGGTTTTTATTGTCTCGATCAAAATGCCAGATCCCTAATAGTTTCACATTTTGTTATTTGGAATCAAAAATACCAAAAAATTGCCCTTTTCAAACTTTCCTACTGTATATTAAAATTCACATCACCTGATTACTACTATTGGCTTATGGGAGCAGCATAGGCGCGCCGGGTCCCAACTAGTTCTACATAAAAAAATAAAGACATATAGAACACACGATTATCTATAATTTTTGTTATTATCATTTTTTACGGAGGGCTAATATTGCACGAGTTATGGCGCTTTAAGTATCGAAAAACGTAAATTCAAAAGTAGTATTTTGCCAATATCTTTTTAATTACACGTTTTATTGCAAAACTGATTATAACGTTTTTTGCCTACAGTTTTTGTTTTAGCTTTTTTCTGTAAAATTGATATTTATAGATTTATTACACCTTAAACGCTAATAAAGAATGGTTTTTTACAAATATCTCTTCAACTATTCATTGAAGACGAAAAGTTATACCAACAAATTTGTTTGTTATAAATTTCTGTAGAAATTTTACTTTAAACATTTTTTTTCTCCGAACGTTTCGTATGAAGCATAAATGCTCATACAAATAATTGAGAAATTTCTTTGGCGCACAAACTCTTTTCCACCCCAGCCTGGGAGCTTTAGGCGCGTTTTTTTATTTTAGTTCCCCCAGTAGGCCTAATCCATAAAAAATGAAACAATGATGCTATAACATGTTATTCAGTCTCATATATTTCGAAGATGTCGGTTGACAATCGGATTGATCAATGAAGCTGCCATCTAATGACTTGGTGTTGTTTTCCACGAATGATGTATGTCGGAAACTTAAAAACTCGCAAATGTTCTTATTTATGTCATTGTCTTCGAGAATGTTTGAATCCTTCGTCACATTTTCCCAATTTCCTCTAATGAAGTTAGAGATAGTGAGAGTTAGAGAAACTGTAACCCTTCACAGTAAGTTGTAAGCGAGGATGACGCCATTTTGAATTTCAGCTTATAAAAATATATAAAATCATTTGGTAAAAAAAATCGCATGCGGTATTTTTCGCAAAGAAAAAGTACCTATTTTTTGGACTATTTCTGTGTTATAGGAATCTGGACATACAAACCTCTATTAAAGTTGAGTTTCGCTGTCATTGCAGTATATTTCTGTAGCCCTACGTTTTCTGCACCCAGCAGCCCGCTTCCTGTAGTATCAGGGTCGCGCATGTATCATGCCTGGGGCCTAGTGTGTAGATCACAAGTGAAAAAACAACTTATGATGTCTCTTAGTAATTAATTTGTATAAGACTAAAACACCTGATTTTAAACCGATTTCAAACCTTCAAACACGACGATTTCTCTCATATTTAATGCTTCTGCCAAATCTTTAAGCGTTCGACACTGATTTATCAACCAGCAATGCTTCCAATTCCTCGTCTTTAAACTGCTCTTTTTCTTCCAAATCAAAATCTTCACTTTTGAATCTTCTAAACCAGTACTCAAAAACTAAAATTGATTCAGCTTAATTCCTATAAGCATCGGACAGCAAACGAATGCAGATTTCTTGAAATGAATACAAAAAAAAAGTTGCAAATTGCTGGCATAAAATTCAATATTCTCAATGAATTGATTGCATTAGGTGCTCGTTGCGCCATCTTTTATAAATCGTTTTAAATAAAGTGTAGTACCCAAATTAAAATTAAAAAAGGACTCGCAGGACTCTAATAAAAACGTATACTTCTCTTATTTTTCGACCCTTTAAAACCAAAGAGCTTTTTTATTTTTATTTTTAATATATTATTTATATTTAGCCAAAATACTTATATTTGAATTAAAGTGTTTTTTCCTAACCCCATTTATTTTTTTGTGGTTTTATTATTATTATTATTTAAATTGGATATTTTCAAAATTTAATGAAAACAAATTTTTTCTCGGTATAAAATATTTCAATGAATGAATATTATTCAGCGGAAGATATCAGCAATCAATTCGATGAAGGTAAAGGGATATTTTCAAAACAAAATATAGTTTTTTTTATTTTATTATTTTTTTTTTAAAAAAAAAACTCATAATTGAACCTCGATCAAAAACAAATTTTTTTCTTGCAATAATCGACACAAAACACACACAATTCGCCCACAATTTAAAAATAAAACAAAACAAGGACTTGAATAAACGAATAACACACTTCCCCCACCATTAATGCATTTTTTTACTTTATAGCTTCTAAATTATATTTAAAAAGAAATGCGTGGCTTTATTTCTTTATTAATCCAATCACAAAAAAATAGTTGTGCAAATCGATGTTTTTTTTTGTCATTATCATTAATTTTATTTTTAAACAAACGAAAACAGACTATCTCATACCTTCTTAAGGTTGTTTTTATTTAACAAACAAAAAGATCCATAGCTGACACAATGTTTTATTTATTTATTTATATATTTATTAAGATTTTATTTAATTTTTTTTTTTAATATTTATATAAAAAAATATTCAACAATCTGATGTTTTATAAAAAAAAATTGAAATGCGATTAAAAAATAAATTTTTTTAATAAAAATTCAACAAAAATTACATTCATGAATGCAGATTTTTATTTAGATAAATATTTCTTTTTCTATTTTTATTATACATAATATTCTTTTTCAAATTTTCCAAACAAAATTACTGTTACTGGCCAAAACAATTAATTAAAAAAAACGTAATTAAATTCATGGTTTTTTAGTAATATTCTAAGTTTTGAAATTTTTTTATAATTTATAAGCGGCTTTATCTATGTCTTTTTTTTCACAAAAAAAAGAAGATTCCAAATAAAAATTGTATATGTAATGATTAACATCAAAAACATTTTGTCAGTTATAATTACTTTACAAAAAACAAATTTTTTTTAGTACTTCTCACCTGATGATCATGCGGGCCTTTTAAGTGGAATACAAAAAAAATTGTGTTTTGATTAAAAATTTGATAAGAGAGAGAAAAAAAACACAAATTTTAATTTACTAACCTTGTTTGGTATATATAATAATATATATATGTTTTTTCCTCGCTCTGACCTACTCATTTCGAATCTATTTTCTTTGTTGTTTTTGTGCAACTTTTTTCATATATTTTTTTTAAGTTTTTTTCCAAAAAAAAGAAAAAATAATATGTAAAAAAAGTTTTCTTGTTATCAAAAAAAAAACATTAATAATAACAATTTATAAATGTTTCAAGTAAATAAAACAAAGTAAATAGTATTTTTTTCTTGTATTAAAGCAAAATAATAACAAAAAAAATATTTATAAATAAATAAAATAAGAATATAAAAAAAAATTACAAAATTAATTGAACACACGATCTGACAAAATGTTTTTGTTTGTTATTATCAACAGATGACGATTGTTTCTTTGTTGGATTGGGACAAGGAAGCACCATTAAAAAGCCTAGTAAAACAAAAGCACCAAATGATTTTAGTCCATTCCGTTGCTGTCCAACTAAATTGGAGAAAACAACAAAAGTTCCTAAGATGACTGCACAAAGAATAACACATAAAAGTTCAAATGATGGTGGTAATTTTAAATTTACAAAACCTAGTGAAACACGATCATCATCTGTTCCGATCACAAAACCAACAGCTAAATCAACAACAACAAAACCAACATCAACAACATCTAGACAATCATCCCCTACAAAGCAAACAGCATCATTACCATCCCAAAGTGGTGGAGGAGCTAAAAAAATACAATTGCCGCCCCTAAAGCCTTTACAAAATAAAGATACTAAAGCCCAAAATCCCAACAATGATAAATCACAAAAAGGACAAAATAAAAAAGCTCTTGTCAATAATAAATATGTTAAAGAGGGTATGTTCGGAATTGGCAAATATATTTTCTGGTAGTTTTTTTAAAACAAAATTCATTTATTTTGCAGGCGTTAAATTTGTAAAAAGACAATTTAAAAAAATTTATAAAATCATTTTTCAGGGTAAACCCTTCTGGACGTAAGGATGCCTCCCATTACAATTAGATAAATATCAATAAACAAAGAAAAAACTTTTTTTTAATTACAAAAAAAAACACTCAAAAATAAGTTTTCAATTACAAAAATCCAAAAATTAAAATTGTTATAAATTTCTAAAAATTAAAAACAAAGGAAAAATCCTTAGAGACGGGAAATACCTCTAAAAATTTTAAATCTGATCAAATAAAAAATGTAATTCCATCAAAAAACGATCACCAAACTATCAAAATTTGGGATTAGAAAAATATTATAAACGATTTATGAAAAAAAAATTTAATAAAACGAAAGCAAGAGCTTTTTTTCTTATAATTACTACAATCATATTTTATTATAACATTGTAAAAACACAAAAACCTTTATTTTGTTCCACACACACACAAAAAAAAACTTTGTATTCATTTTTTTGAAGAAAAAATGGAAAATTTTATTTAATTTTGACAAAACCAACAATGTTCTTTTTTTAATTTAAAATCACACTTAAAACATGCATCAAAAAAAAATAAATATAAAACATTAAAAACATACACATATACACAAATGTGCATTTTATAAACAAAAAAACGAATTTCTCAAACTCTTGTTAACTATTTTAACAATTTTTCTTCTATATAACATTATTTGTTATAATTTTTTTGTTGTTATTTTTAAATTTTAAACAAACAAAAAAACTCACAAAATCGACAATATACATATACATACATATATATATTTTTTATGTTTTGTTTCTAAATAAATCTCGCAAACTCTCGCGTTAATTCAAATAATAATAAATAAACTATTTTCATTTTTATTTTAGTGAAATATTTTTTTCTTTTGTTAAAACATTTTATTTTTAAACGAATTTATGAAAATAATAAAAAAAAATTGTAAAAAAAAATTTATTTGTAATTGTATAATTGTAAATTTGTAAAATTTACAAATACAAATAAAATTTGCTAAAACAACTAAAAAAACACTTAATGCAAACAAACAAATTGTTAAAAACAATATTTTTTAATTTATTTTATATAAAATATTATATAAAATATTTTGTTGACTGTTATTTAAATATTTTATTTATTTAAAAAAAAATAATTTGTTATATTAGAAAAATCGTTATTTTAAAGTAAAAATATTTTATTTTCTTGTTAAAAAAATAAAGAAGCAATATTTATTATTTTTATAATAATATTATAATGCTGAAAAGACTAAAAGAAGAAAATTATTATTTTTTTTTGAATTTAAGTCTTATTGTATTTAAAAATAAACAAAAAAAATTAAAAAAAACCCAAAATGAATTTTATTAATCAAAATTCAGACTTTTAACTATTTTTAAAAAAACTGTAGTTTGTTTTATATAATCATGTTCTCTATATATATATGCTGTACTTTTTTTTCTTTATAATAATAATTAAGTTTATAATAGTTTTAAGGTAAAAAAAATTTAAATTAAAAATCTTCTATTTATAAAAATAAGAAGAAAAAGAAAGAAGAAAAAAAAACAAAAATATTTCGGAACATTTTTTTGTACCAAGAAAGAAATTTTATTTTAAATTTTCTTTTTTTTTAAATATTGTGTTTTGCAAAATTATTTTGAGAACGCACAAAAGAAAAGTTAAAACATATATATTATTGAAAGAATGAAGAAAACCAAAAAATTAAAATAATTTTTTTTTTTCGTTTTATTAATAAACATTGTTCAGCTATGACTATTTTAATGTACCAAGAAAAAAGAAACACGAAAGCACAAAAAAGGGCTGGTTTATATAAAATCATCATTTTTTTTGTTTATAAATTAACTATTATTAGCTTGACCCTTTTTTTTTTAATCAAAGATTTGTCCAAAAAAAATAAAAACATTAATTAACAATTTACTAAATAAATTCTGTATGATTTTAAATAATAAAAAATATTTTGTTTAGTTTTGTAAAACTATAACGCATATTTTTAATCACCATCTTTTTTTATTTTTATATCCCATTATTTCCCCATTCTACACTTTTTTTTATTGCTTAAACTTTAAGGATAGTAGTGCTGCTTATTATATTTCTCCTTATTTGATACAAAATAAAATTCCTTTATTTTCAGTTTATGAATTGCATGGAATTTAAGTATAGTTTAATAAGTATATTTCAGGTTGATACACAATTAACAAACGTTTTTATTGATTTGTATTTTGCGACAAAACTACACATGAAAACACGGAAAATATATTAAAATAATAAGCATACGTGTCATTTACTTAAAAAACAACTTCTCTTTAGTTAACAATCCATTCCAAGTTAGATAAAGTGTCTATCAGTGAACACCAAGCAACGCTTGGATGTTAGCGATAAGATTATCCGAAATCACTGTAGATATTGTATATGATTGCCAAATACGGGAAATAGTAGCATTCACTAATGCATGAAGAAGCTATCCTTGTGCATCTTAGAAGCGCTTCCCTACGGAATCCCTATCCATATCTTTTTTACCATTGCATGTCATTAGCAAGAAGCAATTTGTTCGATTTTCTTCTAATTAGCTTCCTGGGAAGCTATTTTGAAGATTTAAGTTTTTCAAGCAGTAAAGCTTTCATTTCAACAACTTTTGTTGGACTAATCAAAATCACAATTATGAAATCACAATTACTACAATAAATTATAAACCGCGCAACTTCTTTTACGGAGAGCGCACAACTCTAAATGGAAATTTTTCAAAATAGAATATGTCACAACAAAAGAAAACGTTACGAATCGAAATTCGGAGTATCTCTCAAAACAGAAAATTTAATAACAAAGTTGAAAATGACTTATTTGTAGCCACATGCACAGGAAAAACTTCCAAAATGCTTCTGAAGCGCAACCAGGAAGCACTTCCAATTTGATTCTAGAGGAAGCTGCTTCCACTTTTCCCACTCGAGAGGAGACTCGAGAAGTCAGATTTGAATCTTGTTATTTAATGCTACACGAGGCTGACTTCAGCTTACAATTAGTACGTATACATGCGAAATTGAAGCCGGATTCAAGCCAGCGTCGATCTTAGAAAAATCGATGTATACGCAGATCGAATTCAAATAGGATCAATGAAAAAGCGAAACAACAGTAAAACGATACGAAAACTACAAATCGTAGGTTATGTTCATTGCTTTTCGATTACGTTTGAATCCATTTAAACTTCAATTACTCGATCCGACGATGTCAAATACGCAGATTCTCACTTTCAAACTTTCGATCTCTGGATCGTTCGATTTGGTCATGTATACGTGGTAAATATTCCTTTATCCTACATGAAAGCTTTGATTGTGTGTGTATTTCGCGGTCATTGTTTACATCTGAGAAGTGAAAAGAGAAAGAAATATGCGTATGAGTTAGTTTTCACCCAGGGAATTTTTGGGTGAAAATTCTTTCGTTAAAGTTTCGTCATGTGCGTCCTTCTTTCTCTCCTCTCCTTCGTTTGTTTCCTATAAAACCGGTTTTTTTCGTACTTCTTGAGTCTCCGTGTAGCACCCCACAATAGTCTCTAGTAAAAGCGTAAAAAGAAAACTAAAATGTCCTATCCTTTGACACCAGCCTTATTTTTCTTGTCGAGTGACGTGACAAATGTCACTTCGACCTTAGCTGAGTATTCTCATTGTCAATCTAAGAGACTCCCATTCGACACAAACGTCGTATTATAATTGCCGCAAGGTGGCGTATGAAGTGACATTTTCCTCGATACGTTTGTAGGTATCGACAGTTTCATTCCACCGCGTCTGTCGTAGTCACGTCACTTGCCAACGAGAATACCACCTACAGATTGATCGGATTGAGGTCGTTTATAAACGAGAACGCATTTATATAGACGCAAAATCTTTTCTGAAACTTTATTAGAGAATGGAGAGAATGGGCTTGTGACGGTGATCGACAGTATACACTTGAGGTCGCGACCTAAAGGAGTGTGACTTCAGACGAATATTGTCCATTATCAGACATGTAATATATTGTAGAAAAATTACAATTGCCTGGTCCCTACGTTCTCATCTGCAATGTCAATGACTCAAGTTTTATTTGTTTACCCATATGCCAGCCTCTTCCCAGGTTGAAAATCCTAGACGTATACTTCAAATTTCAAGGGTGAAGAGTTTCTTTCTTTCTTATCCGTTATATATAAAATCCCATATTTCCGCTTGTCCTTACCATCTTTCATAAAATCTTGTTGATCAATTCTGAGCCAATTGTTTAGAGAGCTTCAGGATACACTATGTTCAATGTTTTTCCATTTGGAGCTAGAATGTTAAGATTTTCAGATTTTGCAACTCTTGAACAGCCTACATACAGCTGGCCATGGGAGAAACACGGTTTAATAAGATTACGACCAACAACTTTTAATGATTGCCCTGGCCCATAAGTTAAAAAATCGGGGTTTTCTCGGGTAAATAAGGCTGTAACTTTATTTATTTTATTTTTTTCCAACACGGGTCGGGATTCTTCGAGTACTTGGGCATTCGGAAAGTAATGATTGTATTTAGTGATGAGAATCGGAATCGGAACATAATAATCATAATCTTTGTTGTCGCCTACCATTGCTTGGAAAAAAGTGATAGACTGAAGCAGTTATACGGTAATTTAAATACCTAAAGCTTTTTATTCGAATTCGGATTGGTTGTTGAATTCGTTGGCGGGAATTAGAATAGCCTGAACCAAAAAAAGACGTAACGTAGTTCGAACATGACCCCGGTTTCCACCGCCAATTTTGTCTGGCCATAGAAATTTAAATTATTGCCCGTTATGGCTGTGGAGACGCCGCACCATTTTCGGCAATATTTCCCTAAAATATTACCAAGGCAACGATTGCCTAGATCAGGGGAGACGAACCTATGGCACGTGTGCCACGTATGACAAATTTGCTGGCACGTGAAAATTCGATGTGCAGCGTTTAGGTTAGCAGATGCACGCCAGCGTTTTTCGCGAAAAACATCGAGGCAGAATTTCTATAATAGGCCTAATATGAAAGTGCGACTGTTAATGCGCTTCCATACATCTTGAACCTTACTTGAAACGTACTTCAAGTACAAATGTAAACGCAAGCAGCTCGACTGGAGTCGACCAAAATGATTTTTCTGATCGGCTCGAGTGCTGGTCATGTAAACCGGTTCTGAAAACTTGAGTGATCGAAACGGGTTTAGTCGTTGTCCATCAGTTGCTCAAGAACTTAAGCTCATTTCAAGCCAATATGTCGCTTCAAGTAGGCAGAGCATATACGCGCTCGAGTTCTTGAGATTTTCAAGTTTTCGAGTGCTATGTTATTGTTTCGAGAGGAGAATTGGGGAGCTTAAACGCGGACTGAAAATAAACAAACAATATGTCGCCCTCATAACCTCACTTTAAATCTCGTCTCATTCACAAAACACACACACGGCACATTTATTCAATATTTTAATATTACCAATAGCTGTCTTACCATAGATTGTATTTTTTTGGAACGCATACTGGAAAAGGTTCGCCACCACTGGCCTAGGTAATGAGTTCACCAATTTTTTAAATCAAGATGGCGAAAAATTAAAATATGCAAAAGGAACTTTTGTTATTTTGGGTTAAACAGATTATATTATTAATTTAGTTATCCGAGGAAATCAAGAGCAGACTCAACCTCCTAACAAACTAATTTAAATTTGGGCCTGTTAGGATTTCATCACTCTTATTGCCGATTGGCTTCTTCTTCTTCTTTAACGGCTCTACAACCGGGATCCGGTCCTGGCCTCTCGCAACTGTTCTCTCCACCGGTCCCGATTCTGAGCCGATGTCGTCCAGTTTGGCATCCCTATGCTCTGAGCGTCCTGGTCTACGCCATCCTTCCAGCGGAGGTTGGGTCTCCCTCGCTGTCGCACCCCATAGGTCTTACCGCAGAGAACTTCCTCACATACGGGGCCAACAATCCTCCGAAGTATTTTCCTCTCGAACACCGCCAAGAGGTTAGAGTGCTTTTCGCTAAGCACCCACGTTTCGGATGCATATGTGAGGACCGGCAAGACCATCGTCTTATATAGTAAAAGTTTAGACGTTATGGTTAGATGTTTGGATTTGAAGAGCCTTGACAGGCTAGTAGGCTTTGTTGGCTTTTAGCAGTCGTGCGCGTATTTCAGGTTCCACGCTATTGTCGGCTGCTACTATTGACCAAAGGTAGGTAAATGATTTTACCACATCAAACTCGTGTTCCTCTACCTTGATTGTAGGACCAATGTTAGGTGTTCTTGCAGACGAGGCCACCATGTACTTTGTTTTGCTTTCGTTGATGTACAGTCCTAGATTTCCTGCCGCCCGCTCAATCTGGATGAAAGCTTCTTGTACAGCTGTTGATGTTCTTCCAATGATGTCAATGTCGTCTGCGTAAGCCAGTAATTGGGTGGACTTGTGGAGGATTGTGCCCCTTGATGTCACGCCCGGATCTCGGATCACTTTCTCCAACGCCAGGTTGAAAAGGAGGCAGGCCAGACCGTCCCCTTGTCGGAGTCCATTATAGATGTTGATTGGTCTGGACAGTGTTCCGGATACCTTTACTTGGCTTGTCACATTGGTCATGGTCAACCTACATAGTCTTGTCAGCTTGTTGGGAATGCCGAATTCTCTCATGGCTTTGTAGAGTTCTACTCTGGCTATGCTATCATAGGCGGCTTTAAAGTCTATGAAGAGGTGTTGGATTGAGTTTTGAAACTCCAGATATTTTTCCATAGCCTGCCTCAAAGTGAAAATCTGATCGGTTGTTGATTTGCCTGGGCTGAAGCCACACTGGTATTGGCCTACGATATTTCTAGCGTATGGGGCCGATTGGCTTCTACATAGGTAAAAATCCGCTTGTTAGCGAAGGCTCTTATCAAGTTTTCACAGGATTTTAAGAAAAATCTAGGATAGTCTACATTGCATGTTTACGAAAAGATCCTGAAACATCACACGCATCCAATCTGATAGTATTTCTACTTATCTTCCATTCCGCTGAATTGTAGAATATCCACGTTGAAAACATCGCCCAGGATCAATTCGATATCAGAATCAGTGCAGCGTTAAAGCATATATCTGTATTTATATATATTTATTTGTAAATTGAGACGACTCTTCACCGCTGCCGGTGGGAATGGGCGAATAGACCCGGTTCCAGGGGCCTTATTCTCTAACAAAATACTCAAATGCTTTTTACTCGAAACTTTTATTTGAAATGAAAATGTTTCCGTATTGTTGTTTCCTCTAGTGTAAATGTCCCCGAAAGAAAACAAAATGGGTATGAAGGGGCCCATACACAGTCGAACAATTTGCGCAACGCAGCCCATTGTGCAAACATTTTCCCCGTGTATGGGGCAGTTTGATGTATTGCGCAACTGTTTGATGAAAATCAAACGCGTTTGAAAATATTTGTGCAACGGCAGCGTTACGTAAGTTCTTTCCTCGTGTATGGTGATGTTGGTGCATTCTAAAGTCACTTTCTGCAAAATTTGCAATTATAATTGCCAAATACGGAGCTTTAGACCTGTTTTCTCCACGAAAACATAAACGCAACGGAAGTTTGCGCAACTCGTTGCGTAGTGTATGGACAATCACATATATTTGGCAAACACAAATTTGCGCAAATTGTTCGCTCGTGTATGGGCCCCTTAAAAGGTTTTTCAATTTTGTCGCCCATACCTAATATTTAAAAATTGCTCGTTTATCCTTGAACGTTCGAGTAAAAATCTAACAATATTGTTACAGTTTCGAGTGGAATTTAGTAAGTTTTGTAATAGAGAATACTAATAATAATACTTGGCAGTTTTGTTAGAAATTTTCACAATATTGTAATAGAGAATAAGTCACCAGGTGTCACTTCCATATAAATTTACATATTTAGATATTTCAACATTTTGTACATATGGTTTCTTCTTCAACAAAAAATTTCATCAAAAACTAAGCATTTATCTTGTTCTACCGTAAAAATAGCTTTCTACTTGTATATTGAAGCAGTTCACAAAATTAGTTCAGCAACTGCTCCTTTATCCAAAAGAAAACATAGCAAATGAAAATATATTTCATATAACAAAACCTATTGACAAAAAAAACGCACAAATATCATGCACCTGACAAATTTCCCAAAATACAACACCTTATATGTATACTTTAAATGTGTCTCTTCTAACCTATTCAAAATAAATCGATATTCTGCAAATCAAGTGCTTCTTAAGTATGATATGAATTGATGAAACAGATCCCTTTGTGAAATAGGACCACACAGAATTTGCTTATATTTCATGTTTCGTGCCGTTTCACAAGTTACGCTACGTGCTCAGAATATTTTTCGGGGATACTTTTTATTATTTCTAAGAATGTATTATTGCAGGATCTGTTTTTGCGTATCGCCAGAAAATTTCCTCTCATCAATGCCTAGGAGAGATTAAAAAGTAAGTGATTGATCCAATTGTTTGAACTAGGAGGCATATAGCATATTCGATAGACAGAATGCAAAAAAAAACACTTTTGCTTTTTTAATAAACTGTGACTTATTCACACTACTACCACTGCGTTACGTTATTCCCTTTTATAACTTGCCGTGATAGGGGAAAAAATGGGTGTTAGAAAAATAATTACAGATGTTGTTGTTCTTTTTGTGCCACTTGGTTGAGATTGCTTGAAAGATCGCCAATTAGATTCTAGAAATTTAAAGTATTTGGTACTGCAGTATATCATGGTGGGACGCAGGGGCGGCGCTTTTATAGGAGCAAATGATGCACTTGCACCGGGCGCAATTGAACGAGAGCGCAATTTCAGAAATTAAGATTTAAAAAAGCAAATACAAAGATTTGAAAAAAAAATTTAAAAAGGGTTCCCGTGACTTTATTTTTTTTTATTAAAAGAATTCATTTTCATTGCCATGATTTTATTTTCTCGATAAAATTCCGCGGACGCAAGATATTACACAAATTTAACCAATTTCTGCCCCTGTACTTTCTAATGCAAGAAAAAGCGAGATTTTAGCTTCAAGATTTTCATAAAATTTTACCCAAGTGATTTTACTCAAAAAGTGAACCTTTGTTTTCGAGAATCAGAAGTAAAGATTCAGGAGAAAAATCCGCCAAGTGAAAGAAAAATCTATCATTCATTTATACTTGGATGGAGCCTGGAGCGATGAGGCGCAATATGGCATACTGCACCGGGCGCAAAGAACCCAAGCGCCGGCCCTGGTGGGATGAATTAAACTTTCGAATCTTCGTTTTATCATAAATATTACATTTATTAAGGGTATTTTACAAAACCTAACTTTGGTGGACTATAAATGGAAAACGGGTATTTTTTTCTAAATTCGATGCCTTATTGTGTCAACATTCTTATTGTATTTATTCTTCAAAATATTGTCCACCCTAGCCACAACTTTTTCCCATATTTTTGGCAACATGCGGATTCCGCTGCTCGTCTTTTGAAGCGATCCACAAATCGACGCCCCCCCCATTGGTCAGGTCAGCCGATTGGTCCAAAATTAGGGACACACACACGATGGAGCCGCCAACACGGTAAATCTAGACCAGTAGTCCATCCAAGATTCCCCAGACACGGTGAGGTTTTGGCTTAAACCAGCGCCATTTGGATGGATGGAAGCCTCGTGTATGGGGACCTTAATAACAGAAGTGCTGTTCAGCCTGGCCATGAGTCATCGATCGGAACAGATAGTAGTCGGAGGGGGTCTGAAGAATACAGCGAGTCGTTTAGGACGTCCGAATTCAGGGGTGGAAGCACGTAAGTTGTTTCAATCGACTTCTTCATACAAAAATTCTGAATTTTTGTATGGAGAGGTCGATTGAAACAACTTGCGTGGTACCACCCCAGTGTTTTCAGGTAGGTTTTAACGATGGTTTCATCTGCGTGCAGCAGATCTTACTACCACGCCGAGCTTGTCCCGCCCAATACACATTATATTCTTCGGGCCATGGATATTTGGCTTGGTCGTCGATGTTGATGCGTGGCAGGAACGCTCTACGATTTGTTCGCTTCGAATTATCGCAACGGATTCTTTTTCATCACCAGTCACAATACGATTCAAAAAAACTTCCTTCTTTCCCGTCGGAGCAGCTGTTCGCACGTGAAAAGCCGACGTTCGACGTTTCTCGGCTTCAACTCGTATGGCACTCTGCTTTTGGATCATTCCCAAGGTTTTCAAACAAGTTCTTATTGCGTTTACCATGGATCTTCATCCAGTAATGTCTCCAATTCTGCCTCTTCAAACTTTTTTACCGTTCTGGGATGTTCCTTATCTTCCACGTTAAAATCACCACTTTTGTAGCGTTGAAACCAATTGCGACACGTTCTTTCAATAATAGAAGCTTCACCATAAATTTCTACAATCATACAACGCGCCTCAGCAGGAGTTTTATTTTCGAATTGAAGACAAAAAGCAAAACTTCGCACAAATGACACTTATATTTGGCTCAAAGTTCGACATTTTCACACACAAAAAAATATATGTCGCCGATAAAAATTCACAAATGTAATGATAAAAGAGTTGTTGACAGTGTTGCCTACCTTATCATTAGACGTTTCTGATCTGACATTTTTGCCTAGCATTTGATTGCTGGTACCCTCTAATAGAAAATGGCGGTTTGTATTCCCAATACTAAGGAGGCGATCTGTAAAAATGAAGATGCTAATTTTTTTAAAGTTAATTTGTTTTTTTTATATGTCTTGTATGCACCCTAAATATCCTACAAATACCTACCATCTTCGAATAAATGGTTGAATAAAAGTTGCAGTGTCTGTAAATGTGTGAAGTCACCAAGAATTTTGCTTCAAACACCCTAAAATAAACATGCGAAAATCACAGAGCTTCACAACAATAGTGACAATATTTTCATGCACGGATGTTTTTACCCACTCCTCCCTCACAACGATTCTGAATAACTTTCCTGGTACAAAAAAGTCATCCACCCAAAAAACGTTAAATCAAGTCAATTACGAAGGAATAGAATTCATTTATAAACTCGCATTGTAGAATTAGGATTATAAAAAAAAAGTTACTATATATTAATATAAAAACCAGGATTTTTACGATTTGTTCTTAGTAAATATAAAAAAATATTTATATGCACAAGAACTGTTTAAAACTAGACAAATAAAACATTTTTTATGTTCCTTTTTTTCGTAAATAAAATTTAAGTAATTAAAAAACAAAAAACTCGTTACTTTTAAAAAAATAATAAAAGAAAAATAAACAAAAGTGTAAAAGCGTTGGAGATTTTATTTTTTAATATAAATGTTGATTGAAAGATTCTTTTCTTCTTTTTCTATTTTATATAATTTCTGATCACTGCAGGATGCCAGGTATGTCATGTGTTTATGGAGTTTCTATTTTAATTCATTTATTAAATATAATTTTAGTTCCGATTAATTGAAATATAAATAATTTCTTAGGTGATTTATATGATAAAGAAGCAGTCCTAGAATGGATGATTGAACAAAAGAATGATATGAGCATCGAAGAGATCGACAGACCAACACTAATGGAATATATTGGATCAAAAGATTTCTTAGCTGTGGTATGGTGTAAGTAAAACTTATTATAAAAATTTTAACTTTTTTTAATGCATACCTAGTAATTTTTGGCCATTTGTTGAAATTAGTTAATTTATGGAAGAAAAAGAAATAAAACAGAAATAAAAATGCACACTCAATATGCATTTAGGGCCGTGTTACAATTGAGGCTTTGGCTTCGACTTCAACTCCGACTGCAAAGAAAGTCCCCGGAGACTTCGACTTTAAAATTAAATTGTAGCTTTGACTGCAATCAGCCGTTTCCTTTCAAAGCAGAAGCAAAGTAGAAAAATCAAAATTTTAAAATGTCTGAAAAGGAATTGGAATTTCTTTAATGTTGTTCGCAGTCTATAAAAAATACTCGGAATTCAAAACCGTTCCTTTCGCTTTAAAAAAGTTGTTTTCAGTTTTTTCAGATAAAGTGAAGTTGGCTGCAGGCGGACGAAACTTTGAATTTTCTTAAAGCCGGGCTGCAGTCGAAATACAGTCGCAGACAAAGTTCAGTCGAAGCTTTTATTTAATCTGCTTTAATAACATTACATGTAATCAAAGCCCGAAGTTAAGTCAAAGTAAAGTCAAAGCCCCAATTGTAACATCGGCCTAAAAGTGGCAAAACCAAGCATATTTTTGTTATCGCAATTATATAGTAGAATGGTCTTGGTGATTATCAGTTCTACATTAAGTCGAAAAATTCCTATAGTCTACCATTAGAAAAGTTAGATCCATTATTCGAAGAGATGTTAAGAGTACATTCAATTCTACCGCTGGCCGTAAATATTTTTGTCCTTGATAAATTGTATCCAGAAGAATTTCACTTCATCCAAAATACGATCTTTTATAGCAACGAGTACGTTATAACAGAAAGAAAAACCGAAGCTGATTTATTAGCATCTCTGCTCATCTCGAATTCTTCTTTACACGACACTGCTATTTCTGCCCTCACTCAATAGAAGGGATTTTCTTCAGGAATCACGGAATTTACAGGTGTCTCAAGGAGCTTTACGTCAACAAATCCACTAAACTTGAAAACATAACCCCTTTTGATTCTTAAGCAAGGTGCCTAACACTTCAGTAAACCACTGCGAAAACTTTTTGCCTATCTTACTTTTCCGCAGTTTAGCAGACTCTTGAAAATTACATCATGTTAGGCTGTATCAGAACTTGATTTTCGAGCAGCGGCAGCGTGCTGCCTTCTGCATCAGATTCGAGTAAAACAGCAGACTTTTTATTTGACAGTTACCCACTGAGATATAGAAATGGACTGCTAAATAAGCAAAATCCCATACAAAAAAATGGCACCAAATACTATTGTTGTCTCCCTCCCACGTTAAATTCCTAAGAACTTTAATCGATTTTAAAATAAAAAACAGTTCAGTGCATTTCAGTGATATCAGCATAATAAGAAAAAAATAGACAGGTATAGAGTTTTTTTCTTCTTTCTCTCTCTTGCGTTATTTTTCAAAGTTCGTTAAAGAGTGGGAAACAACCCTCACATATAGTATTTAAAAAAATATATATTTATTTAATGAAAAAACTGCTACATACTTAATAAAAAATAATGACGGAAATTTACTTCTATCAATTATAACAGACATAGTTATTTTCTCCTAAATTCGAAGAAAAATGTTTTGTTTACATAAAAAAGGTTTTCTACTTCTGGAGAAAAATGTTGCCATTGAAAATTGTCAATCAGCAGTCCATTTCTATATGTCAGTGCAGTTACCTAATATCTTTTTTTACCGAATATAAGAATTTGTCTTCCAATTTTCTGGCTCCGTTTGTTATATTTAAGTGAAAGTTCAAGCAAAAACAGTATTTATAATTAAAGACAACATTTTTTCCTCCATTTTACGAATAGTTGAGTCGGACTTACACGAGGCAGTACATTTGTCCCATCCACGATGGCAAATTGAAATTGTGAAATTTTGTACTGGAGAGACTTTTAACTTCTTTTGAGGCAATGAAATTTCCCACATGAGGCGAGATTGAAAATATAAATATACATTGTGGAGACATAGCTTTCTAACCTACTATGAGGCAGTTTAATGCATGTTAGAATCAAAGCCATGAAAAAAGCTCTTCATTGGTATTTGTTTTTCTTTTTTTTAATTTGCTTGCTTTGTCATTTTGCCATTACAATAGCGCCTCGCCTCATTTGAAGTATGACATTGTACTGGCTCCAAAGGAAAAAGAGGCACCTCTTACAAACTCATTTTATAATCGTGTCCTACCCAACACTAGTACCCCACTTGCTTGAAACCAGCGGCCAAATTTTGAAATGTCAAAAATTGCTGCCTTCTGATCAAAGCACCAAAATTAGGAATAGAGATGAAAAATCAGCAGCAGTTACTGCTGCTTTTCTTGCCATGTGACCACCATTAGCCAATAGGAACAGTTTGCTGCCGATGCTGCTGCTGGTTCTGAATGGGCATTTCAATCAATATCGAAAAGGATGACAAGGACAACTCGTCCAACTACCAACCAATGCAAAATGCAATTACTTGAATCTCTCCAAAATCATGGATACAATAATCAATAAAAAGCTTAAGGAGTATCTTCAATCAAACTATATACATATTAGATGACAAGCCGTACGGCTTCAAACCAAAATATTCAAACCGAAATATTCATTGCTTGGCGTGTCTGGTCTAATGATGGCACTGGCACCCCACTCTGTTGACTAAACTCCAAGCTAAACTCAGTTTTAAAGAACTGGAGTAGAGTTTAGCGCCCTTTGCTTCAGTACAACCATACCCCGCTAACCCACTGCATCCTCTTCTATCCGTCAAATTAAGCTTACTACTAAACATTTCACCATGACCCGAACGACATGACTGATTGGTAGTACAAATTTCTAAGCTTAGTAAAAAAAAGTATGTATCACAACACTCTCAAATATCTGAATTACTAGTTTCACATCTATTTGAAAATACGTTTTGGCTAACCAAACTTTACTAAGATTTCGATTCAATCTTCTAATAGTGGCAATTGCTTCTTGACATGACACTTTTCTTATCTGCTCCTGCTCTTCTTGGGATTGTAGATACATTTCTATTGACAGAACCCGATTGGCATCCATTGGTATTGATATCGGTTTAAGATCTGCCATCTTAAAACGCTTCATAATTTCTTTTATATACCGATTTCATGGATTACACCATCAAGGCTTTTCAAAAAACAAACACGATTTTTTGTAAAAGGGTGGGTTCACAGAATTTTATTATTTTATTTGCTGGTTTACAGATCAGCTTTTACAGATATACTACTGATTTCGAGATACGATTTTTTTAGTGGGAGTGGTACCGACAACGATCGAGTGAAGACTGGTCATTTTTTCAAATCTCTATCACCGATCGCTGTGATAACGGCACGGCGATGATATTTCTAGCCGACTAGGTAGCTTACGTTTCTATGGTTTTTTAGAATATCCATGGATCAGTAGCGCACTCGATCGTTGCCGCCACACTGCTTTTGGTCAATAGATAAACGTCCTTTACCAATATGAATTATGCGACGCAAAGATTCTTAATTTTACTCTACGATAATTAGGATAGTTTAAGTAAATTTTAAAATATTACAATTTTATTTTCGTAAACACCCTATATAGGCCAGTGCAGATACCTTTTAAAAAGGCAAAAATGATAAAAATTATTAACAGCATGAAAAGTGTTGGAAAGTGAAGGAAATATAGCGAGCCAACCAGAAAAATAAATTCAAGTCGATCTGAGTTACGAGGGTGAAATAGGGGTTACTTTAAGGGGTGAAAAAGGTTTTTCACGATTTTCAGCGAAACTAGATCTCCTATCAAAAAAAGTTAAATATAGGAGTTGTAGGTAATACAAAGATCTACAACATTTGTACAAATCATTTTTTCACATAACCTCAAATTTCCGAGAAAAGTCGAAAAAACTAGTGTTTTTGTTTTTGATTTTTATCTCCATTAAACAAAATTTTTTTTTCACGAAATTTTATGGAGACTTACCTTTTTATGTCCCAAACACGCTGTAATTTTTTTGAATTAAATTATTTATTTTTACGTTTTATTTTGAATTTAAACCTAAAAAGAGACCTCATTTTCAGCCGAAAATGCCCATGTTCTAAAAACATTTTTTTCAAAAAATCTAAGGGTTTTTTCTTTTGTTGAAAGGTCTAGTTTCAGATGGTGTAGAAAAAATTAACATGACTATAGAAAAATTTGCCAGGAAATGCGAAAAACTGAAAAAACTTGATTTCAAAAAGTTATTTTTCAATCATTATTATAAATTTTTTTTGAATTTGTTTAACGTCTCCAAAAGCTGCTTAAAAATTCGTGGAACACTCCAAGACTCCAGCTGCCTTGTATTTTTTGCTATTTACGATTTAAAAATAAGTGGTCTGTTTTTAGTATTAACACTGAAAACAGTAAAAACAGATCAGTGAGTTGCACTCATTTTTGAATTGTAAATAGCAAAAAAAACAAGGCAGCTGGAGTCTTGGAGTGTTCCACGAATTTTTGAAGCAGCTTTACGAGATGTTAAACAACTTCAGAAAAAAGGACCTTAACGATCTACTTTTTGAATTAGAGTGAAAAAAGGGGGAAAATCGTTGAAATAAAGGGTTGATACCTATTTTTGAATGGCAGATATCAAAAAACCAAACCAGCCGGAGACTTGACGTGTTCCAAGAAATTTTCAGGTAACTTTTGAGGATGCTATATTTCTTTTTTACAAATAAACCCCTTTATTTCTGTGTTTCCCATGGTACACTATTGGTTTTATTAATTAAATGAAAGCCGAGTTCCTAACCATTACAAAGATACCCTATTTGCGGAAATCGACCCTTGTCTCATTACCTTTTTATTCTAAATCATTAAGACACATTTTTTCCCCATAACCAAAATTCGCGCAAAGGCTGCAGGCAGCGAAAAAAACCCTTACTTCGGACGATCATTTCTCGCGATCGGGAGTTTTTCAGCTGTGAGCCCATGGGCACTTTTTATCTACTCGCCGAATACTATAAGTGAGTAAAATTTGGGCCAATTTGACCGGGACCCATTTCCCATACAGATTCTGCGGGGTCCTTTATTTGAATTGAGCAAAGTAAATTTTTTTCTAGGAAGTATTCAAAGAAAACTAATTATTTCCTATCTTACATTATTCAAGGATTTCAATTGTAAATTTTAATAAATAATGATTGAAAAATAACTTTTTGAAATCAAGTTTTTTAAGTTTTTCGCGTTTCCAGGCAAATTTGTCCATAGTCATGTTAATTTTTTCTACACCATCTGAAACTAGACCTTTCAACAAAAGAAAAAACCCTTAGATTTTTTGAAAAAAATGTTTTTAGAACATGGGCATTTTCGGCTGAAAATGAGGTCTCTTTTTAGGTTTAAATTCAAAATAAAACGTAAAAATAAATATTTTAATTCCAAAAATTTACAGGGTGTTTGGGACATAAAAAGGTAAGTTTCCATAAAATTTCGTGGAAAAAAATTTTTTTTAATGGAGATAAAAATCAAAAACAAAAACACTAGTTTTTTCGATTTTTCTCGGAAATTTGAGGTTATGTGAAAAAATGGTTTGTACAAAAGTTGTAGATCTTTTTATTACCTACAACTCCTATATTTAACTTTTTTTCATAGGAGGTCTAGTTTCGCTGAAAATCGTGAAAAACCTTTTTCACCCCTTAAAGTAACCCCTATTTCACCCTCGTAACTCAGATCGACTTGAATTTATTTTTCTGGTTGGCTCGCTATATTTCCTACACTTTCCAACATTTGTCATGCTGTTAATAATTTTTTTGTTTCCAAAAATTATTTGCACTGGTCTAATATCTTAGGGAATAGTGGAGATAACCCCTCTCCCTGGAACAATTTTTTTCTCCAAAAATATCCAGCAACCACCCTTGGAAATACAATATTAGCCACGTAGTCCAACAAAGGATTTATTGAACGTCTAATCTAAATTCGGGAATGAGTGCATATGAGTATTAATTTCTCTTCGGAGAATCAGAATGCGTGAAAAAAATGGGGGTTGCCATTTGAAATTTTAGAGTTAACCCCCGCCCCACAAGTGGGGGTATGGCGGGGGTCAATTTCTGTATGGTCAGATAGATTTTCAAAAAATATTGAACACGTGTTTTTTTTTTTAATCGAAACTTCCGAAATAATTGGGTGGCACGGGTTGTTTGTAACACCATGTATACATATATTATATATATTGTTAGAATCTTGTGTTTAGCAAAATGGCTTTCTTAATTTACTCGTTAGTTAGAATTAAAATACTCATTGGTCTTCTATGCGCCCAGATTCTGTTGGTCTTTAGATGGTCCAATGGCATCGACTCTTTAAGCTTAGTCAAACATATTTTATTATATCGCATACCGTGTTTTACCATAAATTTTTAGATTTAATTTACTCCCACTCCATTACGGAACTTTGAAACATGACCTTCTCATGACTGCAAATCTTTAGGAATTTGCGAAGAATACCACCAGACAATCTCATATGCTAAAAAATTACAAAACAAAAGTACATTTGTAAATTTATTTCCAGATAAGGAAGAAGATTCCGACACACCTCGCATTCTCCGCCACATTGAATTGATCGACGATGAAGCTGTAGAGTATGGAATAAAAATTGTAAAAATGACAGACAAACTAATGGCGAAAAAATATGGATTTAGAAATCCGCCGGGCATAACCTACTTCAGGAAAGGTTTTTCTTAAATAACATAAAGTATAATTTTTTGGTGAAATTAATAAAACTCGAAAACGTTTTAGGAAAATCGATCAACTACGATGGTGATATTGATGACGAAGAAGAAATTCTAGATTGGCTAACAAGTCCGGATAATATGGAAATGACGGATCATATTGAGAGAGTAAATCGTAAAATGTTTCAAAAGATACGAAAAAATTCGGATTATTTAGCAGCTTTCTTCTGTAAAAAAATAAATGCATTTATAAATTGTTCATGTATAATAATAAACAATTCAAATATTTATTAGATAGCGATGAATGCAAGCAATGTCCAAGAGTTTTAGCTGAAGTAGAACATATCGATGATGAAGCCGATCGTGCTGGAATTGATTTTGTTAAAATTGATGATTGGCAAATGGCGAAAGATTTCGGAGTGTTTGCCCTACCAGCAATTTTGTTCTTTAAGTCAAGCTCAAAGGAACCAGTTATTTACGCAGGTAAGCAGGTGAAATATTTGTAGAAATATGCATAAGTAATACTATTTCTTTATGTTTCCATAAAAATTTAAGGTGACCTGTATGAGGAAGAACAAATATTAAACTGGCTTTTAACACAAAAAGATCCTGGCGGTGATGTTATTGAAGATCTTGAAGGACAAAAGCTTATCAATCTAATTGAAGAATCTGGCTCTTTAGCAATATATTTCTGTAAGTATGTTTAATATTTATGTTAAGGCAAGCTACTGTCAATTTGAACACAATATGTTAAATAGGGCAGGGAATTATTCAATTCTATATTTATGACTATTTTATAACTAACAAAACTTTTAATTTTATTATTTCAACTAAAATTATAAATGTTAACTTATAAATAAAACAAAACTAAAATTAAATATCAGGGAACAAAACACAGTGTGACATATGCAGCTCTAAAGCACTACGACGGGCTCGCATGAAAAAGGAACGTGAACAACAACAAGATGAAGGGAATCCAGAACAAACTGATCAAGAGCAAACGCCAACAGCCCAACATAAAGCTCACCATGAAGAGGGTATTTCCGTATTGAATCCCCATACCCAAATTATATTATTACCCGGACGGAATGTTTAACGCCTAAACTCCAAAAAAAAACAATTTATTTACGCTCACGCATTTCACCAAGTAGTTACTATATAGCATTTATCCAAAACTGCATCATCGTGTTTGTTCTGTTTCTTCTCATTTCCAAACCAAAAAAAAACAAAAAAACAACCCCCAAAAAACAAAATTTTGTGAATGCTCGTATATTGTTATTGTTACTATTTTTGTCTTCCTGTTTGTAGTCTTTCAATTCGATCTTCATTGTAGTTAGATTATGTGCTGCACATTTTTTGTAGATTGCAACATCCAAATGCATTATCACCACTCTCCACTCACAATACTATAACGAACTTTATTGCAAAATATTAATAGTCTTTATAAATAACACATTTTAGATCTTGATGGATGCGAACAGTGTACGAAATTCTTGGAGGAGCTGGAGAATATCGATGACGACTGCGACAAGCACGGTATTATCTTTGTTAAGACCAAAGATTTCTCAGTAGCAGATGGTTATGGCGTTCATGATTATCCAGCATTGGTTTATTTCGAGGGCGGTGTACCAAATGTTTTCGAAGGTATATTTATATTTAATTTACTGTTATGGATTTAATTTCAGATGGCTTTGCAATATTCGTATTCCATAGATTTAGTTTAACGATCAACTTTAATCTTCAACCAAGACGCAACACGCCAAGTACAGAAATAATAGAACATAAAGTACAAACATATTGCGCAATTAAATAATTTTTACAGATTCTTCCAAAAAAAAATATCCTTGCAATTGGACAACTTACAATTAAAACGAACGCTAAGCAATCTATTTTCCCTATTTAACACATTGCGTAGGTAGCGCAATCATACAGAGTGGTGTAAAAGTCAATTATGTGGTAAATTGGCCCCAAGTAAACTTCAAGGGGCTCTTCGAAATTAGGATTCGTCCTACATTCTCGACTATGTACTAGACTTATTCAAAAACTTCATTTAATATATTTATAGGCACTCTTGTTCTTACGTTAAGAGACTCGCGTTTTCGCGGCTAGCTTTCAGCTGAAACAACAAATCCAGACCAAGTCAGGGGCTCGAGTTTGTGTTTATTAGCTTGAGAAATAGACAAACTACGGAAAATCAGAAAGATGCCGAAAAAGTAATTCCAAGGGGCAATTGTCCTAGTCCGCAAAAAAATACAGACCAATCACAGTGTTTAATACAGATTACAAAGTATTATCACAAATTTTTTTAAGTCTACTTATATGGAAGACAAAGCAGAAAACTACCAAGCAAGATTTAGAAAGAATAGATCTTCCATAGCCTATATTATGTATGTGCATATAATGAGATAAATATTTAGATAAATGGTTGGAAGCATAGATATACATCTTCTGTTTGTAGACAGCAGAAATACTTACGACCTGCTTGATAAATAGGACCTTTGGAATTACATGAGAAAAAGAGATTTTACGAAAAAGCTGAATTAACTGTGTAAATAGACGATAGAGAAATGTAGAGCTCTTAGGGGGCGTCCATAAATTACGTGAGGTGTTTAGGGGGGAGAGGGTCGAGCCGAATCTCACCAAATCTCACGTGGGGGAGGGGGAGGGTCTCCGCAAATATCACGTAATTTTTTTTCCGCAAGAAACAGTGTAAAATCGCGAGAAAACTGGGTTAAATTAATAAGTACAGGTAAATTATGCGATATAGCGGAAATAATTAGGTACAGGCTGAAAGTTGGCAGAGAGCTTCTTTTTAGGCTTCTTAATAAGGGGTTTTAAAGTCTACCGATTTTCTACCCCAAGAAGCCCACTTTTTAGGGGGTTTTAGCCCTCAAAATGGGTATTTTTGGATTTTTCTGTAATTTTTTTTGCAATATTTCTTAATATCTTTTTGTTTTTTTCAATTTTAAGTACAATATCTGTAAATGAGAAAATCTTTAAAATCGTCTTTTTGGACACGCACTTAGATTTCATTCACGAAAATCTTGGTGCAGTATCAGATGAACATGGTGAAAAGTTTTATCAATACATATTGCAAGTAGAGAAGGAATAATGAAACCATTACATAAAAAGTATACGTGATACTATTACTATATTTCGACTCAATAGCAATTGGGTATAAAAATTTTGCACTGCCGTTTACACTGTATTTGTTCACTGTTTTAAATACCATCCAACTGGAACATCTAAAAAAAAGTAAAGAAAATAATTTAAATATCTGGGAATGAAGAGTGTATGACGTGATGAAAAATTCTTATCATTTTATACAATGGTCTGGGAAAAACTGCGAAAGGAATGTATGCATTGACTTATACGACCATTTTTGGACAGGTTGCGACCCTACGATGAACTAGTGTGGGGGTCTAAGCTTAAACAAAACAAAAAGGCCTAGAAGCCCAATTGATAAACCTGGAACCTAATGCCCCCTCAGTATCTCAAGTCCTTAATGTACCCAATCCTACTGCAATCATAGAGATTATATTAAGAATCGGCTCTTTTCACATCAGCCAGAACACATGCTATCTGATGCGGTGCATTGCCACTATACAAAAAGCAGACATTTACACCAGGCAACATAATTAGTCATCTAAGCAACTTACAGGGTTCGAATTTTGAATCGACAACCATCTGCTCTGATATACTAGAGGCCAAGATAGATTTTGAAAACCTTTTGTTATCATTTACTACGTATACATGATAAGTTGAACCCAGGTTGAACACGAGTTCAAATGCATGTAGACGTGAGTCGAGTTGAGATAGGGTAGACTGAACTCGACTCAGCTCTGCTACCTGGATTGAGTTGAAATTATGCATATAGACGCGATCTCAGTATTTGAGTAGTTGAATTTATTTGACAGTAGCATTTCTCTGTTTTGTTTGTGATTTTTGTCGAATTTTGTCGATTGTCGAAAATTCAACTCAACCTCAACTCAACTATTCAACTCCTCATGTATACGTAGTAATTATCGAGAGTTGTGAAGAATGGAAGTCTAACAGATCCGCACTTCTTCAATCTGTATGTGCCTGTTCACACGGGTGGTCACCGCGACTTTTCAACACGAAATTTACCGGTGCGGGGAGCGTTCGGGTGGGAAGGAAGTGCGTCTCGATTTGAAAGCGACTCACGTTCGCTTTTCTGACCAGCTGACTGTTTCAATTTCATTTTGTATCACCTTACTGTTCCATTTTATTTTCGTTTCACCCGTATTGGGAGCAAACGTGCGATAGGACAATTTTCAGGCTTCAGTTTTGTTGCACAGATTTTTTACTAAAATTAATTATATTCAGATAATCACAGTTTATAAAAATTTATGTCACTTTTATGAAAATCACAAACTTTGTTCCCGTACCGTATGTTCCACCTGTCATAAAAACGACTGGACACAAAGCGAAACGTGTAAACAAATATTCGCTTTTTCGTTCGCTTTGTCGCGCCTCAAAGCGACCTGTGTGAACAGGCACTATCCTGATGTACAGGCGGCTCAAACGTCAATTTGAGAAGCTGGCTGTGACTTCAGACTCCGCTTTTCTAAGGCGATACGAAAGTAGGAAGCAAACGGAAGCTAGTAGCGATGCCTGATAAATCTTCGATAAGAAATTATTTTCAGCCAACCAACTTCATTTATTAACTTAATTCGACATTTTGATGCGAACAATAAATTGTTTCAAGAATATTTAAAGAGTTTTTAGAATATTTTAAAACAAACAAATAAATGCAGCGCATGCGGCAATGGCTTTACTCGCGGACTGAAATCCGATAACAGGCGGACAAATTTAATTCGAATTCGCATTGGTGGAGGATACCATTTTCTTATTTCCGAATTTCATGACTTTCGAATCGCATTCCAGGATAACCCCCCTGGGCCATTCAGTCACAGGTTTTTTACCCAAAGATGACATCTATAGAAGAATGCTCCGAAGTTTGTATAGGTATCTCCAGAGTCATAAATGGCTTTACCATTCCTATTCAAACAGTCAAGTCGTTACTCTCTAAAAACGAATCAGTGGATGCCAAAGTCAACCTTCGTAGGTCATTTAGTTAGGTCAATATATTGTAAAATTAGTTAGGTCAATATATTGTAAAATTCTAAATTTTTTTTATACCATATGCTTGCTCTACAAATACCCGAGTTGAGCTCAAATTAGAATTAAAATTTTTCAGTTATCTTGTTAAGAAATCAATATCCCTGTAAGGCACCATGAGGTTGGTTTCCAAAGGATAGGCAGAATCACCTGCTAAATGGTAATCCACAGGTATTATAGTTTATATTGGGTGCATGTGCATGCCGAATTGGTGCTGTTATGATTTTGTGGTACTGTTCTTCAACACAAATTATGTTTTTTTAAATAAATGCAACGCAATCAAGCACAGATTAAGGTATTTACACTAAAAATACGCATAAGAGTGTAAATCCTACAAATTTTTTAAAATTTTAAAAATCTCACGTGAGATAAGGGGGGGGGGGGGTCGAGCCAAATCTCACGACATCTCACCAAGGGGGGAGGGGGTCGAAAAATCGCCAAAATCACCTCACGTAATTTATGGATGCCCCCTTACTTACGAGGTAGTAATTCAATAAACTGCTCTCAAGAATCAAATCTACCACAAGGAGATGCAGTTTCACCAATACTGAATGAATAATATGAAAATCTTATAATAGCTTTTGCAGGTGCCATCGAAGCATATTCAAAAATTGTAAAAAAACAAAATAATTAAAAAATTAAAAAACACGACGCCCTTGTGACAAAAAATTAATAATAAAATCAAAAACAGGTTTTAAGTACTAATGTAAGACAGAAACAAGTTATAGAAGGCAGTGTCGAGGCTATTAAACTGTACCCCGAATGCAAAAATACAGATTATACATATATGATAGTTGTGTGATACTTAACAATTTGAGATATAGCACATGTTAATTATAGTCCGGGAGCCAGTGACAGATTTTTGTCAGTCATTTCATTTCGGCTGAAACTTCGTGGAACGCTCAATTCAGGTGTACTATGAAGCATCGTGAACCTCCGCTGGCGTACTGTTGGCGGGTGGGGCAACGTCAGCCCCCCAAACATGTAAAAAAAAATAATGGTTTCAGTGATTTCATTCCGGCTGAAAATTTGTCAAATAACAGTTGACATGATACAAAAATGAATAAAAAACGTCCGCTGCCTGTAACTCGCTGGAATACACGTCCGCTGCTCATACAAACATGAAAAAAAATAATAATTTTTAGTCATTTCATTTCGGTTGAAAATTGGTCAGATGAGAGTTGACATATTTCTTTGAATAAAAACAATCGTCAGCCGGCCATACATCTAGGGAAATCCAGCGAAAGTTTTTGGATAGAAAGTAGTATGCACTAATGAAATACATCACGGGAATAAAATAACATATCTTTAATTATTCGACACAACGGTTATTGTAAGCACGCTCGTGCACCTCAAAAATCGCACATTTTATTATCCAGTTAATTAAATTTTATATCAACAATAAAATAACTAGGGAATAGGGGAAAGAATTAATAAATAAACCAATTAAATGTTCAATTTATAAAAAACAAAAAAATTAATAATAATAGAATTAGAAAAATGCAAATATTATTCATTTTCATCCTCGGTATGGCTTGCGGAACTATCGTCGCTTTCAGATCCATCGTCGGAATCGCTGTCTGAACTCGTAACGGTTTAGCCGCTAGGGCGTTTTGAAGTGTTTTTTTAGTGTTTTGCATATCACCCTGTATTTTTGTAACCCTATGTCCTATTTTCATGAATAAGGTAGCACCGCACGCAGAATACTCCCTCCGCACCCATACGATTTTTTGTTCGTCTATCCAAAACCTATTCACAGCCTGCCGCTTTGTAACTTTAGGCAGTACACCCTGTATATACGCAATATCATATTTGAATTCAGTACATACATATATATATGATACAACCCTGCAAACAATTTCTCGGAGGCTCGCTTTCTCGGACCATTCTCGATTCGAAAAATGCTTGCGAAGGGTATGAGAAAAAGATTCAAAACGCAAAAAGGAAAGCTTTCCTGGTTGATTTGTTTCTCCCAAAGCCTTCATGCTGTAGAAAAATATTGAGAGCCGATTTCCCCTGAATGGGACTTCAAATCTCCAAATTACACTAACAACATAACGTCATTTCCTCAGTCCTATTGAGAGGAACTTTTGAGAGCCTTTGGTTTCTCTAACTCTTCAACGATTTGTTTGGAAAGTTTGAGCTTTTGACTTGTTTTGCTCGGCGGAGTGATTTTCGGCGCAGAAGCGATTTGCTATCGATACGAGCATGCGATTCGTTATCAGCACGAGAAAGCGATTCGATCTCTTGCTCCGCTTTTATTGCCTTCGAATTCGTTTACGAGTCGTTAACGAGTCCGAGATCGAAGCAAGCTTTCTCCTTTGGCAAATCGTTATCGAATCGTTTCCGAATAGAATTGTTTGCAGGGAACGTTCTCTAGCTAATAACCTGAAGCAAAGCCGTTGTAAACAACCGCATGGCTCGCAGCTAGTAGTGCCGAAATGCTGTATATATTAGTGTACGTACATATAGGTATAAATCCGAAGTGGCGATCCTGCTCTCGGTGCTGGTGTGACCCTGTATTTTGGGGGCAAAGCTGTAAAGCGACTGTAGCACGAGCTATGGTACAGCTGGAAATCGTACGGCTTTTCGGGCAGTACTGCTTCTTTGCCAAGCAAATTATTGTTTTTACGTATTGTTGCTATTGTCTGACATTTCACTAAACTTTCTTCACTAAATTGTTTTAAATTTGAACTGGCCTTTTTACAAAAAACACAAAACGGAGCAACGCTAGCCATTTCAATTCGAACTACACTAGGATTGCCTCTCACAAACTCAAACAGTTTTTATTCAAATGAAAACATATAAGAAACACAGAGTTAATTTTGGTAATTCATTACTAGCCAAGAGGCAACTGTAAAATGCTGACAAAGAATATACTTAAACGCTAAGTTCGATTGTGTGTGTGTGGAGCGATTTACTTGGTTCAGCATGGCAATGATCTTGCATGTACAGACCAAATGCGCTTCGCAGTACAGGGAAGAGGCATTGCCAGGACAAGTTCCTTCACATGGTTTTTATGGTTATATTATTAAAAAGAATAGTAAAATTAATAGAGCTTAATTCTAGCTGTAACTAATAATGTAAAATAGTTCAGGATCCATCAGGATTTATATAATATTATAAATGAATAATAATTTAAAATTAGGATGTCTGCAACCCTTTCCGTACGTCGCCTTCTTCTACTTAGGCTGCTGAGATTGCAGGCATGACCTTTAATCCTGGTTTATTGCTGGCATCTTCCCGAGTGCTTCACCATCTTAGGCCTTCTGGACGAGTTTTATTAATAAACTTTGTAAATGTGCATTTATTCTGAAGTATAGCCTGTTTAATATAATTTATTATTATATAATATTTTGAAATGGACCTCCGGACAATGGCTAGGCGCTCCCCAACACCAAGCCACCATTCATGATGCTTTCACTGTTTTGTTACCGACCCCCCAATCACTCTCAGCACTTGCTAGATTAATTTGCACAGCCTGTCAAGAATAATGGATTGATGCCCCTCAACATCGCTCCACCATCCATTTCCTCGCATGAACTGCCTCTCACAAATCTTTCTCGACTAATGGTGTGGCCACACTACGCGGTCTTGGGTCGTACGCGCTTTTGCCTTTTTTTTTCATATAGAGTTTTATGACTTTTTTACGACTTTTTTACGACTTTGTCCATGGTAAAGGCCGTGCGGCCAAACAACGCGGACAAAAGGCTGTGGTTAAAAAGGTACATCGTGCGTCCACACACTATGAGCTTTTCAAAAGCGCGTACGCCGTTTCAAATGAGAATTGATTTTTTCTCACTCATGACTCAGAAAATTAAAAGATCACGCGCGCTTTTGGCTGGCCGTACGACCAAAAGCGCGTGGATTCTAAGTCCGCGTAGTGAGGACGGGCCTTAACACGACATATTGCGTGGAACACTGACATATAATAATGGACTGCTCATCTGAAATTGTTTCCATACAAACTCATGGCACCAAAAAGTATAGTCCGGGGAAAGTTCGTCAGGCGATGTATTTCATTAATGCAATTGTGCTCATACCTATTTTCTATCCAAAAACTTTCGCTGCGTCAGCTGACAGGATTTCCCTAGATGTATGGCCGGCTGACGATTGTTTTTATTCAAAGAAATATGTCAACTCTCATCTGACCAATTTTCAACCGAAATGAAATGATTAAAAATTATTATTTTTTTTCATGTTTGTATGAGCAGCGGACGTGTATTCCAGCGAGTTACAGGCAGCGGACGTTTTTTATTCATTTTTGTATCATGTCAACTGTTATTTGACAAATTTTCAGCCGGAATGAAATCACTGAAACCATTATTTTTTTTACATGTTTGGGGGGCTGACGTTGCCCCACCCACCAACGGTACGCCAGCGGAGGTTCACGATGCTTCATAGTACACCTGAATTGAGCGTTCCACGAAGTTTCAGCCGAAATGAAATGACTGACAAAAATCTGTCACTGGCTCCCGGACTATTAGTAACAGCAGTTTCGCCGACTAAAATGGTTCACCTCAGGGCAAATACGAATATATGTAGATAGTCCAGTCAAAATAGATTTTTCACTGAAGATAAGTCGGAAGTTGCTGAAAATTGGTACACACCTTAAAAACATCATTATAAATAAAATGTCAAGACTGACACGTGATCGGCAAACGGGAAATCTTTTTATTCAAGGTCAAAGGGTCAAAATATCAGTTTTTTGCAAATATCTCTTAAACCTTAAGTCTTATCATAAAATAGTGTTTACAAAGTTTGTAGATTATGCGATTATCTGCAAAAAAAGATATACATTTTCCCGTACGATTCATGAGATATCGCCGTTTTAAAGATTTAAAATACTCATATGCACTCATTCGCGACTTGTATAAGGTCATCAGACGCTCAATAAATTTGTTGTTGGACTACGTGGCTAATATTTTCAGGGGTGATTCCTGGATGTATTTGGAGAAAAAAATTGTTCTAGAGGGGGGCTATCCCCACTATCCACTAAAATACAGGGTGTTTACGAAAAAAAAATTTAATGTTTTTAAAATTTACTTAAACCTCAATTAAGGTAGAAACAGAATGGCACCGCGACCGTGGCGGAGTCCGCCGCTCAGAGAGTTTCCCATACATTTAGGGCCGTGTTACAATTGGGGCTTTGGCTTCGACTTCAGCTCCGACTGCAAAGAAAGCCCCCAGAGACTTCGACTTTAAAATTAAATTGTAGCTTTGACTGCAATCAGCTGTTTCCCTTCAAAGCAGAAGCAAAGAAGAAAATTAATATAACAAAATGCTTTGGAATTATTTTTAATGATGTTCGCAGTCTATAAAAAATACTCGAAATTCAAAACCGTTCCTTTCGCTTTAAAAAAAGTGGTTTTCAGTACTTTCACATGAAGTGAAGTTGGTTGCAGGCGGACGAAACTTTGAATTTTCTTAAAGCCGGATTGCAGTCGAAATACAGTCGCAGACAAAGCTCAGTCGAAGCTTCTATTTAATCAGCTTTAATGCCATTACATGTAATCAAAGCCCGAAGTTAAGTCAAAGTAAAGTCAAAGCCCCAATTGTAACATCGGCCTTAATTTCTCCCCAGGCGGCGCGGACAAATTAAATGTATGGGAAACTCTCTGAGCGGCGGACTCCGCCACGGTCGCCGTGCCATTCTGTTTCTACCTTTACTCCTAGACTAATTATCGTAAAGCAACAAAAGTAGGCTCATCTTTTAGGTAAATGTGTATTCTTTTATTTGATATAAAGATCAATAAGTTGAGTGACTCCGTTTAGAATATACATATGTAGGTTTAAAGTATGGGCAAAATGCCGAAAATAGAAGAAACATTGGGATTTTGCTCACATTTTGCGCAGTCGTTTTTGAATTCTGCACACAATGGGCTTGTTCGCCATTTTTTTTTATTTCTTTATAAAAGATTTGCATCCAAGTTTCACAAAAAAAGTAAAATTTGCTTTGTTTGCTTTATGTTAAGAGAGGGTAGTTCGTTGTTGTGTAAGTTTTGTATACAGCATAGCGTGCGTGCTTGCAGTCCAGCAATGGTAATCTTAGTGGTTTTAGCGGAAAAACCATAAAAGAAGAGAACGAGCTTTCCATTAGCTCTGTTTGTTTGAATGAAAAAGCTGCGTTTTCAAACAACCAGAGCGAATGGGACACTCATTGTCTTCTTTTATGGTTTTTACTCTATCACTATAACTGGTGTTTTAGACTTGCCTTTAGTGGGAAAAAATCTTATCTAGTGGCTAGTGGGTTTTTTTTGTGGTAAGAGGAAAGTATACAAGTATGTATATAAAATTAGTGTTGGCCATGCACTAAACCAAAACAAGACATCAATTGCTACTGGCCTAATAATTCACTTAAATAAAAATCAAGAGCTTATTGCCAAAGTTGAGGAACAGTGGTGTCAAATCCATCTTCTGAAGTGGTATGAACCCAAAAATACCAACAACTTTACATATGAAGTTCCGCAGTTTAAAGAAGCATAAGGAGTATCTCGATTTGAATAATTGGCAATTAAAAGACTTTAGATTTTAGCAGCATGAATATTGTCAAGAATAAGTTAAAGTCTATGCTCAGGTGCCACCCTTTATACTCACGTCGTTCACGTTATGGTGCAATGCCTAGTAGCAAGCTTAGTTCAAAGAATAGAAAAAAGATAGGATAGGTTAAGGAAGTCTAGGGATGCATGAGGAGGTCGCGGTAGACCTGGCGTTTGAACTGTTGGAAGTTGTATGAGTTCAAAGGCAACCGTGGGGGTTAGCGGGAGATATATTCTATTATTAAAATATTGATATTTTATAGCATTTAGTGGAGTCATTATTTTTTTTATTTGAATTAGTTTGCTTATTTCCGGTTAAATAGCGCCCTTCAAACATTAAGTTTGAAGAAAATTACATTTAATGGAATATCTAGTTACTTTTGGTGAGGAGGAAAATATTTTAGTGGTTTTCTGGTGGTTTTAAGAGCCGAATCTAGCCCCTGTTTTTATGCTTCTCTTGTTTTATAGTTCGTCGTTCAAACATAGTAGATTTTGCCCTAATAAAGAAAGAATATAAACAGAGATATGAACAGTAATGTAACAATCCTTTTTTGTTTGTGTATTATTAAAATGCTTAAAAATGTAATTTTCAAGAGTATTATTAAAAAAAAAATCAGTTCAAACACAGGCACAGGACCTTCCACCCAATTGCACTCTTTTACATACGTTTTGAATATTTTTGCTCGCATAAATTTTGTACCGCGCAGAAAGTGAAAAAATTAGAGGGAACATTGAATATAAATCGTGGAGGCATAGGTTTCTTACTCTCTTATTCGTAGAGCCGGTTTAGACGGTGCGCTCCAGCGCATGTGCCTCACGAATGTTTGTGGATGAAGGGAAAATGGGGATGCTGAGAGGTACACCCCACTTCTCCCTTTATCCACAAAGTTCGTGAGGCATGTGCCCTGGAGCGCACCATCTAAACCGGCTCTTACTCTAATGCAATGTAATGCCTATTAAGGCCCATTTACGTCTCAAAGTCAAAGTGGAAGGGGAAATCGGATCTCCTTTATCGCATAGAAGATAATATGGTTCTGTCTCTACTTCACCAAAGTGACAACTGAAAGCTTCAAGCACAAAGTTGAGCTCTACTCTACTTTACGATTGTGCAGCCCGAAAAAAAGTGATAAATGTTAATAATCAAATGTCTACTGGATGGCACTTTTACGATTTCTTGCGGTTTTGCTGGAAGTGTTTACTTAAGCCGGCTCTACACGATGCTATGAACACCCTCCAACGTTGGACGCTTGATGGTAGGACACATCATGTGGCAGATGCTTGAACTACGAGTGTCCAATGTCAAGCGTCCAACGCTCGTATTTGGACACGTTACAGCTGCGATGGGTATCACTCCAACGTTGGAAGCCAACATTCGAATCAAACGTTCACCGCATCGTGTAGAGCCGGCTTTATTAGACCCCAGCCACGGTCAAACAAATGCACAAACATGTGTCCAACATCAAAGAAATTCGAAGTGTGCGTGTGTAAAATACAAGTTTTCGAAGTTGGGCGCTGCTTTTATACCAGCTTAAATGTGTGGGCGAATTTTTTATGTACATGCGATGTGAAGCATATGAAAGTTCGTTGTGCTTTCAGTAGATTAGGTGAAATGTCGCTCACGGTGTATGAAGGAAGTTTCCCTCGTTGATGGCAAAAAAATTTCAAAGTTTTAATGTGTGCGCTCTTTTTCAAAAAATTGTTTGATAGATAGTATGACTGTGGATGGGGGCCTATTTTTACCTTGTTTTCGAAAGTTTGAAAAATCCGTTAAATTTTGGTATTTCAAAAACGAAATCTAAAAATGTTTGAAACTAATAAATTTGTCTTTTTTGATACATTTTACTTTACTCCTCCGGGATGAAAACTCCAATTTAGAATCAAACTCGTAAAAAAAAGCTCTTCATTGGTATTTATTTTCTTTTTTTCTTTAATTTGCTTGTTTTTGTCATTTTGGCATTACAATCGCACCTCGCCTCATTTGAAGTATGACATTGTACTGGCTCAAAAGAAAAAAGAGGCCCCTCTTACAAGCTCTTTTTGAAATTGTGTCCTACCCAACACTAATTAGCATGGCATCGAAACAACTGAGGTATACGACGTAGGGTTTCTCATACCGAATAACTCGGAATCGGATTCGGCGAATCTTTCCCCTGCGATTCGGAATCGGGATCGGTTTCTGAAATTCGCCGAATCCCGATTCCCTGATTGCTCGATATGAAATTCACTATTAAAATAAATATCCTTGATTATAAAAAAAAATACAATTAGTTGTTCCATCTGTTAGCAACTTTGGTAATTAAAAGTAACTTGACTCAAAATTTTAAAATTTGAAAACATTAAATCTTAGTAAGTTTGGGTCTTTAGATTTTATAGGATTAAATTGTATTGACATTTTAGGATTCTCGATTGTTTTAGTTTCAGTTTAATTTTTCAAATTCAAAATTTGGTTTAAAGAAAAATTACTTACAAGTATAAATAATTATACCTTTTAAATTAAAGTACATATTCTAAAATTAATATGACCTTAGCTATGGCAATTAAAAGATCTAAAGTTTGGAATTATTTTACCGTGGAACCAACAACTAGAAATTCAAAGCAAGCAAAAGTAATTAGGTAATACTTTAGTAGTAGGGGAGAGGGGGCATAGTGAGTTTAATTTTTTTTTGGGTTGTACAGCATGTTTATCATTATTTGGCGCGCCATTTTTTATTTTAGTAATAACAGTTTGCCTAACGGAATAAAATATATTCAGAGTGAAGTTTACTCCACTTTGCCCCGTACAGAGGGGTAAAGTGGGGTACCAGGTGGAGCATTGTGGGGAGTACTATCTGGATTAGCCCTGTATTTTTTCACATAGCATTCGAGTATAGTTTGTGGAGCAACAAGTAGCTGTGCACTTTTTTGTAACCCTTTTTTTCTGACACCACACTATGCACTGCTTTTTCTATAGCCTCCATAGACCCCAAGAGCGTTGATCCGTTTTTTTCTTATATGTGCGAACAATAACTGAAACAAGCAATTGTTTGTGTAAATAAACCATCAAGTTATGAAGTTATGTAAACTATGTTATGTAAATTATGAATGAAGTAAATGTTATGTAAATTATGAATGAATACGGGGCAGAGTGACACTAAACTCCTTGTCGATTGAATACCCCACTATGCCCCATTTAGAATACCCCACTTTGCCCCTACCCACCTTGCAAGATAAAATATTAACAACTACATATTACCTTTGGTTTTAATTAAATTTTTTTTTTCGTTTTCGTATCCGGAATAGTTTACAGTAAAATGTAGCACACAATCATAAACAGGACATTACTAGCACATACATTAACTATGACACGAATGACAACAATTTTTTTAACAAATACGTAATATTATTACTTTTGTTGCGAGCGCTAAAACCGATGTCGCGAATACCTGTAACAGTAGCGAAGGTCATACTATGACTTAATACTAAATCCAGTGCGTCGTTTAAATTATCGTACTACTGTTTCTTCACATCAATTTTGTACTACCCCGCTATGCCCCGCTACCACACTATGCCCCCCTCTCCCCTAGTATTTTTATTGGCAAAAGTAGAACTACATACATATTGTTAATTTTATTTATTACTGAATTCTCTTTAATATATATTTTTTGTAAATCAAAATTGCGAGTTTTTACTTGGAATCGGAGTCGGAATCGGAATCGGCGGTTCTCAATTTTAAGGATTCGGATTCGGCGAATCCAAAAAAGACCGGGTTTTGAGAAACCCTAAAAGACGGCTACACATGGAGGTAAGAATGGGTTATTATCAAAAATCATGTGTATGACAGGAAAGCACTTCTCATGAGGGGACGATTCCTCAAGCTCAGCAATAACAAAATCTACGAATACTATCACGCCATCGAAGTCGTTAAAAAAATCAAGCTTGGTAAATTTCAGTTGGTAGAAAATTTAGCTTTAAATATGCGACAGCGAGCTAACTACCCAAAACTTTGCTGGAAGAATGCTGAAGACCAGGACGTTAAGAGCTAAGGGATGCTAAACTGCGCGACATCGTATCGGAATATTATGGCAGGCCAAAGTGGATTCTGGTTGTAGAGTCGACTAATTGGGGGCAGCTAACAAAAACATTTTTACTTGTATCAAAACTTGTGTACTAATAAAATTAATACTAATAAAGTTTTCTACACCGGAACTAGCCGTGAAAGGATTAAAAATATATTAGTGTTATTATTTTTATTATTTTTCTTATTTGAAATTTAAGATAACTATTTTCCTCAACTAAAGCAAACTTATTAAACATATTTTACAGGAGAACTACACGAAGAGGAAGAAGTACTTCAATGGTTGATAACACAAAAAACTGAGGACAGGATCGAATTGATAACAAGACAAATGCTCGAAGCAATGGTTGATGAAACTCAATATTTAGCCGTTTATTTCTGTAAGTACATAGATTAAATAAAGTTGTACTAAACAAAAACACATATAACACATATTTCATGTCCTCTTTGTGCACAAAAGCTTCCATTTACTTGTTATGTCTTTTTAAATTGTTATGTACAGTTGTATGTAAAAACTTAGAAAAAAGAAAAAAAATATTAATAAAGCAAATTTTATTGTAGTATACGCGATGCAATAATAACAATTTAAAAAATTATTGACAATAATCAAAATTAGAAAAATGTTTTAATTGTAATTGATTAATTTGGTATCTATGTAATTGTGCATAAAAAAAAATTTAAACTTTAGCAACCCGATTAAATTGGAAACAACCCCCTTATTGTCGAACTTTTTGCTCACCTTCCTTTATGAAAAACGTTACACTGGAACATGCACAGTATATGGAGAGAAAAATACTCGAAACTGAAAAACAAGGTACACATACTACTGCACAAGACGTTCTAAGCTTTAGCTTGGATAAAACTAAAATTGTTTTATTATATGCACTCCATCACAACGTTCGAGGTGTGCTTTAATAACTTATGAAAATATGCTATATTTATCTAAAAAAAACAAAAAAACAAAAAATATCGTTTATTTCCCATTGGTTTTGCTTCATTTCGTCTATGCTATAACATTTTTGTCTAATAAATTCGACCAGCTAGAATTATTTGCCAAAAATTACGCTTTCTTTTCGTTTTTATTTTTATTCTCGTTTTTTTGTTCTTCTTTAAGCTTTTATTTGTGTATAACAATTCTATTCATTTTTTACATTTTCACTTTGAAGACGGTTTACGCCTACTCAATTTGTAGTTAGTAAAAAAAGCCTCCGGATGAGTGACTAGCAAATTGTATGACTGGGCAGAGTAACAGTATTGCAACTGTAAAAACATATTTTGCATAGTCGAACTTATTCGCACGCTGAATCAATTTTGTATCAGTAATAGTTGTAGTGCTTTCTAAAAGGCCGCAGCTGAAACATCTTAAAGTAGATGATGTTATTGTTTCGGTAGAATGTGTCGTTATAAATACTGGGTGTACCTGCTAAGGCCTTCTGTCCCGGTAAACCGCACGTCATACGCACGCTATCGTCATTTGACGCTTGCTGGCATTTAGGGTAGAAAAAACGAAACTTTGTCCACGGAGCGGCAACGTCGCGTTTGCCTATCGTCATGCTCGCGCCGCAGCATCATGTCACTACACTACTCAAGCGCATTGTGAGACGCAAACACTTGTTTATTTTACTAACTGCGATCTACTTGAAAGAAAACTGAAGCGTTTTGTAGCTTGAACGTCGATTGTATGACGATACGTGGACATAACTAACATACAAAAAACGCCTGCCGTCATTTGTAGCTTGTATGTATTCGTTAAATTACGCCGCCGCACACACGGAAAAAATGCCGCTTTAAGGAGTATCCACACACATCCGGGCCGTGCCCGGGACGTCACAGGGCCGTGTTCTGTCATGTGTGAACGAGCCCGTGCCCGGACATGGACAGGTGGGAACGAGTAAAGGAGTATCCACACATATTAGTGTTCCGCCAGGGGTTCGAAAAATATTGGTGCGTACACGTAATATGAACTCGTTCACACATGTCCGTGTCCGAGCCGGAGAAAAAGTCTAACGTCCCGGCCACGTCCCTGATGTGTGTGGATACTCCTTAAAGTGGACAAAATTCAAGGCGATGAGTAGGAACCTAAAAAATTGGAATCTATAAGTTTTTTGGGTCGCTTATTTCGAATTTGGGGTCAGAAAGTCAAAATTCAAAATGGCGTATCCAATATGGCGGACCAAAATGTGGAAAGCTGAGAAATTTTCAAGTAGGAGCTAAACAATTGGTATATATAAGTTTTTTAGGTCGCTGATTACGAATTTGCGGTCAAAAATTCAAAATTAAAAATGCTGTTGTCTGAAATGCAATCCTAGCTGGGAAAAAGTTAAGTTGCACGTGAAATTCAATACAAACATTGTGCTGTGAGTGTACTATTTTTAACTTTTTGTTTATTAATATTAATATTTTTATCACCTTATAGCTTTACTACATTGGCAACGGTCCTTTTTCCGCTCTTAATTAAACTTTTTTGTGAGGCTAAAGCAAGTTTCTCGTGGTCTATCTCACTAACAAGAGAAATAACATCGCGTCTTCTTTTTTTCGGAGCCTTCTGTAAACCATTTTTGAGGTCTTCCACGTTTTAGAGAAGAACGAGTACTTGGTTCTGACTGACTTTAAATTATAAAGAAAAAAATATATAGTTTAAAAAAACTAAAAAATACGCTTTGATTTTAAAATGAACTAAAAAGTAAAAAATAATTTTGAATGTACAGTTTTTATTGCTCCAGCCAGAATATGGAAACAACCTACCTTTCAAAATGTAAAACAGCGTGGGACTCTCTGTAAAACAGCGTGGGACATTTTCGCTAGCGGCCCCCGCTTTTTTACATTTCGAAAGGTAGGTTGTTTCCATATTCTGGCTGGAGCAATAAAAACTGTACATTCAAAATTATTTTTTACTTTTTAGTTCATTTTAAAATCAAAGCGTATTTTTTAGTTTTTTTAAACTATATATTTTTTATTTTCTATTTTTTAGTCTATCGCCATTTGGTAGAGACTGCCATATTGGATTTAAAATGACGTCACACAGTTTACCCTACTATACTCGTCGTACGCTTTCATTTGATACCCATACCGAGGGCGTTGTAAAGAAAAAGGTAAAGCGCCATTTTGTGTTGACCGCCATTTTGAATTTGGAATCCTCCACACAGTTCTGTATTCTAATTGTCACACCCTTTCATTTGATACCCATACCGAGGGTGTTGTAAATAAAAAGGTAGTCCGCCATTTTGTGTTGGCGGCCATTTTGAATTTTGAATGACGCCACAGAGCTAATAGTATTCTACTTGTCATTTCCTTTCATTTGATACCCATATCAAGTGGGTTGTAAAGAAAAACGTAGTCCGCAATTTTTTGTTGGCCGCCATTTTGAATTTTGTATAACGCCACATAGCTAATTGTATTCTACTTGTAATACTCTTTCATTTGATACCCATTTCGGGGGCCGCGGAGTATAATTGCAAAATTCGGCCGCCATCTTGGAACCGCCATCTTGATTTTTTTACAAAATGGTCAGATTTCATTGTCACGCGAAATATACATATGTGCAAAATTTCAAGTTGATCCGTTACCTGGAAGTGGGTCGAAATGAAGTTGCAAGATTTGTTTACATGAAACAGACAACATACAACATACAGGTCAATCTAATATAAAGCGTATAAAAAGAAAAACAAAATTTAACTTGACTTGTTTACAAAAATTCTGACAGCCCAATCCGCCGATTTCTAAACAAAGGAAAACGTATCCGCCCAGATCCGAACAAATGCGCTTGTCTCCGTTCATTGTAATCGCTAAAATGGAAAACGCATGCTCGGAAAACCACTTTGACAGATCAATCCGATTCTGTTCAGCTCTCATCCGTTCATTGTAATTGGGCCTTAATAGTAGGGGAGCTGGCACTTGAAAAAATCGTGTCGTCCCAACCTTCTGCCGTTTGGTATATAAGCTTTTGAAGTAATTTTAAGTATTTTTTATAATATGACATTTTTGCGGGAAGTGGACCCATTTCGAGTTAGGGGTTTTGGGGGGTAAAAAGGGGGTTAAAATTGAAAAAAAATTCTGCCGCTGCGTATGTAGGTTCTACTAGAGCTAAACAACCGTTAAATACTAGTGGCAGAAATTTTTGACTATTTGCTAGGGTGTGGGGATAAAATGGCAACTTCAGCTAGGGGTGGCTTGGGGAGGGTCCAAATGGTCAAAAATGTCTGCCACTAGTATTTAACGGTTATTTAGCCCTAAAAGAACCTACATACGAAGCGGCAGAAATTTTTTTCAATTTTAACCCCCTTTTTACCCCCCAAAACCCCTAACTCGAAATGGGTCCACTTCCCGCAAAAATGTCATATTATAAAAAATGCTTAAAATTACTTCAAAAGCTTATATACCAAACGGCAGAAGGTTGGGACGACACGATTTTTTCAAGTGCCAGCTCCCCTACTATAAGTTTATAAAGCGGCCGGCTGTTGATAGGTTTGGGTTAGACGAACAAAAAATCGTATGCAGGCAAGGTCTGGCCAGTGGCGTATCGAGGGTGGGGCGGTGGGGGCGGTCCGCCCCAGGCCCCGCGTCGGCATAGGCCCCCAAATATGAAGATACTTTATTTTATTTTATAAATAATAAAAAAAATCGGCCTAGGCCCCGAATGTTAGACAACTATCTATATTATAATTTTACAAGGAAAGCATAATTCAGTACCCTTTAGGAGCCTTTTTGCATATTGAAAAAATGAAAAGAGTTTATGTATATCATCTATACCTACTTATGGAAAACTTTGCAATTTCTCTCATCTCTCTCAACGTAAGGTTTTGTCTTTTCAATGAAAGTTTTTAGTGCCTTGTTACACGACGGACACCGGAATAGACTAAACGAAGCGTTGGGTGGAAGGACAGGCAATTTTAATGGACACTCTCTCAGCGAACTGTGAACGAACAATTTGACAGTTCCTGCGTTGTTGTTGTTGCTATGATAGGACAAGTAAGCAAAAGAGAATACCACTATTCACCATCACTACTGCGAGGGGGTGAGAAGGCGGGGGTGAATAATTTTTGTATCCGAAGCTTTGCTGTACCCCCGAATGATTTTTGGGGATAATTTTGATTTTTGATAATTTTTAATCGGGCAGGGGACTTCGGATAAAAAAAAATTTCAGACAAAAGTTTCATATTTCGCTGCGGGGAATCATAATATATGAAAAAAATGAGGGCTGCCATTTTAAATTTTAGATTCAACCCCACACCCCCCCCCCCCCAAGTGTGAGTGGGTGGATGTCAAACACTTCCACATGCAAACGATTCCACCCTCCAAGCTGAGCAACTTTTGTTCAAAAATTTTTCCATGAAAACCTACCCTTCAGGAAATATCGGACCGTTGCCGAACTTTTGCCGGACTCTTGCCGAACCTTGTATACATATACCTTGTTTATGCGTAAGACGGTTTTAAGCTTAAAATCGGTTTAAGACGAATTGCCTGTATAAATAGATTCGGATTCTCTCTAGCACATTGAACATTTAATTTATTTCTATATTAACATAAGCTTAATTACTAACCGGAATAGAGTGAGATTGTTATATGGGGCCGGATTTTATCTTAAGCCGAAATTAGACTTGCGTATAAATAAGGTAATAGATATGTACAAAATATATATAGGCCCCCTCACCTAGTGCCGCCCCAGGCCCCCAACTGTGTCAGTACGCCACTGGGTCTGGCAAGTGCTTGTTTTGCATTATCGAAGCTATACGAGTAAAACGCAGAGTACTGTCGTCAGCAAAGCTGTGAAGGAACTAGGAAGAGAGCTGGTGACAGAATTAAGCCCAGGGGAACATCTGCAGAGATTTACCTCTGGTTTCAATACATGCGTCTCCGACCACTTTTTCTAATGCAATGTTAAATAGTATATCCTGCTTACTACGGACTGTTAGACTGCTGAATTCTTTCCTCTCACTCGAATCGAGGTCTTATTGAGTTGAAATAATTGATCAGGAAAGCTTCATAGATTTTGGGTAAAGATTAGGATTCATGAAAAAGAGGTGAGTCTCTATTTTAAATTCTTTCGTCTTCTTAAGTGTCTTTCGTAATGCGAATATGTGATCGGTTGTAGAGTTTTGTTTCCTGAATGGAATGAAATTTTTGTTTCCAATTAATCTTTCGCATTGGTACAGTAAGGAAGTATACAGGATAATATACAAGAATATTTTATATTCTACATTTAGTGACATAATGCCTCTGTTGTTTGAACAGTCAAGCTAATCCCCATTTTTGTATAGAGGAGAGATTATTCCTATGTTCCATTCGTCAGGTAATTTTTTATGCGTCCAAATGTGTTGTACAATCTTCTGCATACATGTTTTTAGTGTATTACTACATTTTTTAAACATTTCTGCTGGTTATATTGTCTGCACCTGGCGACTTATTATTTTTAAGCTTATTTATAGCTTGTTTTACTACGTAGCGAAGTTTCTCTGTTATATCTCTCAGTCTAATCATGTTGAACATCACCTCCATCGTTTACGGGTGTAGCCTTCCCCATAATATTCAAAACTCCGCATAAGATTCTTAACCCTTTAAGTTTCTTCGTTGGGGGAAAACAAATTTTATTCAGCTTTGCACTCGGAACTCCAAGTCAACAAATCAAATTCATCCATTTTCAAATGAAATGAAACTCATCCTTTTGTGGGTCAAATTCATGCTTTTGTATGTCAAATTTATCCTTTTGCAAAATAAATGCATCTTTTCGCATCTTTTCTATGTTTTGAAAATCAAGGATTTCTATTATCAACCCGAAATTTTATTGACTTCTACATCAAGTAATTATGTCCAAAATCAACCGCCTCACATCATCCTTCCAATAAATTGACAGAAGTTGCCGTGTTCTATTGAACTTTTTAAAACCAAAGTATTCATTGGACGTTTATGGTTAAAATTAGGTCAGCCCTTCGTTCCCTAACTAAATCCATAAGAAAGTCTTATTTTTCACACTTCACTGTTGTTTAATTTAAAATATTTTTATTCTTGAACTCAAAAATATCTCAATCAAATAAAAATGAAGCACGAAATAAACATTGAAATATGTATGAAAACGAGACCGAACGCGGTGAAAGCGATTTATAAAAGAATGAATTTGACTAGCGAAATGACTAATTTGACATGGAAAAGGGTGAATTTGATTTTCAAAAGGCTGAATTTTGATTGCAAAATCCATATACTTCTTACTGATGATTATTCTAAAGTAAAACCAGCAAGAAATAATTATTCCTACAATAAAATAAATATATTTTCATAAAACATAAAATTCTTTCTTTCGCAATTTTCTTGTGGTTCACAATTGGTTCAATATCTGGATTGGCTTGAAATAACAAAATTTGTGTATAGTTTTCAATATATACACCATTCTCGTAAATACTAAATATAATCAAAAATAAATAATTCTTTTATATTTTAGACAAAGTAAACTGCCATATTTGTGATCAAATTTTGGAAGGACTTGAACATGTTGATGATGAATGTGACGTTTATGGTATTCATATGGTTAAAATTCAAGATCCACAATTAGCAAAACGTTACTCAATTAAAACATTCCCAGCCTTAGTTTACTTCAGGTAATTAAAAAGCAAAGTTAATTAATATATTATATATAACTTTTTTGTTGTAGAAACGGAAATCCTCTATTATTTGAAGGTGATTTGCAAAATGAACAGTCAGTTCTTGAATGGCTTATTGATGACGATAATAGGGAGCTGGCAGATGAAATTGAAGAAGTTAATGAAAGGATGTTGGAAAGGCTAATGGAAGAGTCACCATTATTGGTTGTATTCTTTTGTAAGTTTAAAGTTATTTTCATATGAATAGCATGACCACAATATTCTAGACAATACATTCATATCCTGCATTGAAGCCATTCTAAATGGCAATCACAAAATTATGGGCGACATATTTATTTAAGAATCAACATAATACCATACGGAAGCCCACTAGGAAAGATTATTTAAATCCGCACGTAATACTCGCTATATGAGGCGACAACTATTACTGCTATTTCTTTCAATTACCAAGTTTATAGCAGCAAAAGTAAATCGATTTAACTTAAAGTTACGCCAAAATTTCGAATTAACGTATAAACGGGTATTTAATACGCAATCGATTTCAACTTACATTCTTATAACTTTGGCTTAAGCCGAAAAATTTCGGTTTAAGCCATAATTCGAATTATCCCGTTTATATTGCAAAAAATTTTGGATGATCCATAATTTGAATTATTTTTGGAGTAGCTATAAACTAGGTATATGTTCCATAGATATATTTGCTTCCAAAAAGTTTCTTACCGAAGCGAACTTATTATAGCTTCCATAAATAATACGGTCTCCTACAATGTGGTCCTTTTGGACATTTCCTTTCTACATTTACAGAATCTAATATTATTTGGGTGTTCTCAACCAAAGTGTTAAGGTAGAAACAGAATGGCACGGAGACCGTGGCGGAGTCCGCCGCTCAGAGAGTTTCCCATACATTTAATTTCTCCCCAGTCGGCGCGGACAAATTAAATGTATGGGAAACTCTCTGAGCGGCGGACTCCGCCACGGTATCCGTGCCATTCTTTTTCTACCTTTAAGGCCGCAACAGGCTTTTATGCACAGAAATTTATATGTTTTTCTCTATGTTGGACGAACGTAGATTCCAGACAGAGAGAAAAATATATGTATATACAAATTTCTGCTCGATAAAAAAAGCTCCAATTTGAACAAGGCTCACAATAGTGCGCTTATTTATTGCGCAACGAATTGCTCTACAAACCCATTTTCGTGAATTGTATGCGAGGTTTGATTTAATACCTTAAAAACTCGTTTGAAAACCACCCTTTTTTCCAGGTGTGATAGTTTTATGCATGAAAAGCTTTAGGTTTTTGAGCTTTTTTTTCAAAACCGATTTTCGACAGTTTTATTAATTTGTTTTTCACCTGTTCTACAGGTCCGATTTTATCAAAATATTTTCATATAATTCCTACGATTTTTCTCTTAATTATAGCGTTGAAAAATCGCAGTTTCTTTTGTTTTTAAGAAAAGCTCAAAATGCTCACGAAAAAAACTCAAAAGAAAAGTTTTTAATGCAAAAAACTCATATATTTCGCATTTCTATTCCGCAAAAAAAAATCGCACCTAAAACGAGAAAAAAACTTGTTTTCGCTACCTTTTTTCAACCTGTTCTCCTGGGGCCGTATTTGGTTTCTCGAGTCGATATCGATTCCTGTCGATAGGTAAAAATTGGCATTTGGCAACACGATATCAACAATTTATCGGCTCTTTACGTGTCGATAAAGACGTTTGACGTTTATTAAAAAGCTAAATTTAAGCATACAATAAACTTTTAACAATTTCCATTTTAATTAAATATACGTGGTTTGCTGCACGTTGAGTAATATCACACAAATTAGTCTAAGCTTAGGTGTTCTTGAATGTTTTATGAGTTCATTTTTAAGCAGCCGGTTGAGCCACAGATGAAACCATCGGTGTTAGCGAAAGATAGCCTCGTCGCAGTGTTATTCCTCCTGAAGCACTTATATCCCACTAACCAGTCGTCAAAAGGCTGTGATGCCGGAAGTACGCGGCTACCAGGTGAACAAGGAGGTGTACCGTCCGCTAGGTGAAGACCCGACCTAAGCGGAAATTTGGTACCATACTACCCGCTTAAGCTGGCAAGATGCCTTGCTAGGGTTCCCTATAAGTCCAAATAGTTGGCACATATTCAATGCATTTACAAATATTTTGCCAACACTTCTTTTAAATGGTGCATACTACTAATTCTTAACGCCTAATATCAAAACTTACAATTGAAGTTAGCTTCAGTTTGGACTGGTGCCAGTGTGCCCGTAAAACCCTCTCTTAACAATGCTTTAAAATTTAGTTCAAAGTTTATATCTTAATGGGATATGTTCACACTCATTAGCTGTGTTCCAAAATTCGAGCAAAGTTCTCGCAAGCAGTTGGCTTCTACTAGTAGCTAGTCATACCTTTGTGGAGAAGTAGGAACGAACGTTATGCTTGCGAGAACTTTGCTCGAATTTTGGAACACAGGTAATGGGCCTTATTGTTGAATCCGCCGGCAGGGAAGTGAATGCGAATTTAGCAGGTTCTGATTGTTGAATCCGTCGGCGGGAAAGTGAATGAGAAATTCACAGTCGAAAGTGGAAGTTAAACTAAAAAATCACTTGTTTGGAGTTGTGTATCCAATGCGAACTGTCCATTCTCATTTGAATTTCGAAAATGAAATATGTCACTTCGTATGGCAGTTGCGCCCGGCGGATTGAATAATCGCAGCGACAAGTGAAAGTGAAACTCTTTAGCGGCGGGAATCCCAAATCCGCCGGATTCAACAATCAGGCCCATTAAATAACGAATTTCGCTAAAAAAAACAAAATATTTCTTAACAAACATTATATTTTTAAGATGACGTTGACTGTTCTGAATGCGAAACAATCCTTGAAGAACTAGAAGAGATCGACGGAGAAGCCGATATGTTCGGCATTGATTTCGTCAAAATTGCAAGTCATGAAGCTGCTCAAAAGTATGAAGTTGTAAATATTCCATCACTTGTTTATTTCAGGTATGAAAGAATTTATTGAAAAAAAAATATGATTTAAACTATACTAAAAACAATTTTTAATCACCATCCACAGAAAGAAGACTCCTGTACTTTATGATGGTGATTTACATCAACATGATAAAATCTTAACATGGCTAACGTCACAAGATGTTTTTGAAATTAAGAATGAAATTGAAGAAGTTAACAGGAAAATGTTAGATAAATTACTTGAAGAAAATGAATTTTTAACCGTGTTCTTCTGTAAGTTTTATTTAATTAGTTATAATACTTTTAATAAATAAATTAATTATAGATGAGCACAATCATGGTGAAAGTACTGCAGTCTTAGAAAAATTGGAAAATATCGATAGCGAAACTGATAATCTTGATATAACATTCGTTAAAATGGCAGATAGTAGATATGCAAGAAAATGGGGTGTTACGAAATTGCCAGCTCTAGTTTACTTCAGAAGGAGATTCCCTAGCATTTATAGAGGTAAACAAATATTTTTTTAAATTGTATTTACTAATTTAACTACATGAATACTACAAAAGACGGGAAGTATCCTTATATCTGATTTTATAGCAGAGTACCCATGTCCTAGATTTGCTCAAGATTTCTTGATGATACACACCATTACTTCACACAAATAACTAATGTAAAGTAGTTAAAATAAGTTCACATTTTGAAATAAATACAATAATACACTGTCGACTCATTCAGGACCTGAATTGAACTCACTGAACTGAAGTAACAAAACTATGGACAAAGCACAGGCACATTCCTTTAAATTTTGTTTGTGCCTATTTTGTGCATATGATTATTTTTCAATATGGGAGGAAATATTGCGTCTTATTGCCTATTTCCGAAACATTTAAAACAATCAACTTACTTCGAATGAGGGCCCGAAAACCTCCCTTTCTAGTTTTTTTTATGCAATGCGGTATCAGGTCCTTTTGGACCTACAGATCTCCTAACAGATCCTTCCCCCCAAATTTATAAGCAGCGCCAAACAACGAGAGGAAGGTTGCACTAAACAACGAAACTCTACTTTTTGATATTGCGCGCTGTTTTGTCAAAGATTCCACCAATTCATTGCCTTCGAAGCCCCGATAAACCAGGACTTGAACAAGGAATCCATCCATTAACGCCACTTAGGCAGTAACTTCGACTTGGTCCTACGATACTTGATCGTTCTGATGAAGCGGTACCAAGTTGATCAGTCCCCAGCGCTGAAGTCAATGAGGTATCAATAGACCCGTTAAGGGAAATGCAGGACATTCCTTGAATCGTTCTTAATTTGGTAGCAAAGTCTCAGGATCAGGGTCTTCTTTCTACTATTTTTCCGACTTGAGTTTGCTATTTAACATTGCACTCTATATGAGGCCAACAATTTGTAGTGGGAATGCAAATATTTGAGCATCTTGCTCAGAAACCTAAAGGTAAAGGTTAGGTTAGGTATAGGGCTGCCTCCAGTGCGACCGGAGGGAGGCTCAATTAGTGCTTTGGCGCTCCGTTTTGTTGCCATAGCTCATGAACCTGGGTGCAGTTGTTGTTTGGTCTGGGGCCGTATTTGGTTTCTCGAATCGATATCGACTTCTGTCGATAAATAAAAATTGGCATTTGGCAACACGATATCGACAACATTCTCGTCTCGATAAAGACGTTTGACGTTTATTAAAAGGCTCAATTTATGCATACAATAAACTTTTAACAATTTCTATTTTAATTAAATATACGTGGTTTGCTGCACTTGGAGTAATATCACACAATTTGATGGTTTTGTATGGCAGCGTTTATCTGTCGATTTGGTCGAAATGCCAAATATGAAACTTAGAGAAAATCGAGAAGCTTTTTTTGTCGAGTCGATCCATCGACTCGAGAAACCAAATATGGCCCCTGGTGTGAAGGATGTCTAAAGCCATCCTGTGGAATTTAGGAAGCTTATCAGTGATCAGGGGCCGTATTTGGTTTCTCGAGTCGATATCGACTTCTGTCGATAAATAAAAAATGGCATTTGGCAACACGATATCGACAACCTTCTCGTCTCAATAAAGACGTTTGACGTTTATTAAAAGGCTCAATTTATGCATACAATAAACTTTTAACAATTTCTATTTTAATTAAATACACGTAATTTGCTGCACTTGGAGTAATATCACACAATTTGATGGTTTTGAATGCAGCGTTTATCTGTCGATTTGGTCGAAATGCCAAATGTGAAACTTAGAGAAAAACGAGAAGCTTTTTTTGTCGAGTCGATCCATCGACTCGAGAAACCAAATATGGCCCCAGATCGCCAGTCCAGAGATCTCTTTGAAGTCGGATCGTAACTGCTTAGTGTGCGCTGCCTGGCTTTAGCTAAACCGAACATTTACACAGGAAGTGAACAAGTGTTTCCCTCGCATTCGTCTCTCCGCAGCTACGCAACAGACATTGTGTGGAATACCCAGCTTGACAGCATGATCTTATATAGGCCAAACTCCAGTGATGATTGCCGTGATTCTGGCAATATCTCTTTGAGGTCTGCTTAGGAGGCCCATTAGGCCGATAAATTTGTCCTTTGTTCTGAAAACCCTAGTAGGTAGACCAACACCTCCTAAACCCGAGAACAGCTGTCCCGCTGTCTTTCTCCTAGAATGTATATTGTAAGGCAAAATTGGTGAACACTGCATTGCACTATACGCACTACTACCGTAAAATACTCCCTAAAGTGCGAACTTTTTATATTGACAGCCTTCCTGTATATTGCTCATTATCACCGAGGCGCTTTATGTGAGTCTGACAGAATTCGCGATCCATAATGGTATTCGTCAGTGAATTCGGCCAATACTAAAAATTTCTCTCCACATTCAGTGGGAATATGGAGTTCCCTCTTGGAAAGGTTAACAAGTAGTTTAATCGATGTGAGCTATCCGCCGCGATTGATCTTTGATGCATTCAAAACTCAGTCTGTCAAGTTTATTAACGAAAATTGTCAGCCAGACAAGTTGTAATAGATAGAAGAGATCTTAAATTTTATTTAAAAAAAATCAAGGAGGTGTTATGTAGGGCATTTTTATAAAAAATATAATTTATAACAAAAGGTCTGTCAGCCAGACAAATTTTTTCAAAAATTGTTCATTATTTACAACAAATTGTATAAATTTCAAGGAGGTGTTTTGGAAAAAAAAATCATTTTTTTTAGCTAAATTCAAAAATTCATAAAAAATAACAATTAACAAATTTTTACTAGTCTGGCGGGCGTAACATGTTTTTACATGTTTTTCAGCCATTCTCACTTTATAATTTTGAGGTATTCTATGGGGTAGCTTTTTTGTCATGGGAGCCTACACTATCAGAGAGCGATGGAGAACTATGACATACATTGATGGCTCTAAATCAGAGTCGGTTGTATGCGCTGGAGTTTTTTCCTCCTCGCTAAACTACCAAAAATACGTGAGCCTGCCTAAGTTTTCCAGCGTCTTCGAAACCTGCCTAGCAATACAGACGAAACCAATGCAGGGTAGTTTGATATCAGATGCCCAAACAGCTAATAACCCACTTGGCGCCGTCTATCGAAAGAGATTGAAACCTGTCAAAACAAACTCTCTTCTTTGGGTAAGAGCTCAAAAACACTAAGGGCAATGAGATGGTAAATGAATCATTTAGACTAGGAGAAAATCTCCCAAGCACATCGGTGAATAATGTGCAAAAGCCGCTGTGTGTGACGAAGATCTCTTGATGATGCCACGGAAGGACGTCGCCAGGATCGTGTCGATCATCATAGGACATTGAGGAACATGCGACCATTGAGATTGAGAATTCCATAAAACACCCACTGCCGCGGCTGAGGGACAACCGAACATTTTCTCTGCAGTTAATTAGCTCTGACTCGGATCAGATGCCGTGGATTTGGAAATCTTTTTTTTAGCCCCGGCTTTACCGGCCTCAGTTCAATCCCCTTAAGTGGCTTCACCGGCTGAAGTCCAGTTCAGTACTTGAAATTGCTGTTGCTTTTTCGCCAGAAGTCAAAAATGCAAAATCTCACTGGAATGGCATTCCACTATTCCAGTTGTTTACCTCTCTTTTGAGCGAGGTTTTACGTTTTACCAGCGAGCAATAATAACTATAATAACTTATTAGAGGAAAAACCATAAAAGAAGACAACGCGCTTTCCATTAGCTCTGGTTGTTTGAGTTAAAAAGCTGCGCTTTCAAACAACCAGAGCGAATGGGACACTCGTTGTCTTCTTTTATGGTTTTTATTTTAATGCTCACTGGTTTTACTTAAGTTCGAGTTCGATCTGGGAGAATTGAGGTCTGTCTTTTCCTCATTTAATATGTGGAAATTGTTTGCGAACTGAGATTATTTTAAAGTTCAGTTTACCAATTTGCTCGAACTTGCGCAGTTCAGCCGGTGAAGCCAGGGTATTACAGAATTTGGAAGAAGTTTCAGAAGTTCCAAAATAATCTGTTACCTGAATATGAAGGCTGAATCTAAAATCACTCCAAGAAGTTACTTATAACTTTTGCACAGATGCATTCACTAAACGGCGTCCTTTTAGTGCCTCCTCTCGGTACTTGGACGAGGTTGTTGCCTGTAGCTACCTGCCTACCAGGATCAATGCTTATAAACGTTGCCGTGATCATTTGAACTATATTATCTTAAACATGTAGTTGCCATGAACAGTATTAACAATTCAAATTATATTGTGTTTAACTTGAAAAAGCTTCTCTTTTGAAACACCCTATATTTAACATTAAATTTAATACCAAATTTCATTTTAGGCGATCTAATGTCAGAGGATGAAGTTTTGGAATGGCTGCGTAAAAATCGATTCCGTCAGCCAGAATTAAACATATTCATGTACGCACTATTAGCCTTGGGAGTCGGATTCGTTATGTACACAGCGTTTCTTCTTCAATGTTTTAAGCCAGCACCACCACCGCCTGTTCAACATCCTAAGCAGGCGTGATTTGTCATTTTTTTTAGTTTTATATTAGGAACTTTTCAAATTTTTTTAAAAAGAAAACAAATGTTTTTATTTTTAAAAAACCAATATAAACAAAAAAAACTTGTTATACACATAATATACATATAAAACTAACATTACAGCATTTTTCGCTTGTAACATCATTTTTTATCCTAATTAGAAAAAAAACAAAAGAAACACAGTTTATTTTTAATGAATTATAAAACAATAAAAAGAAAGTTCATTTGTAATTTACATATTTCCGCAGATTAAAAAAATAATCAAATCAATTTGAGGGCAAATTTAAAAATAAAATTCAAATGACTTTTGCAAATACTTATTTTGTAAAACAAAAAACAAATTTAAATTATTTTTAAGTGAAGGCATTAGATGTAAATAATTTCTTCACCAAATTTAAGACATCTTTCGATGGGATTTATCTAAGCATGTGGTTACATTGGGTGGTATTCGTATAGTCAAGATCAAGTCGGTTCTAAGATGACATCACGACTTTTTTAAATCCTACTATATTCTCTTGACTGCGTCTATCTTGTTTTAGACAATAATAAAAAAAGAATTATCATCATATTCATTTAAGAAAATGATAGAACAATTATCTCATAAGTTTCGCAATCTTAAGACAAAAAGCCGTAATTTATTGTAATTGTATTTTCAAGAATGAAAGAAGTTATCACTTTAATTTTAATGAAATTTACTATAAACTACACAAATACATACTATAATAAAACTTATTATAAAAACAAATAATGCATTTTCATACGACCTTTAACAGCAAACTCATTGACAAGGAATTCATCAACATATTATCGTTATTAGGGTTGAAAATTTTTACTTTTGTCACTTAACGGAAAATATAAATTTGATAATAAAATCTGAGGGCCGATTCACAAAGAACGCTTCAAGCCTCAAGCTTCAAGCTTCAAAAATTAGGATTATAGGATTTATACACAATGATTCACATTCAAAGCTTCAAGCTCCAAATGAAGTTGAAACTATAGAAAAAAAATTTGAAGCTTGAGGCTTGAAGCGTTCATTGTGAATCGGCCCTAACTTATTGACCCTAGGTACGACTTTGATCTCGATTCCCGGCCCAAGTCACGATCTTTAATCTCATAAGTTTTCCCACTTAGCTGCGATGACTTCACAAATTTCTTGTCTGTTTACAAAAAATCCGGAATCGAACAATCATCGGAGACTCCCGTGATCGCGAATTAGAAAATCCACCTTCCTTAATATTCGTCATCTTAATATTAGAAGGTGTGGATAGTATTCTGCCTACTTTATGGCACTTCAACCACCATCGGGTCCTGGGGTGGAATCACGTAAGTTGTTTCAATCGACCTCTTCATACAAAAATTCAAGTGTTACAAAAATTTTTGTATGAAGAGGTCGATTGAAACAACTTACGTGATTCCACCCCTGCCCTTTTTCTAACAGCTCTCTTTAACTATCCCGATTTTGAGCTATCATCCATTTTGGCATACCTAAGCTGTGCACATCCGGGCCTACGACCGGGCCAAGGCTTGGTCTACCTGGCTGGCGCAGTCTATGAATCCTGCCACAGAGGATTATTCTCAGTTCACGATTGCATTTAGATGGTCGAATGCATGTGTTGTGTTTATTTAATTTAAACATCAACAACTTTCTTAAAACAACATTGACATTAAATTTCCTTCGAAAAATTCAACAAAATGACAGAAAATTCTCAGTTACAATGGCGGTACTTTTTGTTCGATTCAACTGTGTTACGGACTACCAATCTTTTTCACAATCGAATCAACTTTCGCTTCTCGATCGATTGACGAATCGAATTTCGTACTAGGGCCCTTAATTCAACAACCCTGGGTCAATGCCTCCAGAATCAGACGTCTTAATGAGAAAGATTATAACCTATTCTACAAGCTCGTAGACGGCATTAATGGTAAGCCAAGAACGTATATTCTGGAAAGCAAAGATATTAATACACATATTTGCGCTAACTTCAGCTATGGAGATATTACTACGGTGAAGGTGGAAACAAATGGAGACAAAGAAGTATACATACATCAGCTCGGTATATTTGCCAGGTCCTTGCAGGCTGTGACGCAAATGGAAGGTACACTCTGTGGGGTAGCTCAACGATCGAGTTGAGGCACTTCTTGATTTTATACTAAATAACAACCTAAACGTCTGCAATAGAGGCAGTACACCGGCTTTCACATTTCCGAGCTCGGAAAGATTCCTTGGCTGAGCAGATGTGATTATTATTTCTCTGACTAGCAACGATATAGCCTCAATGGTGAAGAATTGAAGAGTATCCGGGAAAAGGTCCTTCTCGGATCACCGTTGGGTACTCTTCAATGTTAGCCTTGATCCCCCGACAGCCCCAAACAGGTACCAGGCTGAAATTTGGCAGAGAGCTTCCTGTTAGGGTTCTTAACAAGCGGTTATAAAGTCTACCGATTTTCTACCCCGGGAAACCCACTTTTTAGATGGTTTTAGGGTAAAAATATCAGTTTTTTGCAAATATATCTTAAACGGTGTCTTATCATTAAATAGTGGCCTCGATTCCCAGATCCGGCGGATCGAAAGTGAGTGCGGATTTGATACTTTGGCCCCTAGTACAAAATTCGATTCATCAATCGATCGAGTATTGAAAGATGATTCGGGCCCCTAGTGCGGTTCTCGTCAAACAGTCGAACGAATGTTCGATCGAAAAAGTGGTAGTCGCATTCTCGACTGCAATCGACTCGGTTCACTACAATCGAGAATGCGACTACCACTTTTTCGATCGAACATTCGTTCGACTGTTTCACGAGAACCGCACTAGGGGCCTCGATTATGAAAAAGATTGATAGTCCGTAACGCAGTCGAATCGAACCAAAAGTACCGCCATTGTATCTGAGAATTTTCTGTCATTTTGATGAATTTTTCGAAGGAAATATAATGGCAATGTTGTTTTAAGAAAGTTGTTGGTGTTTAAATTATATAAACACAACACACGCATTCGATCATCTAAATGCAATCGTGAACTGTTATCGACAACAATCGACTCGGTTCACTACAATTGAGAATGGGACTACCATTTTTTCGATCTAACATTCGTTCGACTGTTGGACGAGAATCGGACTAGGGGCCTATGTATATGACATCGTGTTATTAATAACAATTTGAACAGGGTTGTCAAAATAATACACAATCAGTGTTAGTTTGTAGAAAGTTCACAGATGATGGTACAGAAGTAGTTCGTTTACTGAGAAATACAAAAGAAAAAAGAAGGAACTTATGGCGTTGAAGAACTTTGGAAGGTGGTCGACAGGGTGTGTTTGGTTAGCTCCAAAAGATCAGAAATGTTACATTGAACTCACTAGAGGATATTACATTGTGGTCATTAGACATCAAATTCAACAAATTCGTCCCCACTCCTTTAAGATGCTTTAAGTGTCAGAGGTTCGGGCACATCAGCAAAGCGTGCAGATCCAAGTGGACGGTCTGTGGTAATTGTGGTACCCAAGACTGCAAAGAGGGAAAACAGTATGCCAAAGCCTCCAAGTGTGCAAACTGCCATGGCAACCATGGAGCATTTGAAAAGGTTTGCCCTCTGTGGCTAAGGAAAAGAGAAATAATAACAGACATGCGTCGAGGAAATTTTTCAAGAACCGATGTCTTTATAATTTACAAGGCAAGGAACAGACTTCTCAAAACACAAGGTACAAAGAAGAATGAGGATAAAGAAAAATCCCCAATGGGGAAAAATAAATCGCATCCACCAACAAAGGGTTTGAACAAACACGACCTGGTCCTAGATATAAACAATTCTAGTGAAATTGCTTCTATTTCACTGTCTAAAAGCAGGCCTAGACAATTTTCGAAAAAAGTTGAAGAAAATTCTACGCTTAGAATAGGGAAGATAAGGAACCGAAGATAGCGTACATGTATACGGATTGGAGGGAAGCACTTAAATTCAAGAACCTCTCGCTCTAAAAGAAAAGAAACAACCATATGTTCATAAGTGTCAGATAACTTTTGTCTTTGACAGTTCTGTTCGCGCTTGAAAAATTTATAAGATTTCTCCATAAAAATTAAAATTATAACAAGAAGTTCTAGTTTTTTTGCAAAGTGACAATACTGTGCGTGATAAACATTAGTGTGGATAAAATGAAGTGCGCTGTAAAAGGTTGTTTGGAGAGAAGACCGCGAATGAAGGGAACTGGGAGCATTCGCTATCATCAGTAAGTAATTTTTATGAATTCATGAATATCAAGTGTAGAGTTTATCCTTCCAATTCAAAGAATAAAGTGTCTCGTTGGATATTCAGTTGTTTTTTTGGAAGTTCGAGCAAATTTAACGCCAATAAAACAAATTAAAAGTGCAGTTTTGCTCTAAGAAAAAAAATTGACTGCAACAACAAAATACACAGCGGATATTAGACAGCGGCGTACCGAAAATCAAATTTTTGGTTTAATTTTATATTTTTTTAATTTATTTTTATACAAACTTAATGTTTCAGCTTTCCGGCAAAATCTGAAATGAGGAATAAATGGCTGCATGCAATTGGAAGGACTGATTTGGTTGTAACCCGGTATGATTGCGTGTGCTCCAAACATTTTCAGCCAAGTGATGTGTTCTCATCAGGAAGATTGCTGAAAAGCGCAATCCCTTCTGTGGCTATATGCGTTGATAATCTTGAAAACGTACAGTATCTGAAACTATATGATTGGTTATATATTAAATTGGTTATATACATTACAGGAATGCGCTGACGATAGTATCAATCGCGGTGTAGGCGAAGGTACCAGGAAAGCAATACTTTTGGAGAACCAACAGCCTGGCGAAGGTACCAGGAAAGCAATACTTTTGGAGAACCAACAGCCAATGGTAATAAAACTAATTTTAGAGTATTGCATAAAGTTAGACTTATTTATTTTAAAGTATCTACAAATATTTGCTTATATTTTCATACATTACAGGAATGCGCTGATGATAGTATCAATCGCGGTGCTGGCGAAGGTGCCAGCCAAGCAATACATTATTATACATTACAAGAATGCGCTGATGATAGCATCAATCGCGGTGCTGGCGAAGGTACCAGCAAAGCAATACTTTCGGAGAACCAGCAGCCAATGGTAATAAAACTAATATTAGAGTATATTGCATAAAGTTAGACTTATTGATTTTAAAGTACATATCTACAAATATTTGCTTATATTTTCATACATTACAGGAATGCGCTGATGATAGTATCAATCGCGATGCTGGCGAAGGTACCAGCAAAGTAATACTTTCGGAGAACCAGCAGCCAATGGTAACAAAACTAATTTTAGAGTATTGCATAAAGTTAGACTAATGAAATTATTTGAATAGATTACTGAATGGCGAGGACAATTTTCATCACCTGGCTCGGAAGACTTCACAGAAAGTGAAAACAAAAAACAGAAGGAAATTAACGCTGGACAGTTATCGCCCATATTTGAAAACGTCGACATTTATCTTCCGCACCTATACTATGGCGGTGGTGTGCATATGTGTTGCCGAAATGCTTCCCCGATTCCAATTAATTGCGCTTCCTTATCTTCTCTATTCTAAGATTCTACGTCGTTAGAATTCCATCAAAAAAGAATTGTCAAGACAGATCCTCCCATTGGTGGTTTGGACTGTGTATCAAATAGGTCTAAGGACTCATCTCTTACTCCCCTGGACGACTCAGGGATGGTAGCACGTAAGTTGTTTCAATCGACCTCTTCATACAAAAATTCTGAATTTTTGTATGAAGAGGTCGATTGAAACAACTTACGTCCTACCACCCCAGGTTTCGCTAAGTATAAATCCTTACAACCTCGGAGGATTTCTGAAGATAACCTAAATTTCACAGTTAGATACTGGTCCTTATCTCACGAAAACTTAATAGAGAAGGAAAAAGAAAATTAGTAGTATAAATCTATCTCGGTAAATAGCCTAACTCAGTTTCTCTATGTTCATCCTTCAGGGCCTTCTAAGCCCGACTAATACGAAAGCGGATTTTTTTCCGCTGGAACTCCACATCTCTAAGCATTGCCTAATCAATATATAAATCTTACATTCTGGATCAGGGTTTGAGTTATATGAGAGTAAACTGCCTCAACAGTCTCGAGTCATGAGAACAAATCAATCATATCACTGTTTCATTGCACATCCTTATACGCTCTTGAATTGTTTTTCTTAGTTTATAAGGGCTCACTAATCATTGTTTTTTTATAGTATCCTTGATTAAATCACAAAACATTGACGATGAGAAGTCACTAAAGGGCAGTAGGGGTTTGGTTTTCAATACATAATTAAGGTTAGAGAACAGAGTGTTATTATTAATTAAACCTTTATAATGCCTGGTTAGACCTCAAAGAACTTGACGACTTTGAATATCAACTGATTTTAAGACCATTTCCCAGCTGCGTAGTGGCTACGTTGCATGGGACAGATATAGTAGAGAGAGAGAGTTGAGAGGCCAAAAACTTTTCAACACAAATTTTGAACAATTGACTGCATCACATATAAACGAAGTTTTTTGACGAAATACCCTCTGCTTTGGCCTTATGCATGGGACTATTGAACACTAAGAACGAGTTATTTTTAAGGCCAAAAAGTTGTTTCGTCAAAGAATCATGGTCATATGGCTGCAAGGCCGAGATCATAAGGGACCCACTGAGGGTACACTGGCTCCTAGCAGCCAGTAAAATTAAAACAACAACAACGTCATTCGACATGTAGAAATGCCATGAAAACGCGAGTTCGTGGCTTTCTCAATGATAAAAGCGGGTTTGGTGTTGAAGATGCATGTTACATAGCCACGGAGATATAGATAAGTAAAAAAATTGTGATTACCACCTTCAAATGACATTGATTGAACAAATTTATAAATAAAAATTAAATTAATTGTGGCATTTACATAAAATCTTAGCTTAATAAAAACAACTTAAATTAAAAGAGCAACTTATACTATTACGATTCAACTTCAATATCAGCCTCTTTACCCTCAGATTTTTCATCTTCACTTTCGGCATCACTTTCTTCGTAATCAGATGTAATTTCAATTATATGATTAATAGAAGGCCGTTTTCTTTCTTTAATCTGATGCAACTCTTCTATTTCCGCTCTAAGATCTTGTATTGTATCTTCATAGCGTGAAATCTGCATATAATTTTACACATATTTTTTGGTTTTCATATTATATATAAATTAAAATGTACCTTGGCTTCATATTCTTGCCTCAAAGATTTCTCCTCTTGCGCAAGTCTTTTTTCCCATAGCAAATTTGAGTTTTGCATTCTTGTCTCAAAATAATTTAAATCTTGCTCTGTTCGACGCTGTACTTGTGTTATCTCATTCTTTAAATCTTCAATTTCACTTTTTAAACTGAAATGATAAATATATTTTTTTAGAAAATTCTTTCTATTCTTAGGAAATAATAATCACTTACCTCATATTCTCTTCAAATAGTAAATTATATGCTTCACTGGTATTGCCTAATGTTGAAGCCCGCAAGAACTTGCCTGTGATAAGATCGCCTATTGAATGGCGAGTACTTTTTATACGTTTTTTATTTGGTTCTTTATAAACCAGACTTTTAGCTATAGACGAAAAGCTTAAAACATTTAAATTCTCTTCCAAATAATTGTCTAATGGTGATACGTTAACTATGAAAACCATTTTCTCTTTACCCATCAGAGGGGCTTGTAGTAACATAGTCAGCTTAGATTCTCGGTATGGGATAAGATCTGAGTTCTTTTTTAATTGATTGTTATAAGCTACATCTATACACCGTCCCAGAACTAACAAGGATGTGTGTATCCGTTGTGCTTCTTTTAACCTATCACCAGTATTTCCTGTTTTAGCGATTCTCTCCGAACCTGCTAAATCACAAAATCTATATGTATGATGGAAAAAGACGTCTGGATGGGAAAATGTTATTAAGTCTACAAGAAATATACAATGGGAACGGCTTGAATTCGCATTCACTGCTGTCGATGCGTAGTTAACCCGTTTTAATCCATAAACAAGTAAGTTGTATGCCTCGAGACTAGATTTAACGTAAACGGATGTTAAATTCTTTACGAAAACATTTCCATCGTTTGCTATAATTTTAAGTCCTTTCTTCTTTAATGTGTTCGATTGGGAAGAAGGATTCAACAAGTCACAAACAATTTCATTGTATATTTCAACAAACGAAATCCAAATGAAGACTGTCCCTCTCCCATGCTCGGTGGGTTTAAACTCGTGCTGTTCATTGATGATTTTCTTTGTATTATTGTGCATAAGAACAACATCTTTAGGTATTGGCAAAAACTGATTTCTGAGGTCTTCTTCCGCCTTAACTGAAGTGTCGTCTAGGACACTTATTTTGGAATTTATCATCTTCGCTGCTGGATAGGCGCAGATATTATGTGCGAATAACTCAAAGATGTTTTCTAACGCACGAGAAATTATTCCTGGATCATTATAATTGCCTGAAAAAGAACGATATTTAAAAACATTGGCAGAACAAACTCTCTAGTCCAGGATAGGAGACTTACCCAGCAAAGTATACGTCTTTCCAGAACCAGAAGTGCCATAGGTTAATACTGTTAAATCTTTGTTAGCTTCAATGCTTCCTCTTACACAGGTCTCATATATCTGACTTTGCTCTACAGAGCTCTCAAAAATATCAGTAAATGTGAAATGCTTTTCTACTAAGTTTTTGCTGTTAACTGAATGTTCTGCACACTTTGCTACCAAAACAGTCCCGCTAACTTGGTAGTTTGAGGACAGATCACGGTCAACGGGGCGAAGCCGCAGATACACCGAAGTGCCTTCAATTAGTGACACCGACTCAAGTGAGTGGCTTTCTGTTGTATTTGAGACTTCTTCTTGCTCATCTACACTTTCATCTTCCATTATTACATTAAACAAATTCACTTGCCTTTCAGGACGCGGACGGAATCTCCTGTCAACACTAGGGTCCCGCGGAAGTATGAATGACCTAGTCTCTTTCTCTTCGGCCATATTTCCTTTGGGCTTCCTTTCAAAAACAAGTTAATTAATCAGGTACACTGTATAACACAAAAATTCACGAATAATCCTTCCAAATAACTGTTAATACAACTAGTCTGCAATTCAACAAACGGTGCAAGCAAACGGTCAAATACTTCACTTTTCACAGCATTCAAAATTTCGTTTCAATTCCACTTGTACCACTTTCGGTGTAGTTCTAAAAATACGGAATCTTTCTAGAGAGTAGGCAAGTAAAAATTTATAAAGCTAAGAACACATGACTGAGTACTCAGAAATCGAACGAAGTTTTTTATGATAACCCCTAAATATTTAAGTGACAATTGAATCGAGCGCATGTAGCCATAATAGCTGCGATCCATTGGGACTGGTAAACTACTCAAAACTGCTGCTAGCTACTCGCAGCTACCCAAGCTCTTGTTTTTGGATAGATACATTTTAATGGTAATTGTCAAAAATCGTGTTCCATTGGTGATGTACTCGCAAGTACTTGCGAGTAGAAAAAATCGCCCAATGTATCGCTGACTGCTGACAGTATTGAAAAGACGATGATCAGGGTGTTTGGCAGATGCACCGTCAACATTTTTTGCCGCTATGTCCGAAGGGCCACGGTAGCTGAGCAATGATTTTTTTCGTTTTTTTACAAAATTACTCAAAATTTAACCTTAAAATCGTCATATCTTTTTTGTTTGTAGTTGTAATAGCATGAAATCACTTTTGTTATATTCTTCAATGTATTCTTACTCCAAATCAATCAATACTTGATCCAACTTTAATATCAGTTATGGCATTTCAAATTCGTAGAAAGGTTTAAATGTCCTCAAACCTGACGCTCCTGGATTTCCTCATCTGGGGACGCGCAAAAGACATAGTCAGCCTTATTATGGTTGTCACTTTCGGTGACAAATGGCTAAGTGAGACAAAAATGCTAAATGAAATTTCTCACCTCGTTGAATTTATGGTCCATAATATGGAAAGTGACAATGACAGTGACATTTCTCACTATGGTGAGGTGACAACCACAATAAGGCTCTTGAGCACTTTTGTCTCACTTCGCCATTTGTCACCGAAAGTGACAACCATAATAAGGGGTAGTGTACACGACAGAGGTGCCGTCAAAAGAAATTTTAATGGAAAAAATTAACGCCGCATTATTTAAGCAAGAAATGGGGCAAAATTAGGATTTGAGATGAAAAAGCAGCGGCAGAACTCTCTGCTGCTTTTCTTGTCACGTGACCAGCGTAAGCCAATAAGGCTGTATCAGATTCAAAGCAGCAAAGCAGAACTGTCGGCAGAGAATTGTTTCTATTGGCTTAAGTCCGTATCAGAACCTAAAAATATGCAGCGTGCAGCAGCAGCACCAGAGCAACATGCTGCAGTCGGTATCAGGTACTAGTCTTTTCCGCTGTGCAGCGCACTTTTTATTTGATAGCTAAACCTCAAATTAAAAATTTAAAAATTGCACTAGTTCTACCAGTTATTACTCCATGTCCTTTTAAATAATTTAAAACAAAAAATTCCGCGTCTCCTTGTTTAAAATCACTTGCCGCATTACGAAGTGTCAAAAGTGCTGCATGTATATGCAGCAAAATTAGGATTTGAGATGAAAATGCAGCACGCTGGTCTGGTGCTGCTTTGCTTATCATTTTACCAGCCTCAGCCAATAGAAACACTTGTCGTTGCAGCGCTGCAGAGGTTCTGATACGGCCTTTACGCTGGTCACGTGACAAGAAAGGCAGCAGAGAGTTCTACCGCTGCCTTTTCAGCTCAAATCCTAATTTTGCTGCTTTGCAAAGCGGAATTTTTGACATTTCAAACATTTTCGCTTATTAGACGCGGAAAATTGAGAATTTGTTGTGTGATTTTTTACAATTGTTTATTATCATTAAAGAATTATTTACAAAGAATTTACTGTCAAATCAAATAAAAGTTCTGCCGCTGCTGCTGCTTTACTTGGATCTGATTCAGCAGGCAGAATTCTGCTTATGCCGCTGTTCAAAAAGTTGGATCTGAGATCTGATACAGCCTATAGAAACAATTCTCTGCCAACGGTTTTGCTTTGGATCTCATACAGCTTTATCTAATATTGCGAGAAAAAACGTCGCTATACAATACATTCCTGCGGTAGCTCACTGAGGCTATGAAAGCCCAAAAGTCGAGGCCACCGGCCGAATGTAGGGATTATAGCCCGGGATTCTGGGTGGGAGAACTTTTCTTTCTTAAGAAATACTATGGCTATTTGGAGCCATAATCAGTCTATCGCAGATCCTCGATTAAAGTTAGATGTTAGAAATGGATCAGCCATTAGTCCTACTTTCTACATCATCCACTAAGAGATACAAGAAAGGCCAGTCAAGGTTTTATTTGAGGCAGTACATCATTTTGAAGCCATTTAATTCGACGTAATTTTTGCAGCCTCAGTGAAGAATCTGATCGATGCCACTAATAATAGAGTTGGCATGTTCTTGTCTCATATTATTGGAGGCAAAGTATAAAGGTAAAACCCCAATGTAGGCTTGGTCAAAGTCTAGATATAACAAGTCTTTCATCTTCATACAAAATTTTCCCCCCGTTAGTTGTATGCGTGCTTATATGAACATCATTGCTGAGCATAACTCAACGCATACATCGTGAACTCGGCGAGACAAAGCCAGATTCTCTCTCTTCGATAAAGTATGCAGAAGAGAAAAGGAAGGAAAATTGAATCTGCTGATTTTTTTTCATAAATAGTAAATGTGCACTAATACATCAACTTTATCCCCATATAAAATCATAAAATCGTCCGCTGGCTAGTTGTGTGCGAGCGTTTATAAAAATGTTGCATTCTCTCTCTGGTACCCTGACATCGTCATTTGAAGAATGTGTGCATATAGCTGTTCGCCTTTCACTCACTAACCATATGAAGATGAAAGACTTGTTAATATCTAGACTTTGGGCTTGGTTTGCTTTAGTGCTTTTCTTTGCTTTGACATATCAAATAAACCAGTGCTTTGTTATAGGACAAAACCAAATGACAAAGCGGCAACGCCAAAGCAAAGCCCAAGCAAAGCAAAGCAAAGCTCGAAATGACCAATGTTGAATTTTTTGATGCTTTGTATGCTTTCGCGTTTGTTTAATATTCATTTTGCTTAGAGAAATAAATGTATGTAGAGGTTTGAGAAAATTTATTTCATAAAGAAATTATTTTTTTGGGAATAACATTAACTATAAATATTTAAGAGTTCAAAATTAATCTGAGACAACTATTTCTATATCCCATTTTAACAAATTTCTCGTAAATGTTTGAACAGTTAATGCCATAAACCATTTGTGCTTCTTTATCACTCTACACAACAATAGATATTTACATTCGATCCTTGTTCTTTTTAAAAAACAATAATGTCCATTCCAAAGTAAAAATTCCGCAAAATTCATACCTCTACCTCTTTGGTGTACTATTTCTATTTCCTGTGCTCATGAAAAGCAAACTGTAAAGTAACTAAAGCAAAGCGTGTATTTGGGGTTGTTTTGCTTTGGCTTGTTTTGCTTCGGCACGTGGTACCTGAAAAGCTCACCAAGTTCAAGCAAGCCAATCCTACATTGGGGTTTCACCTTAAGTAACGCAAAAACGCCATCAGCAAAACTCTGAAGTGGGTTGGCGGGGATTGAGAGGTTTATATTTAAGAAAAGAGCGGTTGAAAGACTGAGCGCTCTGGGACGCCGCAGAGATAGTTTAGATTCGACACCATCCAATAATAACTTAATCGAATGACCAGAGAGAGGAAAATCTCAATTCAATTTTTAGAACTAAGTTAATACCAGTGGCTTAGACTTCAGTGGCGGAGTGTCATACTGTCAAAAACTTGGGAAGTATCTGAGTAACCAAGTAAATAAATCAAGGCCCAAGGATTGCGGTTGGGGACACGACTGATGCTGAAAGGAGCAGCGTTCTGTAACCGCACTCGGGAAAAGCCTTGATGCAAATATAGGCCAGTGTGCTTAAAGTGACTTTAGATCCAGCCTGCCATATTCAGGTAATGGATCGTATCTCCTTTAGCTGCCTAATCTCTCGCAAGAGGTTTCCAAGTGCACGGCATCTGATCCTAGCCATTTTCGGACAACGGCAAAGATAAAGTTTATTTTATTTAAACATAATTAAATTCCATAAAACAACTTCTTCTTAAATGGCGCTACAGTCCTTGCACGACTCGGGCCTCTCGAAGTCTCTTCTCCGTCTTGCTAGCTCTCTCCAATTTGTTATACGAAGTTTCCGTATATCTGCTAGCACGTCATCAATCCATCTATTTCTTGGTCGTCCTACTCTTTTTCTTCCTGATGGTCTACCATTAAAAATCCTCGCTAGCATTCTATCTTCTGAAGCTCGTACAACGTGTCCGCGCCATCGCAGTCTATTCAGTCTTATGTATGTAGCTATATTTATTTCGTCATACATTTCTTGAAGTTCTTCGTTTGTTCTAATGCGCCATTCGTTTTGGTTAACCCTTACAGGACCAAATATTCTTCTTAAGATCTTCCTTTCGAACATTTTCAGCTGATTTTCTGTTTGTTGGATCAATGTCCAAACCTCAGACCCGTAGGATAGGACTGGGCGGATTAATGTTTTATATAGTCTGACTTTGTATTATCTTGAAATTTCTTTGGATTTTAAGACCGGGGCTGGTGCAAAATAGGTTTTATTTGCGGCTACGATGCAACTATGGATGTCGTCCTTATCTTATTTTCTGCAGTAAGCATTGTCCCTAAATAGATAAAATTTTCTACAATTTCCACACTATGATCGTCAAGACTGATACTTCGCCCTAATCGTTGTCCTCGTTTTGATACGATCATATACTTTGTTTTTGTGTCATTTACTCGTAGATTGAACTTTGCTGAACTTTCTACAATTTTGGAAAAGGTTTCCTTTACATCTTGCGCTTTGCGTCCAATTAAAACTATGTCATCTGCGAACGCTAGTATTTGAATGTTCCTTGTGAAGATGCTATTTGCTCCATTAAGCTATGTTTCCCTCATTATTGCTTCCAGAGCAATGATAAAAAGTATTGGTGAGATCGCATCTCCTTGTCGCAGGCCTAATTCTTGAGGGAAGTTGATCGAGTTACATCCTCGTATTCTCACTTGTGTTTTACAATCTTTGGTCGTCATTTTGAATAGTTTTATTTATTTTTTCGGAAAACCCATTTCAGTCATCTTGTTCCACAACTCTCTTTTATTCAGCAGGTCGTAAGCATTTCTATAGTCAACAAAAAGAAGATTTATATCAATGCTTTCTTCCCAGCAATTTTCAAGTATAAAAAAACATTGACATGTAAATTCCCTTCCAACAAAACAGCAAAATTGCAGTCAGCCATTAATTTCAGAATTTATGGGACAAGTTCAGAATCTCAGTAGGGTTGCTCAGGCGCTCAGGGCGTTGAAAGGTTTCGAAAAATCATAAAAATGCAAAATAATAACTGAGGAGTTGGCGAACAAAACGATCTAATTACATTCGTTGTCGTTTTCGTTCAAAATGACTAAAAAGTATGCTGAAATAGAGACAGGAGTTCGTACTTTCGATCAAAACGATATAATTACAGTAAAGTTATATCGTTTTGATCGAAAGTACGAAGTTCTGACTCTATTTCAGCATACTTTTTGGTCATTTTGAACGAAAACGACAAATCGTTTGTTCGCCAGCTCTTTAATTATAAGGCCACTTCACTGGCAGTGAAGATTACAGAAATATTTAAATAAAGGGCAAGTTGTTAAAACTGGTGTTTTATCGAACTAGCCGGTCCCTCCACTCCACGAGAAAGCCTGGGGCCGTATTTGGTTTCTCGAGTCGATGGATCGACTCAGAAAAAAAAGCTTCTCGATTCTCTCCAAGTTTCATATTTGAAATCACGACCAAATCGACAGATAAGCGCTGCCGTAGAAAACCATCAAATTGTGTCATATTACTCCAAGTGCACCAAACCACGAATATTTAATTAAAAAAGAAACTGTTAAAAGTTTATTGTATGCATAAATTGAGCCTTTTAATAAACGTCAAACGTCTTTATCGAGACGAGAAGGTTGTCGATATCGTCTCGCCATATGCCAATTTTTAATTATCGACAGAAGTCGATATCGACTCGAGAAACCAAATACGGCCCCTGGTTAAAAAGTAAAAATAAGTAATAAGGGCTAGTAATCTTCTCCCATTGCAAATTTTCATCTTAAGACCCCATATACGAGCGCTCCATTATGACGCCAGTTTCAATATTAACAGCTTGTAGCCTTCCATGTGAGTTGCTCGGTGACTTTTGGATGGATGGGTCGCTCGTATATTGGGGTCTTTAGAATCCAAGGTTTTCAGTTCTACTTACTCATTGGTTGCATTCTAGGCTAGTTTACCCCCTCGCGAAAGTTATAATAAGGCCCCAATCCTCATTCAAATGTAATATGTTGCACAAAAATTATCAAAAACTAATTTATATTTACAAAACAAATTAATTAAAAATTAAATAAACTCTTACTATAATTGCATTAAATTAAAAATAGGAAGCCTAGTTTTGCAACTATGATAATATGAAATCTGAAAATGAGGCAGTTGATGAAGTTAATTAGCCTCATTATCAGATTTCGTATCATCACTTTTAACATCATTTTCATCATCAGAGATAACTTGATTCGCAGGCACGGAGTTCGTTTCTTTAATCTCTTGATATAACTCGGCCAATTCTGCTCTTAGCTCTTGTATAGTAGCTTCATAGCGTGAAATCTAAATATTATTTAATAAATGTTATCATTTCTTTCGTTGTGGAAAAACATTAAAAATTATTTACCTTTGCTTCATATTGCTGCATTAAGGATTTCTGCTGCTGCGTAAGCCTTTCTTCCCATAGTAAGTTTGAGTTTTGTGTTCTTCTATCGAAATAATCTAAATCTTGAACTGATCTATACTCTAATTGGGACAGTTGCTCCCTTAAATCTTCAATTTCACTTTTGAGACTGTAAGTATAAAGAATATTTGTTTAAGGAATTTTGTAATATTATCACTTACGTAATATTCTCTTCAAAAAGTAAATCGTATGCTTCACTGGTATTGACTAAAGTTGAAGATTGCGTGAAGTTGCCTGTGACACGAACAGCTATTGAATATCGTGCGCTTTTCCTATGTTTTTTATTTGGTTCTTTATAAACCAAACTTTTAGCTATAGACGAAAAGCTTAACACATTTAAATTCTCTTCCAAATAATTGTCTAATGGTGATACGTTAACTATGAAAACCATTTTCTCTTTACCCATCAAAGGGGCTTGCAGTAACATAGTCAGCTTAGATTCTCGGTATGGGATAAGATCCGAGTTCTTTTTTAATTGATTGTTATAAGCTACATCTATACACCGTCCCAGAACTAACAAGGATGTGTGTATCCGTTGTGCTTCTTTTAACCTATCACCAGTATTTCCTGTTTTAGCGATTCTCTCCGAACCTGCTAAATCACAAAATCTATATGTATGATGGAAAAAGACGTCTGGATGGGAAAATGTTATTAAGTCTACAAGAAATATACAATGGGAACGGCTTGAATTCGCATTCACTGCTGTCGATGCGTAGTTAACCCGTTTTAATCCATAAACAAGTAAGTTGTATGCCTCGAGACTAGATTTAACGTAAACGGATGTTAAATTCTTTACGAAAACATTTCCATCGTTTGCTATAATTTTAAGTCCTTTCTTCTTTAATGTGTTCGATTGGGAAGAAGGATTCAACAAGTCACAAACAATTTCATTGTATATTTCAACAAACGAAATCCAAATGAAGACTGTCCCTCTCCCATGCTCGGTGGGTTTAAACTCGTGCTGTTCATTGATGATTTTCTTTGTATTATTGTGCATAAGAACAACATCCTTAGGTATTGGCAAAAACTGATTTCTGAGGTCTTCTTCCGCCTTAACTGAAGTGTCGTCTAGGACACTTATTTTGGAATTTATCATCTTCGCTGCTGGGTAGGCGCAGATATTATCTGCGAATAACTCAAAGATGTTTTCTAACGCACGAGAAATTATTCCTGGATCATTATAATTGCCTGAAAATGAACGATATTTAAAAACATTGGCAGAACAAACTCTCTAGTCCAGGATAGGAGACTTACCCAGCAATGTATACGTCTTTCCAGAACCCGAAGTGCCATAAGTTAAAACTGTTAAATCTTTGTTAGCTTCAATGCTTCCTCTTACACAGGTCTCATATATCTGACTTTGCTCTACAAAACTCTCGAAAATATCAGTAAATGTGAAATGCTTTTCTACTAAGTTTTTGCTGTTAACTGAATGTTCTGCACACTTTGCTACCAAAACAGTCCCGCTAACTTGGTAGTTTGAGGACAGATCACGGTCAACGGGGCGAAGCCGCAGATACACCGAAGTGCCTTCAATTAGTGACACTGACTCAAGTGAGTGGCTTTCTGTTGTATCTGAGACTTCTTCTTGCTCATCTACACTTTCATCTTCCATTATTACATTAAACAAATTCACTTGCCTTTCAGGACGCGGACGGAATCTCCTGTCAACACTAGGGTCCCGCGGAAGTATAAATGACCTAGTCTCTTTCTCTTCGGCCATAATTCCTTCGGGCTTCCTTTCAAAAACAACTTAATTAATCAGGCACACCGTATAACACAAATTTTCACGAAAAATCCTTTCAAATAACTGTTAATACAACTATTGTCTGCAATTCAAAAACGGTGCAAGCAAACGGCCAATATTTCACTTTTCACAGCATTCAAAATTTCGTTCCAATTTCACTTGTACCACTTTCGGTGTAGTTCTAAGAATACGGAATCTTTCTAGAGGGTAGGCAAGTAAAAATTTACAAAGTTAAGAACACATGAGTGACTACTCAGAAATCGAACTGAAGTTTTTTAAGAAAACCGTCAAATATTGAAGTGGCAAATACCCCGTTTATGATTAGTACCTTGTTTATGCGCAAGACTGTTTTAAGCTTAAAATCAGCTTAAGACGAATTGCCTGTATAAACAGATTCGGATTCTCTCTCAGACAATTGAAAATTTACGTCCTATATTATGCATTAACATAACTTTAATCACTAACGGGAATAGAGTGAGATTATTCTTTTAATGTAAGACCAAAATCAGCCATTTTGAGAACTCCTCACACATACACACAATAATTCGTTTTAAGGCTGGAGCAAAGCCTTCTACATTTACAAGCCATGCACAACGAAATCTCACACTCACATTCAAAGAAAATGGGACTTCAATTTATCTGAGAGAATGGACTTCAGTTAGAATGGACTTCAATTTAGCTGTGAGAAAAGCAATTTTTCAACTTAGTTTTTGCAATAAAAAGTTGTAAAATATTGTATTTTATCACTTTTTACTGCACACGGATTATCAGTGAGAAGTTATTTAGTGATCTGAGTTTATAAATTAAAAAAAATTTAGTGGTTAGGTGTATTTTAAGAGTGTTAATTGATTAGGTGACGTTTTTGTTTACATTCGCGGTGGTTTTTTCGTGTTAATTTATGGAAAAAACGTTGAATTTGTGTAGTAATGGAATTAAAAGTGAATTTAAAGTAGTTAAAAATTATTATAGAAGAGTTATTAAAAACATAAGTGCAAGTACTACCACACAAAATGAATAACAATAACTTTTTCACTTTTCCTTCATATTTTTCTGCACTTATGTTTTTAATAACTATTCTATAATAATCTTTAATCACTTAAAAAGCACTTTCTATTATATTACTACACAAATTCAACATTTTTTCCCTAAATTAACACGAAAAAACCAACGCGAATGTAAACAAAAAGGGTCACCTAATCAATTAACACTCTAAAAATACACTTAACCATTCACTTCTTTTTAATTTTTTTTATTAAATCACTAAAGCACTAATCACTGATAATCCATGTGCACCAAAAAGTGATAATATACATTATTTTACCACTTTTAAGTGCAAAACCAAAGTTAAAAAATTGTTTCGTACGGCTTCGGCAATGTTAATTCCACAATTTTGGCACTTCATACACATACATGCACATACCTGGGGCATGGCTTGTAAATGTAGAAGGCTTTGGGCTGGAGTCAAGACCCTCGTAAGTACAGGCCTGGAAGCAGACAGGCCAACTAATACTAACATAGCTGAAAAGTGGCCAAAAATTTCTGACAGTTGTGGAATTAACATGGCCGAAGCCATAAGAAGCAATTTTTTAACATTGTTTTTGCACTAAAAAGTGGTAAATATTGTATATTTTCACTTTTTGGTGCACATGGATTATCAGTGATTAGTGCTTTAGTGATTTAATAAAAAAAATTAAAATGAAGTGAGTGGTTAAGTGTATTTTAAGAGTGTTAATTTATTAGGTGACCATTTTTGTTTACATTCGCGGTGGTTTTTTCGTGTTAATTTAGGGAAAAAATGTTGAATTTGTGTAGTAACATAATAAAAAGTGCCTTTTAAGTGATTAAAGATTATTATAGGATAGTTATTAAAAACATAAGTGCAGAAAAATGTGAAGGAAAAGTGAAAAAGTTATTGTTATTCATGTTGTGTGGTAGTACTTGCACTTATGTTTTTAATAACTCTTCTAGAATAATTTTTAACTACTTTAAATTCACTTTTAATTCCATTACTACACAAATTCAACACTTTTTCCCTAAATTAACACGAAAAAACCACCGCGATTGTAAACAAAAATGGTCACCTAATCAATTAACACTCTTAAAATACACTTAACCACTAATTTTTTTTTAATTTATGGACTCAGATCACTAAATAACTTATCACTGATAATCCGTGTGCACTAAAAAATGATAAAATACAATATTTTACCACTTTTTATTCCAAAAGCAAAGTTAAAAAATTGCTTCGTACGGCTTCGGCCATGTTAATTCCACAACTGTCAGACGATTTTGGCCCAGCACAGACACAACCAAAAAGTCTGCTTCCAGGCCTGTACTTACGAGGGCCTTGCTGGAGTACAATGATTCCGCTCCGTACCGTTTCGTATAAATGTCAAAAGTCGGATTGTAAGAATTTTCATTGGAAGTGTTCGTGGAAACGGAAGGGTGACTATTATGGACGGTTCGGAACGGTGCGGAATGGAAAAGATGGGCAAATTCCATCTTTTTACGAAAGGGTCGGAAGACATAACCTCATTTGGTGTCAGTTGGTGGTCGGTAATTTAAAACATAAATGGGAACGACGAAAAATTAATTGAATTAGTAAAAAAATATCCGAAAATTTTTGATAAAAAAAATTAATTCTATTTGGACACAACATTTTATTATTTCTGAACTCATTTCTTTTCAACTTGATAGTTGTCAAAAACGGAATGAATAGGTTATATTGTAGCCAGTTATCCAACTCCACGGGACGGTACGCTTACGGCGCGGTTCGGAACGGAATCATTGTACTTCAGCCTTTAAGCTGAAATAAATTAAGCTTGAGACGAATTTCGACTTAAGACTATTTATACGGAGCCGGATTCTGTCTTAAGCCGAAATTCGACTTACGCATAAACAAGGTATAGGTTGAAAAATTGATCGACTACCGTATATGATGTCGAGTTGAATTTACTTTGGGTTGAAATAGAGTTGAACTGAATCAAAACATAATCCTTTTGTTAATTCGTTTTCTATATTTTTAAATATTTCTGACTTCCTATTCAGTTTTCTAGTAGCATAATTTTTCCTGATGCTCCCAAACATTTCTTGTTTCCTGATGCTCCCAAACATTTCTTTTAGCCATTGTTAAAATTAAATTTCCACTGTTATTACATATATAGTTAATATAAGAAAATAAACGCGCTACAAAAACACTAAACACAAAATTATCGTCGAAGGCAGTCTTCATGGACGGCAAACAAACAAAACAAACGTCACTTCAACCAAGCCCCTCGTAAGTACAGGCCTGCAAGCAGACTTTTTGGTTGTGTCTGTGCGAGGCCAAAATCGTCTGACAGTTGTGGAATTAACATGGCCGAAGCCGTACGAAGCAATTTTTTAACTTTGGTTTTGGAATAAAAAGTGGTAAAATATTGTATTTTATCACTTTTTAGTGCACACGGATTATCAGTGTTCTGGGAACATAGAATATTTAAGAAAATTAATAAAAGAACAACTTTTGATAACAAAAAACTTTTAATTTAAGAATACCGAACCGGTTGAAAGATAGACAAGTACTACTTAATTAACTTAATTATAACTTACATCTAGGTGCAAATATTCTTATACATTCTTATGCTTAATTAGCGCAATTGATTTACGCGTGCTTGGTGTTCATTTGCACCGGCAGGTTTCCATAAATGTAGAAATTCCGTCTGGCGGATATCCGCCGCATGCGGGTGTCAAATTATAAATATGTATCAATATTTAAAAAATGGTAAAAAATATAAAAATTTAAATTATTGTTCTTGAACATGCTCCCCGCAAGAGGCTGTTTGAGCAAAGATTTAACGTCTTGGGGTAGGTTGTGGATGCATGACTCTGGAACTTGTGGGAAGTTGGAATTCAGGAGTACCTACTTGGTGGGTTCTCCTCTGTCGTGTCTTCCAAAAGTATACCAGCCCTACGATCAGGCCTATTCCAATTAAAAGGTAAGTTATTGAGTAATGGTGGATATCATGGGCGTTGATTTGCTCAAATTGACTTTGAGCCTCCCTTTGTTTTTGATATTTTATGGCTTGCTCTAATTCTGACATATCGCTGAAAGTGAGTGGAGTCTCTACAGAGGATTTCTTCAATCTTGGAGCATTGTTAATCATTGGCATATTGATTGGTGCTGTAAATTTGTAGGAAGATCTTACACTACCTCCAAAAACATGGTATGATGTGATCACCATTGAGTCCTGCTTAAGTACACAGCCGGGTTGGAGCTCTAATATTCCCGAGCCATTGAGTGTATGCGGATGTACTACACTGCCACATATCACATCGAAGTTGTAGTTTTCCTTGAGGCAATAAATCCAATGATTTGGTGACTGCATCGAAATCCATAGATTTACTGGATCCATTGTATCAATCTTGCAATATTCAGAAAGTGTTTGTTGACGTGTTAGTATACTCATTTCACATCGGCCCACTATAGAGTTGTGGTTATATAAAGGAAATGTTTGTTGGCATAATCTTCGGTTATCCTCCACTTGGAAGCATGACTCCACCTGCGATTTAGATAATGGGGCATAGTAATCCCTATGCAAGCTAGTCACAAGATACTCAGCTACTGCATGGATATATATGTATTTGTCACTGTCTAAGATTGGAGTGGGGATTAACTTGAATAACTGGAGGAGTTCGATATTGGGAAGAGGTATAGAAATGTCAAATAATACATAACGCTCCGTGACCTTTGATCTTATTTTCATTAATTTGTAAGTCTGTAAGACACCCTTTTGATCTGTGCCTCCAGGGATCGTTACTGTTTCAGGTATGTTCTCCCGAATAAGTGTTAACTGGGATCTTAGTTGTTCCGGTGTGAGTAGAAGAGGACTCACTTTCCCGTGCTGCGTATCCGTGATCAGTTGAAGAAGTGCCTCTTGAGTGTTTTGGTAGGCCAGTAACATTAAAGTTGCATGAAACATCGCCGACGTAAACGCTTCATACTTGTCACGTTTGGCCAGTTCTTGATTTGTGTTGTTGATACTATCTTCGATATCTGCTAGATGATGCTTGAATGCTAAAAACTGACTTAAGACTGCTTTATTATTTTTCTTAATGATGTTACTCGTTGAGTCTGCAATAGATGTCTGATTGCGGATAAGCTGAAGGAGATGATTCTCATTCGTTTTCATGAGGTTGATTTGCTCCTCGTAATTTTTGGCAAATTCGTCATCCAAAATCCCAAATAATCCATGGGCAACAGTTCCGACAATGTTAAGTGGCGCTCGCCGATTTCTTATTTTGTTGTTCACAACACCGCCCTTAATAAGTTCATTTTTGTGTTCTAACTCTGTTAAGGAGTGTTTCAGTTGCTCGAGTAATACTGAACAGAAGTTGTCGTTACTGAATTGTAAATTACAGAAGCCTTCTATCTGTTGAATACTAGCCTTTATTCCCGTATATTCTTTCCAATAGCTCTCCAAGTCATAATAGACGATTATTTTCCATGCGTTATTTACTAAGCTGATATATCCTAAATCTTCGAAATACAATCCTGCTCGTGCTGTTAGTGGATAAGTGGCCAGTGACGCGTTTAAGGAGAACGACGGACTTATTGCTAGTAAAACTAATAGTACTGAATGTAACAAATGCCCAACTGAATAATGACGACGTGACTTATTCGGTTTCTTCACTTGTTGGCCGCTTGTGTCGTTGCTCGCCTCTACCATGACGGACTTTTCATGTCCTGTCGAAGATGTTAATTGATCCTCGTCTAGCGAAACTGGTAGCGGTGCCAATTTAGTTATTGGTCTTTTAAAGTTGCCTTTTCCGGTTGTTACTGTCGCAACTCGGACTAAGTTGTTCATCTGTTAGTAGGACAATATCCCCTACTTTGATACTCTCCTGGGTTTTCAACCATTTGGGACGCTGCTGCAGTCGTGACAAGTATTCGTGTCTCCACTTTTTCCAAAAGGCTTGATGCATTTTTTCCATCAGCTGCCACCGTCTCAGACGGTTCATAGGAGTTTCGCAAAAGTTTTGCGTTGGCACCGATATCAGTGGCATCCCTATTAGGAAATGTCCTGGTGTTAAAACATCGAGGTCTTCAGGATCTGCTGAGAGAGGACATAAAGGCCTTGAATTTAAACAAGCCTCAATTTGTGTGAGGAGGGTATACATTTCTTCAAAATTCAGTATGGAAGTTCCTATCACTCGTTTTAAATGATATTTAATTGAGCGTACTCCAGCCTCCCACAATCCTCCAAAGTGTGTTGCGGCTGGCGGTATAAAATGCCATTGAGTCTCTTGCTTTAAAAGTTCCTTTTGAAGTATTTCGAAGAACTCAGTTTTTTGTTCCTTGCTATGGAACTTCAATATTTTATTTGCGAGCACGAAGTTGGTGCCGTTGTCGCTGTAAATGTGAGCAGCTCTGCCTCTTCTGGCGGCAAACCGTTTGTAGCCTGCGACGAATGCCTCGGCGGTAAGATCACTTACCAATTCTATATGAATGGCTTTGGTCGCCAAACAGATGAATACTGCAATATACCCTTTAAATGTTATTTTGCCTCTACCCTTCATTAATTTTAATGTGATAGGGCCCGCGTAGTCGATTCCGCAATGGGTAAAGGGTTTGGAAACTGCGACCCGTGGTTTGGGCAAATCTCCCATCAGCTGAGTTAAGGGTCTGGCTACTAGCTTACGGCATGTTATGCATTTGTGTAAATGTTTCTTTACAGCGTTAGTTCCATTGAGGATCCAATATTGTTGACGAATGTGTGACAAGGTTAGTGTTGGTCCACCGTGTAGGGTGTGTAAATGTGCCTCTGAGATAATTAACGCAGATAGTGGACTCTGGTGTGATATAATGATGGGGAATTTCGCTTCATCAGCGAGCGATAAATTCCTCAACCTTCCCCCTACCCTAAGGATGCCTTTCTTGTCTAAGAATGGATTTAATGAGAGGATCTTGCTTTTCTGCGATACTCTTCCAGTCAACTTTATGTCAGTTATTTCGCAAGAGAACTCTTGTTCTTGAACCAGTTTGATTATGAGATTCCTGGCCTCTCTTAGCTCTTGTATGTTTATGTAGTTTGTCCTTAAAGGTACCTTCCGCTGCAAGAGCTTACGGAAGCGTAGACAATACGCGACTATTCTTAACAACTTCTGCAGATTGTTTGTTTTTGATAATATTTGTTCTAATGTATCATTTCTTTCCAACGTAAATACTTTTATATGATTATTTAATTCTTGTTCCGTTGGTTCACTGTGTGTGACATACTCGATTTCCTTCTGGCTGAGCCAGTCGGGACCATTCCACCACAACGTGAAGTTCGTTAATTTCGATGGATCTAATCCACGAGAGGCGCAATCCGCAGGATTCTGCTTTGATTTTACGTAGTGCCATTGACTTCCTGGTATTAAATTGTTAATCTCGCGTGTTCTATTATTTACGAAAGTGCTGTATTTTTTGTTGTTACCTTGTATCCATGCCAGTGCAACCTTTGAGTCAGACCACGCATGTATATTCAACCCTTCAATGTCAATGGATTCCACTGTGCGAGTTAGTAATTTTGCCAAGAGGACGGCTGCGCAAAGCTCTAAGCGTGGCAGGCTCACCTCTTTGTTTAGAGGGGCCACCTTTGTTTTTGCAGTAAGCAACTGGACTTTTACCGACCCTTGGAAGTCGATTATTCGAGTATAAACGACGGCTGCATATGCCTTTGTCGAAGCATCGCAGAAACCTTGGAGTTCTAGGATCGCGCTTGTTCGAGCTATATGAACCCACCTGGGAATTTCAATATTTTCCAGATCAGGGAATTGGCTTCTTAATTTTTTCCATTCTCCTTGGATTGGATCTGGTAACTCTTCATCCCATAATAAATTCGCCTTCCATAATGATTGGAACATTAATTTTGCTTGAATGATGCATGGAGCTAACCAACCTAGTGGATCGAATAATTGTGACCATTCTGAAAGTACCACTCTTTTGGTTGGGATTGTAGTCTGTTGACCTATATTGACTTTGAATGTGAAGGTATCTCTGTGTGGACACCAATATATACCTAAGGTTTTTACCTTAGTGTCATCTGACAAGCTTAGGAGACTTTGTTCCTTTTCCGACTCTTGAATGCCTTCCAAGATTTGCATGTTGTTGCTGGCCCATTTTCTTAATTTGAATCCTCCCCTTCTTAGCAACTCATCCAATTGAATTCTTAAGTCCGTGGCCGATTCGATGGTATCTGCACCTGACAACAAGTCATCAACATAGAAGTCTCGTTTGAGCACTGTTGCCGCTCTGACGTAATTTTGTTCCTCGTCGTTGGCCAATTGATGTAAGGTTCGTATAGCTAAGAATGGGGCAGGCTTGGTGCCGTATGTTACTGTGGAAAGGTTAAATTGTTGAAGACTGGACTGAGGCGTTTCCCTCCAGAGGATTCTCTGGTAATCCTGGTGACTTTCGACAATTCTAATCTGTCTATACATCTTTTCTATATCAGATGATATGACAAACTTGTGCTTTCTCCACCTAATGAGTATAGACATGAGGTCTTGTTGTAATTGTGGCCCCTTTAATAAGGCATCATTGAGACTTACTCCTGAGCTAGTAGGACACGACGCATCAAAGACCACTCTTAATTTTGTTGTAGTGCTGTCTAATTTTAAAACAGCGTGGTGAGGAAGATAGCACGCATTTTGAGCGTTAAATGCTGGTCTCATATGATCAAGATTTTGGTATTCATCGATGAATGCTTGGTATAGTTCTTTGAATTTATCATCTCGATTGAATTTTCGCTCCATCTGTAGTAATCTAGACATGGCTCTCCCCTTAGAGTATCCCAACTGGTTTATTTTCTCATTGAAAGGCAAGTGAACTGTGTACCTTCCTTCGTGATCTCTAGCAACCGTTTGTGAATAGATCTGTTCAGCTAGGTGTTCTTCACTTGAAGTTTCGTTCTTGGTTGTTAGCTCCTCAAGTTCCCAGAATCTTTTTAGTGAATCGTCGATATCTACCTGGGATACGTGACATTTAATTTCTGCACTTGGAACGCGGATCTTCCCTGATAACATCCACCCCAGTTCTGTTTTTTGGGCAATGGGATAACCTCTGCTTCCCTTAATGATCCCTTCTTGGATGATGTCATTATATACCTCGACACCAAAAATAATATCAATAGGTCCCGGACTAAGCGCGTTAGGGTCTGCAAGTGGAAGCTGGTTAAGTGAATCTATTTCTGTATTATCTATTCGAGTATCAGGAATAGGTTTTGATAATGATTTGAGAACGAATGCTGAAACCGATAACCTGAATGAGGGATATATGGAGCTTATTTGAAATGATACCTTGCTTTTCGCAAGACCTGCTTTGATGTCTGCAACACCTGTTATTACAGCAAAGACCTTAGACTTTTTCAATCTTAGTCTTTGTACAGCATCTTCTCTTATGAAACTAGATTGGGACCCTTGATCGACCAAGGCTCTCAAATTTTCTTCTCTTCCCTCTGCATTTATTACCTTGACTACTACCGTTGCTAATAGTCCGCTAACGTCACTAGAACCTGAATTGTACGCCTGAATGTTTGTTTTTGGGATTGAATCAGAATTCTCTACTGAATGATTATTTGAAGTGCTGGGCTTTGGATAATTGATCATGCCCTTTGGTTTATTTATCTCGCTCCTGTTTTGGCTGTATGATGATTTGGTTTTGTTCATCTCTTCATTCTTCGACTTTCCCCATTGAACTTGCTTGTTGTGACTTTCCACATGTAGTAAGGTGTTGTGCGTTGCACTGTTGCATTTTTTGCATGCTTTCTTGGTATTGCATTCAGACATGCTATGATTCGGTCGTAAACACAATTTACACAGATTGCAATTATTTAAAAGCTCTTGTTTTTGAGAATGACTTGACTGTATAAACTTGACACATTCATATAGTTTATGGTTTCCCCTACAGGCTTCGCAACGGTTGTATCCTTTTATGTGATAATTTTTGAGATTTGACTTACCGTGTAATTTGAATTTTATTCCTCCTTGTCTGTTATTTGATGGCGCTGGAGTTTCCTTATTTGGTCTAATATTTTCGAGGGCCTGAAATCTTAGCTCTAAGAAGCCCAAAAATTCGTAAACTTTTGGTATATCTCTAGGAGACTTTAGAGAAAGTTCGTATAGTTTCTGAGTATCCTTGTCCAATTTTTTAGACAATATATGTACAAGAATTGCATCCCAACTTTCAACTTCCATACCTAAGTTTTTTAATGCAAACAAACATTCATTGGTTGTATCATGCAACTTCTTGATAGAATTTGCGGAATCGTTCGCATCCACTTGTGTTAGCAATGTATTTAATTGTGCTCGCACTAATAGGCGCTTATTTTCATACCTGTTAATTAGTAACTCCCATGCTGTATTGTAATTTTCATTTGTTATTGGCAGGTGCCCCAACAACTGTGCTGCTTCATCACTTAAATTTGCCTTTAAATACTGCATTTTTTGGACCGTACTTAGATTTTCGTTGGTATGGACTAGCTGTGCAAAGAGATCATGGAATTGTCTCCACATATTATAATCTCCATTAAATTTCGGGATTGATATTGGCGGAAGCTTAATCTTGGCTCCGATCGGCTTGTCTCTATTAGTACTTTGACTTTCCCTGTGCTGATTCTCCTGTTGTGTTCTGGCAGACAACTCTTGTAATTGAATTACTGTATTTTGGTATATGTCCTCTGCTTCTTCATATTTTTGATTTTCAAAATATTCATGCCTTAATTCCTGTGGGCTGGCAAATTTAATTAACTCGTCGTGATTGTGCTCAATCTGTTTCCAATAGTTTTGTAGTGTTTGTATCTTTTGTTGATAATATATTGTAGATTTTGAACCATCTACTTCGTTCTCTAAAACTTCTACTATTCTCAATAGAGCTGCTATTTTACTTATTTGTACCCTTAAAGTGTTTTGTAGTTCTCTGTTGACAATAACTTCTTCATTGCCTTTTAGATTAAAGGTTACTTTTTTTTCCCGAGGCTGTCGCGAATCATCTTGATCCTGTTTAGTATGACTGCTACTGGTACCGGGTTGCTGTTCCGCTGCGTCCGCTGTGTCCATGTGATCCTCACTTAAAAAATCGGTTTCTTGGCTTAACATCTGATGATATTTTTCCGAAATCAAGTCTCTAGCAGATATGTATGCTGCGTGTACCTGTTCAGCAAATCTATTCACAAAGTACTTGTGATTGGGATCTTGATTTTTGTACTCTTGGAGTTCAACGTCTTTCAAATGGAAGTCTGTCCATAGTTCCTCTAATTTGTGTAATTTTTTTTCACAATAATCCTTAGTTTTCCTTTTTTCGGAATCCTTATTGTAATTGATTTCCACTCTTTGTATTGACTCACCTAGCTCTTGTTGTTTTACTAAATCTTGGGCAATGTTACTCATTATTTTTGAGAACCGTAGGCTTGATTAGTGAGTTAAAGTTTCAGGGAGAACGGGTAATGTTTAAAGGATTGTTTGTTATTTTAACTTGTACCGAATTTATTAGGTTTTAACTCGGTAAATGGTTTTAAACTTGGTAAACGAACGACTATTCGGAACTTGCGCGGTATAAATGAACACTTTACAGAGAAATTTATTATAGGGCTTTTATTAATGGAATAATAATAATAATCGATACTTTATTGTGTTTGTTTATGTGATAATTAAAAATGTAAAAAATATTAAAAAATAAGAAATATATGATATATTAGAAATGTTTGTAATATATATTGAAAAAATTTAAAATTGGAAAACAATATATTTGTAAATTTATATTTTATTGTAATGATTATTTTTTTTTTTTGGTATTTGCTAACTAATTTGCTTTTGTTTTTTATATATCTTTTGCAAATACTTTAATTTTTATATTTGAGTACTTATCTTATATTCGGTATGATTGTTTTGTTGAACTGATGATGATGATGATGATGATTGTTGATGTCCTGTGTAGACTTCTGTTGCTGGCTTCTTTGGACTTCTATTAATGCCTGTGTGGACTCCTGTTGCTGAATTCTGAAGACCTTTATTGTTGTCCTGTGTGGACCTCTGCTGTTGGATTCTGCGCACTTGTATTATTTTTGTCCTGTGTGGACCTTTGTTGCTGGATTCTGCGGACTTGTATTATTGTTGTCCTGTATGGACCTCTGTTGCTGGATTCTGTGGACTTGTATTATTTTTGTCCTGTATGGACCTCTGTTGCTGGATTCTGTGGACTTGTATTATTTTTGTCCTGTGTTGACTTGTGTAACTGTTCACTTGTTGATTTGGTGGCGCCTTAATTAAATAATTGCCCACTGATCAGTTAATTGGTTCACATTAATGCTAACTGTTTAGACCATCACCATTTGAAAATGTAAACAAACGCACTTTTAAAAACTTTTATCTTTTTTAAAATGTACAAAATTCTAATTTTGTCGTTTAATTTTGCACTTGAACGACCACAATTTAACAAAAAGAAATTGTTTCAGAATTTCTCGAATTTAAGTGGAAAACTGTAAAGCACTTTTTTGCTGGCTTCAACTTCACTAATAAAAGAAGAAAAAAAAACTCGAAGGACCACTTATGTTCTGGGAACATAGAATATTTAAGAAAATTAATAAAAGAACAACTTTTGATAACAAAAAACTTTTAATTTAAGAATACCGAACCGGTTGAAAGATAGACAAGTACTACTTAATTAACTTAATTATAACTTACATCTAGGTGCAAATATTCTTATACATTCTTATGCTTAATTAGCGCAATTGATTTGCGCGTGCTTGGTGTTCATTTGCACCGGCAGGTTTCCATAAATGTAGAAATTCCGTCTGGCGGATATCCGCCGCATGCGGGTGTCAAATTATAAATATGTATCAATATTTAAAAAATGGTAAAAAATATAAAAATTTAAATTATTGTTCTTGAACAATCAGTGATAAAGTTATTTAGTGATCTGAGTCCATAAATTAAAAAAAAATTAGTGGTTAAGTGTATTTTAAGAGTGTTATTTGATTAGGTGACCATTTTTGTTTACAATTTAGGGAAAAAGTGTTGAATTTGTGTAGTAATGGAATTAAAAGTGAATTTAAAGTAGTTAAAAATTATTATAGAAAAGTTATTAAAAACATAAGTGCAAGTACTACCACACAACATGAATAACAATAACTTTTTCACTTTTCCTTCACATTTTTCTGCACTTATGTTTTTAATAACTATTCTATAATAATCTTTAATCACTTAAAAAGCACTTTTTATTATATTACTACACAAATTCAACATTTTTTCCCTAAATTAACACGAAAGAACCACCGCGAATGTGAACAAAAATGGTCACCTAATCAATTAACACTCTTAAAATACACTTAACCACTCACTTCATTTTAATTTTTTTTATTAAATCACTAAAGCACTAATCACTGATAATCCATGTGCACCAAAAAGTGATAATATACAATATTTTACCACTTTTTAGTGCAAAAACAAACTTAAAAAATTGCTTCGTATGGCTTCGGCCATGTTAATTCCACAACTGTCAGAATATTTTTGGCCTGTTTTCAGCTATGTTAGTATTAGTTGGCCTGGCTGCTTCCAGGCCTGTACTTACGAGGGTCTTGCTTCAACCCAATTTCAGTTCAACACGCATTTATAGGCCCCAAGACCCTCGTAAGTACAGGCCTGGAAGCAGCGTTTGTGTTTGTGTTGGTAATAGACCCATTATCTGTCAAATAGGAAGAAATTAAATGGAGGAGGTAAAAGTTCGGGATATTTTGCCGCAAAAAGTCATAAAATAATATATTTAACCAGTTTTTGTTGCAATAGGATTACCAGTTAATAGTGCTTTAGTGATTTATTTAAGAACAGTTAAAAAAATCGAGTGGTTAAGTGTGTTTTAAGTGTGTTAATTGTAAAGGTGGCCAATTTTGTTTACATTCGCGGTGGTTTTTTCTTGTTTATTTAGCGGAAAAATGTTGAATTTGTGTAGTAATATAATAAAAAGTGCTTTTTGAATGATTAAAGATTATTATAGAATATTTATTAAACACATTAAGTGCAAGTACCACCATACAACATGCATAACAATAACTTTTTCACTTTTCCTTCATATTTTTCTGCACTTATGTTTTTAATAAGTATTCTATAATAATCTTTAATCACTCAAAAAGCACTTTTTATTATATTACTACACAAATTCAACATTTTTCCGCTAAATAAACAAGAAAAAACCACCGCGAATGTAAACAAAATTGGCCACCTTCACATTTAACACACTTAAAACACACTTAAACTCTCAATTTTTTAAATTTTCTTAATTAAATCACTAAAGCACTATTCACTGGTAATCCTATTGCAACAAAAACTGGTTAAATATATTATTTTATGACTTTTTACGGCAAACTAATGCAAAAATATTCCGAACTTTACATCACGGCGTATAAATCCAACAAAAGTAACAGATTCTGGGACTACGAGCAGCTGCGTTAGGGTTAGTGAGATAGGCAACTTCCAGGCCTGTACTTGAGAAGGTCTTGTAGGCCCCCATCCACGGTCACACATGAAGAACTTCTTTCGAAAAAGAACAATCATTTACACACTCATAGAAGTTTTGACATTTCTAAGCCATCAACGGGGAAAATGAAATGATTTTTTATGAAACAAATATTTATCGGAAGTCAAAAAATCAAAACTAACCGAGTTTTACATGTTTTATATGACATTCACAAAAATTTCCACATCCATTGAAGCAGGTATGAAGGAAATATTAAACCAGACGAATATTTTCTTCATACGCCGGCCAACTTCGAAAATGTGCATTTTTACACGCGCACACAATGAAATAATTTCGATGTTCGCCGTATGTCTCATACTTGTGTAACCGTGGATGGCGGCCTTATGAGGCGAAATATCAACTCGACCCAGGTAGGAGAGCTGAGTTGGGTTGAATGGACCCAGTTTCAATTCGATCCCTGTTTATGACTGGGTTCAACCTGGGTTGGGGGCCCATGCACTACAAGGTCTTATACGTTCAGGGAAAGATTGACAGTGTGTGGTGATTTTGGTTTTTGGCTTTATGATTAGGGGCCACACCCACACTACAAGGTTTTATGCGTTCAATCAAAAGATTGACAATGTCTAGACAATTTTTCTGTCCTATCTTCTATGCGTCCTTTTGCACTAACATAATACTCGACATTATACCATGGCCAGTAGAAGAACATGACGGACTGGTAGTACAAAGGGCGATTTCTCTGCTTAGGTTTCCACATGAAACGGTTCGAAAACTGCATACCGCAATCGTTAAAATGTTACTGATAAGAAAACTAGCAGACAAAACATACAAATCGCTTGTTGACTAGTATAAGAAAATCCTAAGATGTTTCAACATAATTTATTTGTATTGCTCTCCGAATTGTCTTTGCTTATCAAGTTGCTTCGGTGTAGGCTTCTCTCTCGTCAAAAGGCGTGTTGAAAGGATTAAATTGGTAAACACACCTGAACTTAATCATCTACCCACATTGGAAATTAATTGGATATTATAATTATCTTTATACTTACATTATTTATTATGAATCCAAGTTTAGTACAACAAAGATTATTGATTTGCATTAACTTCATAGACCTCTAATTGATTCTTGCGAAATCCATCACAATAAAAACCAATTACTCTTTTATTCACATTATAGCTTAGCATTAATTTATATTCAATTGCCAATATTATGAAAAAAGGTTGATTTAGATGAAAAGTATCAATTAATGATCTTGGAATGTTTTCTTCTCATTTAATTATTTACAAGACAATTTTTCATAAACATTATTGTTTTTTTTACTTATTTTTAATCATGAACATCTATCATGAAATTGTTTTTTTTTAAACATTAATATAATTATTGTTTTGCCATTCTGATTGCAACAAAATATTTTCTCTCGTATGAATTATAGTACTATAGTATAATAGGCAATAACATTCTTTCTTTTCTTTTGTAATAGTAAAATTCTCTCTTCTTTGTGCAACACTTTGTAAAATAAAGAGAAAATATTTTTGCTTCGTTTAGCTAAATAAAATTTACAACTAATTGAGTCATAACAAGAACAACATCAATTTGAAATATTCAATTATTGTTTGTTAATAATACAATTTACTATTTATATTGGCCAAAATATATTTATTTATTTTTAGTTTGAGTTTAATTTTTGGGCTTGTTTTTTTTAATTTTTCCTCATTAATCTGTTTTTTTTTCTTTACAAAATAATTTTTTAACGAAATGAGAGAAGAGAAAATATTTAAAATTTCTTAAATTACAATAGAACAGAATAAAATACTGTAACAGTTTTTTTTAAATATCAACAAAAATCTTTTAGCACTTTAAATATTGTTTCTTTTACCTCGTATATTGAAAACTATAATTATGATACGATGAAAACTACTAATTCAAAAAAACCAAATTAAAGAATTTTAATAAGAATAAGTAAATGTAGACAGGGAGGGAGGTATATCTACTCCAGTTTTGTTTACTTTCTCTTATATATAAAACTTGAATTAAATAATAACAAAGCAACGCTAATTTTTTTAGCGATGTTATGATGATAATCAACAGTGCGTATGATTGGATAAAATAACTCAAAGCGAAGGAAGAGTTTTCTTTACTTTTAAACTTTCGTATCGACCATATCGATGTTGATTTTATAATAAACATATGGGTAATATTCAGATTGGCCAAGTCCTAGTCCAGGAATATCAACATTCTGAAATTTAAAGAACGATCAAATAGTACTGAAAAAATACATAGATTATATTTGATTCTTACATCCTGACCGTGGTGACCACCTGATGTTGAAGCAGAACCATCTAAATGGCCATAAAGCTGATTCAGAACTTCACGTAATCTTTTCACGCTTTTCCTGCTTGGGTGAACTAAAATAGCTTGGAAGTTTACTGGCAGCCCATATCTGCAAAATTCGATTTACTTAATAACATTGACTGACCAATAATTCTTAATACTGAGAGTTGGTTTCCCTAATCCTAATTTTTCCTATTTTTCCCGGATAATGTCATATATTCATAATTCTCTTCAATCTTCACAGAAATTCCTCTTGCCTTTTTCTTCTGCGCATACCATAGCGTAGAACCAGCTTATGTTTCTCTTTTGTTTTGTCCATGCACTTTAAAGGCTCGCGCAGACTAGGACGGGCCGCACCGCAGCGCATCAGAAATACGCAGAAATACGCCTAGTAAGCGATCCGCCAGTACGAAAATTATGTGGAAAGATTTTTGTTATGCGATGCGGCCCGCCCTAGTCTGCGCGAGCCTTAATGTCGCAGAAAAGTGGACTGCAAGCTGTGAGGAACAGCCGAGCAAGCTAGGCCGAAATTACACTATTGTGTTGTGATGTGTTGTGGCGCTCTGTGCCTAATCAGAAACCCCAGATCGGGACGCGCCACTCCACAACACACCATAATAATGTAATCAGCCCCATATAAAATATATGAATTAGATCACGACACAGAGCGCCACCACACACCACAACACAGTACTGTAATTTCGGCTTTAGTCTTGTGTTATCGTGTGCCGTTTTAAATACAACCCGTTTATTTGGATTATTTGGATATAGAGTTCCCAGCTAACGGAGGAGGAATTTATATTCCTTAAGGAGATGCCTGTTTGCGATTTGAAAGTCATTCCATCGCAGATGTTTGGTAAAATTCCCACCTATGATGTTCAGAGACGAATCAGCAAATAAGTGCAGACCAGACAGCGATGATATCGTGGAGCAAGACAGTAATTTGTTTTGGAACTGACCCCGCCGAACTTCACGCGATTCTTAAGGCCCCAATCAATAATGAGTTCGATGTCGCTGTTGATGAAATTGGACCTGAGTTCACGAGCAATGACAACAAAATCTTGCACGTGACTGCCGGACTTATGCGACGCGATCGTCTGGTGTTAATCAAGAGAGTGCGTTCCGAGCCTTAAAGTTTTGTGTTAACAGTTAACAGGATAAAACCCTCAATTTGTGGTAGATTTATTGAAAAGCATGTTGAGACTTTGTGTATCCGAGTTAGAGGAAAAGGATATTTATACCATGAACTTTCCTTAACACAGTCCTTTTACCCTTGTACTAAAACATTCAATTCATGGGTCAGCATAGTTCAAACAAAATAATGCAGAAACAGACGAATATTAATAATATTTTTATGTACGAACACATGCTGTAAAATTTACATAAGTAAGAAGTTTCATTGTTCAAACATGATATTATTTTCGTAGATTTTTTTCTTTTCTTTGCCAGCGATATTTTCAGCACATACTTCTTAAAATTCAAAAATACATCTTCCTGAAAGATAGCATTCATTCATTCTTTGGGGCGCCTTAGCGGGCACTGCGAACTATTTTATTTGATCTATTGTGCCAACCCCGTCGTTAAAAACTTTTGATATAGCCTAAACCCTGGGAGCAGTGAAGCCGAGATCGAGGAGATTCAATCGTCTCATCTAAATATTTTTAGCTCTGTCCTCTTGAAATTTAAAAGCATGCCCGTTTTGGCTTTGTCGATTTGAATGAATCTTTTAGCTTGACGAGCGCTTTGGGCCCTTGTCCAGTTACGATGAAACAGCTGGTCGAGCCAATTCTTCATGGGAAATCTTATATGGCAGCTTGCTAAGCTGCAGAAAGGTTCCGGTCCAACAAGTGATGAGTTTCCCCCACTCTAGCAATTTCATTACCAATGCGACCTTCGTGGCGCGGAACTGATTGTTCTGGCGATATCATCTGCATAGGCTTGTGCTTTCAAACCTCGGCTATTCAGGTCGGCAAGAAGTTCGCCGATTATGATTGACCATAGGAGAGGTGATAGGACGCCTCATTGAGGACAGGGCTTAGCAGCCATTACCCGCTGAGAAGCGACGTGATCCATCTCGGAGTGGGGGTTTGATGCCTTTTATACTGCGGTTTCATTGATCGCGTCAAAGGTAACTTTGTCTAACGCAGCCTCAAAAGTGCAAAAAGAGATTTCCATGGCCGGAGGGATCTCTCGATATCTCCCACTTGGACGTGAATGAAAGTCTCTGTAGATCGGCCAGGTAGGCGAATTGCATGTAATGGAGTGGATTCGCTGTAAGAACCTCTCTAACATGCTTGTCTACAACTTTCTCTATCGTTTTCAGGAGAGGCTGAAGGGTCGATAAGATTTTGCTTCCTTATACCATCTTCTCCCCGATTTAAAGATAAAGACCACCCTAATCTCTCTCCAGCACCTCGGAATATGGGCCAGCGCAAAGCTAACCCGGAATAATGGCAGTGTTAAGTGTGTTAAGATTAGTTACTTTTAATAATAGAGAGGAAGAATTAATATAGAGAGATGTAATTTCTGATTTACGAAGTAATTAATTCATATAATTTAATATAATTTACCTCAAAACAGATTCCACAAACACTCGTAGAGCTTTTACATGAATCCAAGCACAAAAACATTCACTGAAATTAACTTTCAGCCACCTTACAAGGGGTCCCTATAAATTATGAAATTAATACTCTATATAATTTTAATATCTTAGTAACTTACAAACTGCTTCTTTTTATCAGTAACCAATTTTGTAATTTCATTTTTTCCCGCTGCCAATTCTTCTTCATTGTATACAAAATCTCTTACAACAAATTTCTTCTCTCTTGCATGAAGTTTAAACTCGTCAACAACTTTTTTGAATAAAGTAACATTAAATAACATATATTCTTGATCCTGAGTAATTAGCATAGATGAACGTGGAACAATCATATCAGTAAGCTTTTCGTAACCATTTAGCCAATCATTGCCCAAAGATCTGTTATGATTTTTTTTTTGAAAAATAGACAAAAAAATACAATTTATGAAAAACTTCAAAAAAGGATACTTACTTAGGGACTATGACCAAAAGTGTTGTTAAGTATTCAGAATCGAGAATAAAATGATCTCTTTTTACCAAATCTGCCAAATTGCGACTTAACAAACTTCCGCTAGAAACAAATCGGAAATAATTTTCAATTTTCAAATTTTCATTTTAAAACTCACGTTTGTTTCTTTTCGAGATTTTGAAGATTCCCCTTCAAATTATTGTAAGCGGTGGATTTTGTTTTATGATCGGCATCAATTTGACCGACTTGTTTGGATATAATATCAGCAATATTCCTTAACGATTGTTTAATTGGATATTTCGCCATATCCCATTGAAAGCGGGTTAAGTAACTTGGAAGATCGGCTAAAATGATAATAGATTACTTTAGTTAATATACAATAACTAACAATTGCTTTAAAGTATTTTTATTTTATCAGCAAATTATAAGTTTCAAGGTAAAAAGCACATTTCAGCCGAAAAAAATTACCGATTGAGAAAAATAACCAACAAAGCAATTATACAAATTTAAGGTAAATTTAAAATTAAAAATCAATATTAAAAAAGCTGCTGCTCTACCACAAGTCACAATTAATAACATTTTAAAAATTAAACGTATTTTACACAACAATTATTAAAAACCATTTATAGCAAGAAAAAACTGTAATAAATTCTATATAAAAAACTTAAATCAACGAAATAGAATTGCTTACGACATTTTTAGTAATAAACTTTACACAAAAACATATCAAGTTAATTTAGTCCTACAATTTTATGTTAAGATGGTTATTTTTAGATTTATGACTATACTAGTTTTGTGGTAATTATATTTCCACAATAATTTCTTAATTATATTCACTTCTTTATTCATTTTAGTTTTAGGACGGTAGAAATATATTTTTTTAATTTTTATCATCGCATACACATATTTAAAACATTTTCCTAAATAGCAAGAAATCCATTACTGACCTATAAAGAGGAACTATTAAATCATTATTTGCTTTATTTAATCGATTCAATCTGGCTTAGGGCATTATTTATGTATGTTTTTATAGGGTAAAGTAGCCCTAACTTTGTAAATTGAATTGATATTTATAAAAAAGAGATGCATGGTAGTAACATCGTTTTTTCATGTAATTAGAATATAAATTTAAATTTTTATTATGTCAAATGTGAAGAATAAAATTCGATGGCTTATATTTTAGTAAGGATAAAGGCAAACCTTCTTCTATTTGCAGAACAGTTAATATTCCATTATAATTTTCACGAGGTTGGCCCATATATTGTGCGTCGCAAGAATAATCATCCAGGCATTCTACGGCCATCAAAACATTCTTACAACAGATAAAATCGCTACCTTGGAAGAATACCGGCACAACTCGAAAACCACTAGTGTGGAGAAAATCCCATTTAACCATTTAAAGATTTAACTAAAGGTCATCTGAAGATCCCTTACCTCCACAAAATCATATCAGCAACATTTTCCACTCGGTTTAAAGTACATATGTACATAGAAGTTATTTTTGTACACTTTTTTTCTTCGTTTTAATTTTTTGAGTTATGCCAGTTTTCTTCCAAGGTAGCGAAATCAATATATGTATTAGAAAAATTGTTTTTGTTTAATTAAGCCGCCTGTTTTGGAAATGCGACAAGAAATTTAATTTTTTTTCTAAAACATTCCAACTGTACAAATAAGAAGAAAATACATACATTGTAAAAACCGAATTGTAAATGTAATAATTCAGGAAACAAGAAATCAATTAACTTCTAGCGTGATTAAAGTTTTAGTTTAGTTTGGTTTTAAACTAGAAAATATTGAACCAAATCAGAAACAGTAATGCACCGAAGTTGCTAAAAAACTAACGAGAAAGAAAATTAATCAATTATCATAAACTATCTAAATACAAATTTGAACAACACAAGTTTATTTTACAATTAGGTATAAACGTTTTCGAATTACTTCATGTTAGTTTAAAAGGAAAAGGCTACCATCAATATATGTATGCATATCTCGCAATTTCACAAATCCAGTTCAGTCCCTGATAACATAATACTATTTTGTTTGCTTAATCAACTTCCCTTTTAAGTTTGGAAAGGATTATGTTATAAGTACCTATCAAGTTGAAATGGAAGTAAACCAACGTAATGAATTTTTTCTTCATACTGCTGCTCTTCGCATAGCGTATTCACTCAATACATTTTTCCAGTAAATTTTCCGGCGTAATTTCCTTGTAGTTAAAACCACATCAACCAGTAGTAGTACTTAAAGCCATATCAACATCATTGGAGTTGCAGTATCATTTTGATAAAAATAAGGACCAAAACTGAGATAATGCTTTTCACGACGAAAACGAAAATCCCCACCTTCAATCTGTCAGGTTGGATGGCCACATCCTTATTTTTCGAACATCGAGGAAAGGTTTAAGAAAGCCTGAATATCCTTCTACGCCTGTAAAAAGACCTTTGTCTCTTGCATCTGCTCCCTCCCGATCTTCACATCAAACATCTAGGGCCTGATCATGGTTGGCGCTTGAAGTGAGAAATGGCGCGGCGACTGTAAAACGGAATCATAGTTCTCGAAAAAACTGACATTTGTCGGGAAAAACGCCTTCAGGTGTATCACTGTTGGACTTTTTAAGAGACAAAGTTACGTTTTTCACGACTGATTTTAAATTTTTTTAATTATAAGAAATGTTCAAACATTTTCAAGCGACAACCATAAGGTTTTTATCGAAAATTGTCATGTCGCTGCATTCGCCAACTATGATACGAAAAACGACAACGACAAACGGCGCTGTCATTTTTTCGCCGCGCCAACCATAATAAGGCCCCTAGCCTCGTGTATTACCCTTAAATTGAGGGAATCCGGGACCTGGACGTCAAAACCCCATAGCAACATCTTGAACTTGCTACCCGAGGGTATGGTCGCTAGTTTCACAGACTACCTTCCCCCTAGATTGTCCTTCAGGAAGGGTTTCTCCGTCGAAATATTTTCAAGTATAGAGTGGAGAAATGGAGACATCTTGAGGAAGTTCTATATACGGATATTCACCAACGGAAGACTTCAGAGAGCGTCGGGGCGGGGATTTATCGAGAGACCACTAACAGTTCACTGTCCTGGCACCTAGCGGTGCTCGCTAATATGTTTCAAACAGAAGAGCTGGCGATCTTGAAGGCCTGCAGACAATGATCTTCGAACCATCACAAGGATGTAGTATTGAAATTTTCATAGATAGCCAAGCCTCTATAAAAGCTCTGATTCAGTAATGCTAGTGGAGCGATGCAGAGCTGACTTAGATGGGCTCGGTAGAAAGCACAACGTGGCAATTTGGTAATAGCCTTACTCTCATGTAGGATTGTGTGGATTAGAAAAAATACGAAAAGAAAGAAAAAATTGACCAACTGAACTCGAATAGTAAACTCTATTTAAGACACAAAATTATCAAAATGGCTATACATGTCAGAGTTTTTATCACCTTTTCTCTGTGAAAGACTAGAGATGAAAAGAAAGCGTCTTTGTACTATCGACGGTTCTATCTAGGCAGCATGCTCTTATAGGAAAGATAGTAGAGAGAATAGTGAAAGAGCAGCTAGTGGTCGAACAATGCTTTTTCTCTGCTTGCAGGTCATGGCAGAAGAGAATGCAGGGAATTGTAGCAAAGGAGGAAGATAAGAAAGAACTAATATTATCTGGGTGATAAAAGTAGAAAGAGGGAAGCCAATGACTTTGGGTGAAATCCCACCAAGGAGCTCTGGTATGGTAGTGGGCACCTCAGGCTCCAGGCTTAATGTATCATTTTCAAAAGATATATAACCGCTACAAGAGGTAACAATAAAAGAAACACAACTTTCTGGAAGATCAGGATACAAAAAAACATAATTTTAAATCATTAGTATAAACATATAATATTATAATATTGATTCAAATGCAGTTATTCAAATTGTAAATTTTAAATTGAAAAAAAAATACAATTATTCAAAATAGGCTTTAGATTTCTTATCAAAGTGTGCTTGACATTACGAAAGAAATCGATAGTGACGATAAAAGTGATTATTATATATTATCTAACTGAGAAAAACACTTACTTCTATTAAAATAAGATTTTAATCAGTTTTTTTTACTAATAGCTTCTTTTTAAACAGCACTAAAAACGTTGTTTTCAATACTATAAAAATTTAAATATATATTTAAAAAATATATAATACATATAAAATGGTTTTTATGTATAATACACTCAACACATAAAATAGCGATAATCTACAAGAGCTGCAAAACAATTATTTTCATTTTACAATAATCATTGCAGTCAAATGATATCCACACCACCAAGTGAGCTGTGAAAAAAGAAAACCACAAAAAAACTAACCTTTACAATAGATTTAAAGAAATTTTTTTTTAAAGAAGAGTGAAATTGAACTAAAATTAATAATAATTAATTATAACAATATTTGTACAGAAATACATTTAACATTTTTAAATAAAAAAACAATTATTTTAATAAAAAGTAATATAAATAATATTTCAAAGAGGTGAGAAAAATGTTCAAAGAACAATTTGCCATATTATGTATAAAAACATCTTAACCAGGGCCTAACCTGGACTAAGTGGCATAGGTGGTGGCTCCCCTACTCCGTCCCTATTTAAATCAACATCAGGACTTGACTTGCCATGACTACTGCCACAACAACTACTCACTGGGGATGATCTATGGGTTGAGTGAATTCCGCTCGTCATATTTATTTGACTTGATGATCGACTTCTGTTTTATTTTTTTTAATCACAAAAATTGGGTTTTATAAGCAAAAATTAATTTTAATTGATTTTATTGTTGGTTACTAATTTTGATTGGTAAGTTTGAAAGTATGAATTTTACTTTTGAACTGATAACTCACTTTTTCTACGGCATGTGTAATAAAATCTGTTTTCTTTGCTATTTGTGAAACTCGAAAGAAAGAAAAATTGCAATGGGCTGCACAGCAGTAAAACTTTCATACTAAAATCAGGTTGCAGATTTTTTAGTTGTGTACAGTTAACAAATTTTACCATGGTAAAAAAGGATAAAATTACATAGAAATTTTTTGGAAACAAAAAATGCTTTAAAAGACTACTTTCCAAATTACACATTTCATGAGATGATTGACGAACTTGATTTTTCCCCAATGAACAAAAGTGAATTGCGGGTTTAACAACTAATTTTTATATGCACTGAACCACGTCGAAATCAAGTCATTTTTGAAGAGATTGACAACTGTTAAAGAAAAGTAAATCACATAATGAAATAATATGCGAAAAAGATCGTGATCAAAGCAAAAGGAAACGGAATAAATTCTGGATTGCAGCCAAAGTAAGCAATGTTGTATGGTTAATAAAAATAAAAGATATTCTTTTTTATGCGAAAAACCCAAGCTTAGGAGTCACCCTTTGTACTACCAGTCTGTCATGTCGTTAAGGTCATGGTGCAATGTCTAGTAGTAAGCTTGGTTTGAAGAATAGAGGAGACTAGGAAAGGTTAGAGAGGGTCTGGGCTGGAAAGTGCTCGAGGAAATGTTGATTATTCCACAATCGAGTTATTATATTCTTAAACGAACTTCTAGACCGTATTGTGCGCGAAAGGAGGGGCTGTAGAGTGTGGGGGTGGGCCGAGCGGGCTAGTCTGGTGTTATTGGAAAAATGTTGCCGTACAGACAGGAGGTTCTTAATTTCAGTAAAACAGTGACTATGGTAATAGCGATAAGGTATAGAAAGGGCTGCTACATCCCTACGGTGGCTTAAAGAGGCGCGAAAGGTGTATCACCAAAGAGTTTGATGGCACGATTTTGCACCTTGTCGCGGCAGGCAAGATGCCATACGATTCTATCGCCTGGTAAAATAATTCATTCTAATTTCAACAAATTATGCTATTAAGAAATAAAAGTACCAGAATTTATAGTAACTATCAGAATAGCATTCCGTCCTAATGACACCAGAGACTTGCATAGACTTCAAACGCTTTGACAACTGGACAAAAATTAAGAGAGTGAGGCTGTGCCATCCAAACTACAGTTCTCATCTTGTAGTATATTTTTTTATGGAAATTACTAGAGTTCAGAGGCAATCCGCTTTGTACTGTCCATGGTTCTATTATTGAATGCAATGTCGGGCAGTGAACTCTAGTCGGAGGGATAGCAGAGAGAAAAGTCCAGTTATTTCACTTTTCCCTCTGCTACCTCTACCAGAACAACGCCAGAAAAAGTAATCAAAACAAAAATGACATTACATATTTTATTCTGAAATAATATAATCAACATGCGGTTTTACCCCATTGGCTCCCATTCAATATTACAACGACAGAACGTTTACTTCGGTGATTGAGTAGGAGATGGCTTCCTAAAATAATGGTAGTTAGTTGGCGAGTGACGTGACTACGAGGAACGCGGTGGAATGAAACTGTCGATACCTACAAACGTATCGAGGGAAATATCACTTTGCACACCACCTTGCGACAATTAGAATACGATGTTTGTAGATCTAGTCGCCAGGAGTCTTTTAGATTGACAATGAGAATATTAATTTAAGGTCGAAGTGACATCTGTCACGTCACTCGACAACGAGAATAAGGCACATTATACTTACAGGCGATGGAAGGAGAAAGGACATGGATTTTTTTCAGTCAAGAGAGAAGGCAGCAGACACGTCGTCTGTAAAGGCTAGTACACACTAGTAGACCATGTTGAGCGATTTGTATATAGACCGTCTACAGACCATGTCTATAGCCCGTCTATGGAGACCGTACTTTGTCTCGCCTAGTGTCCACACTATGATTTGTATTTTGTCTCCGTCAGTCCATAATTTAGGATGTTGTTTGACCACATTTCGAAAAGAAAGTTTAAACACTGTAAATAAAAACGGTCGAAGCACACACTCGGTAGGTGGAGAAAGAGAGGGACGTGTCTCGCGTTTCGTCGTGAGGTCCACACTGGCGAAATGTTGCGCGATGTGTCTACCATTGCATGTGGTCTCCCATTCCGATTGAGACCGTAGACCTGCGATTTTTGGTCTCGCAACAGACTCGTAGACGGCAATTGGTCTATAGACATGTCTATGTAGACAACTCTAGACATGTGTCGAAGACCAAATTCGCTCAACATGTCTACAAGTGTGTACTAGCCTTAAGGACAATAATCGAGTAAGAAAGAAAGAAAGTTATGTATCTAGGTGGGAAAAATTTAAATACCCAGTATCATGCCGTGGAGTGGATTCGAACCACAGACATTTGGGATGGTAGTCACCGTCTTTACCAAGGTCTAATTATCAACGACTAAAACTTTTTGCTGCCGCTAGTAGCGTGAAAGATTTTATGTCTCAACCTGTTAACAAATGATAAATTGACTTTCCTGTTGATGATTTCACAAGTATTTCTTAGTTTGATATACTCTCGAAAAATCTTCAGATAGGTTAGGTTAGGGTTAAAAATGAGCAGGCTATGGTACAGTATTACCAGACTGTTGCTCTTAGTGGTGTAGAAGGAGAGTTATCTAGGTAAGACAAGCGGAAATGCGACGATTGGAATCGAGCCACAGGCCCCTGGAATGGTATGCGCACACAGCCGGTTCGGGTTCTGCACAGTTTGTTAATGATGTAAAGCTCAAAGAAACTTATGAAAATCCCTCAAGCCAAAATCTACAGAAGTAAAAGTCGACTTACAAATATTTATGAAGAAATCTTTGATTTATTAGGTGTGTAAGGGAAAGTTCTGTCGTTTTCTTCTAAAGAAAAAACAAAATTTTTTTCACTTCAATTGGCAAAGAAGTCCTGTGTTTTGGAGGCAAAGTATTCTTCCACTGCCATTTGGACACCCCCCTATTTATATATTCATTTCCATCAAAAAAGTTTTGCAGCGACCTGAACAGATGATAGTCAGCTTCCCAACCCAACTCTGCAATTTTCTGAGCGGTGTTTCTTACCAGGTTTGTTTGTCTAGCGTTGTCGTGATAAAAAATTACGCCCTTTCTGTTGGCCAAAGATGGACATTTACGTTGAATTTCTTTATTCAAAACATCCAAGTTGCGAACAGTAACGATCAGCATCGACCGTCTTATTTTCTTTCAGCAACTCATAGTGTACTATACCCTTGCGGTTCCACCAACAACACAACTAACGGTCGCTAAGGATCGACAACGCATAAAAGTGTACGTGTTCAAAAACGACAGAACTTTCCCTTATACCTAATAATTAAAAATTGAAGATTGCCCCAAATCTTACTTATTTGTGTTATTTTTCTATTTATGTTACTATTTACTATTTCTTACTTTACTATTAATATTTACTTTTTCTTAAAAATCCAGCGGAATTCAATGCTAAAAAATGCCCACCATAAACTGCATTTAGAACAACCTAAATAAGACACGTTCTTATTAATCTATAGGACTGTAGTCCATGCGCTGTAGCCAAAATTTTACTAAGACCTGACACTGAATCCAATAGAAATGATTTTTGGCACACGGGCAGTTTTTGAAGAGTACTTTAAGAAAAAAAATTGTTCTGCACGCGAACACCTAGGGAAACTTCGGAAAATTCCCGGAAAAACTCGAAAATTGATATTCTATCAATAACTTGGAAGGGGTTGAAAATTTCGATATAATGGATAGAACAAACTTGTAGAGCGTGAAAATCTTCACAAAAAAGGTATCTACATACATGTTTTTTCGAAGATTGCTTCCTATGAGAGATATGAGCTATAATTGATATTTTCAGATTTCCGCGCGAATAATTCGGGATATCATAACATTTACCTCGACCGACGCTCGACTAAAATCGCTGCAACTCCCTTGTTTTTGGTCGAAAATTCATAAAATAAACGGTATATTAAAGGAAAATTGTCAACAATTGAGGAGCCGGATCAAAGAACCGCACTTTCGCTCGCTCGACTCCAAAAAAACGTAAAATTAGTTCGAAAAAAAATTTTCTTCAAATAACAAAATGAAAAATACTTATTTGTTTAGAAAAAAAAGGCGCATCTTTTTGTTTCATACAATTTTTTTGTGGCATCATTAGTTTTTAAATAAACAACAAAAACCCGATTTTTTTTGAAACTTTTTTTTATCAATTTTTTTACTTCTACTCGTCATAACTCTCTTAATAATTATTCAATTGATCTGAAATTTTTTGTGTAAACTAATTACACATAGCTTTGAATGGTGACTAATTACACGTAGCTTTGAATGTGAGACAAATTCCGATTAAAAAATGACATGTCGTTTGTTTGTTATTAACTTTTTATTGCGTTGCCACGTGCGTCGCGCATCAGATTTTTCAACTTCAAAAAGTATCGACGGAATTTTTAATTTTAATTTGCTATAAGCGACAAAGTTGTTTATTAAGGTCTTATAAAGTTTTCTGAAAAATTTCAAAGAGTTTCATTATCATGATACATAGTTATACTCAAATAGTCAGATGCGCTGAGCGTGGTTTCAACTGCAAAATTTTTTTTATCGAATCTTCGTACACACCAAATTCGACACCTAATGAACAAGAAGTTCATGTCGTGTCATGTTGAATTCAGTGTGTACGGAGATTCGACAAGAAGATGTCTGCGTCGTCTGCGTCACAATCCATTTCAACCAGAACCACTCGACACAACGAAAGTCACTGCATAAGTACTCGACGTGTCGAAAGTCGTCGTTCGACGTTTTTCCTCGTGTCGCCTTCAGTGGATATAAACTGATTTGAATGTGAAGCCCTTCGTCGGTAACAGTTTTTTTTCCTTGTCGAGTTCTGTCGAGTTCTGTCGTGTCGTGTCGATGTCGAATTCAGTGTGAATACACTCGTTTAATAATAAGAATAAATGGGTGTCACAACAGAAAATCTTGTCGTGTCGTGTCGATGTCGAATTCAGTTTGAATAGACTCGCTTAATGATAAGAATAGATGTGTGTCGCGACAGAAAAATGTTGTCGAATTTCGTCGTGTCATGTCGATGTCGAGTTTGGTGTGTAAGCAGCCTTAGAGCGCGCCGTCCACTCCACGCGTCTGACTTTGTTTGATTATAACTATGCACCATGATGATGAAATTCATCGAAATTTTTCAGAAAACTTTATAAGACCTTAATACACAACTTTGCCGCTTATAGCAAATTGAAATCAAAAATTCCGTCGATACTTCTTGAAGTTGAAAAATCTGATGCGCGACGCACGTGGCAGCGAAATAAAAAATTAATAACAAACAAACGACATGTCATTTTTTAACCGGAATTTGTCTCACATTCAAAGCTACGTGTAATTAGTTTATACAAAAAATTTCAGATCAATTGAATAATTATTAAGAGAGTTATGACGAGTAGAAGTAAAAAAATTGATAAAAAAAAAGTTTCAAAAAAAATCGGTTTTTTGTTGTTTATTTAAAAACTAATGATGCCACAAAAAAATTGTATGAAACAAAAAGATGCGCCTTTTTTTTCTAAACAAATAAGTATTTTTAATTTTTTTATTTGAAGAAAATTTTTTTTCGAACTAATTTTACGTTTTTTTGGAGTCGAACGAGCGAAAGTGCGGTTCTTTGATCCGGCTCCTCAATTGTCATATATAGCTGGCGGTTGTCGGCAGAAGTGGTTTCTATTTGATATTCAAAGGTGAAGTAATGATCTTTGATAAATAAACAATGTAATTTTAATAATTTTTTACCATTTCCTATCGAATTGGCTTGACAAGCTGAGTTCAAATCAGATATAACATTCATTCCCAATTTATCTTGGGCCTAATTGAATAAAGTTTTTCTATACCTGTTGTTTTTTAGTTCGCTCATTTTTCATGACTGATATCTTTACAATCGATGTAAAAAAATCAAAATGGAGATTTCTGAAAAAGGCCACTTGTCATTCTATTGGCAAGACCCTGACCTTTTAGAATGTGTATCTAAGAGCCGGTTTAGACGGTGCGCTCCAGCGCATGTGCCTCACGAGCTTTGTGGATAAAGGGAGAAGTGGGGTGGTACCTCTCTTCATTCCCACTCCTCCCTTCATCACCAAACGTTTGTGAGGCACATGCGCTGAAGCGCACCGTCTAAAACAGCTCTAAGAATCCCTGATAACAAAGTTTTCATTCATCATTTCCTACATTTCCCGGAAATTTCCAAAAACGCATGAAAATTCTTCTTATAAGTCTCCCGAGTTTATCTTATCGACTAGAGCTTTATAAATGTGAAAATCTGTAGTTCTTTCTCGCGGTGACTTTAATTTTTTTTTGTTTAAATCTCAGGCCAATTTATTTTGAAATTCCAAGAGGCAATTTCCCACCTTGGGGACCGAGTCAGCACAAATGTACGTATAGTTTCTTTTGGGGTTTACCATATGAAAAATTTGGCCCGATTGGAGGAAATTTAGCATTATTACGAGTTACAGAAATTTTAGTCGAGCGTCGGAGTAAATCTTATGATATCCCGAATTATTTGCGCGGAAATCTGAAAATATCAATTATAGCTCATATCTCTCATAGGAAGAAATTTTCGAAAAAACATGTCGAGACCTTTTTTGTGAAGATTTTCACGCTCTAAAAATTTGTTCTATACATTATATCGAAATTTTCAATCCCTTCCAAGTTATTGATGGAATATCAATTTTCCGAGTTTTCCCGGGAATTTTCCGAAGTTTCCCTAGGTGTTCGCGTGCATAAATTTTTTTTCTTAAAGTACTCTTCAAAAACTGCCCGTGTGCCAAAAATCATTTCTATTGGATTTAGGTCAGGTTAAAACCCCTGGTTCCTGGACTATGAGAATGTTAAAAATTTCAATGTTTTAGAATATCTCAAAACTAAATAATGGACAATTCTTATGAAACAAAAGCTAGAACCTATAGCGATATGCCTTATAGGAGAATATCAAGTTGGTTCTAGGACAAACAGGCCAACATCGGACCACTTGCTCACCTCCACATATTCTGGAGAAAACTTGACAAAGAAATGTAGATATATGCTAGATATTTGTTGACTTTCAGCAGGCATCTATAAAAAGAAAGAGGTTGTACAAGATCCTATCGGAATTAATAATGCCCAATAAGTCACTGGCGCATATAAAGATACAAAATACAATGATTTCAACTTCGCGCTAAAATCGGTGATAACGTCAGTTCAGAGAAGTGCGTCAATAGCAACACACTCTGTACAATTACTTGGATATGCGGATGACGTGAACATCTTGGTAAGGTCTTTTTTGTCAGCAAAAGAAGCTTTTGTCGAACTAAAACAGGCGGTAAAGGACATAGGCCTAAACATCAACGAAGAAAAACAAAGATGATGCAACAGTCTAGAGCAGGAAGATTTAGAATGGGAAAAAATATAACTACATATCGACGAACATAACCGGGAAGTAGTCGATAAAGCAGTCTACCTTGGGTCTACAGTTACAAAACTCTCACTCTACAAAAAAGTAATACGACCAGTACTGTGTTATGGTAGCGAGACTTGGACTATGACCCAGGACATAGAGGAACGAGTCAACAGGTTTGAGAGAAAAGTTCTCAGATGCATAACGAGAGGACGGCACCAGGCGAAGGAGATACAATAGCGAATTGTATGAAATTTTTGCAGACCCAGAACTCTCAACATTTATAAAAATTAACAGACTAAAGGCACGATGCCTTAAGACTAGCCGGCTACGGAATCAGAATGAAGGACAACCTTATCCCAAAACGGCTTATGGTAGCAGAAATTTCTGGAAATATACCAGTAGGCAGACCCAGGAAGAGATGGATAGACTCTGATAGCTGAAGCAGAGGCAATGCTCAAAATCCGGAACTAGAGTCATGCTGCAAGAGACCGTCAAAGGAGAAACGCCCTAGAGTAGGTCAAGGCTCAATAAGGGCTGTAGCGCCATTGGATGGATGGAAATAATGCACAATGGATCTGGATATCTTCACTAACCAAGAAAAATCAGTTCAAAAGCAAAATTCAGATTGATCTATATTATTATAGAACACACACATGTATTTTATTAATACCTGCTTTTATTACATCCTCTATGAATTTGAAACCACCAATCAAATGTTTCACTATAATCATTATTAAGACTTTCATCACTTTGACAAGTACAATGTGTATCAAATTCACGCTCAGAACTAATGGAATTAGTAAGGCTCCTTTGTTTTGGAGAATATGTATCACGACTATTTAATAAATTCGATGAATGACCCGTCAATTCTGAATGATTATTCTCTTCAAGTGGTCCCGGACCTTATGTTCGCAGAGTAGATAAGATAAAAGTTATATTCATTAGTGAAGTTTTTAGATTTAGTTTTATGTTTTTATAGGTATTTTATTTTATTCAAATTGATAAATTACTTTATTATTGTTATTATTAATATTGTATTAAAAAATATTAAAATGTGTTTAATTGAAAAAAAAAATATTTAATTTAAATAAAATAAAATAATACAAAAACTAAAAAGTATAAACACAGGGAAAAATTTAATAAAGAAATCAAAAAAATGGGTTAAGCATTTAAAAAAGCTTAAAACGTTTTCACACTATTTCTAATTTTTTATTACATTTTTTTTTTGCAAATTATTAACTCATTTTTCTAATTTTTATGGCATGCATTTTTTCTTTAGTTTTGATATATCCAACCTCCACTACTGCTATTTATATTTGTTTTTTATAAATCAATTTTATTATTATTAAAATTTGTCTTTAATTTTGACAAATTGTTTAAATTTTGAACATATTTCTTAATATATTAATAGTAAAAAAGTAAAAAAAATTTTTGTTTATAAAATAATAACTTAAGTGGCAATCATTGAAACTCTGTACTTTTTTTTCAATAATATAAAATAAAGATAAATTGTTAAATATAAAGACACAAAGACAAAAGCAACACATAAAGCAGCAAAATAAGTAAGAAATGTTGCAAAGTATAATCGACACTAAATAATTTCCTTTGTAAAATATTTTTTTGTTAAATACACTTAAAATTAAGATAAATTTAAAATATTAGTAACAGATTTAAAAACTAACTTTTATAAGAAAATATGATTTAAACATTATTTAAAACAAAATTTAGTAACAGAAAGAATATCATGCATCATAAATTAAGAAAATTTATTGATCTTTTCTAATTCTTTTATAATATTAAATAAATTAATTTAAGTAACAAGCTTATACCTCCACAACGGAGACGTCATGAAAATTGCAGATGATGTATTAAATAAATCAAAAACAAGAAGTATAAATAAAATCAAATTTAAAAAAAAAAATAATGAGTAAACCGAAGAGAGTATAAATTAAGTGAATGTATTTTTTTTTTCTTGTATTAAATTTTAAAATTTTTAGTTAAATATTTTCTATAGGATTTTAACAAGGCCTCTGAAAAATATAAATATTATTAATAAAAAGCAAATTTAGCTTTGTTATTAGTTTTTAAATCTACATAAAAAATAGTGCGCACAAACAAATTATAAGATATACTTGCTTTATTGTTATTGTCAATCTCGGTTTAAGCTAATTTGATTATAAATAATAAGAAAAGCGGCAAACCCTTATTATTTACAAAATAAGAAACTATGAATTTATCATCTTGAAAACTGGAAAATGTTGCTTTTTTAAATAACACCATCGATGTACAGTATTGGCCAAAACTAAAGCAACCCCTTTTCAATATTTCATATATTTTTCATTATTTTGATAAAAACTTAATAAAAACAAATATCCAGTATTGCAAAATTTATATCTAAATATTTATTTATAAATATATCTAAAATCTTATCATAAGCGACATCTGTGATTCATTAAAAAAAACAATAATTCTGGTGTAATTTCTTCTCTCTAGCATACCGATTACAGAAATTGGTACAGAAAATATTTCTGGGCGATCTTGACCATTTTTTTTGCATAGGTTTTAGATAGGCACAGAAATTTCTTGGGTCTAGCATGCCGGGCTTTAATCTGGATCAAAGAGCCGGATGTGTCCCTATGATATTAATCCGGATTCCGTAAGCCAAGATTAAGTGTGCCAGTCTGTCTATGTCTAGGGCTTAAGGACGCAGTCATGATCTTAAGAGATTAAAAAAGATGCGGCACCAGACAGAAGAAGTGAAATGAAGCACTCCTTCCGAATGGACGGAACTGCAATACCTTAGTACTAAAAAGTTTGAGAAAGGGTGATAAAAAGTCAGTTACATACAACAATTTGTGAAAAGGATTTTGATCAAAGAGAAAGGGAGTATCATGAATGTTGTAACCGCTCAGATTATACCTGCAGATTTGATGGAATTGGAAGAAAATTCGGCTATATGATTAATTTTTATCTCTAACAAACTAATTTAAAAAAACGGCCCGAGTTGATCGATAGGAAAGTCGTTGCCTTCAATCACAAATTTAAGATATCTTTGACGACTCAAAGAAAATTGAATAAAACCACCCTAGGAAGTATTCATAGAATTCCTGTATAATGATAGTACATGGTCGCATCAGACTCAGTACCTATTTATTTTGTTCGCTGTATAATATTTGTTTATTTATTTATTTTAAAAAAGGGAGGCACTTAAATCCTCAAAATTCTAAAGTGACGGATAAATTGGACGTTTTCGACTTCACTCAAAAATTCGAAGAAGTTTTTCCAATGTACTTATAAAACAAAACTACTTCTTGATTAGTAATAGGAAATATAAAAATAACTATATTTACTTTTGAAATATCTTTAAAGCATCATTATATCTTCTTATAAGCTGAGAAGAATGTTTTAATAATCTTTCAATCATTCCATCACTCCAACCCAAAAGTTTTCGCCTACATTTAAAAATATAAAACTCTAGAATTTTGTATTATTTATTCTATGAAGTAACTCCAAGAATATTCCACTTTAATAAACTTATATAATATAAAGAAAGGCTAAAGTAGCTGTTGCTTAAAATTAGAGCATCTACAAAAAAATTCATGACAAATTAATTAAATAAATCACACTTTTGTTTTGCTTTGAAAATACTATACCTAACTAATGGGTTATTTACAAAAAAAAACTTTTTCACTCATTACAACACAAAAACCTGTCGTATACTAGCAAAACTTCGGCAAAAAAACACAGCTTTTTGGATATATGCCTCAAGGTTTAGTTATTAACAGTACTATAACACGACTCAATCAATATGCTTAGCCAAGATATAATCGCATTTAATGTATTTATTCTTTCTACCAAACTATCATTTTACAATATAAATTATACAAAGACATCATACACTACTCCAAACTATGTATTTACATTTTGCTTTGGAAAAAACTGCGTTGACATTCACGTATAAGTGAGATGTACTTTGCGGGTTTACTTGATAACAGTGACAATTCCTTCTTATGGTTCATGAATATCGTACAAATGACACATTATTTTAACCATCCGTTGGTCCAGTGGTAAAATATTTTTATGAATCTTTCTAAAACAGGAAAATTGCTTTAGGAGAGACTTACCAAAGCCAAGAAGATAAATCGGTATTTTGCATGCAATAAAGAAAGATGTAATCAAAACAAAAATAACAGAAATTATTTAATTTTGAAATAATATAAATCATTAATGACTTTGAAATCCTTTGAAGGATAATTGATAAATGTAGATCAAATAGGAAAAAGTTTATTGTTTAAATTTGCTCTGTAGTATTTTTTTATTATTAATTTACTACCGTGAAAATGCCCATTTGGGTTGTTCTACAAAACTGAAATAAATCAGGTGTATAACAATGTTGAATGCAAGCAGTTATAGACCAAAGATGTTGCAACTACTCAAAGCACTTCGAAGGACAAAATTCATAAAAGTGATACGTGGGATTTTAACCGAACTTACACAAGGCAGAACATTTGTCCCTTCCACGATGGAAAATTGTACTGAGGCCTCTCTTTCTAAGAGCTGTTTTAGATGGTTGTAATGTAAATACGTACTGGAGAGACCTTTCTTACATATTTTGCCGCAGTAAAATATCCAATTTGAAATCAGGCGAGGTGAAATTGTAAAATATAAATATACATCGTGGAGGCATAGGTTTCTTACTATTTGAGCCAGTTTAATGCATATTAGAATGAAACTCATGAAAAAATCATTTTATTGACATTTATTTTCTTTCTTTTTTTAATTTGCTTGTTTTTGTCATTTTGGCATTACAATGGGGGGACCTCGCCTCATTTGAAGTATGACATTATACTGGCTAAAGAGAAAAAAAGAGGTATACTTCTTATACACTCATTTTATAATCGTGTTCTACCCAACACTAGTTTAGAGTTCGAAGGGCCTAGAGCTCTTATTATTACTGCTGAAGTAGTGTGTAGAGTAAAATGCCTGGCGTCAGGGTATTTTATTAACAAGACGAAAGTGCCTTTTGGTAGAAATTGAACCTGGGTGAGATGGAAACAGATATCTTACTCTTATCTGATATCTTACAGTTATCCAATTCGACAGATCTAGCACACTCCACTTATTACTTACTCAAATCTTTACGGCACTATTTAGATGTCAAAACATTTACTTCAAATAAAATTTTTAAAAAAATTAATATTAATAGTTTTGTTATTTAATTCTTCTGTGTTGTGTTCTAGCATTAATTATAGCTACATGGTGTGGATTATACGCTTTTCTATTATTTTTTTATTACATTTATTTTCAAATGTATTTAAAATTTTAAATTTTAGATTTTCAAAATATAATAATAAGAGATAACGAATACATTTAAAATAAATCAACTTCAAGCAATCTGTGCGCACTTATTTTTAAAAATAAGAAAATAAAGAAAAAAAAGTCTAAATGCATTCCAAACTACTCAAATGATTAAAATCGAAATTTTGCACATTACATTCTTTTAATTATTATTATTTTTTAATTAGAAAAAATATCCAATCGAAAAATGTCTTGAAATTCCGTTGGAGTAATTTGTTCGTTTTATTTTTCGTATCTTAACTAAATAAAATTAAAACAAAAAAAAAACATAAATCACTAACTTACTGTTATTTGCCAGCAAATTCTCTTGAAGTTTATCTCTTTGATCTTCTAGAACTTCACCTAAGTAACAAGCAACCTTACGAGTTATTTGCTCCACATAGGTATCGAGCTTTCCCAAATCATCAGAGAGACCAACTAACTGATCTAAAGTGCCAACCTAAAATTAATTAATCACATTTAATATTTAATAGAAAAGAAAAAGATGAGAAAGAAAATGTTCTTTTTTTTATAATTTTTACTTACTTTCAAATCTGGAATATGAAATTTGTAATTAGTACACAAATTATTCTGTTTACTGGTGACATTATTCATAGTTTCCCATGTCTGCTGGCATGTTTTGTCACCAGGAGCAGAAATAAGCCAGTACTCCGCCATCATGGGGAAACGTTCTGTGGAAGATATTTAAATAATGAAAATTACAGCATCATAAGTAATAACTGAATGTTTATTGACAAAAAATGTATACAAGTCCCGAAATGGGGGCAGAACCTTGCCCTAGTTATTATTCTTAAAAGTTAATTAAGGCATTTCCGGCTTGCGTGAAACTACTCTGTAAACAGTAATGTTTTATTGATATCTTTAACAGACGAATGAGTTTAAATTGATATCAAATAATTAGAATTATGTAATATTCGATTTATTGTAAAATTCTCATTAGCACAACTAAGCTTGTCGTGAAGACTCGTAACAAGTTAGGTAGAGTTTAATATACGACATAATCAATTTGAATTAGTAAAATAATAGAAATTATTACCATAACTCACCAAGTATAATCTATTTTAAACTAAAAGTGCAAAGGAATCCTATGTTTATTAATAACACGGTAATCACCTTATTTCCCTTTTTAGATCTATTAAAAACAAAGAACGTCTATAAGGAATAAAGTGCAATAGCTTTAAGAATGTTTATACTGCAACTCTTACAATTGTGAAACAATTATACAATATACACACGATCAACCGCACGCACGGGTTCTATGTTTTATTATGCATCGTTAATTCTGGTTGAATATCTGTATAATTACTATAAAGTGATTGTTCGGTAGACACGTTTACGAAAGACAAAATAAACATAATTACAAATTAAAGATTTACAAGAAATTCCTCGTTTCCAAATTGCAACTGATGTGAAAATAAATAACGTATAACGAGGCAGAAAGAGTGACACATAAATTGTTTTCATTTGCATTTTATTAATTATTATTAAAGATTTGACAAGTTGATTATACAGGAACTGTTGCAATGGTATTGAAGACTAAAGGGAATCGAATTTGAATCCATCCAATGGCTTGCTCTTGGCTTGGCGTTTCTCCAAGTTTGATCTTGCAGCATGTCTCCAGTTCCGGATTTTGAGCATTGCCTCTGCTTCAGCCGTCACAGTCTATCCATCTCCTCCTGGGTGTGGAGCCGTTTCGGGATACGGTTGTGCTCCATCTTGATTCCGTGGCCGGCTAGTCTTAATCTGTTAATTTTTATAAAAGTTGCGAGATCTGGGCCGTCAAAATATTCGTACAACTCGCTGTTGTATCTCCTTCGCTGTATGCCGCTCGCTATCGTTATGCACCTGAGACCTTTTCTCTCAAACCTGTTGACTCGTTCCTGTCCTGGGTCATAGTCTAAGTCTTCCTACCACAGCACAGTACTGGTCGTATAACAGTTTTGTTGAATGAGAGTTTCGTTTTTCTGTGCACATATGTATCTTGAGCGCAGTATATGTTTTTGGGCATAAAAGGCTCTATTAGCCAGTAGTACTTTTATTTTCTCTTCGTTGATGTTCAGACTATGTCCTATGCCGCCTCTTTTAGTTCAACTTTCCAGCTTCTTTCGTTAATCTGTACTATAACCCGACCCATCTCCGATTCTTTTAAAAAAATTTTTACTTATGTATGTGGAATTCATTTTTCAAAAAATAAATCACCGCTCCCTTACCGTTTTCTAGTTATGAATTTTTAAAGTTGTGTAAAGTTGGTTAGTAGAAAAGTAATAACCGCCATATTGAAAATAAATAGTTCACGTAGCAGTTACAAATCTTATGAATTACTTCTTTTTTATTTTTGGTTGAGAAATAGCATTTCGAATATGGATTACTTTTCTCTAAATTTTGCCTCTAAGTTTTGATAACAATTCAGTAAATTTTTCCGGGAGCATTCACAAATGATTTCTAAACCCATCTATACGTTATTTCGGATTTCTGTAAGCAAACAACTACTTGCTCGTACTTCTGTTCTCGAATAAATCTAGCTAAATTTTCGCAGGAATACAAAAACTCTTCCACGCTCTGGTCGTCATCGCGATGTAGCTCAAGCAGGGGCGGCGGAGCATAATCATTGTGGGTGGGGAGTAGATAAGCGTTAAAATGTGAAAAGTTCGGCCAATTTATTTACTTGTTGAGTTATATGGTTTTAAATTCTTTGGTTATGGGGTTATGCCCGACTAGCATTTTGGGCGCGGGCAGATAGGGCCCATATGAGGGTAGCTCCACTGCCTCATGTGGACCCTGTGTGGATTGCTCTACAGGGCCCAAACAGGGCATCTAACGCCTTGCCTCATTCTCGCCTAATCATAAGGAATGCCCAATTTGTCCGAGGAAAATCATTGCTACCCGATCCCGAGGAAAATAAGCCCGAAAAATTTAACAATTTCGGCGTGGATTTATTAGTAATAAATAATTGCACCGGTGTTCAAAATTTTATATTTTTAAACGCGAGTGTCGTTTTACCAATGCGGTCCCCAACCAAGTACTAATCACGTCCAATGCTACTTGACCTCTGCAATCGAACCAGAATCAGTCTATTGAGTAGGCTGAATGACATGGAGCCTATGGAGACATCCCTCTTAGTCGGGTGGGGTTTAAAAAGATTAGGCTATATAGTTATAAGTTCGTAATAGCTTCGACCAAGCTACTTCGTCGTCAACCACTGAGATGGTCCTCCAAAGTTCTGGGTTATTAGGTGTACATAAAATATTTTGGGTGTGGATTTCCCCACCCCAAGCGAAAGTGCGTGTGCATTTTTCCTTCCATCCCCACGCGCTCCGCCGCCCCTGAGCTCAAGTGGAAGGTACATGATGTGAGGAAAAATTCGAGTTCCTTTGGCGTCCAAATAACAAAAAGGGTACTCAAAAACGTGGAATTCAAGTAAGTGCATCAGCCATACAAAGAGTATTGAATGTCAATAATTGCATGGCATAAAGAAACCATGTATTTTTGCTGATAAACGTGTAAAAGCCTTAACTTTGCCTAAAAACACCTAAAAGCTACTCAAACTTTTTAGGAAAATGTGCTTTTCGTTGACGAGAGCAAGTCTTAGGTATTTGGTCAAAAACAAAACGGGACCAACCGGCTCCTTCCGTAAATCTCACTTCCACGGTGAAACATGGCGAATTTTTAATAATGGTTAGTGGATGCACGTCGAATGCCGCGAAACGGAATCTTGTTTTCATTGTGTCTACAATGAAAAGAAATGATTATCTTAATATTTTAAAAACAATGTAAGGCCAAGCGTTTAAATTAGTTCTGGTATCTCGTTGGACCTTCCAACAAGATAACGACCCAAAGCATCCAGCGAATGAGAGAATTGCTACTGTACAACACCCCTGAGAGGCTTGACTCTCCTTCACAATAGCCAGACCTTACTCCCATAGAACATCTATGGGACAATAACGTCCAAAAGAGGTCTCCTGACTGCATTAGCGGAGAAGTGGAAGAAAATTTCACCCGATATTACCTGAAATCTAGTAAATTCGATGCTGTCATAAAAACAAAAGGACTTCCCACAAAATACTGATGCCCGTATTTCATATCTATATATAAAATAACAATTAGTTATTTCCTGTTGTTCGTATACTAACTTTTGACTGCATTTTTTTATGAGATTTCTTCTTTTACCATGAACTGCTTAATTTTCTTAGTTTATTATAATAAATAATGAAATTCAAAATACTTCTAGGGGATTCTCACTCCAGAACTTTTGACACTCACTGTATGTAGGTGAAGACTTCAATTCCAAAGTTTGTTTAGAGATTGTAATCGTTACTAACTCATTGTTTTTTAAAGTGGAAGGCAGTAGTTTATAGATTGGAGTGTTCATATATTTTTAAAGATTATATAAATGATTAGTTCCAAGAAGCATCACAAAAGAGAGACCTTCGATAATGTCTTGCCAATGCCAATAAGTGTGCAGGACTGAGAGGAACTACTAAAGAAACCAAGCAATAAAGAATAGTTAGTTTAAATCTATTCTGTAAGTTCAAATCTACCATTCAAATCTACCAATTAATCCCTTAAAAAACTAATTATACTCCTTAAATACACATGCAAGTTTAAATCAATTTTAAAGTTTATTAGAAAAAAAATTTAATATCACCAACGTGAACAAAAAATGTCGGGAGACTCGAGACCAATGAAGTAAAAGAATTGGATTACAATTGGCGTTTGAAAGATTTAAGCCATTTAATCAAGTGATATAAAGCGGAACTTTCTTTATATTCAATAATAATAATGAATTGTTGATTTTACTAAAAAAATTTAAACAAATACGTACATTCTTAAATTTCACGAACAGCAAGTTTTTCGCCATTTCTTCTATATTGTCCAAATAAATATTTTTTTAAAAGAAATGAAATTTATTTATTTTGGAAAGTATAAAAAATATTGAAACTTAAATTTCATGGATTACCTGTAAATTGTCATAATTTTAGAATTTTTTAATGCATTTGTGGTTAAAACACAGTCGACAAAAAGTATAGATTTTATGTAAAACAATCATAGTGGCGTGTGTGAGTCGGAAAAAAACCCGAAAATGGTAAATATTTTGAGCCGGAACAAGAGTACCTCCCCCGCGTTTTCGAGGATGCTGAGCACGGTGGTGGTGGATAAATTTTTTTAAACCCCTCCAATCCCTTCCCGTAAATAAAACAAAACAAAGACGAGATGATTGTTGGGCATTACAGGGATTGGAGTGGTTTTAAAAAATTTATCGAAAACGGGGGGAAATATATTTTGGCGCTGATATTACAAAAAAAAAATCACCCCTTTTGAGGGAGAGTATTGACCGGTGAAGGGGTTGGTGGGGGTCGGAAGCGATATCCAACACCACCACCGTGCTCAGCACCCTCGAAAACCGGGGAAAGTGTTTTTGTTTACAGGGAAACCGTGTAAAGCGCGTTTAACCTCTCTTGGGGGTGGTTTTTGGCCATTTTTGGGGGTTACACTTTGCATTGAAATTGTAACAACGCCATCGTGCTCAGCATCCTCGATGTCCGACTCACACACGCCACTATCACTAAGGTAAACATTTTTCATTTTTTGCGTGCGATTGGTGCCTAGGAAAACTAGTTTAGATAAACTGTGATATTTTTTTTATGAGAAAAACCAAGCTTAAAAATCCGATTTTACTTCCAGTCCGTCATGTCGTTCAGGTCATGGTGCAATGTCAGAGCCATCACCGATGAGTTTTATGTATTTCGTCATGCCAAGCTAAAGTGGTTTTTGAAGCTCTAGCCCCAGATAAATGAGTTGCAATTATAAAGATTAGGGTAAGTGCGCGTGAAAGACTTGACCCCTTCGGAACTTGGCAGATATGATGTGGATTCAACGCCATCCAATGCTGATTTTGGAGAGAATAGAAGTAATTGCTATTGGACGGTAGTTGAAAGGGTTATTAAATTCACCTTCTCCGGAATGGGCTGAACATTGGCGAGTTTCCAAGAGTATGCATATACTCCGGAGAAGTATAATAGGGCCAAAAGTTTGTGTAGAGGTTTAGCCAAAGGCGAGGCACATTTCTTAAGTACTATTGGGGAATAATGTCACGACCGATCGATTTATTGCAGTTAAGATATTTGAGACCCCTAAATACCTTGCGAGTCTTGAAGAAAACTTCGTCCATTGAATTAATGGTATACTCGCCGAGCGACCAATTCAATTCCCATTGTTATAAATTGCGTTTTACGAAATTGTCTTCACTTATCACTGGATTAAGACAAATACCTAGTGTAAGTCGCAGTCTTGTGAATTACATTTATCGAGGATTGTATTTTTTTAGGTGAAAAAATAAAGCTTAGGTGTCAGCATTTGAACTACCAGTCCTGGTGTAATGTCTAGTAGCAAGCTTAGTTTGAAGAATAGCAGAAGATAGGACAGGTTATTTATCTGGCTAATATGAATTATGTATATAATATTAATCAAAAGATACTAGCCAACGCTAAAAGAACAATTATTGCTTTTGTGAAATTTTAATACTTTGAAGTTAAAAAAAATAGATAACGGTGCATTAGTACCAATTTTCCAGATCAAAATATACAATGTGTCTAAATTTCATCAATATTGGTGAAATAATATAGGAATTATTAACTGTTGAATTATTGGAATTACGGCACTTTACAGAAAGATTACCGCATAACGGGACTTGAGCGACACTTTCAGAATTCAAAATTTAGTTACTTTGCAAAATATGTGAATACATTTGCTGGGATTTATTTTCAATCTGAAACTCAAGAAGTGTAAATCAGCTCAACAGCTCTATTAGGAAAAGTTTGCTCATTAATAAACGGATTTTTATTTTCTCTGATAGCCAAGCGGCAATTAGGGCGATAAGGTCCCGTAGGACCAAATCTAAATTAGTTTGGGACTGTCAACATGCTCTTGGTGAGCTGGGCGTTCTCAATCAAGTTACCCTTGTCTTGGTCGCGGGGCATCAAAAAAAAAAGCGGATGCCCTAGCTAAACAGGGTTCTGACATTGCATTCATCGGTCCAAAGCCGGCTATCGGAGCACCTACCAGCTTACTGCGAAGGGCCCTAGGCGATCGGACTTTGATGAAACATACTGAACGCTGGAGGTCCGCGCCTGGACTGGCCAACTCTAAGCGGTTCCTTCCTGGGCCGTCTCCTAACACGGCCAAGGAATTGTTAGGGCGCAGTAGAAACGATGTCAGTACACTTGTTGGCTTGATTACCGGACACTGCGCCCTAAATTACCACTTATGGAGGATAGGAAAACGGAGGACCCCACCTGCAGGCTTTGCCTGGAGGAGGATGAGTCTGCTCTCCCCGTCCTCTGTAAATGCCCCGCAATAACGAAGAGCACGGTTTCTTTATTCGAGGAGTCACTGCTCGATTATTCAAGTCTAAGCGACAAGCCACTAGGCGGACTGCTGAACTTGTTCAAGCGGTCTGGCCTAAAAATATGAGGTATAGGGGTGCAGTACAATAGGCCAAACGAATGGCCGCAGTACCTATGGACCCAGTACCTCTCACAAGAAAACAAAAATACCTACATAAAAAATAAATACATAAATGGTTGCAACGCTAAAGAATCTTTCCTTAAATTTTGCCAGAATCAAGACCTTTCTCTCGAAAAAATAATTACTGGTTTTACCTTCTACACGACTTTCTCTTCTTTTATAATTATGATCACTTTCACTATGAAGACTATGGTGGCTATGGTAGCTATGATTGCTATAAAGGTTGTGTTGACTACGTCTATTATGATGATAATTATGACTATGATGACTATATTCCTTTGATTGTCCTCCCCAAAATTTGCACATAATGAACGTTTTCCTCTTGTTTTCAAATCAACTACCCTGGTTCGCCCGTTTCAATCATTAAGTTTCAAAAAATGCTATGATGATCGATTATGAAAAAAATCGTCAATTATATTATTGTATGTTTAATTAAAGTTATTGCTATGATTCTAATAACATTTAATTGCTTGTCTGCCTATTTTGCTGAAAAGGTCATTAAATATCTTCTCCCCGAGTCACACGGTAAATCCAAAAGTTATATAATATAAAAACGTTAAAATTTCGAATTGTTGAATTTTTTCTATAGCCTTAAATTGTTTAGTTTTAACACCCAATTTTTTCAAATTATATACTTTATAAATTTTTAAATTTAGATTGTAGACGTTCGTCCGTTTTAATTTGCTTAATTAATAAAATTAAATTTAGGGTATTTTTGACATTATCTGAGTCAGCTGTTCAATTGACAGTCACATGACAGCTAGGCCGATAAAAATACATCTCACGAGTTAAAAATTATTAATGCTAGAAAAATTCATTTTCTGCATTTTAATTAATGAATATAAATGATTTTCAGAATTATTACAATATTATATTTTTCTTAATAATTAAAGAAACCGCAGCAAGTACTTCTGAGGCAAGAAATTGACCTTTACAAGTTTCTACCAATAGGTGGACAAATATTAACATTTCAATACAAAGTCACTTCATTTAGATATTTGTGGAAAATATATCAATTACTTGGCATAATTTAAAGACAATATTTAACTAAAACCCTAGCTTTATCATACTTAGGGCATAAGATTGAATATGGAGCACTTGGCACAATTTCAATGGGCTCAAAAACACATGACCACAATTAGTTTTTCAACTTACTTTAAGTATTATAACAATTTTCTATCACAAATAACACGAAAGTATAATGGGGAAAGCTATTTTTTCGTGGGGGGATTGAGATTATAAATTTTTTCGTTTAAAATCAATCACCAGCCTTCCAACATAAAAAGTAAAATTCACGTGATGCGATTGTGCGCCCTACTGTCAGGCTGTTGAAATTTCTGTCAATTATAGGGAAATTTATTCTTCCATAGGTAATTTTAAAACTAAAATGGTTAGTGTATCCGATAAAATATTAAAATTCGTTCTTTTAAGGGTAATTAATTTAATCATCTGTTTTTTAAAAAAATATTACAATATAAATATAATACAAACTAGCTCTTGTTTTACCAGTTGTGTTTCAAAGTAATTAAATATACTTACTGTAATAGCTCAATTCTGAATATACCTAGATAGGTATACGGTTCAGCAAACTGTTGAAATTGAACTTGCTTTTTAACGATGGCAAAATCCTAAAAAAACTCATAATAACATTTTTCTCATGATTTTAACATTTGAAGCAGCCTTAATAATTTTCACCGCCTAAATGTATGCCAAGTTTTTAAGTTTAAAAAATTCACACAACTGAAGATGAATCGAATTTCCAGAAGTAGCTAAAAACATTTCGAATAAGTTTCAAAGAAAGTTTATTTAATAAAAAATATTGGACAATTTCAAGTAATGTAACTATTATAGGACAAGCTCAATTATCATCTCTCTTGTGGATCTACACGTTTGATTTTTAGCTTTGGTTGGTTACTTGGGGAAGTTCTTTAATATGATTTTTTTTAAAGACACGCTAAACTTACAGTCAAAAACAAATATTTATAACCTTTTGGAGCTCTTCCATTCCAGATCGAAAAAGTTGTAGTCTTGAATAGTACACTACCAGCTGCGACTTAATGTCTCTTCGAATACGACAATGAACAACGATGTATGACTTCGGTAATCGATTAGGGCCACTTTCCTCGCTGTTATAAGGCACTGGTGAAATCAGACGGGTCCTGGAGTAATCTACATTTTCCATAATTGGCCAAATAAAGCGTGATGTACCAATCCAATAGAGTTATTCAGATTCAAAGGTAATAAATAAACCAAGCTTATACTAACATGTGCTGATACTAGTATTATAGACTTTCAAGACCCTTCCCATCTAAGTATCTAAACCATGGCATTTAAACTTTGCTGTATAAGACCACGATCTTACCAGTACTCAAATATGGATCCGAGACTTGGTTTCTTACCAAAGATCGCATAAAGCTCAGTAAGGTCCGGACTGGACAGATACCTGTTTTAAAAGTTTTTAACGGTAAGATTTGTTGAATGCGATAGTAAGGTAGACCTTAGCTCTGCTGGAAGAATGGCGTATACCACGACGCTCAGAGATATCCGCTAAGAATAGTGCCCCTTGAATCTTGGTTATAGAGACGAATAACAAGCGTTGATACTGCATTTTCACCATTAACATCATCTCAGTGAAATTTTTTGCTGTAATAAAATAAACCAACATCTGAAAACATTAAGAGGAAGTCAACCGGACAACCAAATGATTTTGCTGCTGAATTTACTAAAAATAATTAATCAGTTACGAAAAGTGAGGTAATGACAAAGTGCAGAGTTAACAGAGAAGTTACGTCCGTGAAATCATGTCGATGAGGCGGGATTTTTTGTCTTTGTGTAAGATTTTTTTTTTTTTTTAAAGTTCGTTCAATAAGAACCTCACAGAACAATGCTGATATTACAATATTCAGAAATGGAATTGAAGGTTTAGTCTTCATGAAATATTTTTGAAAAATATGTTCTTGGTTTGATGCCAAAATCTTGCTCTTGTATTTCACTGTGCTCAATTTGTATTTTTTAGTTTCCAAAGGTTGTTCTTTTTGAAGGTGTTTTTTAAAGAATTGCACACGCCACACGCTTCAGACGTTTTACTAATGGTTAATACGAGTATGTGCGATAATGAGCACAATTTTGTTTGTAGAAATAAATTGGTTAATGCAAAGTTAAGATTCTTTATTATTGATTTTTAACTTCCAAGTAGCAAGTTATTGTCGGTCCGAAAATCGAAACCGAAAATTTCAATGTGTTTTCATATTTCAAGGTCCCAATAGCATAAGCAAAAATTTGAGAAGAAATATATGTGTGTGTGTGTCTATGCGTACGTCTGTAGGCATTTTTTCCTGCACGATTTCGCGCGAACCAAAAAAGATATCGACTTCGTTGAGATGCCGTTCGAAGCGTATTAAACGAAATATGATCTGAAAAGATTTTCATAAAAATCGGTCGAGCCGTTTTTTTGTTTGAATGACTTAAGTGATTTTTGTACCAGCACGATTTCGCGCGAACTAACAATGATACCGACTTCGTTGAGGTGTCGATCGTAGCGTATTACCGAAGTTACTATCTGAAGAGTTTTTCATAAAAAGCGGTCGAGCGGTTTCTTTGTTTAGACGACGTATAAGTGATTTTTGCACCTGCACGATTTCGCGCGAACCAAAAAAGATATCGACTTTGTTGAGGTGCCGTTCAAAGCGTTTAAAGGAAATACAATCTGAAGATTATCATAAAATTCGGTAGAGCCATTTTTTGTTTGATCGACTTAAGTGATAGCGAAAGTATTGATAAACAAATGTGACAAATTTTAGGTATTATATATTGATTATAGTTTATTTATTATTAAAATATCTATTGATAATATTCAACATTCATAATACTGGAAAGTTGATCGTGTGGACCGAAAAGGTCAAACCCACATCCCAACTAGTTTTTGGCTGCAATCAATTCCACGTTAAATAAACTAACATTCTTTACAACTCATACATTAATGTCAAAGTATATTTATGCTATGTTGCGAAATTTTTGTATTCCATCATCAGGAAAGTTAAATCTTCATGTGACTGCATACTGAGAGATCTTCAATGCTATCTGTAGCAGTAAAGTCTTCTAGTCCTTAGTAATTTCCATTTAGAAGAATTTCAAATGATCCACGGCCCCTCCTCCAAGGAGGTAATAATCAATATCTTATCAATAATCTTATGAAACATCTTGAATCCAACCAAATACAAGACGACAAGCAGTTCGGCCTTACACTACTGATGACCTTTTTTTTGTCTGATAGCCTATCATGGCGCCGAATCTTAATGTGACGTCATCTCTGCGGGTATTCTCCAGCTGTTTTTATGTGGCCGATTTAAGCTCAGGAATGACTGTCGTTGGTCACGTCATGGTACTATGTCTATGATAATAGTATGAAAGTTGCTATGGTAGAGCGATAAAATTTTGTCAAGGCTGCCACATTCCTACGGTGGTTCAGAAGATCGATGGTGGAGAGACGACGTCGTCGCCGATAAGTTTGAGCATCATTTTTTACACTTTATCTTTGCATTGACTCACTCATGTAGAAATGCAGCTGCGCATTTAGATTTTATAGGTATTATAACAGTGACTGTTCCACTGAAGTGATTAATTTCTTTCCTCCATCAGACTAGCTCACTCAACTCATTCTCATCGCTTACAGCTCCGCTTCTCGCGCACACTGCAGTCTAAGAATTCTTACATAAATAAATCTACTCGACTGTGGAACAATCTTTCACAGCCAGTATTTCCAAACTTCTACAACATCCAGGAGATCCAAGGCATAGATACCCTTTTCGGCATTCTTCCTAACTCATCTATTCTTTTTTCTCCTCCAGGCTTACTGCCAGACATTGCATCATGGCGTCTACGACTGGCAGTACAAGAGGTTATTCCTGAGCTTAGACTTCCATATACATACAAGAAAGAGAACCATTCGCAACAGCATGGAACTGGAAATACAGGCACGTTTGTAAAAGCCAATCAAAGCAATTTAGGTCCAAACATTTAAGGCCCAAACATATAGCAGAAACGAAAACGAACCGAAACGAAAAGAATGAAATAAATCGTATGAAAATGTATGAACTCGGTTATATAAACGAACAAAACCGAATCGGAATGAATGATATAAATGTATTTCATTTCGGTATTCGTTTCAGCTATTCAGCCCGTTACTTGGACAGTTCGACAGACAGTTTGTCTTCGAATGTTTTCGTTGAAAGAACGAAAAAGAGGTTTTTTTAACAGCCAGGCCAACTAATACTAACATAGCTGAAAACAGGCCAAAAATATTCTGACAGTTGTGGAATTAACATGGCCGAAGCCATACGAAGCAATTTTTTAAGTTTGTTTTTGCACTAAAAAGTGGTAAAATATTGTATATTATCACTTTTTGGTGCACATAGATTATCAGTGATTAGTGCTTTAGTGATTTAATAAAAAAAATTAAAATGAAGTGAGTGGTTAAGTGTATTTTAAGAGTGTTAATTGATTAGGTGACCATTTTTGTTTACATTCGCGGTGGTTTTTTCGTGTTAATTTAGGGAAAAAATGTTGAATTGGTGTAGTAATATAATAAAAAGTGCTTTTTAAGTGATTAAAGATTATTATAGAATAGTTATTAAAAACAAAAGTGCAGAAAAATGTGAAGGAAAGGTGAAAAAGTTATTGTTATACATGTTGTGTGGTAGTACTTGCACTTATGTTTTTAATAACTCTTCTATAATAATTTTTAACTACTTTAAATTCACTTTTAATTCCATTACTACACAAATTCAACACTTTTTCCCTAAATTAACACGAAAAAACCACCGCGATTGTAAACAAAAATGGTCACCTAATCAATTAAAACTCTTAAAATACACTTAACCACTAATTTTTTCTTAATTTATGGACTCAGATCACTAAATAACTTATCACTGATAATCCGTGTGCACTAAAAAGTGATAAAATACAATATTTTACCACTTTTTATTCCAAAATCAAAGTTAAAAAATTGCTTCGTACGGCTTCGGCCATGTTAATTCCACAACTGTCAGACGATTTTGGCCTCGCACAGACACAACCAAAAAGTCTGCTTCCAGAGTGGTTATTCTGTAACTATTACCTTGTTTATGCGTAAGTCGAATTTCGGCTTAAGACAGAATCCGGCTCCCTATAAACAAGCTTAAGTCGAAATTCGTCTCAAGCTTAATTTATTTCACCATTACTGTGTTTCCATGAGCCAGGGTAGAGTTTTCGTTAAGTAAACAGAAAGCTTTTTCCCTCAAGATCACTCGATGCTGTTTCCATGACGGTTCTGGGTTAAAGTGACAGATAATTAATTTTACATTGCCTCGCCGTTGGTATGTGTGCAGTAAAGGATACTGAAACACACACATATGCAAAACCCGGCTTAATCGGACTGGCTTCGTTGAGTTTACTTGGATTTAACGAGACTTTACTCAATCCCCGTTTCCATGGGCGCTTAATCTGAGTAAACTCAGGATAAACTGTGCATGGAAACACAGTACTTAAGACGAATTATTATGTGGATGTGTGAGGAGTTCTCAAAATGGCTGATTTTGGTCTGACATTAAAAGAATAATCTCACTCTATTCCGGTTAGTGATTAAAGTTATGTTAATGCAAAATATAGAACGTAAATTTTCAATTGTCTGAGAGAGAATCCGAATCTGTTTATACAGGCAATTCGTCTTAAACCGATTTTAAGCTTAAAACCGTCTTACGCATAAACAAGGTAATATAAAGTCTTCCGTTTATAATAAAAAAAGAGTCAAAAATAGAACTTTGCGCATTTTCGTGAAAATGTCGTTTAAAAAATCCCCTACAAAAAAATACACACTACCACAAAATTTAAGTCCTATATAAGAAACCGATGAACTTATAATATAATAAAAAATGGTATAAGAATCCACATACCTTGCTTGAACACCGACGTAATACATTTCAATAGATTTTAGCGTTAAACGTTAGAAATAAAATGTTTTAATATCGCGCATAAACTGTCATACGTTATCGGATAATTTTTATTTTGCCTAAACCGTAAACTTTAAGCTGATGCACTCGATGACATAACCGTCAGCGACTTAATATTTGTACACGTGATCTGATACATTATTACAACTACGCTGATAATTTTTTTTTTGCAAAAATCCACATTTTGAAAATTGAGTTTTGAGCAGAACCTTCTATGGACGAACCCCACTGTGCATCGGTTCGGGGGTTAGTTTAATTTAATTGTTGGTTTGGGCATGTGTCTTGGGAATTACATTCCATGACCGGGAAAGAATTTTATATATCCCTACATACTCAACAGAGAATTTCAACGGTTGTAATTACCTTGAAATTCCTGGTATATGATTAAATTACACTGAAAATAACAAGAACTTTGCAATAGGATTTTTTTTGAAGGTAAATTCGTACCTCAAACATCCCTAAGGAAGATACTAAAGTTACCAAACAGGGGTCCAAACACAGGTGAATACAATTCACCTTTGAGTGGAACCTCGTATATAAAGCTCGCTGAAGGTTCTTCTGCAATTTAAGTGGGTGTTAAGGCTCATATTAATATTAGCGATAGTGGCCAAGTTTAAGCTCAAAGAGCTAACGTTTCTTGCAAGAAGCAAGCATTATACGGCACTATTTGCAGTGATTGAGTGCCGAGTTTGGCAGACACGTCAGGTGTAACCGGCGTCATCTCAAGGGAAATTTTTTCCATAAGCAGAATAGAACCTCCGAGCTTTTGTATGTAGAAAATATTTGGACAATTTAATCAACAATTTAATTTCAGGTATTATAAATCCAGTTGGAGTATAATCCTAAGCTAGCATTAAGAAAATTGACCTTCAGTCAAATTTGAATTTATATTTTTTATTATTATTTTTGAAGAATTAGCGTAAATTTAGAATTTAAATAGATTTAATTAGCATTGTATCATTTAGGAGAGAATATATTTGTTTTTAAACCACTCCTGAGTTTGGATTGAGCGACCTATCCGATGTTTTACAGTTTTTTAACAAGCTAAAGATTAAATTTTTATTTACGGCGTCTCGCGCCGTAACAATAACAAAATTATTGAATTCAACATCATATGAAAAAATAGTGAAATTATTGTAGATTAGTCAATAGAGGACACATACACATAGGTTAAGCAGTGTGAAGGGAAGAGATTAGAAGCTAAGCGCTTAGATGAATGTATCACAACAAAATTACCGTGAATCGGATGATTCCATGTTTTAGATTGTCTAATGTTATGAAAACAAAGATTATTACTTGACTTGACTTGTATGACATTTTATCTTATTTCTAATCTAATATAATAAATTATGAAATTATTTTTATACAAAGAAACAACTTGAAAGTTTCCGAAATTCTTTAAAAACACTCCGTAGCAAGATGCCCGCGATAATTTTTTTTATCTCCGTTAACAATTGAAGTGATAAAGAACACTCTTGAAACTCAAGATGGGTATAAAACCAATGAATCTATTGATAATTTTTATTTACATTTAAATTGTTTCAAATTATTATAATATGGAGAAAGTTGAACTAGTTTTACTTATAACATTATCTATATTTTGTAATTGTAACTGCTTGGACAATGGTTTAGCCCTTACACCACCAATGGGATGGATGCACTGGCAGAGATTTCGATGTACAATTGATTGTGTTAAGTTCCCCAATGAATGTATAAGGTGACAAGAAGAAACTATTTTGTGTGTTCTTAAAATTTAATTCTGTTTAAAAATCAACAGTGAGAATCTTTTCAAAAGAACCGCCGATCTAATGGTATCTGAAGGGTATGCAGCAGCTGGATACGAATATGTGATTATTGATGATTGCTGGCTAGAGCATGACCGGGACGAAAATGGAAGATTAGTAGCGAATCGTACACGATTTCCTAATGGAATCAAAGCTTTATCCGATTATGTAATTTGGAAGACAAAATTTAAATTAAGCTTTTATATTAATAAAAAAAAATAATTTTATTTGAAACAGATACATAGCAAGGGTCTTAAGTTTGGATTATATGAAGACTATGGTACAAAAACTTGTGAAGGATATCCAGGAATAATTGGCCATATGGAGATAGATGCCCAGACGTTTGCTGATTGGGAAGTTGATTATGTGAAACTTGATGGATGCAATTCAGACGTTAATGAAATGGACAAAGGTTATCCAGAATTTGGTAGACTTCTGAATAAAACAGGGCGTCCAATGGTATACTCTTGCAGCTGGCCATTCTATGAAGAAACAAATGGAAAAATTGTATGTAAATTTGTATTTTTATGTTTAAAGTTGAATGTAGCTTAACCTCTTCAAACAGCCCAACTACGAGTTATTAAAAGAACACTGCAATCTTTGGCGGAATTGGGGTGATATACAAGATTCTTGGTCTTCCCTTACATCTATTACTAGATACTTTGCTATTAATCAAGATCGAATTCAACCACATGCTGGTCCGGGACACTGGAATGACCCAGATATGGTTTGTATTGTAAATTGTATTGAAGTTTGCAATTACTTAAAATTTATTAAACTTGCAGCTTCTTCTTGGAAACACTGGATTAAATTTTGATCAGAGTAAAGTTCAGATGGCCATTTGGGCTATTCTGGCAGCTCCTTTGCTTATGTCAACTGATTTAGCGACTGTTAAACCTGAGATAAAGGCAGTTATTCAAAATAAGTATGGCCTTTTAAAATTTTCTGTTCACATTTAGTTAATGTATTCTTTTATACAGGGAAGTAATTGCGGTTAATCAGGATCCTCTAGGAATTCAAGGAACACGTTTGAGTTTAAGCATTTTCACTTTGATCGAGGTAAGATATTTTAGTTAAGAATTGCTTTTCTGACTAACTATTGATGTTTCACTACACTTTCATCAAACAAGTATTTCTATAACGAGTTGTAAGTTAATATGATAGGATTTAATGATTTTCATACAACATTTAGTACGTATACATGCGAAATTGAAGCCCGATTCAAGCCGGCTTGGACCTTAGAAAAATCCATGTATACACAGATCGAATTCAAATAGGATCGAGCGGGATTCGATGAAAAAGCGAAACAACAGTAAAACGATACGAAAACTACAAATTGTAGGTTATGTTCATTGATTTTCGATTACGTTTGAATCCATTTAAACTTCAATTACTCGATCGACGATGTCAAATACGCAGATTCGCACTTTCAATCTTTCGATCTCTGGATCGTTCGATTTGGTCATGTATACGTGGTAATTGTCGTTTTCCATTCCAACTACGAGTAGTAATTGATGGAATCTTTCTTTTTCATCAAGATAATATTTTCGAATTTTTCTTCAAATAATCATAAAATTTAAGATAGCAATCCGTATTCTGTAGAATAGATAATTCATCCCATTTAATATTCTTGTTTTCGTTACTATACATTGCATTTGTGTTTCCGAAAGATCCCCAAAGAAAAAATAGTAGAGTAAAAACCATAAAAGAAGATGCCCGAGTGTCCCATTCGCTCTGGTTGTTTGAAAGCGCAGTTTTTTCACTCAAACAGCCAGAGGGAATGGAAAGCTCGGCGTCTTCTTTTATGGTTTTACCTCTAATGGATTTTGCAAATCTCTTGGATTTTGTAAAAGAACGCTAAAAAAGTGCCATTGGGTCTGAGTTAATCGGCTTAAGCGCATATACCAAGTGCATATGTCAAGTTCGGAACCAGAACTTGTTATGAAGGTGGCTACGGTTGACATAACACGGCATAAAAGCTTTCGTTAAACATTCGTTAAACATAATGAATTCGACTTGGGTCGAACGTGACATGACAACATTAGGAAAAGTAAAGTTATGTTTATTGCTGTTTATTGTTAGAGCAAGTGATTTTTGTTCATGTATGTAGAAATAAATAAATCAAAATTAATTTTCATTTTCACAGCGCAGATTTTACATCAACTTTATGTCGCTTATGTTATTCATAGGCGGTAATATGTTTTGATTGACATAATGCTTACTTTCGATATTTTTTGACGTTTTGACATATGCGCTTATGCCATGCATAGTTGGGCCTTTAGTTGTTTATGTTTTTAAAGCATTTTTTACCTTATTATTTATATACCAAGCCCCGTTTAATTACTCAGGCTCCTGGCGTTGGCTTCGGCTGTATTGCTGGGCGAGCTTTAAAGATTGCCAGTAGTTCCGCCTGGAAGCATGGGATAACTAGAGAGTTTTTCTAGGGGGGCCAGGTCCTTTGTTTTCGAAAAGCAAAGTACTACTATGTCAAGAAAGTACCGGGAATTGAACAATGAAACACAAAATATGCATTATTCATCCAAATTTATTGTATAGCCTTCAAAGTAAGCCCCTTCCGAAATAATGCTTATGCCAACGAATAACCCAATTCATCAAAACATTTTTTGGAATCGACTTCAGTACTAGCCGCGAATTCTCTTTTATGTCATCTAACGACTGAAAATGGGTGCCTCGAAGTGGTAATTTCAGTAAGAAAATCCAAGAGTTTTCTTTCCACAAATCTGGTCTTTTTTGACGAATTTGCTCTCTCAAACACCGCATAACGCTCAGATAATATTTTTTATTTACTGTCTCACCTTCAAATTTCGGGAAATATACCAGTAGGCAGACCCAGGAGGAGATAGATAAACTCTGTGACGGCTGACACAGAGGCAATACTTAACATTCGGTACTGGAGAACTGCTGCAAGGAACCGTTAAACTTAGATAAATGCCCTAGAGGAGGCCAAGGCTCGATTTGGGCTGTAGCACCATTGGATGGATGGTCTCACTTTCTGGCAAGAACTCCGTGTGCACAACACCGCGGTAATCGAAAACAAACTGTCAACATCACCTTCACTTTTGATCGGCTTTGAAGTGCTTTTTCGGTTTCGGCTCAGTTGGAAGGCGCCATTCCAAGCTTATTGACTATGGTTTGCACGTCAAACTCGTAAGCCCATGTCTCATCACTTAGGGGGCGTCCATAAATTACGTGAGGTGATTTTGGCGATTTTTCGACCCCCCCTCCCCCCTTGGTGAGACTTCGTGAGATTTGGCTTGACCCCCTCCCCCCCCCCCTCAATCTCACGTGAGATTTTTAAAATTTTAAAAAATTTGTAGCATTTACACTATTATGCGTATTTTTACTGTAAATACCTTAATCTGTGCTTGATTGCGTTGGATTTATTTAAAAAAACATAATTTGTGTTGAAGAACAGTACCACAAAATCATAACAGCACCAACTCGGCATGCACCCAATATAAAATACAATACCTGTGGATTACCATTTAGCAGGTGATTCTGCCTACCATTTGGAAACCAACCTCATGATGCCTTACAGGGATAATGATTTCTTAACAAGAGAACAGAAAAATTTCGATTCTAGTTTGAGCTCAACTCGTGTATTTGTAGAGCTATATGGAATATAAAAAAAATTTAGAATTTTACAATATATTGGCATACGAAGGTTGACTTTGGCATCCACTGATTCGTTTTTAGAGAGTAACGACTTGACTGTTGAATAGTAATGGTAGAGCCATTTATGACTCTGGAGATATACAAACTTCGGAGCATTCTTCTATAGATGTCATCTTTGGGTAAAAAACCTGTGACTGAATGACCCAGGGGGGTTATCCTGGAATGCGATTCGAAAGTCATGAAATTCGGAAATAAGAAAATGGTATCCTCCACCAATGCGAATTCGAATTAAATTTGTCCGCCTGTTATCGGATTTCAGTCCGCGAGTAAAGCCATTGCCGCATGCGCTGTATTTATTTGTTTGTTTTAAAATATTCTAAAAACTCTTTAAATATTCTTGAAACAATTTATTGTTCGCATCAAAATGTCAAATTAAGTTAATAAATGAAGTTGGTTTTCTGAAAATAATTTCTTTTCGAAGATTTATCAGGCATCGCTACTAGCTTCCGTTTGCTTCCTACTTTCGTATCGCCTTAGAAAAGCGGAGTCTGAAGTCACAGCCAGCTTCTCAAATTGACGTTTGAGCCGCCTGTACATCAGGATATAGATTCAAGAAGTGCGGATCTGTTAGACTTCCATTCTTCACAACTCTCGATAATGATAACAAAAGGTTTTCAAAATCTATCTTGGCCTCTAGTAGGTATGTCAGAGCAGATGGTCGTCGATTCAAAATTCGAGTCCTGTAAGATAACTAATTATGTCGCCTGGTGCAAATGTCTGCTTTTTGTAGTGACAATGCACCGCAGATAGCATGTGTTCTGACTGATGTGAAAAGAGCCGATTCTTAATATAAGCTCTATGATTGCAGTAGGATTGGGTACATTATGCACTTGAGATTCTTAGGAGTGCATTAGGTTCCAGGTTTTTCAATTGGGCTTCCAGGCCTTTTTGTTTTGTTTAAGCTTAGACCCCCACACTAGTTCATCGTAGGGTCGCAATCTGTCCAAAAATGGTGGTATAAGTCAATGCATACATTACTTTCGCAGTTTTTCCCAGACCATTGTATAAAAAGATAAGAATTTTTCATCACGTCTTCATTCCCAGATATTTAAATTATTTTCTTTACTTTTTTTTGGATGTTCCAGTTGGATGGTATTTGAAACAGTGAACAAATACAGTGTAAACGGCAGTGCAAAATTTTTATACCCAATTGCTATTGAGTCGAAATATAGCAATAGTATCACGTATACTTTTTATGTAATGTATTCATTACTCCTTCTCTATTTGCAATATGTTTTGATAATACCTTTCACCATGTTCATCTGATACTGCACCAAGATTTTCGTGAATGAAATCTAAGTGCGGGTCCAAAAAGACGATTTTAAAGATTTTCTCATTTACAGATATTGTACTTAAAATTGAAAAAAACAAAAAGATATTAAGAAATATTGCAAAAAAATTACAGAAAAATCGAAAAATACCCATTTTGAGGGCTAAAACCCCCTAAAAAGTGGGCTTCTCGGAGTAGAAAATCAGTAGACTTTATAACCCCTTATTAAAAAGCATGAAAAGAAGCTCTCTGCCAACTTTCAGCCTGTACCTAATTATTTCCGCTATATCGCTTTTTTCGGCTTAATTTACCTGTACTATTAATTTAACCCAGTTTTCTCGCGATTTTACACTGTTTCTTGCGGAAAAAAATTACGTGAGATTTGCGGAGACCCTCCCCCTCCCCCACGTGAGATTTGGTGAGATTCGGCTCGACCCCCTCCCCCCCCTAAACACCTCACGTAATTTATGGACGCCCCCTTACAATGCGTTTTATAAATGAGTGGTCGGAATTGACTCGTTCTAGCATGTCTTCAGGGACCTTATGTGATTGAGTTTTTTTAGAAAAGTTCAGTTGAAGATGTTGATGGCCAACCAGAACGAGGCAAATCTTCCACCACATCTCGACCGCTTTTAAATGCACTGTACCACTCATACGCACGTGGTTTTGATAAAATCGATTCATCGTAAGCCTTATGTAACATTTTCAGCGTTTCGGCACACGAAATTCCATTTGTCATGGAAATATTAAGACAAATTCTTTGTTCGATATTTTTATCCATTGTAAAAATCGCAAAACACACTTGAAATGAACTTAAAAAATGCGCATTTTAAACAAACTAAATAACAAGTGACGCTCAGGAAATCCCTTTTTGTCACAATAAACTAAACTGGGTGCTTCTTAAAACTAACTTTAATTTTCTATCTTTTTTTACAAAGACATGAAGGACTTCTTCAGCTGGCACTTTTTGCTTAGCTGGTTATCAATATTGAGAATCTGTCCTGGATCATTGTGCTCCTAAGCCAAGTTTTTATGCGGCTCATAGCAGAGAAACTCTTTTCGCAACCAGCTGAGCTCACTGGAAGGCGTTCAGAAACTTGCAATAGCTTGTATAGGTTGGGAGTGAGATCGCTCTTCACCTTCATGGGCAATACTTTTTCATGTTTTCCATAGAGCGCGCGGCGGGTTTTGAACATCCAGTCGCTCAATTGGCTTTTTTCTGGGTTGGGCCGCCCTGCCCCCCCCCCCCCCTCCCAGTTACGCCAATGCCTGGAAGACACTGGTAGTACTAGTATCGTTTTTTGCCAACCCGCAAGGTCAAATATGAAAACAAAATAGGTTAAATTCCGTAGAATTTGATGAACTATTTTTGGCGCTAGTGGACCTTTGGGAATGTTTCCAAAATGGCATTAAAAAATGCCAAAAACAGTTTTTCGAGTTTTAGAAAAACTAGACTACAAAAAAAAGGTTTCTATAAGGCAAGGCGCTCACTGAGGTGATGAGAAATTGGCGGTGGTGTGGTTAGTGAACTATTTTAATCACAAGGAATCAATTGAGGCAGCGTGCATCAAGATGGAGTGGCGGTGGAGTGGTGTTTTGCAAGTGGGCTGGCACCATTTGGTTGCCACTAGTCACAGCCAACTTTAATTTTGAAGTGGTATGCCATTTCACGGCCAACTTGGGTTTTTTTGGGGGGAAACACCTTCATACCAGGGCATAGGTCGCAATTTTTCTAGTAATTTACACAACATGTGGCCTTGTTCATTCTATAAACTAGTTTAAACTTATTTTCTTCCAGGTGTAAATCACCTTTATAAACATTATAAATGCCGTATTTTGCAAATTTTTGCCACAGTGGATGGATCCAATGCACTTTTTTCTTTATTGGTTTTTTTTTATTGTTAAGGTTACTAATTTGCACACATGCAACAGCATCTTCATCGTCCGACGAGCACATTTTGATTGAAAACATCTACACCTCAACTTTTATCACCATGCCAAAGCCACTTCACCGCCACCCCATTTCAGTGCGCGCCTTGGCTAAAATTTGTAGAACTTTGCAATACTATCAAAATGAGGCCAGGACTTATTCCTAAAAAACTGCTAAAAATCACGTTTTTTTTAATTGCTCATATCTTTTACAAACAACACACTTTTGTAATGAAACTCGTGGAAAGTATATAATCCTTGGGGAGTGCAATAAAAGCATTTTTGAAAAATTGCCAAATATTAAATAGTTAGATAGGCAATAAATCGAAATTTTTGTGAGCAAAACGCTTTTTTCGATTTTGGGGCCATTTGTTTGCAGTACAAAAAACTATTAGCAGAACTCTTCGAGAACATTTTAAGCCCAAAAACGTTTCTGTAGGTAGAGTTGAGCCGGACTTACACGAGGCAGTACATTTGTCCCTTACATGATGGTAAATTGTACTGAGGCCTCAATTTTTTGAAATGTCCCGGTTCAAAAATAATGTCCTACTGGTATATGAGCGTGTATCTAGATAAATGATTGTGTGATTGTAAATACGACCTGGAGATACATTTCTTACTTCTTTTGCGGGACTAAAATATTAAATTTGAACGGTGAGATTGTAAATACGCACTTGAACCTTTCTTCCATTTTTTGAAGGAGTGATTGGTATTGGTTTTCTTTCTTTTTTTCATTTGCTTGGTTTTGTCATTTTGGCAATATGACATTGTACTGGCTCAAGAGAAAAAAGAGGCACCTCTTACAAACTCATTTTATAATCCTGTCCTACCCAACACTATCTGTAGGTACCGATGGCTATGAGATAACCGTATTCGACAACAAGGGTCTTTTTTTTAAAAAAAAAACCCGTATTTTGCAAAAACTATTTATTATTGCAAATTTTCAAAAACTTTAAAAGGACCAGGATTTATGTAAGAATATTGTTGTTGCAGGGTGGTAAGAGATCTCTGTATTAATAAAAATCCAAAAATAGTTCGGAATTCTTTTTTATATAAGAAAATATTCTCAATTTCACATTTCTAAATTTATAAACTGCCTTGACACCAATTGATCAGACTATTGCAAAATTAACTACGTGATAGCATCAACAGAAATCATAGATAATAAAATTATTTTGAAATTATCTGAAATAAAAGAAAACTCACCAATAATATCTCTATGATCTTCTTTGTTAACTAAATCAAAGCATAAACAATCTCGACAGCCATTTATTATCTATCTAGAACTGAAGGTTTACTCTAGCGTGCACTATCTTAAGGAGTTCCACTTAAAATCAATGTTAAAGGGGTAGTGTACCATTATCAGAATGGCTTCCAGTGGTGTGCCAAAGTCGTTATATCACAGTACGTTAGAAAGTAAATCCGGAAAATGTATTGTTTTCTAAATGCGATTAATTGAATGAAGTACCTGTTTATCACCACCTGATATCTGTGGGAATTCTACAAAGATAAAAAAAATTCGAATGCAATTGACTATAAATTAAATGGACAGAATCATAATTTTACTAGTTGAGTTTTTTTGGGAGGTCTTCAACAATGGTTAATTTTATACTTTGTGCAGTTGTTCTAGCTGCAGTTTTTGACAACGTAAAGTGCTTAGACAATGGCTTAGCCTTAACACCTCCGATGGGTTTTATGAATTGGCAACGTTTTAGATGCATAACAGATTGTGAAAATTATCCTAACGAATGTATAAGGTGATTTTGTGATCATTAAAATGTGCTAGTATATATTTAATATTCGATATTTGAAACAGCGAGAATCTCTTTAAAAGAACTGCAGATCTAATGGTATCAGAAGGATACGCTGCAGCTGGTTATGAATATGTTATTATAGACGACTGTTGGATGGAAAAGGAGAGAGATGAAAACCAGAAATTAGTGCCTGATCGTAAACGGTTCCCCAATGGCTTAAAAGCACTAGCAGACTACGTATGAATGATAAATAGTGTTTTTCTTTATAAATTTAAATATAACCTAAAAAATTTGGTATAGATTCATGGAAAGGGATTGAAATTCGGCTTATATGAAGATTATGGTACACATACCTGCGCTGGATATCCTGGGGTAATCGATCATATGGAGCTAGATGCAAAAACATTTGCTGGATGGGATGTTGATTATGTTAAATTAGATGGATGTTATGCTGATATAAATGACATGGACATAGGTTATCCAGAATTTGGTAGATTACTAAATCAAACTGGTAGACCAATGGTATATTCGTGCAGTTGGCCTGTTTATCAAGAAATTAATGGGAAAATGGTACTATAACATGATTATTTGTTTTTACCAAATCCTTTTTACAATTTATATAAAAATCAAAATTCAGCCCAACTATGAGGCACTTAAGGCTCACTGTAATCTTTGGCGTAATTGGGGTGATATTGATGACTCATGGGATTCAGTGACTTCTATAACAGATTATTTTGCCGAAAATCAAGATCGTATTCAGCCCCACGGTGGTCCAGGACATTGGAATGATCCTGATATGGTAAACAAAATAATTTTTGTTTTGTTGTATTATAATAATATTATGAATCTATATCAAATTACTAAAGCTTGTTCTTGGAAATTTCGGCTTGAGTTATGATCAAAGCAAAGCACAAATGGCGGTTTGGTCAATTTTAGCTGCACCATTACTAATGTCTACTGATCTTGCTACTGTTAGGCCAGGCATTAAGGAAATTTTACAAAATAGGTAAAAATAATTAATGGCGTAATATAGAATTTACAAAATTAATTGGAATGTTTGTTAGGGATATAATTGCAGTTAATCAAGATCGTTTGGGAATTCAAGGTAGAAGAATTAGTAATGAAAATTCAATTGAGGTAAGTTTAACATTTTTTATCAACTGTAGAATTTGTGATGGTTTTATTGTTTCTTGATCAAAAATATTTGCATTTGTTTATTTTAAAAAGCATGTAATTTTTTTATAGTCTAAACTATAACAAATAGTGTTCAAAGTAATTTATGTTATCCTATTATAAATAAGCTAACTTACCGACGTTACTTATATTCTCTGAATTAATATCTATCTAACTTATGCCTTTATTTCTATAACTTATCTATTTTTGTGCTACTTTTGTTTACAAAATGATTAATTTATAACGAGTTTCTTCATATATCTACTTCTCTAAACAAAATTAATCTGTCTTAACATTCCCAACTAACTACTCAAAATTGTTTAAACTAAAAAACGAACTATTCTATTTGGGCTTTCAAACCCTCGAGTTAGGAGAAAGCGCGTCCATGAAAGCCAGCACGGCACCGTTACCACTATCTTCCTGATATCTAAAATTATTATAAAATTTGCCTAAGTTCTATTCAAACCTTAAACGAACCTCTAAACCTGATCTTCATACACATAGTAAGCAAATCTAACGAATAGTATCCTTCCTTTAAGTACTCTCCAGCCACTAGTTCGTTGTGATTGCATCTAACTTGCCTGTTCTTTTCCTGAACTCGAAGTTTTGTGTCCTTATCATATATAGGTGCATGTTCGCATTCGCCGCCATATAGATGGAAGCCAGAGAAGAAGCACTCTTAATGTAACTTGGTTCAATTGTTTTCAATTGCGCATTCACAACCTCTGCCTAATTCAGGAGTTCGATCCAAGCTTAACCACTATGACTTGATTGTTATTTTTTTGCTGTTTTAAATTGCAAAACTATATTTTCTTTAATTCTTGGTTGAAATCCCTTGTATCACGAAAAAAAGAGTTGTCATAACTATACCCATAACAGCTCTTAATATTTAGCTGCGGTAACTATTGACTATTGTATTATCTTGAAAGACGTACTCAATAGTTTCAGACAGTTTTACCCTACAGCCTAAAACAAATATAAAAAGTTGAAGATTCATATTTTACATACCATAAATTAGTCATATTACTTGACTATTCCAGTATCTACACATTGATTAAATCTCTCTGTAACAGGATAGTTTGCCGCACTTTCTTCATTCTCGATGCTTTCCCAGTTATTGAATCCATTTGGACAATTTTGTCTTTTTAAAATCTTTTAGAAAATATTTCTTTTGTTCAAGATCTTTTTTGATTGACGTGTGTCGTCTTTCTAATTTAGAAAAATCTTGCTCGTCACTGCGTTGCAGTCTCGCGGGAACAATAAATCATGGGATTTATGATTGAAATTAATCGATGATGATGCTTAAAAATCTGTAGTAGAGTCTGATCTAAGGTTTAATGTACAGCAATTATTAGAAAGCCTTGATTGCGCGTGGTAAAGGCACCTACAAGAACTTAGGATGCAAGTTTATAAATAACAATAACAAACCCTCCAATTACCACCAAGCGTTAATTATTTTCATTCACTGCAAAACCATAGACACCCACAATACTCAATAAAAAAACATATGGATACCTGGAACACAACCAAATGTTAGATGACAAACAATATATGTAGTTAAAAACAAAAATTACCTAAAGTGGACCTTCTAGTATGTCTAACATCTGTATCAAAGCATATACCGCTTTGGAGAATCATGACCAGTTGCTCTAGATATGTATGTTATGTCCAATGTTGTTAATAGTTATGATGCCCGGCTTTAAGAGATAAATTCCAATTGACTTTTCTAAAGAAATGTATTAAGAGTTTACTTTCTAACCAATCAGCCAAGAGACAGCGACGAGAAGTACTACTAATTTCAATACCTTCTCTCAGCCTACTCTAATCCACTCTATAGATTTGCTGATTTCGTTACTCTTACCCTTCGATAATGAAAGTTAAGTACGAGCAAGATCTCAATTATCTATTATCGCCAATTGATTTCCAGCTCAATCAACAAAAACATAGAACTGATTAAGAGACACCAAATATGCGTCGAATGCAACAACGCCTTCAAAAGGAAATGTTATTTTTCTCTATGAAAATCTGCCTTCCACTTTAGTGGGCCTGATAGAGCCAATAGTATTCGAATTAATATTCTAAGTATAACATTCACTGAAGTTTGACGATGAAATGAACACATACTAAATCGCTAAACATGCATCCCAGATCCTAGGATTTCTCAAGATATGAAAATTTCTCCTCCTTGACGAATTCTGCATCCGACCTCGAATAAAATTTGTTTAGTTGGATTGAGGCTTAGAAAACCGTTCTAGTTGACTGGATAACATCCAAAAACATGTCCTCATAACAATTAGCGATCGCGCTATATGCTTCACCATTTACATATGGGTCATTCCACGTCGACTACTATTGAACCCGACCCTTTTTGATTTGGCTGAAACTTTGTAATTTCGTTCTACCCTATCAAAAACATTTTTTTATAATTTTTTCAAATTTTTTTACCCAACCCAAAAAATTTTCAAAATTTTTTTCAAATAACTATAACTTTTTCAAAAATTGACCTATCGAGAAGTTTTTTTTTAAAATTTTTGTTTTTTTATAACTTTCTAGAAAACAATACCCAAAAATTTTCAAACGTCAAATTATATGAAATTTTTCAATTTTTTGTAAAAAACCGTTACTTTTTCAAAGTCCGACGTTTTTAATTTTTTTTTTAAAAGAACTTTGTTTTTTTCTGTAAATAATCCCCCCCATTCCAGAGTGGGCCGACTTTTTTTATTAACTTCCCAGTAGGAAGTTATTTTTTTTCGATTGAAAATTTACTTTACTTACTTTGAAGTTGAAAATCGAAAAAAAAACTAAAAAAAGTTTTTTTTGAAACGAAAAAAAAAAATATAAAAAGGGATGCCCAATACTCCCGAAATCTTTGTGGTTTTGCTAACACTTCTAAGCCTAGTGCAGGCAGTATCAGATTTCTTCAGATAGTTGACTATTTAGCAATTCATCAAAGTGACCTTCGCATTTCTTGATGGTGCCTTGGGAATCAATAATCAGAAGACCCTCTTTGTCCTCGCAGTATGTTTTATGAATGTGGGTGTACCCCACGACAGAACTCCAGCGCTTGTGCGATCTTCGCCCTCTTGCTTGTACGGTAATGTTATTCCTGCCACATTCACTAAGCTCATTCTCACTGCTCGCAGTCCTCTTTTTCGTTTACAATAAAGGAATTTGTTCATAAATAAAAGAACTCGACCGTAGGTTATCTTTCCGCAGTCAATGTTTCTGGAGTCCCCAATATGCAAGAGTTCATAAGTAAATGTCACCGCCAGACTTGTCTTGACTATTCTCTCCTTCGATCTAAGCTTACTACTGGACATTGTCTGGACACTGTACCGTCACGTGATGGTAGTGCAAGGGGTGATTCTTAATTTCAGAAATATCATATAAAAGACAAATTATTCCCAGAGTGGAGAAATTTATCCTCTATGACAACATATTTCAAACAATGTCTATCTTTGAGCTTTATACATTCAAATAAACAACCAAACCAATTTTTCCAAATTAATGAGTTAAGAAATAGTTATTACAGAGTTTCATTGCAAAGAATTACAACGAATGCGTTTAAAATTATTAGAAACAGAACATTTTAGTGAACAGAAAAGACCCACAACAAAAAATAGATTTATATTACTAATACTATTATGTAAACTTATTTACCTCTTCAGAAATGGAAAAATTGTTATTCTAATTATAGTATGCAAATTAGTTGTAATTCTTTAGACAAATTTAACCACAACTCCACTAACACGTTTTTTCATTTACATTTTAAAAAAACAAATTTTTTTTTATATTTTTATAAAATTTTAAAAAATATTAAATCTTAACAAACTCGATTCATTTAAATACATTATTCCTCCAGGTCTGGGCTCGACCTATAACACCAGTTAAAAATGGAAACTATTCATACGCAGTGGCCTTTGTTAGTCACAGAACCGATGGCGCACCATATGCTGTATCTAGACAATTAAATCAGATCGGGCTTAAAAATAAAAATGGATATCTTGTAGAGGTTAATAACACTTATGAATTAATTGATATTTACGTAATTATAATTTTCTATGCATTAGGATTTGTTTGATCCAAACTTCCAGAGTAGAATTGTTAAATCTGACGATTTATTCAGTTCCCGAATTAACCCAACAGGTTATTCAAAACAATTTGAAATAAATAAAACTAAAATTAATTTTTTTAAATTTACTTCTAGGTGTGCAATTTTATAAATTTACCGCCCAGTGAAAATGTTATAATATAAATAAAATGATTTAAAATAAGTACATTAATTGTTAATTGACGAGAAAAATAAAAGGAAATTAAAATAAAAATAAAATTTTAATTTATAAAAAAAAGTTTGAACCTAACAAAAAAAAATTCATAAACAAAAAATTCAATTGCGAAATATTTCAAAGGTTAAACAAACAAAAAGAAAATTTTATTCAATGAAAAATTGACGTAACGAGAGAGATTCAAGTTGGTTCGTAAATATTTTTTCACAAGTAAGTGTTTACAAATTTTGTAAATATTTGATTTTCGTTGAATACGTATGAACTGTGAAAATATTTCATCCATCCTCAAGAAATTCTGTTCGAATTTCATTTTGGGGAAAGTGATTCATAAGAATTAATTACTTTGGGATCTTTTGCAAATTTTTCTAGTTTGAAAAGATACAGTACTAAATTTTTGTAGGTAACGTACATAATAATTATAGAGCGGATTATATGCAAATGCATACATATTTCTTATTTATAGTGTTCTTTATGTTAAAACTATTAAGAAGGTTGTTTTATATTTACAACTTAAATATAATAATTTTTTTTGCATATTTTGCATACAATTTGCATATTTGCATTTTTTTGCATATTTGCATATGTTTTGCATATTTGTTTATTTTGACAGTTTTGTGCCATCATATTATTAGTTCAAAACTTAGAACCATTCAAATTTTCGTGTGTATTGAATCTCAAATGCTGCGTTTCGAGTTTTCCATTGAATTTTTCCATTTAAAACTTGTAACGAATGAGTTGAAACGACTTTGGTTTTGCCACGGTTTATTTATTTTCATCGGAATATAATACGAATCAATTAGATACGTCGAAGATGCTATAAAATGCATTAAAATAATTCCTGGGTGTTTTGGCAAAACGGTTATGCCGGGTTTTCATTAGTAGAATTAATGGTAGAGTATACTGGGCGAGTACTAACTATCCTGGGAACTCGCCTAATGAAAACTTAAGTGGTAGAGTAGAGTACTTAGTTATAGTAGAGTAGAGTGGGATAGCACCGTGGTAAAGTTACTCTACCACTTGCCGTCTTCCACCATTGCTTTCCACTCTACTCTACCGCCACTATGCTAATGAATACAGTGTTGAGATAGGGTGACTTCCAAAATGCATCACTGCGGTATCACTAAAGAATTCAGCTACAGACTCCCAATTGTTGAATTCTTCAGTGATACCGCAGTGATGCATTTTGGAATTCACCCATAGTCTAACATAGAAAAAGCCTCGTGTGGTGGATTTAGCGTGTTTGTGTGAAGTGGTTTGAGACAGAAATTAGTAGAATTATACAATGAATATGAATGCCTATGCAATATAACAAGCATTGATTATAAAAATAAAAGTAAACGAACATCTGCGTATAAAGCAATAGTAGCTGAAATGGGCAAAGGTCATTTTGATGTTGCTGAATTAAAACAAAAAATAAAAAACCTAAACTTCTTACAATCTTAAAATAAGAACTAATCTGAAAGAAAGTAATTATTTAATGAATATTGGTTAATCTACATTGAGAAAAAAATCAATTTTCATTTAAAAACTCCGATTTGTGTGAAAGTACGATGTACCTTTTTAAGCCCAGGCTTTTATTTGCGCATTTCGGCCGTACTCCCTTTGCCATTAAAAACTCTGTATGAAAAAAAGGCATAAGCGCGTATGAGATAAGTCCGCGTAGTGTGGATCCACCATTAGATGCACTTATAACCAAGAACGTTTACTATTACCTTCTGTACCATACTATTTTCAATTTAAATGAAAACGGGTACTCTACCAAACTAAGTAGAGTAGAATTAGCTCGGCTTAAAAGTACGCCAGTTACTCTACCACTAATTCTACTAATGAAAGCCCGGCATTACAGATAAACTTCAACAAGTTTTAGATAAAAATCTATCTTGAATATAAAGCTATGCATCAAGCCAGTATGGTTCTACGAAAAGACAACTTAACTAAAGAGTTGCCAAACAGTTTTCAAACAATTAAGATTAATACCAATTTATTAAGCAAGTACAAATTTGCTCCTATTTCATCATGTGATGTAGAAAGATATTTTTCTGCATATAAAATGATATTGATATATTTGATATGTAATAACCTTACATCCACAAATATATATTGAAAAGATCATGATTGTAGATATATTGTGCCTTATATTATATATCTTAAAAAGAAAATACATTTCTTAAAACATTGTTTTAATTTGTATTTTGTATTGCATATTTTGCATTTTTTGCATATATTTGCATATTTGCTGCATATGCAATTGCATATTTTTGCATATTTTGATATGTTATAAAAAATGGATACTGTAAACAAAGTTTTATTAGTACTTACAAAATTAAAAAAAATTTATCATATAAAATATAAAAGTTGCACATAATCCGCACTCTAATAATAATGATGCAGCAGCCCTCACTCTAGGGACGGTCGGGCAACCCGGACATTTATCCAGGGCGCCAAAATTAGAGGGCGGAATTTTGGCTGCAAGTGTGAGAAAAATATTGATTTGCTAAATACTCAATTTCACATATCCAATTTTTCGTTCAGTGCATAGCCTATTTCTACTGTTTATATCTAAAAGCTAAAAATATTTACAATTCTTGATTCTTTTTTATTGACAATAAAGAATATGTCATTATAAGTATCACTGGCATTACAGCCCTCTGTGAGCCTTGGCCTGCTCAAGAGTCTTCACTCAGCGTTCTCGGTCTTCAGTCTTGCTCTTCCAGTTGGCAATCCCAATTGTGCGGAAGTCCATTTCTATGACGTCTTTATATCCCTTCCTGGGTCTTCTTTGTGGCCTTCTTCGCTCTGGCGTTTGAAGGAACAGGATTTTAGGGGGAGCTTCTTTAGGCATTCTCATTACATGTCATATCCAGCGTAGGTGTGAGATGTTGAAGCTTTTGGTTAGGTTCTTTGTATATTTGGTACAATTTGTGATTGTACCTTCTTTACCAGACATCCTCTTCATTTACTGCGCCTGTAATCCTGCGGAGAATTTTTCTCTCGTAACTTCCAAGAGCATGCTTTCATCCGTATATGAGTACTGGTTTTATTACGGTTTTGTATAACTTAAATTGTATACTTCTGCTCATTCTTTTTGAGTTAAAGTATAGAGTATACTGTAGAGCCTAGCAGATGAGTAGGCTCAACGGGTAGAATAGTAGGCAACTTTCCACTAGGTAAACAACCCACAACCACGAAACCCTTTTTGTTATGGAAATTCAAGAAGAAGAAACCGGACGGGCTTTTTTATTCGCTGGCAGTATTATTTTAATTTCCGCCGTATTGTTGTTGTCGTTGTTGGTTTGAGTTCCTAATTAGGTGAACTCGTTTACGGATTCTATATTATATCTTATCGTGTTCTTCCTCTACTATTTCTATTAGGAATCCACAAATGTTTCGTCTTATTTTCATTGAGCTTGTCCAGCTTTTGATGCTGCTACTTCTACCGCCACAAATGCTTCCTTTGCTGCGCCCATTGTCCTGCCTATGATCTGCATATGCCATTAGATGAACAGACTTGTTTAGAATTGCCTCTCTGGTTTCAATACATGCCTCTCGGACAGCTTTTTCTAATACAATATTAAATAGTAAGCAGGATAGCGAGTCTTCTTGTCGGAGGCCTCTGTTCGGCTCTCTAGTCTAGAGGAATCATCGATGTATATTTCTTTAAAAATTAAGCCGGCCGGAACATAACTAAATCAAAAGTTAGCCAAATCAAGGCGGAATATAAAAATAAATGGAAGCAATGTTCATTAATGATGAACAGTTTAGGTCCACCAACCAGGACGGCCGTTGTATCATTCATCATATGTATATAGGTAATACCGTCACTTTTTCTACAATAGGTGACTACGAAAATTGGTTTGTCACATTTTTCAATGGGTGACGTTCACCTGGTAGTCTGGTACTGCCTTCGTCATAGCCTTGGTCGGCTGGTTAGCGGGATTCACTTGTTTCAGGAGGCATAACACCCCAACGAGGCTGTCTCTCGTCTACCCTGACGGTTATGCCTCAGCCGGCTGCTTAAAAAAATGAACTCATACACCACCCAAAAGTTCAAACACGAGGCTCACTACTTATACATCCACGAGACTACCCTTAACCTATCATATCCTTTTTCTATTTTCAGATCAGGCTTACTACTAGACATTGCACCATGACTTGAATGGCCTGATGGACTATTGGTACAAAGAGTGATTCCTGAGCTTCACCATGCTACATAAAACTCAAAGAATCGACTTCCTTTCTTGTCGTTCAATCAAGAGAGTATTGGCTAGGAGTGAAATCTAAGCTCCACAACATATCTACTATTCGGTCAATTCTATCAGCCGCTCATTTTTTCTAATCTGTATAAATTATCTCCTATCAGTCCCCTCCACTTCACAGCTTCGCTGATGGAGATACTCTTACACCTTACAATATACATACCGTATCTTTTTGATAGTTAGTTCTTATCCAACTCTATCATTAAGAACACTCAAGTCGGTAGAATCGTATCGACTTCAACGGCTCCAAAACGAAATACTGTATCCTTTCTAATAACACCTGTACTAATATTCTTCCTATATCAGTGGATAGTGTGAATCTAACAGCTGGCCCATCTCTAGGTATAACTTTAACCGAGAATCAGCTATCGATTGACCACATATCTCAAATCGCCAAAGAATAAATAAGTCACGATGCCTGCGATTTCTTAAGTTATGCAAATTCTTCGGTCGACCAGCAGCGCTGGTCCTATTAGTCTTGCATTCGGCCCGCCTCGAATTCAACTCGTTAACCTGGTCTGGGGCCTCGATAACCGCTTTGGTGTGGCTCGACAATGTGCAAAACCGCGCTATCAAGCATACTAATTATAACACCTTCTGCTCATTCCTACACCCTTCAGTTCTCCTTTACGTATATATTAAGTATAGATTTTCTTTTATAAACCAAAAAAAAACTCGACTGTGGTGAAAAAATTAATAACTCGACTTAACTCCACAGTCAGTTATTTTCAGATTCACACAATATTCTGGAGTTTAAACGTATTGCTCATCACCGTCTGCTCGACAAGCCCAGACCTCTAACCGGTCCTATCCTTCAAACTAAGCTTACAACTAGATATTGCACCATGACATGACCCCCGATTCTCAATCAGACCAAAACATCGATAATTTCCATATATTTTGTCGGTGTAACTGTTTTGGGCACAAAAGTTGTTTCATTTTCTGTATTATACCTGCCAGCTAGTTATTGATTAAAGATTTTATATGAATGTGTATCATTTCCATGCCTCTTTTTATGTTGCTATGACAGTAATAATTGTGGGTGCGGTATCACTGTGAATTGGCACCGGCTTATTGTAAACAGGGTGGAGGAGAAACAACTTTTTGCTTATTTATATTCTCATAAATTCGCAAGTTTTTTTCTTGTCATGATTAGATAATTTGGTATGTTCTATTTGCACCACAACAGGTTTCGAAGAAGCAATTTTTAATGCGCACGTCTTTCTACATACATGAATTCAATGTTTCTAACAACTATCACTTCCCCAAATGCGCCAACACAATATTATTAGTATTAGGCCCAATTCCGGTCCGAGTTCTTAAATTTAGGTGTGCTAAATAAGCCTTACAATTTGAGCTATACTTTCGTAGATGATAATGGCCCCTATTGCTATTGTCGAGTCGACTAGCAATCGACCCGACAATTTCTAGTCGAGGCGATTTTGATTTTGTATTGCGTAAAGAGAATCGACTTGAACAAACAGGAAAAGCATAGTTATCGACTTTAAATGTCGATAAAATCGACAAATATTTCGCATTGTCGACATTCGCAATACGGATTCAGCCATCATTTTAGAATCGACTATCGACTCGACTCGAGTTACAGACGAACGGACAGAGCCAGTTAATACGAAACGTTATTGCCTACAAAAAAGCCTTTTGTCATTTTTTCGAAAACTTAACCCTTTCGAAGTTATTCAAAGTCAAAGTTTCAAAAAATCAGTTTTTGGTCAAAAAATTACTCAGAAACTGATTATTGAGAAATTTTTTTTTGTTCTATTTATACAAAAGATTATTGCCTACCTTAATGACACCCTTGCCATTTTTTCGAAAACTTTTCGAAAAATTTTGCAAAAATCAATTGTTAGTGATTTTTTGACCAAAAACTGATTTTTGGAAACTAATAACTAACTTGGCATAATTGTTCAATCCACAAAAAACAAGAACTGATTAATTGAAAAATTACAGATCCAGATCACACGTTGTTTTATAGATTGAAAGCATTTATGGAGACAAAGCAAGAGATTCTCAAGTAGGATTTCGTAAGAATAGATCGACCACAGATCGAAAACATCGATATACATATACAGAACTCAAACAGAATACAAACCTTCAATAAGCTTCTCTCAAGAATCGGGCCTTCGACAAAGAGACGCAATCTCAACAATACATTTTAATATTGCTTTGAAAGTATATTTTTATTATTGTTTAGAAAATGAGGAAAGTAGAATTAAATAGAGCAAATAGCAACTTCGGAAGAAACATTCTTTACAGATGCCTATCATTAATAGGCGAAAGGCGCAAGACGCAAAGGAAACCTTTCCAAACATTGTAGAAAACTCAGTAGTTTATTCTAAGAGTAAATAGTTAAAAATAAAAAAGATTGTATCATTAAGATTACGTTAAACACCAATCTTGATAAAAAAAAAACGCAACGGTTCATTAAAGGTACGCAAAATAAATTTAAATTGGTTCCTTACATATTTACGCTCGTTTTTGGGCAGTTTGCATCAACCGTCCTTTTAAGACCTACTCAAGTAATCTACAAAAGAACATTATAAAATACAATTAAATGAAAATTACAATTACTAAGAAAGGCACTGCTTAATAAAAAAGATTAAATATTTTACAGGTTAATTCTAAGAAAAAAATCAGTTATTATTGCATAAATAGCTTTATTTTATTTATAAATTGCGAATTAATAACAATAGTAAGTAAACACTGGCTTCGTTTTCATTGATTTTATATAAAAACAACTGACTTAAATTTGTTTTTGCTTAACTTAACAAAAGCGTGTATGGCTTTAGCTGCGCCTTCAATAATGCTTACCTACGCGAATTATGTTTTTATAATTTACACAATAAAAAAACAGAGAATGATTGAAAATACCTGCCCCGTTATCATGTCATGACATATCAACTTTCCTTCCAAAGTGCAATAATTTCTTAAATAAATATAACATAATAGTGGCTTACTATTTTTTTATTGTCAAAAAAATATTACTAAAAAACTTGCAATAGCAAGACCTTCTCCCCATCATTGTGATTCACATCCATTTACTTCCGGTGCTCGTTCATAAGTTCGCCTATGAAGTTCATCAATACTTGTGAGGTAATATGTTCCAGGAAAGAGGATATCTATTGATCCTGTCGGTTCATAAGGCGCTGAATGATTGTTTTTTTCTCGGTTTTCCATAATTTTAGAAAATTCTTCTGGTGAAACTTTTACTCGTTGTTCTAAAAGTGGCTTTATATGGGATAAAGTGGATGCGAATTTATGAAACTTATTAATATCATTCGTTATTGAGATTGAATACATAGATGATGCTAAACCGGATCCATATGAGAAGAGAGCAACACGTTTTCCTACTAAATTTGATACATCTTCATTTACCAGTAGTGATACAAGTCCAGAGTACACGGAGGGTGTGTACATGTTCCCAACTTGATTTGCTAAAAATAGAGATTTTTTAGTTTTAGCCTCGAAAACATTATTAAAAGCTGCCATAAAAGATTTTTCAACATCTTTATCGAAATAAGTATCCTCTAGCTTAATATTATTGAACTTTTCCAATCCTGGATATCTTACAGCTCTTTTTTCATCAGTAGACAATAGGAAATCATTCAGGCCGATTCGTGCAAGTGACTTTTGAACCAGCTTGCAAAACGGCGTGTGAAATACCACAGCGTCTAGGGTATCAAGGCCAACCTTTGTACTGTCTGGGAATTTAGTTTCAAATTTTTTACGGTATAGCTGATAACAATGATCTAAAGCACTTAGATAACACTGAATTGACAACTTCCCATCCACCGTTGGATATTCAGAGCTAAGATTAGGTTTATAAAAGTCATAAGCATGTTTCATGAAGGTTGCCCTAAGTCCACGATCCAGAACTAAGGGGGCATTAGGTCCTACAAGCATTGCAACGGCTCCCGCTCCACCAGTCGGACGTGCAGGTCCTTTTGCATAGACAGCAATATCACCACAAACAACAATTGCATGCCGTCCATCCCAGCTAGATGATTCAATCCAATTAACAGCATTGAAGAGAGCAGCAGTGCCACCATAGCAAGCGTTAGTAGTATCGATTCCTTCAAGGTCTGTTACGCCGTGTGGAGCAAATAATTGCATCAATACACTTTTAACACTTTTTGACTTATCTATGATTGTTTCAGTTCCTACCTCCAGTCTACCAATTTGTGATGGTTTTATATTGTGTTTTTCTAGCAGCCTGTTGACTACTGTGAGGCACAACGAATTAATGTCTTCTCTGTCAGAACAAAATCCCATCCTATCTTGTCCCAATCCTACTGTATATTTCCCTGCAGAAGCTCCGTCAAATTTTTCCAGTTCAGTTTGATCAACATACTGGGATGGGAATATTAGCTCAATTGCCAGAATTCCAACGTTCTCGGGCCACATGACTCGCATGTGAACGATTTCTAATTAGCTAACAATCCCAAGTATCCTAAAAGAAACGCGTAAGTGAGCTTCAGGCTTGGGATTTTGTGCAACTTTTGCTTTATATTAGGTAACTGCTGCAGTTTATGTGTTGAATACAAGGAACTGAAATGTTTTATACTTTCTCCTGTGGAAAAAACGTGTAGATAGTGCTCTTCGATTTATTTACTCGCTAGTGGACAATTGTACAAGAAAAACTTTCACCCTATCCGTGAACTTTCTTTTTTGAACTCCGGCTGAATTAATCGGTAGCATTCAGGTCAAATTATATAAAATGTCTTTTTCAATATACCGGATACTTTTTTTACAACAAGATACCAATCACTATCTTCTTATAGCACTGCAATTTTATAAACTACTGCAATTTGTTGAAAAGAACAAATAATTTTGAGGTTACGTTAGGCTTTCATAACAACCGAACCGTGTTACAGCAGACGACTGCGAAGACTATTCCGAAGCAATTTTTTGCTTGCACTATAAACTTCAATGAATCTAAAAATTTTGGAGGGAGGCTCGTTCTGAGAATTTGTGGATTGCCAAGATCTTTTTACTGGAATTGGATTTTCTCTTTTGGGCAGCCAGAAACCGCGATTGGGGAGTATGAGCAACACGTACAAAACTAGTCGTCAGCTGGTGCAAAAAAACGAAAATCGCACTTGTGTAGTGTTTGGTTGGGGCCTGGGCAAAGCCTTCTACATTTACAAGCCATGCACAACGAAATCTCACACTCACATTCAAAGAAAATGGGACTTCAATTTATCTGAGAGAATGGACTTCAGTTAGAATGGACTTCAATTTAGCTGTGAGAAAAGCAATTTTTTAACTTAGTTTTTGGAATAAAAAGTGGTAAAATATTGTATTTTATCACTTTTTAGTGCACACGGATTATCAGTGATAAGTTATTTAGTGATCTGAGTCCATAAATTAAAAAAAATTAGTGGTTAAGTGTATTTTAAGAGTGTTAATTGATTAGGTGACGTTTTTGTTTACATTCGCGGTGTTTTTTTCGTGTTAATTTTGGGGAAAAAATGTTGAATTTGTGTAGTAATGGAATTAAAAGTGAATTTAAAGTAGTTAAAAATTATTATAGAAGAGTTATTAAAAACATAAGTGCAATTACTACCACACAAAATGAATAACAATAACTTTTTCACTTTTCCTTCACATTTTTCTGCACTTATGTTTTTAATAACTATTCTATAATAATATTTAATCACTTAAAAAGCACTTTTTATTATATTACTACACAAATTCAACATTTTTTCCCTAAATTAACACGAAAAAACCAACGCGAATGTAAACAAAAACTGTCATCTAATCAATTAACACTCTAAAAATACACTTAACCACTCACTTCTTTTTAATTTTTTTTATTAAATCACTAAAGCACTAATCACTGATAATCCATGTGCACCAAAAAGTGATAATATACATTATTTTACCACTTTTAAGTGCAAAAACAAAGTTAAAAAATTGTTTCGTACGGCTTCGGCAATGTTAATTCCACAATTTTAGCACTTCATACACATACATGCACATACCTGGGGCATGGCTTGTAAATGTAGAAGGCTTTGGGCCTGGGGCATACTTTTGCGTTTTGACAGTTCAGCACACGTGATTGCAGCAAGCAGTAGGCAACGAAGGTCTTGATAATTGGTGGATTGAAATTGAGCAAAATATATAAAATGGTTTGAGCCTTTAATAATTCATAAGTCGCAGCTGGTAGTGAACTATTCAAGACTACAACTTTTTCGAGCTGGAATGGAAGAGCTCCAAAAGGTTATTATTTGTTTTTGACTGTAAGTTTAGCGTGTCTTTAAAAAAAATCATATTAAAGAACTTCCCCAAGTAACCAACCAAAGCTAAAAATCAAACGTGTAGATCCACAAGAGAGATGATAATTGAGCTTGTCCTATAATAGTTACATTACTTGAAATTGTCCAACATTTTTATTAAATAAACTTTCTTTGAAACTTATTCGAAATGTTTTTAGCTACTTCTGGAAATTCGATTCATCTTCAGTTGTGTGAATTTTTTAAACTTAAAAACTTAACAATTAACAATTATATCACTTTCTCTTAAAAATCACTTTTAAATTTTGTTCCAAAAGGCGTTTTCGATTTTATAAAAGCGCGCCGTACAAACGAAAATCCTGCAGTTAAACTATTACCCCGTTTATGACTAGGTTCAACCCAGGTTGAACCCAGTCATAAACGGGGATCGAGTTGAAACTGGGTCCACTCAACCCAACTCAGCTCTCCTACCTGGGTCGAGTTGATATTTCGCCTCATAAACGCGTGTTGAGTTGAAATTGGGTTGAAGTGACATTTTTTTTGTTTGTTTACCATCCGTGAAGTTTGCCTTCGGCGTTAGTTTTGTGTTCGGTGTTTTTGTAGCGCGTTAATTATTTTATATTAACTGTATATGTAAAAATAGCGGAAATTTAATTTTGACAATGGCTAAAAGAAATGTTTGGGAGCATCAGGAAACAAAAACTATGCTAGAAATAATGCAGGAACAAAATTCCCTTCATCATTTTAATGGAAAACTGTAGAAGAAGTCAGAAATATAGAAAAAGAATTAACAAAAAGATGTTATGTTTTGATGTCAGTTCAACTCGATTTCAACCAAAAGTGAGCTCAACTCGGAATCATATACTAAGGTTACATGACGGACTGAGGACTTGACTTGAACTTGAACTGACAGTTTAATCCGCGGCGACAGCTTACCTACTTGAGAGCTTGACTTCAAGCTGGCTTGAAATGTATTTGACACTTCGCATAAATTTGGCGCGAAATACGTGATGGAAGAAACAATTTTATATGCAGCTTATATAAATAATATAAATTTAATAAGTGAAAATTGCACAGGAAGTAAATTGCACAGTCAACGGAGAACTAATTTCAAAATTCAAGCGCTGAAGCGAGGGTTACATGACTAGTTCTAGTCGATCCGACAAATTTTTTGGACCGACTTGAGTGAAGTAGACTTGAAGTCGATCCGAGGTTACATGACTTTCAAGTCTACTTGAAGCCGACTTCAAGTATGCATGTAATCATAGTAATATACGGTGGTCGAAATTTGAACTCAACCTCGACTCAACTTCTCAACCTAATCATAAACGGGGTATTAATTTGCACGAAACATCCCAGGAAGCGTTCCTTCACTTTTCGGGATTTTGACTAGATTTTCCCCCACCAATCAAGTAACTCTTCGCAGGCTACGACAGGACAGGTTTTCTATTGGAACAGACCTATTAGGTGTGTTCGATGACTGCTCCATCTCAAGCTGGAGCAGAAAAAATCAGCAATTTGCGTTCATTGAGACTTTTTGACAGTTCTTTTCTGCTCACAATTTCTCTGCTCTGTGTTTTTTGAGCCTGCTCTGGGCTGAGAATTCTCACTTTTTCTGCTCCACCAATTTTGTAGGAGCAGGCAGAGCAGCAAAATTCTTCTTCTTTTTCTTTTGACAATTGTAAAATCGAAAACATGGAAACTCGGAAAATTGATTCATGAATGATTTATTCGGAAAATACTTGGAAATATTAAAACTTAAACATTAATATTTATAAAAATAACATTTCCATATTGTTCAGTTGTTTTTATTAGCATATATTTCTTCTTCTAAAATTGTCATTCGTGTCTAACCTCTAAAAACGGAATTTAGAGCAAAGTTGAGCAGAAAAGTGTTTTTGAGATTGTTGCTATTTTCTGATTTTTTCTGCTCTGACATCAATTTGGCAGCTGCTCCCAACTGGGCTGCTCTGCTCTGCTCTGAACTTTTTAAGCAGTCATCGAACACACTTATTATGCCAAGGTTTCCCACAATGCAACATTGACCTGATTTACACGACACGTTTTTTGATCTGCCTTGTCAAGAATTCTCTTTTGTGTTACGTGCGTGCACACCGCTGTAGGTTTATACGATGAAGTTTTTAACGTGCGTCAAAAATGACACATTGTTTTGTATTAACAGGGTGATTTTTGTGTGTGTTAGTGTGTTTGTAGACGAAAAAGGGAGAAAAGAAAATCAAGACAACGGCTGCTGTGAGTGGTCTACCCGTGATGGCAGTCCCTCTCGGTCCCTCAGCTCCCCTCTCCCAAAAACTCGTGCTTTATGCAGCAAAAAACGTGTCGTGTAGATCAGGTCATTTACTGAGTTTCCATGAGAGTTCAACCAGAGTTGAACCCGAGTTATACGCCATGGAAACAGAATGAGTTAAGAGTTTTCGTTAAAGTTTTTCAACTCTGCTCAACTCAACGAAAATAGGTAGGTTGAATTGAGTTCACGCATGCAACTAAAAACGGCACACTAGCAAAGGTACAAAAACTGAAAATGTCGCGCCTCTTTATATTTAATAACTACTTTTAAAGAAAAATCTATAACAAAATTAATTTATGGAAAAAGATGTAGGAAGACGGAAGGCAGATATGGAAACGCATAGAGTTAATCGTTAAGTTGAAGTGTCATTGCAACTCAACCACAACTCAACTCGACTCCCATGGAAACTCGGTAATTGATGCCCTGGAATAGTGTGAATGGATAGTTAGGTTGGTTAGGTACAAAATGCAACTATATAATATATACGATCGCATACAAATCAGCGGCTACGAAGGAAAAGTACTTATAAAAAAGTATTAATGAAGAAATAAATGCTTTTCAGCGACCCTATATGAGAGACGCAAAGGGCAAATAAACTGCAGATCTAGACAAAAACAACAGCGGATCCCTTAAGGCCCCCATACACGGTCAAATTGGATGTACATCCAGATTTTCATCAAACCCATCTTCTTCTTGAATGGCGCTACAGTCCTTGCAGAACTCGGGCCTCTTGAAGTCTCCTCTTCCAGTCGTCTCTACGTTTTGCTAACTCTCCAATTTGTTATACGAAATTTCCGTATATCTGCTAGCACGTCATCTATCCACCTATTTCTTGGTCGTCCAACTCTTCTTCTTCCTGATGGTCTACCATTAAAAATCCTGGCTAGCATTCTATCTTCTGAAGCTCGTACAACGTGTCCGAGCCATCGCAGTCTAATCAGTCTTATATATGTAGCTATATTAATTTCGTCATACATATCTTGAAGTTCTTCCATTCGTTCTGGTTAACCCTTACAGGACCAAATATTCTTCTTAAGATCTTCCTTTCGAAGATTTTAAGTTGATTTTCTGTTTGTTGGGTCAATGTCCAAGCCTCAGACCCATAGCATAGAACCGGGCGGAGTAATGTTTTATATAGTCTGATTTTGCATTGTCTTGAAATTTCTTTGTTTTTTAGGACCGGGACTAGTGCGAAATAGGTTTTATTTGCGGTTACAATGCGTCTATGGATGTCGTCTTTTCAGTGGCGGACTAAGGAGGGGCGGAGGGGGCGGTCCGCCCCGGGCCTCTGGTTCCTGGGGCCTCCAAATGTCTACAAGTTCCCTTGATCAAATCCTAAACAAGGCTTTTAAAATAAGGGCAGTGCCTACCTAAGTGGTACTTTGGAGTCGGAGGTCGCGTACAATGTTCCCGTAGACACAAATAAGTACAGCATGTAATTATTAAAATGGGTCTTTACTGAATCGTTACCCTCTACATCGCTTACATATACTTCAATACTTCTTGACCATTTTCATCTCGGTTGCATCATGCAAGAGCAGTTTTTGTAAACTTAAGCCTAGTGTCCACTATAGAGTTTTTTGCGTAGAGCTAGAGAAAACTCTCGCGTAGAGATGCATAGAGAGGTGTATACACCGTCTAGAGCTCTACACATGCTCTCTACACCCACTCCACGCGCTCTGCACTCTACACTATAAAGTGTATACGCAATTTTTTTGTGTTTGGTAGAGCTCTACATCTGCTCTACGCTCTAACAAGCATGTTTGATAGAGTTTTTCTCTCTACAGTATTCATTCTTATTTTCGTTTCGACTGCGCTTTGAATTGTTGTACATAGGCGCAGTGCCGCGGCCAGACAATTGGGGGCCCTGTGCAAAAATTAAGCGAGGGGCCCCAGAGTCTCCAAAAAAAATTTCTGTCATAAAGACCCGTCCCCGCGACAGAATTATGGAAAATGGGCCCCATGTAATATTTAGTGTGATGCGAGTTCGTCTGATATGACCCATATGCTGATTCGTATGACCCATTCATTGAAGTAAAAATGCAAATAAAGAATTCAAATGATTTGTATTGCCAAAAAATGTTTTGCTCGCTTCGCTCGCGGTGCCCCAAACACGCAGGACCCTGTGCAGTTGCACACCCAGCACATATGCCAGCCGCGGCACTGCATCGGCGTGTTAAATAACAACGAAATTCGAATACGACATACGCAGAAAATTTTGGTATGAAGATGTATCTTCTTCCGTGAGCTCATTCCATAATTCTCGGTACATTCCAGCGTTTTGTTTTCTTTTCGCAATCCAATCTCGCTCTCAACATTTCCTTTCCTTCTTTTCCCTTCTTTTGGGGAAAACTCATTTTATTATTTTTTTGATTTCTATTAATTTCCTTTAAATTTTTTACACAATATATGTACGTACGCATCTCTGAATAACTGAGAAATGAAATGAGATGCAAAAGTTGATGGCCGCAGTTGCGCGCTCTACCATACGACTCTACAGTAGAGAAAAACGCATCTGCAGTGTACTCAGTCTGTAGAGCTCGTGGTAGATCTCTACTCAAAATTTCTCTAGATCAACTCTACGGGCGGTGGAGTGGTAGAGAAGCGCTGTAGAGTACTTACTACAGGTAGAGCTCTACACTCTACGCTCTACATTCTACCGAAAAAAACTCTATAGTGGACACTTGCCTTTAGTACGACTTTCGGAATCGATGGGTAATTAAATGCTTTTCCTACTGGGAAATAAACATATACACACACTTGTCCATACAAATGGCAACTGAATAAAAGGCTTCTAAAATTACATCGACTTCTTTGACTGAGGGCCTCATTCAGCTTTGCCGCCCCGGGCCTCTGACGGGCTTAGTCCGCCACTGCGTCCTTTATCTTATTTTCTGCAGTAAGCATTGTCCCTAAATAGATAAAATTTTCTACAATTTCCACACTATGATCGTCAAGACTAATACTTCGCCCTAATCGTTGTCCTCGTTTTGATACGATCATATACTTTGTTTTTGTGTCATTTACTCGTAGATTGAACTTTGCTGAACTTTCTACAATTGTGGAAAAGGTTTCCTTTACATCTTGCGCTTTGCGTCCAATTAAAACTATGTCATCTGCGAACGCTAGTATTTGAATGTTCCTTGTGAAGATGCTATTTGCTCCATTAAGCTGTGTTTCCTTCATTATAGCTTCCGGAGCAATGTTAAAAAGTATTGGTGAGATCGCATGTCCTTGTCGCAGGCCTGATTCTTGAGGGAAGTTGATCGAGTTGCATCCTCGTATTCTCACTTGTGTTTTACAATCTTTGGTCTTCATTCTGCATAGTTCTATTAATTTTTTCGGGAAACCCATTTCACTCATCTTGTTCCACAACTCTCTTTTATTCAGCAGGTCGTAAACATTTCTATAGTCTACAAAAAGAAGATGTATATCAATGCTTTCTTCCCAGCATTTTTCAAGTATTTGTCTCATTATGAAAATCTGGTCTGTTGTCGATCTATTCGTTCTAAATCCTGCTTGGTAATCGCCTAGTTTATCTTTATCACAAATGCTTAATTTTTTATCCTGAGTAATCATAGAATATTTTTGACGGTTAATCTACAAAAATAACTGTTCGTCATAACAATGGGCGTTTTTTTTAATTTGGGAAAATAAAACATCTTAAAATATAATTTTTGTAAGAGTTTTTAAAACCTCGCTCTAAAACGTGAAATAATTAGCCCTTACACAAGAAAGCGTGATAATCTAGCCATTCACAAGAAACATGCTTAATCCTTATGGTGAAAATGATCTATCGAATTTCTTTAAGGGAACTGCACTCAGGAAATCAGGTGCCGGTCGTGAACAGGGAATATTTTTTAACCAGCTTATGCGAACGCAACATCATGAAATAGGTATAGACAAAGAAATAAGCAGACAAAAAATAGGTACAGCTAGTGTCTCGAAACCCATAACGCATTCAAAGGAAGTTGAGGATGTTCGAAAACGATTCGTCGAAGAAACTCGCAGGCAGCAAATCAGAAAACAAAATGAAGAAATTAGGGATTATGAAAGGAAATTAATGTCATCGTATGTCTTAAAAAGTCTTTCGGCACAAATGAATGAGAAAGAAGCTAAGAGAAAAAGAGAAAAGGAAACTAGGGCACTGGCTTATGATATGCTTGAACAAGCACGTGTCAATGATCAAGAACTCGATCGAATCTATGTAGAACATGAATTGCAAAGGAAAAACAAATTCAGAAGAGAATTAAGAGAGCAATTGGCAGAAGGGGAGTCTAGAAAGGCTAAATATAATCAAAACCTCCAAAAAGACAAGCAAATTATGGATGAAATTGCAAAAAAACTTCAAGAGGAGCATTTAGAAGGGCTAAGGGAACAAAAGGCTAAGCAAGAAGAGTTTAAAGCGTGTTTGCAGCATTTTATTCAAATGCAAAATGATTTAAAGGAAAAGCAAAAAAAACAAATGGAGCAAGAAGCTAAGGAGATTGGAGATCTTGTCGCCCAAAAAGAAAGAGAAGCGCAACTATTAAAGGAATTCAAACGAAAAAAATTAGAAGATAGACAAAAAATCGCTAACGACATTGGGATGAAGTTAAAAAAAGAGCACGACGAAAAACTTAAAAAGCGCCAAGTTCTGGAGGACTTATATATTGAAGAAAGGCTAGCTCGCGATGAAAATAAGTACCGCTTGGAACAAGAGAAGGAAATGCGTGTAAGGGCTAATCTTAAAGAACAACTCGAAAAAACAACGACCGATTTAATGAGGCGCCGTCAGGAAGAACTAGAAGAGAACGTACGTTACCGAGAAGAACAAAAGCGTTTATTAGAAGAAAAAGACAAGCTCGACCAGTCGTCAAGCGGAAATCGCAGAAAGAAATTGATTGAGTATAGACGAGGCATAGAAGAGTGCGTAGCTGAAACGAAGCGTCAACGTGCTCAAGAATTTGCACTTGCACTCGCGGACAGAGTTTCTGATATTCAAGAAGAAAAACAAAAGGCTCAACTAGTCGAAGAAGAAAGAATACGTATATTAAAGGAGCATGCAAATGATCTTGTAGGATATTTCCGGCCGGGACTATTAAGGGAAGGCGATAAACAATTTTTACCCGTTACCAGCAAACTGAACGTTATTTAAACGTGGTGATTTTAATAAAATAAAGATACACATACGATGCACTAAATTTGTCAATGCAGCTCTTGCGCCTGTATGTAAATGGTTTATACATCTTTACGCCTTGAATAGAATTAAGGACAGGATACAAATCACAAACTGTATCCAAAGGAGTAAAAATACCTGTATGTAAATTAATTAAAAGAGTAGGCAACTCGAATTATATAAAACTAGGTATATTTTAATAAAGACCTTTATTAGAAAATCTCGAAATTGAAGTTGCTTTCTTTAAACTCTTGGAAATTTTGATTATGTCCTAATACAAAACAACATACATTTTACTACAACTTTAATAAAAGTCGGACTCACTCAACAGGGACATTGAACTTATTCTATATTGTGGCCGCAAGAATCATGTCGAGATTAACGCTTCCAAAACGAAGTACTGACTTATTTCCAATAAAACCTACCAATCCGTGTCAGTGGACGGTATAAAACCAATACCTGACCATCCCTTAACATGCTAAGGCGTGGAATTAACCAAGGGTTTGCGATGAAATGACCACATATTCCAAAACGTCAAAAAGCACCTGAGATTTCTTAAAAGATGCAAAATCTTTCTTCAGCCATCGGCTCTGGCTGTAATATAAAAATCGTACATTTGGTATTTCATCCTTCTTCTCTCGTTCCTTTTTGGGGCGGGCTTTGAAAATTGCCTTAGCGTGCCTAGATAAAATACAAAAAGGGCCCTCAAACTAATCGAATATCACGGAATTTTCTCCACTATCGACCCTTTGAACCACCTTAGGAATGTAGCAGCCCCGACAAAATGTTACCGCTATTACAACCTCCACGGCAATCTTATACCCGCAACACAAGACTGGCCAGCTCATCACAACCTCTGCCTACAGCAGTTCGGCTCGCTCTGAAACTCTGGGGCCCGTGTGCTGAAGCCGAATTTAGTTTCTCGAGTCGATATGAATGGACTCGACAAAAAAAGCTTGTCGATTTTCTTTAAGTTTCAAGTCATCTGACGACCGAATCGACAGATAATTGTGTCCATACAAAACCATCAAATTGTGTCATATTACTCCAAGTGCAGCAAACCACTTATATTTAATTAAAATAGAAAGGCTCTTCATAATTGCATGGTTGCGCAAATCGATCATGTGCGTGTTATTCAAAAAAGCAATCAATTGTTCAAAATTGCAACCTGCTTGATAAGGTAGCGCAAATCTTACGTTGTATGCATGCTTATCTGACTAAAGAAAAAGAAGAATTAACGTGTGAAAATTTAAATGCCGTTCGCAGAGGATTCTCAGTTTTTTGATTTTATTATGCAAATTTTCTAGGTTGGGCAACTGATTTACCTGACAGTAGTTAGTGACTCTTTTGCAAACATGCTTTCAAACAAGCAAGTAACCATGCAATTATGAAAAAGCCCAAACTGTTAAGTATTGTATGGCCCATTTTACACGATGAAATACGAAACAAAAAGTTTCATGCAACTTTGCTTGGTTTGAAGGGGAGAGGAGAGATAGGGCTGGAGGGAACAGGTGTTCCCTCAAACCCTCTCTCTCCTCTCCTTCTCAAACCGAGCAAACTTGCATGAAACTTTTTGTTTCGTGTTTCATCGTGTAAAATGACCCTATGCATAAATTGAGCCTTTTAATAAACGTCAAACGTCTTCATCGACACGTAAAGAGACTATAAGGTTGTCGATATCGTGTTGCCAAATGCCAATTTCTATTTATCGACAGAAATCGATATCGACTCGAGAAATGAAATACGCCCCTGAAAGTCAAATCGTGTGGCGTGACAAGTTGTTTAAGTTGAAGAATGTGACGTTTCAGACGAAGTATCACTTTGTCTAACCTCAACTTAGCTCCACTCTCGGTCCGAACTCTTACAACATCCCTGAACTCAAACGTAAGCTTGCCGCTCTCTGCTCCATCACCCTCCAAAACCCGTTCACTCTGAATTTTTTCGGTAATTAAATCCGCGACTGCAAAGTGTCAAATGCGCCCTCACTTCCGATCCGCTGGATCTGGAAATCGAGACCATTACGTCTTCGATAATATTTTGTCTACATTATCGTGAGCACATGCCCAACTCGATCAAGATGGTATGGGCCGGCTTACACGACCGGATACCGAACAGACAAAAGGGACGAACGAACTGGGTTTATGGGGAAGAGGGTAAGAGAGAAAAACGATGGGGAAAGCTGACAATTTTCAATGAACGTTTTGACAGTTCCCGCGTTGTTGTTGTTGCTAGAACAAGAAAGCAAAAGGAAATTTCAAACGGCGACCCCAAAAAGCTAATAGGTTTTGACTAGTTTGTTGATTTGTTCGTTTGTTAGAGTTCGCTTAGGCCGGTTTTACACGACTGGACACCGAACAAACAAAACGAAAGAACAAACTGGGGTTTATGGGGAAGAGGGTGAGAGAGGACGATGGAAAACCGGCCCCTCTCTCCCCCCTTTTTCCATAAACCCCCGTTTGTTTCTTCGTTTTGTCTGTTCGCTGTCTGGTCGTGTAAAACCGGGCTTATGGAAATGCTCGCACGACATTCCGTCGGCCTTCAAAAGATAGGGCCAAGTCAATAATGCGCGTTGCGCGAGCAAATGCCTTCTTCAGCAATTGGAAGTCTGTGCTGAATAAAGGCCCGAACATATAGCAGAAACGAAAAGAATCCGAAACGAAAACGAAATGAACTTGAAAATGATAGCGATTATATAGGTGCCTGAGCGAATCGGTTCTTGACATTTGTTGACAAGTTTTGGATTGAGTAGAAGAGTTTTTTATTTTCGATAAATACACATATTATACACTTTGGCCCCTAGTGCGGTTCTCGTGAAACAGTCGAACGAATGTTCGATCGAAAAAGTGGTAGTCGCATTCTCGATTGTAGTGAACCGAGTCGATTGCAGTCGAGAATGCGACTACCACTTTTCCGATCGAACATTCGTTCGACTGTTTGACGAGAACCGCACTAGGGGCCTTTATATAATTTATGGCGGATGTCGAGAAATCATAACTTAAATTTTTTCACCTCGTATTGACTGCATTCTTTTTCGTTCTTTCAACTACTTTAAATTCGAAAACAAACTGTCTGTCGAACTGTCAAAGTAACGGGCTGAATAGCTGAAACGAATACCGAAATGAAATAAATTTATATCAATAGGGCCCCATACACTACAAGGTTTTATGCGTACAAACATGTCCCACAGTCTTTGTGACAAACTTGTTTGTACACTGAGCCTGCCCATACACTATAAGGTTTTACAGCAAAACTAAATACATAAATACAGCTAATTACTAAAAACACCGAAACGAAATAAACATCACCAGAGCAGACGTTTTTTATGTTATGGAGATAATTGTCAGATAAAAACGTTTTGATATTTGGGACAAACTTGTGACAAACATAGAACCAAAAACCAAATTCACCACACACTGTCAATCTTTGTTTGAACGCCTTGTTTGTACGCATAAAACCTTGTAGTGTATGGGGCCCTATTCGTTCCGATTCGGTTCTGTTCGTTTATATAACCGAGTTCATACATTTTCATACGACTTATTTCATTCTTTTCGTTTCGGTTCGTTTTCGTTTCTGCTATATGTTTGGGCCTTAAGTCATTTGCTCGCGCAACGTGCATTATTGACTTGGCCCATAATTAACGATTACAGCTAAGTTTAGTCTGTTCGGTGTCCGGTCGTGTAAATCTAGCTTATGACGACATATTCCAAATCACCAAACTAGGATAACGATGCCTGTGAAGTAGTTTGGAAGGGACTGAGAATAAATCATAAAGATTATTATTATCTTATATAACAAAAGCTGTAGGTTTTTCATGTATATAAAATAAAAACCTTCATCTTTTTAGTATAAAAATACATAACAAAAATGGTATAAACAGTTAAAAATATTGATATATCACATAAATAATAAAATTAAATAATCTGTCAAAAGCATCTTCATAAAAAAATATTACAAATAGGAGCAAACTTTCTCTGATTTGTAATTGTTATTGTTTAATTCCGATTTAGATTTCGAGATTTGTGGATGTTCCATTAAATACTTTGCATATTCTGATACATGAACTACACCTAAATCTGCAGAGGCCACATGCAGATTGTCACCGCAAACTTTTTTCTTGTTAATATGGGCATTATGAAGCTCGGTTATAAGGGTACTACAAGCAGCAGCGGGATCGCCTGAACTTTTTAATGAACCCTGAAAGACGGTTTAAGAATATTAGGTGATAGTTTTAAATTATATATGTCATACCATCCAAAATTCATTTCCAGGGTGTGCGTTACCATCCCATGCGTAAGATACAATGAGTAACGTATTTTTATATTCTTCTCCTTGCTGAAAAAGAGGAATTAATATTTAAGGGCATAGGTAATTTTAACTATTATTATTTACCAATCTGTCAGCGGGGCCTCTTTTTGTAAATGATACTTTAATTCCTCCATTTGGATGTCGGGATGATTGAAGAACTTTGCCATGCATAATTTCTTTAATATTTTGTAAACGGAACCAACCAAAGTTAATAAACGAAATGTTATTCAACTTTGGTAAAAGAATCTTAATTCGTTGGAAGAATGTTTCTAAGAAAATTTCCTCCTGATGGCTAGCAACAAGCCAAGATCCTAAGCCAATTCCAACGACATGCAAATATCCTTGCCTCCCACTTGCTCCTGATCTTGCCTCAGCTTCTAATAGTAACGTATCAAAAGATATTGTATAACGTTTTTTCATGACATCATTATCAAATATTTGTAAGCATTTTTTATAGTAACAAAAGCGCTTTTTATCAGCTCGCGCTTTACTATAAAGCTTACTATTTTCATCATAAAACTCATTCCACATTTTTCGATAATCTAGCTTCTTTGCTAATTTCATAGATTTCGGACGTTGTTCTTTATTAACATTGTATCCATTTTCATTAGTATTTTGATTTTTCGCAATTATAATATCTTCGAATTCCATGATACCGTGTCTAAATAGTATAGCACCAATATATCCAACAATAACACCGGACCTTTCTATTGCATCAAGATTTTCTTCAGGTACTCCTGCATTACTACGTCGCCCATTATTTATAAATTCAGAATGTGACGAAACGGAAAGTAAGGCTGAAAGCTTGAGGGACGTTAGTAAAAGGTAATTGGAAGTAGATTTATAAGAAAATACCTTAATTTCTTCGTAACTTAAGCAATCTTTTAATATTAATGGTGGGCATTCATCTTCAGAGCCTACACTCTCATATCCCGTTAATCCACGTTCACCATTTAATAGTAAATATCTTTCCGTCTGTGCCAAAAATGTGCAGCAACGCTTGGTTAGAAGACGGTCGACAAATTGAACTAAGCTCATATCTGTATAAACAGATTTTTCAATAGAATTTCCTAAAATGATTTCAATTTTAGTCCAGGTTTGCTCGCTTAGGTTAAATATTTACCATATTCTAATTTATGTTCTAGAAAACGGGTGCAAAGCCAAACCGCCCTTTCATGCAACACAGGATAAGCAGAATTTGCTTGTTCTTCTATTAGACTCATCCGATCTAAAGGCTGCGACAAAACTCGGCATGTATCAATTGGAAACTAAAACATTTTTGTTTAAATTGACAAAATTTGCATATTTTATTCGATAATTACCTCAATAGGAAAATTTGTAGAATTTTCCAATATTTCTTCTAATTTCACATCGTCCGGTTTTGTAAGTTTTCGACAATCATTTAATAATTTAAAGCCAAATTTTGTATAGCCTGGTGTAGGTGTTTTGGGCCAATTTTCACCGAAGGCTTTTCCAAACTTAGAAGTCATTTCGCACGCTGAACCAATGACCGATTAATTAAGAATGTGATAAAGTTTCTCATGCCTCGAGAAATGATTGAACTCGATCACGAAATTAATTGTTTATAGCTTAGTTGTCACTTCTGAGGTGACGTAATAGGAGATGACACCAATTTAAGAAAAAGGCGCGGAAGCAAGTTTCGATATTGATCACACGGAGGGCAGTAGTATCGCTCAAATGTTTTGTAAGTTTCGTTAAATTTCCTAAACGGTTCCGTTATTACGGATATGAAAATATTCGATAGCGCCTGTTCACACGGGTCGCTTTGAGGCGCGACAAAGCGAACGAAAAAGGGAACATTTGTTTACACGTTTCGCTTTGCGTCCAGTCGTTTTTATGACAGGTGGAACAAACGGTACGGGAACAAAGTTTGTGATTTTTATAAAAGTGACTTATTCATGACTGCTTTGAGGCGCGACAAAGCGAACGAAAAAGGGAACATTTGTTTACACGTTTCGCATTGTGTCCAGTCGTTTTTATGACAGGTGGAACAAACGGTACGGGAACAAAGTTTGTGATTTTTATAAAAGTGACATAAATTCATAACTGCTTCTAAAGTTTTACAAAATAAATTTCTCACGAAAACAAAACTGAAGCCTGAAAATTGTCCTACCACACGTCTGCTTCCACTTCGGGTGAAACGAAAATAAAATGGAACAAAACAAAATGAAATTAAAACAGTCAGCTGGTCAGAAAAAGCGAACGTGAGTCGCTTTCAAATCGAGACATACTTCCTTCCCACCCGAAAGCTCCCCGCACCCATAAATTTCGTGTTGAAAGGTCGCGGCAACCACGCGTGTGAACAGGCACATAGTGGCGTCCAAGACCTGCTTTTTTCGGTTTCATTAAGCAACAGCTTATATATCTTCTCACTATACTATACTATACTTTGAAATTCTTCTTTTTAAATGGCGCTACAGTCCTTGTAGGACTCGGTCCTCGTGGTCTCTTCTTTCAGTCGTCCCTTGCTCTCTCCAGTTTGTTATACTAAGTTTCCGTATATCTTGAAGCACGTCATCCATCCATCTATTTCTTTGTGGTCCTACGTTTCTTTTTCTTGTTGGTCTAACATTGAAAATCCTAGCTAGCATTCTTTCTTCAGAAGCTTGTACAACGTGTCCGAGCCATCTTACTCTACTCAATTTGATATGCGTGACTAGATTTATTTTGTCATACATTTCTTCAAGCATTTTGTTCTTCCTAATTAATACGCATCGTTTTGGTTGGCCATTACAGGACCAAAATATTCGTCTTAGGATTTCCCTTTTGAAGATTTCGAACTGATATTCTGTTTGCTTGGACAATGTTCAGGCCTCAGACCCGTAGCATAAAACTGGGCGGATAAATGTTTTTCACTATTGCCTTGAGATTTCTTGGTTTACGGATTTCTATCATGTTACTCCACAGCTCCTTTTTATTATGCCTTATGTTGTATCTTGCAAGTAAACAAATCGTGCACCTTGATTTTGACCCACTTTCATATAACCGATCTACTTCAAATTTTGCACGTGTATGGTTCGCGTGACAATGCAATCTGACTTATTTTTTAAAAAAAATCAAGTTGACGGTTCCAATACGATGGGCGAATTTTGCAATTGTATGAGCCAAATTACACGGCCTCTAGCCAAATTTCACGGCCTATCATTTCTTCCATCAACACTTCCAATAAAACGGTTTTATAGGCAAGGGGTCGCAGGGAAGTTTCTCCGACTGCACCGAACATCACACTAACCCAAGCAGAACTTCATTCTCGGGGCTGTGAACTTATGAGAAAGTTAGCTTATGAGAATTTTTGTTGCTTTGTACACAACCACAAAGATAATAGAATCGTTGCACGAAAAAATGCAGAACAGTCAGTTTATCCTGTAATTCTTACAACATCTACAAACCGGTTTGTTAAGAAGAAAAGTGTTAGGTCGTGTAATTAGGCTCTATTCCCGACATGGGTATAAAATGAAGGAGTATGACAAGTAAAATACTATTAGCTGTGTGGCGTCATTCCAAATTCAAAATGGCAGATTACTTTTTCTTTACTCACCCTCGGTATGGGTATCAAATGAAAGGGTATAACGATTACAATACAGTAAGCTGTGTGATGTCACCACAAAATGGCGCAAGACATAAGAGACTAAAAAATATAAAATAAAAATATGTAGTTTAAAAAAACTAAAAAATACGCTTTTATTTTAAAATGTACTAAAAAGTAAAAAATAATTTTGAATGTAAAGTTTTTATTGCTCCGGCCAGTATAAGGGAACAACCTACTTTTCGAAATCAAGCTCAAAATTAATGGAGCTATTGATAAAAATTATAAATATAACTTACTTAAATTGTAAAAAAGCGTGAGGCGTTTACGAAAAGTTATAATAATAATAAAATAAGAATATAGGTAAAGTGCGCCTCATTCTTCCGGCATCTTTCTGAAAATTGGATTTATAAAAAGGCCCCCATCCACGGTCAAACAAATCACCAAACCGTTTTCGACAAACAACGCACACATTTATGCTTTGACATTTGTTTGCCATCAACGAGGGAAACTTTCTTCAAATATCCCGAGCGACATTTCACATAATCAACTGTACTGTAAACAAAAAGAACTTTCATATGCTTTACATGGCACACATAAAAAATTCACACACACATTTAAGCTGTTTGAAGGAAATATTAAACCAGACGAATATTTTCTTCAAACAGCGGCCAACTTCGAAAACTTCCCAGTGGGAAATGGAGGGCTCCAATAGCGCTGTTTGAGCACTCCTTAAAAAGCTTATAGCGCTCCCGTTACGCTCCAGTTCCATATACTTTTTAACATTGCATGTCATTGCAAGGGAGCATACGTTTTTATGCTCCTTCAAAAGCGTTCTAGGAGCATTATAAAAAAGCTTTTTAATAAAGAATTTTCATGGACGCCTGTGAATATGTGATCCGGGTACCGAAAAGCTTTTATTTTGTTTATCTTTTGAAATTGCCTTTTCCTTTCCAAGCGCGAGTGTGATTTTACCAAAGCAGGCCCCCAACTAAATTCTAACCACTTTAAAGCTGCTTGTCTTTCGTATCGAACGAGAGCCGGTCCATTGAGTATGCTAATGCCACCCTTTATGGTCATCAAGATAATCGCTCATTTTCTTCGTTCTATAAAATTTATGAAAGCTCCGGTAATGCTCCCTCGGGAGCATATTTAACAGCGCTCAAAGTAAGCTCCCCTGAACAGCGCTCCAAATTTTTCCCACTGGGTTGTATTTTATACACGCACACTTAGAATTTTTTCGATGTTGGCCGCAAATTTGATGATTTGTTTGACCGTGGATGGGGGCCTAAAAGCTAATTTTAATTTTTTTTTCATACGGGTCATTAGATGGCAGTACCATACATTCTTTCCGTAAGAGAATTATTGCCTTTCATGACATCTTGAGTTTGAAAATCTCAAGAACTCGAGCGCGTATATGCTCTGCCTACTTGAAGTGGCATATTAGCTTGAAAAGAGCTGGATTTCTTGAGCAACTCGACTCAACAAATTCGAAAACTCAAGCTTTCAAGCCCGGTTTACATGACAAGCACTCGAGCCGATCAGAAAAATCTTTGAGCCGGTTTAGACGGTGCGCTCCAGCGCATGTGCCTCACGAACTTTGTGGATAAAGGGAGAAGTGGGGTGGTACCTCTCTTCATTCCCACTCCTCCTTTCATCGCCAAACGTTCGTGAGGCACATGCGCTGGAGCGCACCGTCTAAAACAGCTCTTAGATATCGACTCCAGTCGAGCTGCTTGGGTTTACATTTATACTTGAAGTACGCTCCAAGAAAGTTTCAAGCTGTCATGGAAACGCACTAATAATAGTGTGAATTCAATTTCAGTTAACAGAAATCTCGCCAAATTCAAAAGACGACTTAAAAATTAATTAAATTTTATTTTCGTATACTCGATGTGGAGCTAGAGCCTTATGATTTTTAAGTTTCACAATGGCATTTGCAACTTCCGCTATTGTAAGCTTTTGCGGATTGTTTGCTGGGCTGTAATTCGGTTGTCTGCTTCTCCATGTTAGGATTACTCAGTCAAGTTCTAAAGTATTTCTCCCACACGTCGATTATGTCAGCGATACTACTAGACAGTACCATCCTCCATGGATTTGTATCCATTCTTGCTTTGTTTAATTGAACTAATTCTATTTCTGAAATAGTCTCGTTTTTTCTTCCTTAATAACTTTTCGTATCCCTTTGGACTGCTACGTATTTTTCGTGATTTCCTCTTGCCATTCTTGTTAAATACTGGTTTTTATTTCAATGATTGTCATACATTGATCATCAAACTCCTTGCTCCTTCTTCCATTGTTCTGTGTACCTAATGCATTGTTGTTTCTTTCTGTAATTTTTTCTTTTATCGAGTTCCACATCAGGTTCAGATCAGTGTCCATTCTCACGGTATACAGAAACAAGGTAATGTAACAGAGACTGACAGCTTCGAATATCGTAGAAATTTCGTGCCGAGTGACGTCAGACGACCAAAAATTCTAAAACACAAGTGAGAATACGAGGATGCAACTCGATCAACTTCCCTCAAGAATCAGGCCTGCGACAAGGAGATGCGATCTCACCAATACTTTTTAACATTGCTCTGGAAGCAATAATGAGGGAAACACAGCTTAATGGAGCAAATAGCATCTTCACAAGGAACATTCAGGTACTAGCCTTCGCAGATGACATAGTCATAATTGGACGCAAGGCGCAAGATGTAAAAGAAACCTTTTCCAAAATTGTCCAAAGTTCAGCAAAGTTCAATCTACGAGTAAATGACACAAAAACAAAGTATGATCGTATCAAAACGAGGACAACGATTAGGGCGTAGTATCAGCCTTGATGATCATAGTGTGGAAATTGTAGAAAACTTTATCTATTTAGGGACAATGCTTACGGCAGAAAATAAGATAAAGGACGACATCCATAGACGCATCGTAGCCGCAAATAAAACCTATTTCGCACTAGTCCCGGTCCTAAGAAACAAAGAAATTTCAAGACAGTGCAAGGTCAGACTATATAAAACATTAATCCGCCCAGTTCTATGCTATGGGTCTGAGGCTTGGACATTGACCCAACAAACAGAAAATCAACTTAAAATCTTCGAAAGGAAGATCTTAAGAAGAATATTTGGTCCTGTAAGGGTTAACCAGAACGAATGGCGCATTAGGACAAACGAAGAACTTCAAGAAATGTATGACGAAATTAATATAGCTACATACATAAGACAGAATAGACTGCGATGGGTCGGACACGTCGTACGAGCTTCAGAAGATAGAATGCTAGCCAGGATTTTTAATGGTAGACCATCAGGAAGAAGAAGAGTAGGACGACCAAGAAATAGGTGGATAGATGACGTGCTAGCAGATATACGGAAATTTCGTATAACAAATTGGAGAGAGCTAGCAAGACGTAGAGATGACTGGAAGAGGAGACTTCGAGAGGCCCGAGTCCTGCAAGGACTGTAGCGCCATCCAAGAAGAAGACGTCAGCTCAGCACTAATGTAGAAACAACAACACAACTCCGATTTTATATGGGAAGAGCGTGCCAAGTGACGTCAGCACTCAAATGACATTTCTCCATTACATTACCTTGTTTCTGTATACCGTGGTCCATTCTAACTTTCCTGTTAATATTCTTCGTACCTATTCCTGTTTCGTTTCTTCATTACTTAATTTTTCTATGTCCAACTTTGTTTTGACTATCGTCGTTTCTTCTATGCCTTGGCTCTAGTTTTTTTGTCCTCATTTTCTGAACAACTATGTAATGATCAGCTCCGCGGTACATCCCCTATGTTACTACCATGTCTAGTACTAACTAGAACATGGGCAATGTGGTTATTGTATCTGCCAACTGGTGATATCAAGGTAAGGCGCTAGCTCGAAGGGTCTTTTAAGTGAAAAACCCTCGAGTCGCTACTTTTGTTGTTTTATTTACGTTCCAAGTTCGGTCACTGTCACATTTTGATTACCAAAGTGCACTTTAGTGATGTGTACTTTACTAAAAATGCTTAATTTTTTATCTTGAGTAATCATAGAATATTTTTGACGGTTAATCCACAAAAATAATTGTTCGTCATAACAATAGGCATGTTTATTTAATTTGTTAAGCAGGCACCTTGAAAAAGAATCTTTTGTTAGTTGATTAAGAGTTTTACGAATCTCGCTCTAAAACGTGAAATAATTAGCCCTTTAGAAACCGTGATACCGAAGCGTGAACATGCTTAACCCTTATGGAGAAAACGTTTCGCAATTCTTTAAGGGAATTGCAATCAAGAAAAAAGATTGTGGTCGTGAACAGGCAATATATTTGAGACGACTTATGCGGATGCAATATCTTGAAATGGAGGTACACACTGAAATGAATAAGCAAAAAGCAGTCGTAGAAGGCAAAAAGCAAGCAAACGAAGTTAACGATATTCGGAAGCGATTCGTCGAAGAAAGTCAAAGGCAGCAAATCAGAGAACAAAATGAAGAAATTAGGGATTATGAAGGAAAATTAAGGTCATCGTACATCTTAAAAAGTCTTTCGGCACAAATGAATGAGAAAGAAGCTAAAAGAAAAAGAGAAAAGGAAACTAGGGCACTGACTTATGACATGCTTGAACAGGCACGTGTCAATGACGAAGAACTCGATCGAATCTATGTAGAACATGAATTGCAAAGGAAAAACAAATTCAGAAGAGAATTAAGAGAGCAATTGGCAGAAGGGGAGGCTAAAAGGGTTAAATATAATCAGGACCTGCAAAAAGACAAGCAAATCTTAGAAGAAATTGCAAAAAAAATTCAAGAGGAAGATTTAGAAGAGCTAAGAGAACAAAAGGCTAAAAAGGACGAGTTTAAAGCATGTTTGCGGGAATTTATTCAAATGCAAAATGATTTAAAGGAAAAGCAAAAAATACAAATGCAGCAAGAAGCTAAGGAGATTGGAGATCTTGTCGCCCAAAAAGAAAGAGAAGCGCAACTATTAAAGGAATTCAAACGAAAAAAATTAGAAGATAGACAAAAAATCGCTAACGACATTGGGATGAAAATAAAAAAAGAGCAAGACGAAAAACTTAAAAAGCGCCAAGTTCTGGAGGAATTATATATTGCTGAAAGACTAGTTCGCGATGAGAATAAGTATCGCTTGGAACAAGAGAAAGAAATTCGTGTAAGGGCTGATATTAAAGAGCAACTCGACAAAGCAACCGAAGACTTAAGGAGGCGCCGTCAGGAAGAACTAGAAGAGAACGTACGTTACCGAGAAGAACAAAAGCGTTTATTAGAAGAAAAAGACAAGCTCGACCAGTCGTCAAATGGAAAACGCCAAACGAAATTGAATGAGTATAAACGCGGCATAGAAGAGTGCGTAGCTGAAACGAAGCGTCGACGTGCTCAAGAATTTGCAATTTCACTAGCGGAAAGAGATGCTCGTATTCAAGAGGAAAAACAAAAGTCAGAACTGGTCGAAGAAGAAAGAATACGTATTTTAAAGGAGCATGCAAATGATCTTGTAGGATATTTCCAGCTGGGAGTATTAAGGGAAGGCGATAAACAATTTTTACCCGTTACGAGCAAATCGAACGTTATTTAAACGTGGTATTTTTTCTAAATAAAGATTTACGATATACAAAATTTATAAATGCAGCTCTATTTTTACGCCTTCAATAAATTAAACGGCTAGAATCCCTACTTTTGTTGTTTTATTTACATTACAACTTCGGTCACGGATATTGGATTCAAACATTTACTAACATCTTTACATAATGAATAAAGTAACCATTTGCAATGCTACATTATTTTAGTTGAATTGATATTAAGAATTTGGACTTACACTGATCTCTGACTTAATCTCGATAGCATTTGGAATTATATTTTGATATAATTAGGTAATTGAAAAAATGCAAAGTAAAAAGAGACAAATACCCGAGCATGAACAATACACTAAAATTTAGTACGCAGGCCTAACTGGATTTGATCCATCAAACCCACTTGATCAGATTGAGGCCTTTTCGTTGAGACTCGTGGGTTTTTTTAGAAGTTTTAAAAGGAGTTGTTATGTTTCAGGCACCCGAAACATGTAAATTTAACACGCCGGGAAAAAAGTAGGAATACAATAAAGTAATTAAGTTTGAATGGATATATTACCCTCCACATTTAAAATAATTTGTGAAATAAATATGAAATAATATTAACAATAAATTTATATATTATACATATAAAATTATCAACTTTTAAATGTAAAACAATTGATATAAAAATCTCACAAATGTATTCATTTATTAAAAATCCTTTTAGCAAATTCAGCAATATGAATAATTCCATAATCTGCAGAAGCTATATGAAGATTATCACCACAAACTTTTTTTTTATTAATATGGGGATTATGCAGTTCTGTTATAAGTGTACTACAAGCAGCAGCGGGATCGCCTGATCCTGATAGCGAACCCTTTAATATCATAAATAAATTAACCGGAAATATTATGCCTTTTTAAATACTTGCCCACCAAAATTCATTTCCAGGCAATGCGTTGCCATCCCATGCATAAGAAACGACTAATAAAACATTTTCAAATTGTTTTCCTTCCTTAAAATTTCAAATAATTAAGTAAATATTAATAACTTACGAAAAAAATATTTTTAAATTTACCAATTTATCAGCAGGATTGCGCTTCGAAAGGAACACTTGTATCCCACCATTAGGATGCGTCGGTGAGTTAAACATGTTTCCATTTCTTATATCATCGCACTCGTCTAATCGAAACCATGAAAAGTCTATAAATGATATATGATTTAATTTCAGCAATAATGCTTTTATTCTTTGGGAAAATGTCCTTAAAAATATTTCGGTTTGTTGTGCTGCTGCATTCCATACTCCCAATCCGATTCCAACTACATGAATATAGGCTTGTTTTCCGGCTTTTGCAGCACGTGCCTCACTCTCTAATAAAAGAGTATCAAAAGATATTGTATAGCGCTTTTTCATCATAACATTATCAAAAATTTCAAATTGAAATTTAGAATCTCCATAACGGATTCCATCTTTGGTAACTTCTGAATAAAGTACAGAGCTTTCATTGTAAAAGTCATTCCAAATGCTGCGATAGTTTTGATTTTTAGCTATTAAAAGATCTTCTGCTGGAGAAGCGCCGTAGCCATTCTCTACGGTGTTCTGCGATTTCGATATAACAATATCTTGATATTCCATAATACCCTTACAAGAAAGCATAGCACCAATTAAACCAATAACAACCCCGCTGGTTTCTATTGTTTCTTTATCAGTTTCTATTTCACCACAATTGTAGCGGGCTCCATTATTCAAGAATTCCGAATGGGAAGAAACTGACAGAAGCGCTGATAGCTATCAACAAGAAATGAAATTGAATCAAAAAAGAAACAATTGATAATGTTCATACATACTTTAACTTCATCAAAGCTTAAGCAATCTTTAAGGATTAGTGGAGGCTCTTCTTTATCTGTTCCGATCTTACTATACTCCCCGCCCTCGGATTCCCCAGTAACTAAAAGGTATGATTCATCCTCAATGAGAAAACTTGCACAACGCTTGGTTAAGAGACGATCCACGAATTCATCCAGGCTCATGTTTTGATAGATTTCTTGCTCTATATTAGTTCCTGTAATTTTGAACAATAGTTAACATAATTATAAAAAATCTGAATTATTACCATATTGCAATTTGTACTCAAGGAATCGTAAATACAACCCGACAACCCGTTCGTGTATAACAGGGTATGCAGAGTTGGCTTTATCTTCAATAAAAGTTAGCCGATCTTTCGGTTGGGAGATAACTCTACATGTATCTATAGGGAACTACAGAAGTTATATTAGAATAGCAAAATTATATTTTATTTTTTTTCTATGTATATTTATTTACCTTAACATTTTCGCAAAAATCCGCGGAATTTTCTAAAAGTTCTTTTATGGTCACTTGATCAGGTTTTTGAATATTTTGGCAAGCATTAAGAAGCTTTAATCCGAATTCTGTGTATTTAACTTGCGAAATCGGCCAAACGTTCTCAAAGTTTTTTCCAAATTTGGAGGTCATCTTACAGATTTTTCGTACAACTGATTTTAATCATTTTATGTACATACGTGTCGAGTTTGTTTATCGAATAGTTTGTTTATCAAATTACATGTCAAAATTACTTTCAGCATAGCTAAAGGCGGTGAATTATGTGTTCTTGAAATCCTAGATGGAATGTAGAACGCTTAAGAGGTGTAAACAAGGCATATACAAATTAAGCAAAAGGTGCGTTGACTAGTATGAGACGCGATTCTTCGCGTGGTGAAATTTAAGAAAGAATAATACTAATAAAGGGTTCTGAGGAAATTCTCTTATAAGTATACTCACGTAACTGTCATAAGAAAATTATTTAAAATTAGGGTTGTACAACAAAAATATCAGATCAGCACTCGCATGAAACCATGGGGCGTCATAGTGGTAACTGCCATATATATATAAAATTAAATAAACTATTGGTCAATGGGACCTACCATGACAGTACAAATAAATTGTTGAAAGGATGATAAAAATTGAACAATAGAAACTATCTCGCGGAATTCCGGAACCACCCTCTGCACCTATACAAGGACACGCCGTTGCTGCGGCTAGCTCGCCGTTGGGAGGGTTCGGTGTGCAGGGGCTCGTCACTACAGGACAGTTACGGGATGGATTAACCGCCAAAACTAATCAACATTCGCGTGTCGGGGAAAGTTGAATACCGCGAGGAATACCACAAAACCTAGGGTGCCATTAGAGAGGGAAAAATGAGGGGTGCGACGTCACGCAGCCATGCGTCCTAATTCGGGGTTATATAGGGGGTAAAAAAATTTTTTTTTCTTTATGGGGTACTCACCATGTTGGAAGAACAGAACCTCCCCTAGAGCGCCACATCCACCGGTGGGCCTACTCAGCCATTATTGGACGCAAGGAAAAACAACAAAAAGAAACCCAGAGAGAAAAAAAAACAAAAAAAACGGAAACCGCTAAAGGAGACCCAGAAGAAAAAAACTTCCTTTCAGTTAATAAAAGTCAATAATAATAAAAGTTATTTTAATTTAGAATACTTATTTTTTTCTTTTTTTTTTTTATTTTTCTTTCTAAGATACAAAAAAAATTATTTCAATGAAAATAAATTTTTTTCATTTTTTTTGTTTATACATTTATATATATATATATATTTTTTTTTGTAGATAATAGAAATTAGTTTAATTAGAATACCTGTTTTTTTTTTCATATTTTTTTTTCTTTTCAGAAAAAGAAATCGCTTTAATTAAAAATAGTTGTTTTTTTTTTGTTTATAAATATATATTTTTTTTTTTGTAGTAGATAATAAATATATAATACAAAGTTAGCTTAATTAGGAATATTTGTTTTTTTCTTTGTTTATAAATATATATTTTTTTGTTGTAGATAATAAAAAGTTAGTTTAATTAGGAGTACCTGTTTTTTTTACATATTTTTTTCCTTTTCTTGTTGTTATAAATGGTTTTTTTAATTTTTTTTTTTGTTATTTTTTTCACATCTTTCTTTATTTGTGTGTTATTAAAATGGTTTTTAAATAAAATTTCGCATTTTCTTTTAATTGCTCTTTTTTTTACATGATTTTTTTTTCATTAAAATTTCACATTGTTCTCTTATTATGTTTTTTTTTTCTTATTTTTTTTCTTTTGTTATAAAATGATCTTTAGTTAAAATTTCACATTTCTCTCACTGTTTGTTATCATAAGACGATTTTTAAATAAAAAGTCACATTTTCTCTTAATTTTTTCTTTTGTTATAAAATGATTTTAGTTAAAATTCCACCGTTTTCTTTGGTGTGTGTTTTAAACTGAATTTTAAATAAAAATTTCACATTTTTCTCTAATTTGCCTTATCACAAAATGACTTCCAAAACAAAACTTCACAGTTGCTCCTTGCTGTTTTATCATAACATGATTCTTGATTAAAATTTCACCTTTTTTTGTTGTGGGTTATAACAGGATTTTTAAATCAAATTCCACATTTTTTTTTTGGTTTGGTTTGCTATAAGTGGCTCTTAATTAAAATTCCACATTTTCCTCGTATTTCTCCGTTTTCGAATTTAAAACAAAACTACTTTCTTGTATCTCCGTTTCCGAATTAAAAAAACTTTTTTATTTCTTCGCCTCCGACAAATAATTATTCCCTTTTTTGTGTTTTTGAATTAAGGGGTAACACCACTGTAGAGGTGCGAAAAAAGGCCAAATTTTGGGAATTAATTTAAAAGGTATGGAAAAAGGGATCGAAATTCTTTTCAGGCGATTGATCAAACATGTATTCAAGTGTAAAAAAAAATTTTTTTTATTGACTTTTTGTTACAAAATGGTGGCGCCACATTCGTTTTTCGAAATCACCTTTTTGTTAAGGGCCTCCACGGGTGGACGGATTTCTCCGAAAGTTGAAGACCTGGAACAAAATCCAAATAGTTTCCTAATCTATTTGACCTTGCCCATAAAAGTACGTAGGATTTTTTTTTTAAACTGATTTTTGTAAAAATGGCGCACTTATGAAAAAAAAATTGATTTTCGGCAAAAAAATGAGCAGTAAATTGTTTATAAAATTTTTTTTTTACAACGAATCAAAAAACGGCTACGTACTTTTGTAAAGAATGCAATTCTGAAGCTAATGTCAAAATTTCAAACCGATCCATGCAATAATCTCCGAGTAATCCGTCCACCCAGTTCGAAAAACATGGTTTCCAGATAATCGCGCTTAAAGTTTTGAAAGTACTCTAATCTTTGAAAATTGTATTTTACCTTCACTGTGCGATGTAATGTAAAACACGTTTATTATTTTGTAGCGCACCCTGGTGGACACCTGGGGAACCCAAATAACCTTTTTGCTAAAGCAGCACTTATTATTTCGACAGGTAAAAGCAATATACAAGCAATAAGTCGGACCAACGCGTGCTCCGAGGCGCCGGGGGAAAATCGAAAATTAAATCCTTCAAAATTATTTTTCTGTTATAGGACCAACTGCACATTGTTTTTGTTATCCTGAAGTATATTTCAAGCCAAAAAACAAAAATTCCATTTTTTCAAAATCCTACAGTGGTGTTACCCCTTAAGAAAAACCATTTTGCTATATCCTCTTGTCGGTCTTCGACCAGAAAACTTTTTCTTCCACCTCCTCGGTTCAACTCACTTCACCGACTTCTCTCTGGCACTCTTAGAGCTGTTTTAGACGGTGCGCTCCAGCGCATGTGCCTCACGAACGTTTGGTGATGAAGGGAGGAGTGGAGATGAAGATAGGTTCCACCCCACTTCTCCCTTTATCCACAAAGTTCGTGGGGCACATGCGCTGGAGCGCACCGTCTAAACCGGCTCTTATTCACCGACTGACTAAAAATCGACGCCAACTCTCGAATCTCAGCCCTTCAAGGTATTTGCGGTAAAGGGGGGGGGAACAATGATGCCGTGCATACATGCGCGGAACGCATAACGGTAAAAACCGTTGAAATCACCTTATTTGGTCCGGTTGGAGCCGCGGCTTGTGCGTTAATTAAGGGTGGGGGTAATGGGATGAAGGAATTTACACGAAAGGGAACAACCAAAAGGGATTCGGTTAATCGGCGTTCCTCCATTTTCCCGTGTAAACTCATTCCATTACAACGACAAAAATGTAATTCCGCGAAGCGTACTCGGCATCATGTCCATTCCGCAAGGTGATTAGCTGGGCGCTCGCCGCCGGCAATTCTGTTGCGCGAAAATTATGATATAGAATGGGACAGACATGAAATAATATCTGTGGCGACGCGCCATAACCAGTTAACTGACAAAAATTGGAAAAATTAGTTAATCTGACAAAAGTGTTCCTTATGAGCCCAAGTTTAAAGTAGTAATAAATTTTTTTGATTAAGCTACTATCTTTGCGCGCAAAAACGCGAAACCCTATACAGTTATCTGACAAGTACGTGCCAAAACCAGTTAAGTGAAATAATTTGTCTTAAATTTTTTTCTTTCTTGAAAGAAAAATAAATCGCTCGTGCTCACTCGAGTGGGAAAAGCCTCCGCCGCTTTCACTAGTTAAGTAAACTACTATTATTTTCATGATTTGAGTGCTTTATTAAGTTTTAAATAAGATTTAATTAAATTCTTAAACTGAAACTTTTATTGAAAATGCGTTATAACCAGTTAAGTGATTTTTAAATAATAAACGATAAATTATGCAACTCAACATGTGAATACATGAATTTATTGATACATTTGTAATGTAAACAGAGTAATATACGCGAAAATATAATAATATAATAAATAAATTGTGGGAAGAGAAAATTGTTTTGGGGTATTTGTATGGAAACAATTTTGAATGCAAAAATGTTGGCAATTTTCAAACACTGATATGCAGATGTTTGTGGGTTTGGGAATGTTACTTGACTAACTGGTCACGGATTATTATTTTATTCAATTTTCCAGGCCGACCGTTACATCACATTGGGAGGTTGAGAATGCACAGGGGATTTACTTGTTATAATTCTGTAGGGCTATGATTGACCTTGCTTCTATTGTAGCTGTAGCACCCAAGTTTAATTGGTGGTAAACAGGGGCGCGGCGTTGTGCACGTCCGCCGATGCCGCTCCTTTTAAGGGTAAAATTTTTTTTCGCTCGCGGTTTTTTTTTATAGGAATTAGTATACCTATAAGAAATTGTTAATTAAATAAATTTTCTTTCTATTTGGCAAAGTCAACCAAGTCATTTATTAGTACAGTTCCTCTCTTACTTCAGAATATTTCTTAAATGAAATAATTAATTTAATTTCATTTCTTCGCTTTTGATGATAAGACCCGCGCTGACAAGCTGAAAACGTATGGCGACTTCTCTTCTACTTCTTGCTGTGCCACTGTTTTCGTTTCAGCGAAACTTCTTGCTTAGCCTTCTGTTCCGCAAACTGATTTGGTCCTGAAAAGGACCGTTTCTGTTTATCGTTTCATCATTCGTTTATCATTTATCGATTAATCCGTGTTTTGGTCCTGAAAAGGACCGTTTCGCGGTTCATAATTAAGGATTTACGTTGTAGTCAATAGATCAACTAGTCTGTTGCTAGAGCTCGACCAAAAGTTGCCATGCTCTAGCCAGCTACATGGCTAGAAATCGCTTTCGGCAGCGTGGAACACGTTTAGCCTATTCGACTAGGCATCTGTATTTTACTTATCTATGCTTATACCTTCTTATTGAAATGAATGGTAATGAAAAAGGTAGCTCATATGCCTTCATATTGGAATGAATTGTAATGCAAAAGGTTGTCGTTATGACTTCGCAATGTCATGTTTCGATCGACGCATTCGAAGGATAATGAACGGAATCGACTCTAGAAGTTTTCTATTCCCTACTGTCCCTTTTGTGTTGCCTTTCGTTCATCGTTTGTTTATTGTGTACATGCTGCGTGTGCTAATTAATTATTGGTAATCTATTGAGTGTTGTGCTTGATGTTTGTCTTTTTTTTGTTTATCGTCGCCGCTCATTTAAATTTTTGCGTTCATCACCAAAAATGCGTTGTCTTTTGGCGGCTGTCTTCGCCCATTTAAATTGAGATGCCGCCCTTGCCATATTTATCAAATCGTAACGAGTTTTTAATGGAATAATATTCTCCGAGGTATCCTCCAGGTTAAATTTAAAATCATTATCTGTCTTTATTTGCTTGTTTTGATGTAATTTGAATTTTCATAAGAAACAAAATCTACCAATCCACTTAGTCATCGGTTCATTCATGATGATGAATGATGTGCGCGTGACTTTCATAGTCCGCGGGAGCATTTTAATGGTCTCACCTTTTCTTTCACTGCAGCTTGCAGTCCTCATATTTTTCTGTGCCAAGAACAATGTTGTTGCTGAATCATGCTTTTGGGAATCACATCATATTCTTCGAACATCGTCATACCGTACGGAGGCAAAAGTTGAACTGGTCGCAATAGATGCGATCCATTGGGACTGGTAGACTACTCAAAACTGCTGCTAGCTACTCGCAACTACCCTTGCTCTTGTTTTTGGGCAGATACATTTTACTGGTAATTGTCAAAAATCGTCTTTTTTGTTCATCTTCGTTCTGATAACATCGGCACTTACTATCGTTCGTGCTGTAATATGCGGTCGTCCAAGACAAAAGTCTTTCTCTTCTCTGCATAAAGTCAAACATTGGAGGCATTACGGAAGTGCGACCCATTCGCAATATAATTTCCTCGATCTGTAACTTATCTAAATTTATCTTATTCCCTTAAATACGGTAATGCACAACAAAAATTTCCACAACTTTTTTTTACCGGAAAATTGAACTACTTGTCAGTTGATGATGGAAAACCTGTTGTATCGAGTTTAAAAGCTCCACTTAACTTGCTCTACCACATTACTTGCAACGATGTGATAAAGTCGCAATTGGGCAATGTTTGCAAGAGATAATGGACATTGCATGATATGTTGTCTGCGAAGACTAGCATCTGAATATTTAGCTCCAATTAATACTGCTTTTTATATTATTGCTTCCAAACAAATATGTATTAAAAAGTACGGATAAAATCGCAGACCTAATTCTTGTTCGAAGTGTATTGCACTGCAACAGTCATTTGTTTTCGATACTTCTCCGTTTTCATTTTGCACAGTTCTATCAATGTTCAATGTGGCCACTGGTAACTATCCTATGAGAGAGGATAGGCTAACATGATCGGGCTAGTCCTTTCCAAGTAAGGTTGGCGTGAGGCTAATAACCTCACCCGTAAAAAACAAACATTACGGAACGAGCAACATGTCTCGGATACTGGAAAAAACGACGACGACCACGGCAACGAAAAAGGCAAAATGATTTAAGAATTTTCTCATAGAACGTACGAACTCTGTACAGAACTCGAGCTGCACAACATCTGGCCGATAACCTGTCAACATATAAAGCTGACATTACCGCCATTCAGGAGATGCGATGGACAGGGAATGGTGTTTTGCAAAAACCTGATTATGACGTATATTACAGCTGTCATACGAAACACCATGTGCTCGGGGTAGGTTTTATGGCCAGCAAAAGGATGAAGCCTACCATTATCGGCTTTAAAGCAATAAACGAAAGGCTATGTACCCTTCGTGTGCGAGGCAAATTTAAGAACATCAGCCTCATAAACGTTCACGCACCTACAGAAGAGTCCCCGGACGATGAAAAAGAAGAATTCTTCGAAGTAGTTGAACGGGAACTTAATGCCTGCCCCAGATATGATGTAAAAATCATATTGGGAGACCTGAACGCCAAAGTAGGCCGGGAGCCCGTATACAGGCAATATGTCGGCACCCACAGCTTGCATGAGAACACTAATGACAATGGGCAGCGAGTTATAGAGATGGCAGCAAGTAAGAACTTGGTCGTTGCAAGTACCAGATTTGCGCGTAAAGATATCCATAAAGCCACCTGGATATCTCCTGATGGGGCAGCTCGCAATCAAATAGACCATGTGTTGATAGACCGTCGCCACCTTTCGGGTCTGATGACGGTACGAACGTACCGAGGTGCCAACTTCGACTCAGATCACTATCTTGTTGGTATGGTGCTCCGAGAGCGCATTACAACGCTGAAAAGCTTTGTATCCACTGATCAGGCTCGAATCAACACAGCTGCACTACGCAACGAAATGGCCAGAAACAGCTACGGTCAGGCGTTAGAACTCGCGCTCAGAAGAGCAAGTCCTGGTGATGAGATGCCGGGCGTCGACGAGAGCTGGACCCGCCTTAAAAATACTGTCATTAGTACTGCTGATTCCATCTTAGGCAGAAGTCGTAGAGATCGGAACGACTGGTTCCATAATGAATGCAAGCTGGCAACTGAACGTAAGAATGCTGCGTATCGAGCAATGCAGCAGTCTCAGAGAACACGAGCACGCGAAGAGAAATATAAAGAGCTCAGAAAAGAAGAAAAGAGAATTCACAAACGAAAAAAGGAAGCCTGGGAGAAAAATCTCGTTTGTGAACTAGAACAGTACAGAGAGCGACGGCCGCACAAAGCGCGGGAGTTCTACCGAAGAGTACGCGGTATGACGCAATTCACACCTCGTTGCACATACTGCAAGGACAAAGAAGGCAATCTGATCACCGATCCTCAAGGCATCTTGGAGCGATGTGAAGAGCACTTTCATGAATTGCTAAATGGCGAGCTAACTGAGGATTTGGAGGCTCCACCAATATCTGACGATAATGCTATGCTGTCACCACCAAGCTTAGCAGAAGTTAGCAGTGCCATCACCCGGCTCAAAAACAACAAGGTCTCGGGTGCAGACGGCATTCCTGCGGAGCTGGTTAAATATGGAGGGCCTACATTACACCAAGCGATTCATGAATTAATTGTGCAAGTATGGGAGCAGGAAGCGATGCCAGAAGACTGGAGAAAAGGCATCCTCTGCCCGGTACATAAAAAAGAAGATATCACAACGTGCAGCAATTATCGTGGTATAACGTTGTTGAATACCGCGTATAAGATATTCTCCGCCATCCTACAAAACAGGATGGCCCCATACGCTAGAAATATCGTAGGCCAATACCAGTGTGGCTTCAGCCCAGGCAAATCAACAACCGATCAGATTTTCACTTTGAGGCAGGCTATGGAAAAATGTCTAGAGTTTCAAAACTCAATCCAACACCTCTTCATAGACTTTAAAGCCGCCTATGATAGCATAGCCAGAGTAGAACTCTACAAAGCCATGAGAGAATTCGGAATTCCCAACAAGCTGACAAGACTATGTAGGTTGACCATGACCAATGTGACAAGCCAAGTAAAGGTATCCGAAACACTGTCCAGACCAATCAACATCTATAGTGGACTCCGACAAGGGGGCGGTCTGGCCTGCCTCCTTTTCAACCTGGCGTTGGAGAAAGTGATCCGAGATCCGGGCGTGACATCAAGGGGCACAATCCTCCACAAGTCCACCCAATTACTGGCTTACGCAGACGACATTGACATCATTGGAAGAACATCAACAGCTGTACAAGAAGCTTTCATCCAGATTGAGCGGGCGGCAGGAAATCTAGGACTGCACATCAACGAAAGCAAAACAAAGTACATGGTGGCCTCGTCTGCAAGAACACCTAACATTGGTCCTACAATCAAGGTAGAGGAACACGAGTTTGATGTGGTAAAATCATTTACCTACCTTGGGTCAATAGTAGCAGCCGACAATAGCATGGAACCTGAAATACGCGCACGACTGCTAAAAGCCAACAGAGCCTACTATAGCCTGTCAAGGCTCTTCAAATCCAAGCATAACGTCTAAACTTTTACTATATAAGACGATGGTCTTGCCGGTCCTCACATATGCATCCGAAACGTGGGTGCTTAGCAAAAAGCACTCTAACCTCTTAGCGGTGTTCGAGAGGAAAATACTTCGGAGGATTGTTGGTCCCTTTTGTGAGGAAGGACGATTCCGGAGACTCTACAATGACGAGATCTACGAGCGCTATCGCGACATAGATGTTGTGAAGAAAATAAAGCTCGGTAGACTCGGAGAGAACAGTTGCGAGAGGCCAGGACCGGATCGCGGTTGTAGAGCCGTTAAAGAAGAAGAAGAATTAATGTTTTCAGGAAACCCATTCCTCTTATTATGTACAGCAGGTTATAAGCGTTGCTATAGGCCACAAAGGGAAGATGAATATCTATGCTCTTCCCAGCACTTTTGAAGTATCTGTCTCATTATGAACATCTGCTCCGTAGTTGATCCATTCTTTCTAAATCCTTCTTGATAACTTCCTACCATATGGTTTCAGTCGAGTTAACAAGGGATGTTATGTGATATTACTTTGTAAGCTGTGTTCAACAGTGTAATTGGTCTGTAATTTTTGCAGTTCACCAATTCACCTTTATTATGGACTGGGGCAATACTACCTAGAAGGCGGCACGATATTTTCTGCTTATCCATAGTTTGCAAACGAGAGTATTTAGTGTGTATACCAACTGCATCTGGAGCCTATGGTTTTGCTGTGACATTTGCAGCTTTATCTATAGTTTGCTTTGGCTTATCCGTACAGTGGTCGTTTTTGTCGTCCTGTACTAAGGATTATGCTTTCTTTGAAGAAGTGTCGAAACTAATTCCACCACACCTCAAGTATGTCATTGATACTCCAGCTTAAGTTCGGTCCACCCTTCTTAGCATGGTGCAGTTATGTTTGTACCCATTCTTTATCATATTTAATAAATCCTAGCATATAATGTAGTCTTGTTTAATTTCACTGATTCTACTTCTTTAGTTTTTTCTTGTTTTTCTCATTTTTTCTTCCTTAATAATATTTTCGTGTCTTTTTGGCATGATTTCATGTTGTTTTTCTTGTTATCGTGTTAACTGGCTTGGGTAGTCTTTTATTTCAATCCAATGATTCTCCTACATTGTTTGTACTTCTTCTTACCTATTACATTGTTGTTTTTTTCTGCATTTTGTATTTAGTTCCACATCAAATCCCAATCAGATTTCATATCCAGAGGCCTTCTATTTCCTCCACACTTTATGTTAGTATTCTTTCAAACTGTGCCTGTTTGCGTGGTCTTATTTCATTATACTTTAATCGGCCTATGTGCTAAACCCTTTGTTGTTATACTATCGATGTTTGCCGCTAGTTTTTTCGACCTCATCCTTCCAATAACTAGTTAGTGATCTGGGGCCAGATTCCGCCAGCGTGAACACGACTGTGTACACAGCCAAACGAGTGCACTGCTCTATCGTTTCATCGTGTTCACGCTTGCGGAATCCGGCCCCTGGGTTCTTTCATGGCTTATATTTCCAAGAACTTGATAATTATGGTGCCTGGTTCCCTTCACGTCATATTGTGTACATTCTTATGACTTATAGGGTGCGCTTTATGGTTAACTTTCTTGCGATGGCGAATTCAGCCATTCTGTTTCCATTATCGTTCGACTTTTCTTGCAAAGAGCACTTGTCAACTCGGAGGTAATAATATAGGTCCTTACACACTTTTGCATTGAAATAGCCTTATACGACTTTCATACTCATTTATGCCATTGCTCCAGGTCTATATAATGTCCTATGATATTGCGGAAGTTTTTATCGTAAAATTAGACTGGTCCGAGGATGACATCTCGATATCATAACAAGAATTGTTTTCAGAGATATGGTTGTTGCCCAAATTTTATTTAAGTCCTCGCGCGGCATGGGTGATCTAGTCTATTGTTCTTGGATTGGTGCTCTAAACTCACCTCACTTTTCATGGCTTAATACCGACAGAATATCGTGCCGGAGTCACTTGCAACTAGTGATGAGCAAGACTGGTCTTGCAGTCTTGCCTGGTCTTGCACATGCTTAGCAAGACCAAAGCAAACCAAGAAAAGACAGGACAAGACCAGACTGCAAGATCAAGATAGCAAGTCTTTTTGCTCATCACTAAGTGCCAAAAATCTTACAGTGATGAGCAAAAATTCTTGTCTTGTCTTGGCTTTGCTAAATGTGCTAAGCCTGCAAAACTTTTTGCAAGACCAAGACTGCAAGATTTTTGGCACTTAGTGATGAGCAAAAAGTCTTGCTATCTTGATTTTGCAGTCTTGTCTTGTCCTGTATTTTCTTGGTTTGCTTTGGTCTTTCTAAATGTGCAAGACCAGGGGCCGTATTTGGTTTCTCGAGTCGATGGATCATCTCGACAAAAAAAGCTTCTCGATTTTCTCTAAGTTTCATATTTGGCATTACGACCAAATCGACATATAAACCCTGCCATACAAAACTATCAAATTGTGTGATTTTACTCCAAGTGCAGCAAATCACGTATATTTAATTAAATAGAAATTGTTAAAAGTTTATTGTATGCATAAATTTAGCTTTTTAATAAACGTCAAACGTCTTTATCGACACGTAAAAAGACGATAAAGGCTGAACTACAATGTGCCGCTGGCGCGTGGTGCTGGCGCTGTATCGCAAGCTGTCAAAAGCAAAAAACGTAGCCCACCCGAAGTGCAGCTACAATGTGCAGCTGGCGCTGGCGCGTGGTGGCTCACTTTTGCCAACTTTCTACTTTTGGTGCGCGCCAGTACACCAGCCAGTTGGGAATTTTGATAAATGAGGGCGCTGAAGTCAAAAGTACCCCAAAAAACATTCATATTTAATCAATTTTTGGATTTTCCTGTAAAAAATATTAATTTCCAATGATTTTTTTTTGCATTGCCCCATTTCGACTAACGTAAGCCTCAAACAGAACGAATCCGATCCATCCGTTTTTAAATTTTTGACATGACTTAGCGCCACGGCATTGTAGTTACACTCAGCTACATGGCGCGCACCAGAGAACGGGCCAGCACCAAGAAGAGCACCGCACCACGCGCCAGCGCCACATTGTAATTCCCACTTAAGGTTGTCGATATCGTGTTGCCAAATGCCAATTTTCATTTATCGACAGAAGTCGATATCGACTCGAGAAACCAAATACGGACCCCAGGCAAGACTGCAAGACCACTGCAAGATCAATCTTGCTCATCACTACTTTCAACTATGTTTAAATCACATTATGGGAATTAATAGAACTTCATCAAATTATAAATTATATAAAGAAATATTAACTTGAATTAAAAATTTAATTGCTTTTAGGTATTTCGGGATATTCAGAAAATTGTCCTCGAAATTTTTAAATTTCTCATTCCAAATTTAAAATAAATTGTTTCAGATTTTGTAAAAAGCAGATTTTCAAAAACTAATATAAATTTCTACACGCATGATGCTTGGATTAGTAAGCAAAATATATAGAACTAATCAACGCTAATAAAGCAATATTATTCTCATGGGTAAAAACATGCTAACTATTCTGAATAATGAAAAATCAATATTATTACAGATTCCATAACATTTTTAATTGAAATTTTCATAATTGCTTTAAATCATACTTGAGTGCAGCTTTTACAGAAGCTATTTTAATTATTCGCCTTCTCGCTTCTTGTAATATAATTTAAATACTTATGATGTCGTAGTTAAATATTTCAAGGATAACCCAAAAGTAAAATTTCCATTAAAAAATGTTACGTGTTTTTCACTTATATAAACTGAGCGAACACCTGCTTGAACAAATTCCAATTATAAAAGTAAGTAATTGAACAGATGTTTTTATAGTACAGTTTTCGTTTGTTTCTAAGAAACAATTACTTTTAAAATAAGATAATTGTGTGCTGTATTGTTTCAGAATATATTTGCTATTGCAAATGCGGATACATATCTTCCACCGTAATAAAGCCTAAAAAATTAACTTAAAAGTAGATCTTCCTTTCCACAGATTTTTTAGAAATTTCTGCCAGTTTAACATATTATAAAAAGTAGTAGTTACTAAGGGTATACCGAAATTTAACCAAATATTCAATATTCTGTTTGCAGTAATTGAGCAAATATATTCAAGAAGTTACCAAGGCCTGACATCATAAGGAAAGTGTGTTTTATTTGTTTCATTTGTGCAAACGAAAGTTTATCGAAAACATTCACAAAAAAATGTATATAAACTTCGCTATATTAGAAAATTGTTATCACTTCGGTTTTAGCACCCAAAATGAATCTTCTTACAGCTTGTTTATTGCTTGGAGGATTCCTCGCCTCAGCCAGTGCTGCTACAGGTATAATTTTAACTATATTCTCATTTTAATTTTTTATTTAAATATTATTTATTTAAAGATAAAATTTTCTGTTACTACGGATCATGGGCACATTACCGCCCTGGTGATGGAAAGGTTTCTGTCGATGACATCGACCCAAATCTTTGCACCCATATTATCTATACTTTTATGGGTATTAACACAAACGGTGATGTAACAATCTTGGACAGTTGGCTAGACATTGACCTTAAGGCTTTGGAAAAATTAGCTAACCTCAAGAAAATTAACCCCAAAGTTAAGGTTCTCGCAGCCATTGGTGGATGGAATCAAGGATCACTCAATTACTCTAATGTTGTTGCTAACGATGCCCTTCGGGCTAAGCACGTTCGCAATATTGTTGAATTCGTAAAGAAATGGAATCTTGATGGATTCGATTATGATTGGGAATACCCCAACCAACGTGGAGGTAAACCAGCTGATAAGCAAAATTTCATTAAACTCTGTAAGGAAGTTCGCGCTGCCTTTGATGCTGAAGGAAAAGGATGGTTATTCACTGCTGCAGTTGGTGCCTCAAAACACCACCGTGAAGCATCATACGATGTCCCAGCCATGAGCAAATATTTAGACTTCATCAATGTTATGTCTTACGATTTGCATTATTTCGGTGACGGTATGACTGGCCAAAATGCTCCCATGTATGCAAGCTCTTTCGACACAACCCCAGAACTTAATGTTGTAAGTATCTTCATATTACTATAAAAGTAACTCAATTTCTAATGAAAAGTATTATTTAAGTACGACATCTTCCAAGGATGGATTAAGGATGGAGCTGATCCTAGCAAACTGACTCTTGGTCTTGGATTCTACGGTAGGACTTTCACTCTTCAAAGTGCCGGCAATAATGGACTCGGAGCACCAACAACTGGTCCAGGAGCAGCAGGAACTTACACCAGAGAAGCTGGAACCATGTCTTATTCCGAAGTAAAACCAATTACATATAATAAATTGCTAGTCTCTAATTCTTTATTTTTAATTATATAGATCTGTTACAATATCAAAAATAACGGCTGGACCTCAGTTTGGGATGATAACCAGAAAGTACCATATGCATACAAGGGTAACCAATGGGTAGGTTACGATAACATCAAGTCCTTCGAAATCAAAGTTGACTATGCTAAATCATTGAAATTGGGTGGCATTATGTTGTGGTCTGTTGAACAAGACGATCTTCGCAATCTCTGCGGCGATGGACACTATTCCGTTCTCAAGGCATTGAATGCAAGGCTCGGACTTGAAACTGGAACCGGTGAATTCATTCCACCAACAACCAATGCTCCTACCACACCCAGGCCAACAAAACCAACCCAACCTGGTCAACCTGGATCTGGCAATGGTGAATGCAATGGTGCAGGTCTTATTCCAGACCCTTCTGACTGTGGCTACTTCTATCGTTGCGAAGCTGATGGGTACGTTGAAAATCACTTTAGTTAATGAATAAAATTAATTCATTTTTTCTTTATTGCAGAAGCAAATATCATCTTCAATGTGGAGCTGGAACCTTATTCGATAAGAATACACAGGTTTGCAACCACGCAGCTTTAGTTGAATGCTAAACTGACCGAAAACCGTTTTAAATATATAATTGTGATTAAATAAAACGGAATTAACTAAAATAAATGTTTTTTTATTTGTTTGGGTCTAATTTGTTGACTTTGCCTGAAAGTTTTCAAATTGTCGAAACCAATTTTGCTAATTTAGGGCTTCACATTGTTCCACTTTAACATTTCACATTAATCTGCTTTAGAGATTACGGCCCCTATTCCCATTGTCACCTCACTTTTTTTCTCACCTCAGATTTTTGTCACGTCACTTTTAAAGTAAGAAGTATGTTTTATTTTAATATTTTTGAGGATTAACATTATTCTTATATCCTAGAATTAAAATAACGAATGTATTATATCATATGTATATAGAAATACCGTCACTTTTTCTACAACAGGTGACTACGAGAATACGCAAATTGGTTTGTCACATTTTTCAATGGGTGACGTGACTATTGGAATAGGGGCCTAAATGTGCAGAAATTGCTTAATATTTTTGGTGAAATAGGCAATTTTCAACAGGTCATACAGGAGATAGTTCGAATAGTTTGAGAAGTAGGGAGTTGGGTTCCTAAAGAGCACCCACACTCCGGAAGAATATCTTTGATCAATGACATCGCATGGGGTTTTGTACAGCACGATCGTTTTTTGATAGCATCAGAAGCCCGTGTTCAGAACCTTGGATTGATGCATACATATTCCAGATAAATGTTAAAGGACTAGGACTAGAGCTCAGGGATAAGCCCTTTTGCCGATTTTATTTCGAAAAGAACTGCCAGCAACAACACGTGGTTTTATTCCACCGGTTCCCATCCAATGCTAACGGCGCAGCACGCTGACTTCGGCAATTGAACAGAAGATGGTTTCCTAGATAATTATACTTACAGGGCATGGCAGGGGAAGGAGAAGGAAATTGCTGTATATAGAGAATAAAAAGAGAAGGAATGTTATTTAGGTACGATAAGTGGAAAGACGAAAGAACATGCCGCGGAGTGGATTCTAACACAGACCTCTAGGATGGAAGTGAAGTACCTTGACCCCTAGGCAAACCAAGGCCAGCAAAGGGTGGGTGGAGCAGACATCGACAAAAAAGCTAAAAGATTTAAGATTAAGAACGCAATCAAAAACCACGAGTTGAAAGACCATCGCCATTTTTCGGACCTTCGAATAGTCGGTAGGGTTCCGAGAGCGAATTGCAACACAGAAAAGCTTTGTATTCGCGAAACAAACACTAATCAACACAGCTGCCTTACGCAACGAAAGGTTAATTTTTGAACGTTGGCTACGTACCAAGCAATGTAGCAGTCACATAGAACACGGTCACACGATGAGAAGCATCTCGTGTGAACAAGAACAATACAGAGGGCCACGAGCGTTGCAGACGCGAAGTTCTGCCTATGAGTCTGTGGTGCAAGTGCCAAGGGAGTAATCTCATCGCTGGTCCGTCAGGGATGTTGAAGGCATGAGAAGAATACTTCGATATGTTGCTATATGGTGAGATAATTGAAGAATTGGAAGCTCCACAAATATCTGATGATTCTACGCCGACGCCACCAAGCCTAGAAGAAATTAATAAAGCCATAAACCAGCTGAAAAACCAAAAGTTTGGGTTCAGACTGGATCCCCGGGAATTGATCAAATCAGAAAACTGAAGAAGGAGTAACCAGTGTTCTTTATGTACAGAGGATCTATCACAATGTGCAAGAATTATGTTATATGCAACACAGGATAGCCCCATAAGCTTCAAACATCATAGGCTAATGCCAATGTAGCTTGATCCCTAGTAAATAAATAACTGATCAAATTTTCGTCCTTAAACAGGCGATGGGGAAATGTCTGGGCTTTAAGTCGGCCTATGATTGCATAGACAAAGAAAACACAGCATCCCCTGACAACATTAAATTAAGTAAGTTGTCCATGACAAATGTGACAAGAAAATTAAATTCGGCTCCGGTTGGGAGAACATCTAGCTGGTATGAGTGAAGAACTACTCGCTGGGAGTCTTTTGCAGTAGGGTTTTAGGAATGCGACAGTAAGGTAGAGATACAGCAGGAAGCGCATACGAAAATTGGACCTGACATTGTGATCAGGGGAACAAGCAGTTGCGAGAAAGATTTGGATTCCTGTTGTAGAGCACTAGGATGAATGTGAACAATATTTATATGGCCGAATTGTTGTTTTCACATATCTACTTGTAAGCAATAGTATCTGAGCTTAAAACCTTAAATTATAAAATGTATATGCTGCTTGGTGACTTCTCCATCTTTTGTTGAGGTATTAGGTCCAAAAGTACCGCGGTCACTGTACTAAACCCCTATACTGCATATTTGGCGGCCAGACCGCTTGAAAAGTTTCAGCAGTCTGCCTAGTGACTTGTAGCTTCCTGATTCTCGCTATCGCGGGACACTCACAGAGAACTTGAAAGTCAGTCTCATCTTCTTCAAGGCAAAACCTGCATGTGGGGTCATCCGCCCTTCCTATCCTCCATCAGTTATAATCCAGGGCGTAGTGTCAGGTAATCAAACCAACAAGTGTCCTGGCATACTCCTACTGCACCCCAACAGTTTCTTGGTCGCATTAAGAGACGGCACAGGAAGGAACCGCTTAGAGTTGGCCAATCCAGGAGCGGACCTCCAGCATTCGATGCATTTCATCAAAGTGCGATAGGTAAGGGCCCTCGCCACCAAACTAGTGGCTGCAGCAATAGCCGTTCCGGACCGATTAATACAATGTCAGAGCCGTGGTTAAACATCCGCCTTTTAATTCGTCCATAAAAATCCCTCAAGCATGGTAGGAAGAGGAAGATCCTTCCTGACAGAGCCTCCATATCAGAATAAGACATTATACAACTGAGTGCGCCCAGTGCCCGGAGGAGATCGTTATAGTGACAGTGCAAAGACTACCCTCTCTCACCTACTTCAATCGTTCTCCTCGTTTTCGCTGGGGGTTTCCCAGTTTCTATTCGGAGTTAACAGTGAGAGGTGAGATTCGTGATATCCGAGAATCCGTCATTAGTCCCCATACGATGCCTATTAATGTAGAATGCATGCCGACTGTTACTTTGCTTGTTAAAATGAAATGCCGCTTAGCGACTCATACGTAAACCGCAGAACTAGATTAGAAAATTCTGTTATTCAACATATTCCCCAGGCCTAGCACCATGCAATAGCAGAATGGACAGAACATTCAGTACACATAATATACGAGAATATTACATTTTCGCAACAGTTCATTAGATTAGAACTGCTTATATAATGATAAAATTTTCTTTTCCCCGTACTGTGTACAAAAGTTTTGAGTATGTGAATAATTTATTTACGGCCGGAAATTTTATCTAGCCAAATTGATGCATAAAATTTGGCCACGTCAATTTCAAAAAAATTATATTCTTTTATTTATACAAGATTTATCTAGAGATTAAGGAATTATGTGAAAATACAACAAATCCTAAAACTTTTACAGCTTTTGCATTATCACAAAATAAAGATAAAAATGCTTCTACATTGTCGAAAGGTATTTAAGCTAGTTCAATTTGATTTAATTAATTATTCGCTGAAAATCTCAGTAAACGAGAATTTAAGATATTCTCAAACGAACGAACGAACGAATAAAAAGCACAAAATGAAGGCTGTTACTTTAATAGTAGCTGCTTTGGGAATTGCAACTATCGCTGCTGCACAAACGGGTAAGAAATGTTTTTTTTTAATATTTTGATTTGTCATTAATTATTTCTCTAATAGATAAAGTAATCTGCTACTATGGCAGTTGGGCAACTTACCGAAACGGAAATGGAAAAATTTCAGTGGAAGACATCGATCCAAATCTTTGCAGTCACATCATCTATTCTTTTGTAGGATTAAGTCCAGATGGAAATGTTCAAATTTTAGATACATGGAATGATGTTAATAATGGTAATTAAACATATTATTTAGTTATTCCCATATTACAAACAGTTTCTTCTAGGTGCTATCGATAGATTCATAAACTTAAAGAAAAAGAATCCCGATGTTAAGTTAATGGTGGCAATTGGTGGCTGGAATGAAGGATCTGAAAAATATTCAACAGTTGTTAATTCAGCTTCTTTGAGAACTAGATTTGTCAACAGCATTGTATCTTTTACACTTACACATAAATTTGATGGATTTGATTTAGATTGGGAATATCCAGCACAAAGAGGTGGTGCTCCAAGTGATCGTGCAGCTTTTGTTCAGCTACTCAAGGAATTAAGAACGGAATTCAATAAGCATAATCTTATTTTATCAGCCGCTGTTGGTGCTGGTGATCACTTAATTTCTACTTCATATGATATTCCCAATTTAAGCAAATATCTTGATTTTATAAATTTAATGACATACGATTTTCATGGAAGTTGGGATCCTTTCACTGGACAATGTTCACCACTTTATGCAAGCAGTCGGGATAGCAATAAGAATCTCAATGTGGTAAGATTTATTATATTATTTACAGATGGCAAGGATTAAAATACATTATTTTACAATTAAAAGCACGCTGCTATACAAAACTGGATACGAGCTGGAGCTGATCCAAGTAAATTGATTCTTGGTGTTGCTTTATATGGTAGAAGTTTTACATTATCAAATCCAAATAATAATAAGCTGGGAGCACCAGCTGGTGGTGGTGGAAACTCAGGATCATATTCACAAGAACCTGGTATGTTAACATATTTAGAAATTTGTGAGAAACAAAAGCAAGGAGGTTGGACCACTGTTTGGGATGATGAACAGAAAAATCCCTTCACTTACAACGGTAACCAATGGATTGGTTATGATAATGTGCAATCAATTACATTAAAAGCAAAATATGCGATCGAACAGAAACTGGGTGGTGTTATGATATGGTCAGTTGAATCTGATGATGCTAAAAATAGTTGTGGAGATGGTCGTTATCCATTATTAAAAGCATTAGGTAATGTAGTTCCTTACAAGAAATCATCAGGATCTGAATCTGAGCCGACTACAACAACTCGTAGAACAACCGTAACTTCGACAACAACACCCAAGTCAACTGCTAGACCGACAAATCGTCCTTCACCAGCTCCTACGCCTACCAATATTCCAGCATCACCGAGCACGCCAGAAGAATCAAATGGGGTTTGCACTGATGTTGGGTTTGTTGCAAATCCTGCTGATTGCCGTACGTTTTACATTTGTGTTAGAAAAGGGTGAGATAATTACAAAATTTTACAAAAATATAACTGATCTTATAATAACGAAATTACATTTCAGAGCACCTTTACAAGGTACACCATACAATTGTCCACGTGGGTTGCTTTTCGATACTCAAATTAAAGCGTGTAATCTTCCAGAAAATTCTGTCTGTGCTTAAGCTTCAATTGTAAATAAATATACTAAAAAAAGTTTATGTTTATATTATTTCACTGTCTACTCGACTGTGGAATAATCTTTCGCAGTCAGTATTTCCGAAACCCTACAAAACAAGAGTTCAAACCCTATGATCATCGCCATCTCCTTCATAACCCTTCTGATCCCTCATAACCCCAAACCTGTTCTATCTCCAGTACTAAGCTTTAAGTTTAAAGCGCTTATTACACTTGGCTGAATTTAGTCGTCTTAATTCAGTCCTTACTGAATTTAATCGCATTCAGCAAGCTAGCGTCTTAAATTCAGAAGCAAGGATGGTTTCTAACTGACTGAATCATTTAGAAGCCTAATTAGAAAAATATTTAGGAAGGTGTAATCGCATTTAGTTAGATTTCAGTCGATGCGTGGCCCTACGTGCGTGAGGAGGTAGAGTTTTGTTTGGTAGTCCCGAATAAAAAAGTGAAGTACGTTTGCGCAGCGTACCTACGAAATGACAAAAGAAAAAGAAGTTATGCTCAATATTTTAGAGCTGTATAAAGATATGTCCTATCTTTTGGGACAAAAACGACAAAAATTTCATGAACAAAAATGTACGAAATGAGGGCTTTCAAGTTCACTAATACTGTCTCGTACGATAGTATCTTGCATTTGAATATACGGCGTCACAAGATTTAATAATATGCCAGACGATTTTGAATCCATTCGTAGATAATTTCAGAAGTTACCTGATTCTAAAACACTCATAATGTTCATATTTGCTAACTTTCCGCGCAGCAATAAATATTTCTTCACCCATCTTCTTTTTCTTTTTTCTATTTTATTAATTGAGCGAACGGCCAGGGCTTCTGGACAATACTGGAGCCATCCTCGCGCACAACATGTCCGACTTTGTCGCGCTTTAACTGGTAATTGATTCAGTAACTAAATAAGGACAGTGTGATCAGAAGCTTCTAAAGTTGCTTCTGAATTTAGACGACTAAATTCAGCCTAGTGTAATAAGCGCTTTTCTACTAAATATTGCATCATCAAGTGACAACGAATATCATTCAAATTTTCGGGCAAGCAGCATTTATATAATTTTACATCTTTTGCAATCGATTTGGCACTTGTTGTGGCTTACTATTATCTTATTTAGTATTCTTTAGAAACTATAGAAATGAGGCATCAACTCTATTATTTTAAACTTACGTATCTTTTAAGTGAAATCTTGATTCGTTATTTAAACTGTCATTTTGTGGTTTTTATATAAAATGAATATAAAATACGAATTACGTGTTAGATTTTATGTATACTGCTAAAATTTCTGTACATACTGTTGTTTACAGCCCATAGCTTTTAAAAATATAGCTGGTTCTCGTTAAAACATAAGTAAATATTTTAGTGATATTAATATATTGGCGGTATGAACAATCCGTTTTATTTAATTGTACCTTAAGGCCCAAACATATAGCAGAAACGAAAAGAAACCGAAACGAAAACGAAATGAACTTGAAAATGATAGCGATTATATAGGTGCCTGAGCGAATCGGTTCTTGACATTTGTTGACAAGTTTTGCATTGAGTAGAAGAATTTTTTATTTTCGATAAATACATATATTTTACACTTTATATAATTTATGGCGGATGTCGAGAAATCATAATTTAAATTTCTTCACCTCGTATTGACTGCATTCTTTTAAAATAACTTCTTTTTCGCCCTTTCAACTACTTTAAATTCGAAACAAATTGTCTGTCGAACTGCTGAAACGAATACCGAAATGAAATAAATTTATATCATTCGTTCCGATTCGGTTCTGTTCGTTTATATAACCGAGTTCATACATTTTCATACGATTTAATTCATTCTTTTCGTTTCGGATCGTTTTCGTTTCTGCTATATGATTGGGCCTTTAACTAAAATAACATAACGAAATATATAAAAAAACCTCTTTTCTAGAAAAACTAGGAACTACCCTTTCTACGTAATTCTAACATAATATTATGCAATATGGAATTTGTAACATCCAATTTTCCTGATAATTTGTCTATTGATGCAATTTGTTTTCTTTTAAGTTCCATTTTCCGATCAAACATCTCATTTTCTGTATATTTCTTAGGTCCGATAATGCATTTTCCATACATTGGCGGTTGAAGTTCTTTATCAATTGCAGCTGTCTTTGTATTTCTTAAAAATACTACTTTTGGTTTTCCCTGAATAGATGTGTTAGCTGAAGATCCAGTCTTATGTACTTTCGATCTTGTCTGACCAGATGCGCCAATTGAAGATCTACTCTTCTTTACCACTGGTACCTCAATATCATTGCGCTCATTTTGATACGGCCCTGGTGTTAGTTCCCTAGAATAAACATAAATTCACTTTTCTGCGTAACAAAATTGAATGCACTTACCATGGTAAATTTGTTTTTCCAGAAACTTCACGTTTTTTTTTTATATCGAAATGCCGCTTTAATGCTCTGTATTTATTTTCAACTTGCGTTGCTTTATAATGATAACCTTTCTCGTTCATTTCCTTTGCAATACCTTGCCACATTTTTGTCTTTGTTCCAAATGTAGCACGAAGCTTTGGAAGATATTTTTGAGTTAGTTGTATTAGTAGATTAGTTGCAGCTGGAATCCAGAGGCCGGTTTCTGAAATTATATATAAGAGTAAGTAAGAGAATAAATTATAAAAAGTTTTATCAAATCTTACCTATTTGGCATGTATCATTTTTAGTTATTATCTCTGTATCCGCATGGTCATCAGAATCTATCGTTAAGATTAATTTAATTTTATGTATTATATTAAATTTGTTGAGTTTAGGTTTTTGCAAGAGATTTAAGAACAAATATAAAATATGTTATATAAATAATCTGATCACAATAACTGACTGAAATATGAGTAATAACTTCGCAAAATTATATGAATTAATCAATGATGTCCTTTCTTTTGGATCTTCCACGAAATGCTTTCGCCGTTGTTGTGGCTATGGATAAGATTCTAGAAACATTCTAAACATTCTAAAAACGACATGGTGACCTTAGTATCCGGAAGGTTTCTCTCCATCATCAGCGAGATTGTAGAGATGGCTCTTGGAAGGATTAGAGAGTTTTCCAACCGCTGTGGGCTACCCGGAAAAGACAAAATTGATGTTGATCGATTTGACTATACCTGCAATTAATGATCGAGCACGATCTTATCTCATTCATCCATGTACTTAGGGGCGAAAGGGATAATCTTACCCCTTTGACAATTGCATGCGAGCGAAAGAGAAAAAAGTGTTGAAGTTGAACGTGTAGAACCGATCCTAGGCACAGATAGCTCCAAATAAGAGTCGTGTGTAGGCGCTGGAATTTTCTTCCCTGATTTGGACTGACAACAAGCAGAGATGGGGATCTCCCGATTATGCCGCGGAAGAATCGTGTCAATCGTCACGGGCACTGGCCAATTGGCGAAAATGCGGCCACATTGAGATTTCCATACCACACCCACAGTTGAAGCTGTGGGGAACAACAAGCAAAAGAGACAATCGCCATATTTTTTGCAGTAACTTTGCTATATCTGCGAAGCTTAATATAGGAAATATGATCTGGTATCTGAATAAGACAGAGTGGGTCTAAAGTCAAAACTCCTGTTACAGCCCGTCAAAACGCTTCAGTATATAACTAAGCGGGGAGGATGGCAGATGGAGGAAACTAACAAGAACCTGATGGAAGCTCACTTTCCAAGCAGCTACGTCTTAAATTGAACTTTGGTTTTTCGAAATCGAATCAAAATAAAGCTGAATCAAAATGTGACTGCTAGCATCATGACAAAAGATGAGATGAGGCGTCGGACAGATACCCTTTCTCCCTTGAAGCCGTCGTGGCTTGATGGTTATTCCCCTGTTTACTCCAATGTACTTCATGCAATATTGCAATATCGAAAATGATAAAAAAATTAAAGAGATATATAAATATCCCAGAGTCCGTTTCTTTATACTATTTTTTTGATTCAGATACTTTCAGCAGTAATTGAAAAACTTGTAAAATAAAAATAAGTTTAAAAAGAGTCATAGATATTCCATTGAAACCATTCCACTTTATTCTTTAGACTCTAAAGTATTAGTTCTATGAAATAGGAGCAGAAACCTTTCGTCTAGTCTAAAGAGCCTAGTAACATAACAATGGTACTAAGTGTGATGCAAAACATCAAGAGCTTTATGCTTTTTAAAGGCTATTAGCACTGTTGCCGGTATTAGTGATAACCAGTAACATTTGGTAGTTTAGCCAGACAGGACTGATAATACTTCTATTAATTATTAGGGTCAGGGTTGGGTTGATTTTTATCCGGTGATTTAAATCATGATTTTAATCATGATTTAAATCACTTGATTTTTTCAAATAAAAATCATGATTAATTTTGCTTGGCTGGTTTTCACATTTTTTTTTCTTTTGGGCCGATTCAGTAGTAGTTCAGTGCGGAGATGGAACTCGTAGAAGGTAATGTCAATTTCAAAGCACAGTCGAGCAACACTTGGTCCGTATTTATTTCCTGCTGCGTTTTACAAATTTAATGGTGTGCCTTCAGACTAGGGATGTTACGAATGTTCGCATTCGCTTATGCTGCTGGCGGCCTGGTAGGAATGGGGCCTTTAGAAATCGCCTCATTGAAATATAATATTCCTCTCTTGATCTTTGACTATTAAATACGAGAAGAAAGAATACCATTACTGCATATAACACTGGTCTAATGTTCCAATATTTTTTCATATCCTACTGTAAGTAATAAAAAAGGCCTTAATTTAATTAAATTTTTTTAATGCTATTCTTAAATATTCGTATTCGCATTCGCAAATTCGCATTCCGAACATTCGCGAATATGAAAAATATCACATTCGTAACATCCCTACTTCAGACTCTGAACAATTCCTTGAATTTCTTTCTTGCACTTCTTACATGTCGCTCTACACATCTATTTGAATTTGTCGTTTTAAGGTAAAACTGCCATACACTGTCTTCTTTTCTTCCAGCCTTTACGTTGTTTTCAATTTCAATTACATACGCACGAGAAAAATCGCATATATTTTTATCCACTCTAACATGTATTAAAAAAATGCGCCAGGCCTACCAGGAATTTCTGCAAGAAGTGCGTCTGAATTCTGAGTAGCAGGCTATGATTGCTCTATATCTGTTAGACCAATATTAAAATAATTTTCAATGGCTTAAAAAAGCACATTAGTGTTTTAATAAAAATCAAACAAATCATGATTTTTATGATTTTTTTGAAAAAATCAATGAATTTTGATTGTTTTTAATTAAAATCAAATTTTGCCCAACCCTGATTAGGGTATATCATCAAATATAAATTATTGCATAGAATTCTTAAGTAAATTTAAATTTAGATTAAAATACATATGTATAAAACCTTTGTTCTTTTTGCTTAGTTCTTGCAGAAATTCCATGTCAGTGATGTCTTCGTCTCGCAGTGGCAAATTGTATGCCAGTGTGTTATCCTCTTCAAAGCGAGTAGGAGATTCAAATAGATAAAGTGTTGTATTGTTATCTTCTGTTGTATTATCCGCTATTTCTGTTTCTTCCGTGTACGGTCTACCATGATAACCGTGGTCGTTTTTTACATCCAATAGTTGATCGGAATGAAGTGCTTCTATTAAATCTCTGAAATAAAATTTTCAATTGGGGGCCATTCGAATATTTTAATAGCAGACATTTACTTATCAAAAAATGAGCTTTTAACTCTTTTTCCTTTCTTCAAAGATTGTGTTAATCTTTTTAAGTAGCTTCGTTTTAATGATCTAAATTTATTATCTAGTTGATTAGGAGTATAATTATAATCTTGCTCTTTCATCAAAGTAGCTATTTTTTGCCACATGTGTATCTTTGATTTGATTGTTTTTCCAACTTGCGGAAGAAATTGTTTATAGTGATCAATAAGTACCATTGTAGCGTCATCTGTAAAGATATAGTTCCCAGCCGTAAGGTAACTGCCTAAAAAAAAGATTAAATAACATCAGAATGCGTTATGCTTAACTAATATTGCTGTTGTTTTTTAATTTTAAGTGTACCCTCAGTGGGTCCCTTAATGATCGGGCCTTTCAGCCATATGACCATGAGTCAAAACTAATCATATATTACGATACTTACAATTAGTTTCTTCTTCTAATCCATCATCATCATCATCATCATTATTTTCATTATCCGTTAATAAACTATTAACGGCGATTTCGCATTCTGTTTCCTCCTCCATTTGGTTCATGTTCCGGTTATAGCGTTAAACTCTACTCGGGGTATCCACAGTTTTTGATAAACATTAACGAATCAGGGTACAACACAAATTTCAGCTCCCTATGAGCGAGTGTTTTAAGAAGAATATTTTGAATTTTTTTTAGTTTGTTGATAAATATTAACTTAACAGAAATTTACCTTAAAATTCATGCAAACACAAGTAAAAATGAACTACAGCAGTTTATTTACACGAGATTTTAGCTCCGGTGAAAGGCTGCAGCTTCTTTCAAATGTCAAAAACGATTGTCACTTTTTTAAGTGTGTTTCTTTACGAATCCCGGGATCTCTGGAACCCCGAGTTTTTTTTGAAGAGTGGGGATAGAAATGTCAAAAGTTAAGGAACGCTTTCTTTCTGGGAATCTGAGAAATCCAAGAACTATTTTGCACTATTGTCTCGATAACAAAAAACTTCAATTTATTTGTTATTTTCACTAGCTCTGTATGTTTACGCCACACGGGATCCCGCGTGCGCAAATTTTGCGTTTTCTTACTTTCTCGGGACCGAAAAAGAGGGGAAATTTTAGCTCCGCCTCTTGCAAATTTCCCGAGGTCTCGTGTCCCAGCGACTGTGTGTGGCTGGCTGTCAAAATGATTACAGAATCACTACGTGGGTGCCTTCCATTTAGACACAGAGAGACACAGTGTTACACTAGGTGTGTTCGATGACTGCTCCATCTCAAGCTGGAGCAGAAAAAATCAGCAATTTGCGTTCATTGAGACTTTTTGACAGTTCTTTTCTGCTAACAATTTCTCTGCTCTGTGTTTTTTGAGCCTGCTCTGGGTTGAGAATTCTCACTTTTTCTGCTCCACCAAATTTGTAGGAGCAGGCAGAGCAGCAAAATTCTTCTTCTTCTTTTTCTTTTGACAATTGTAAAATCGAAAACATGAAAACTCGGAAAATTGATTTATGAATGATTTATTCGGAAAATACTTGGAAATATTAAAACTTAAACATTAATATTTATAAAAATAACATTTCGATATTGTTCAGTTGTTTTTATTAGCATATATTTCTTCTTCTAAAATTGTCATTTGTGTCTAACCTCTAAAAACGGAATTTAGAAGAAAGTTGAGCAGAAAAGTGTTTTTTGAGATTGTTGCTATTTTCTGATTTTTTCTGCTTTGACATCAATTTGGCAGCTGCTCCCAACTGGGCTGCTCTGCTCTGAACTTTTTAAGCAGTCATCGAACACACTTATTTGGTGGAGCAGAAAAAGTGAGAATTCTCAACCCAGAGCAGGCTCAAAAAACAGAGCAGAGAAATTGTGAGCAGAAAAGAACTATCAAAAAGTCTCAATGAACGCAAATTGCTGATTTTTCGTGCTCCAGCTTGAGATGGAGCAGTCATCGAACACACCTAGTGAAATTTCAATTGTCAAAAGCACTGGAAGTAGAGTTTTTCTATGTGTATGCAATAGACCCAGAATCTGTTAGTATTGGTTAAATCATTAAGAAATTATACGACGCGATGTAAGAGCTCGCGATATTTTTGCCTTAAAAAGTGATAAAATTATATATTTTAATTCTTTCTACTGCAATGTGCCTGTTCACACAGGTCGCTTTGAGGCGCAACAAAGCGAACGAAAAAGCGAATATTTGTTTACACGTTTCGCTTTTACCCCGTTTATGATTAGGTTGAAAAGTTGAGTCGAGGTTGAGTTGAAATTTCGACCACCGTATATGATTCCGAGTTGAGTTCACTTTGGGTTGAAATCGAGTTGAACTGACATCAAAACATAACATCTTTTTGTTAATTCTTTTTCTATATTTCTGACTTCTTCTACAGTTTTCCATTAAAATGATGAAGGGAATTTTGTTCCTGCATTATTTCTAGCATAGTTTTTGTTTCCTGATGCTCCCAAACATTTCTTTTAGCCATTGTCAAAATTAAATTTCCTCTATTTTTACATATACAGTTAATATAAAATAATTAACGCGCTACAAAAACACCGAACACAAAACTAACGCCGAAGGCAAACTTCACGGATGGTAAACAAACAAAAAAAATGTCACTTCAACCCAATTTCAACTCAACCCGTGTTTATGAGGTGAAATATCAACTCGACCCAGGTAGGAGAGCTGAGTTGGGTTGAGTGGACCCAGTTTCAACTAGGTCCCCGATTATGACTGGGTTCAACCTGGGTTGAACCTGGGTTGAGCCTAGTCATAAACGGGGTATTTGTGTCCAGTCGTTTTTATGACAGGTGGAACATACGGTACGGGAACAAAGTTTGTGATTTCATAAAAGTGACATAAATTTTTATAAACTGTGATTACCTGAATATAATTAATTTTAGTAAAAAATCTGTGCAACAAAACTGAAGCCTGAAAATTGTCCTATAGCACGTTTGCTCCCAATACGGGTGAAACAAAAATAAAATGGAACAGTAAGGTGATACAAAATGAAATTGAAACAGTCAGCTGGTCAGAAAAGCGAACGTGAGTCGCTTTCAAATCGAGACGCATTTCCTTCCCACCCGAACGCTCCCCGCACCTGTAAATTTCGTGTTGAAAGGTCGCGGTGACCACCCGTGTGAACAGGCACAATAGGATTACCAGTGATTAGTGCGTTAGTGAACTGAGTGATTAAATTAAAAAAAAATAAGTGATAATAGCAGCGAGCAATAATAATAAGAGTGATGGAGCTAGAACAAATTTTTAAAAATGTTTCAGGGACCTTGAGATCAGCTGATAACAATTTTAATGGGAGCGAAAAAGTCAAGATATCAAATATCTATGATAAACAGAGGCAGAATTACTTTAACACTACATGCAATGTTCGTGAAAGAAAGATAAAAAATGAAGGGGCAGTACTTCGTCGCCTTGCAAGATTCGCGCCTTTTTTACGGACAATACAAGTGAATTCATAGCGCAAACAATGTGTACCAATAAGACCCTCGTAAGTACAGGCCTGGAAGCAGACTTTTTGGTTGTGTCTGTGCGAGGCCAAAATCGTCTGACAGTTGTGGAATTAACATGGCCGAAGCCGTACGAAGCAATTTTTAAGTTTGGTTTTGGAATAAAAAGTGGTAAAATATTTTATTTTATCACTTTTTAGTGCACACGGATTATCAGTGATAAGTTATTTAGTGATCTGAGTCCATAAATTAAAAAAAAGTAGTGGTTAAGTGTATTTTAAGAGTGTTAATTGATTAGGTGACCATTTTTGTTTACAATCGCGTTGGTTTTTTCGTGTTAATTTAGTGAAAAAGTGTTGAATTTGTGTGGTAATGGAATTAAAAGTGAATTTAAAGTAGTTAAAAATTATTATAGAAGAGTTATTAAAAACATAAGTGCAAGTACTACCACACAACATGAATGGGCATATTCACACGCTGCCATAAATGTGGTGAGTAAAACCGGTTTTATTCAACTCCTAGCAACTCAGACGGGGCGTAAATGAGTGTAGTAAATTTGAATGCTATACAGGAACCTTTAAATGTATTGCAGATGAAATTTACTTGTTAGAGAAAAACAGAGCTAAAGAATGCAAGAGATAGAAGTAACTTTTTATATGTGTGCTAGTTTTCACGCGTTTGCTTTTGCGTGAAAAATGTTTCGTTAAGTTCTTCCGCTCCCTTCCCTCTCTCATCTATAAAACCGGTTTTAGGCACCATGAATGTGCACTGTGTGAATAGGCACAATAACAATAACTTTTTCACTTTTCCTTCACATTTTTCTGCACTTATGTTTTTAATAACTATTCTATAATAATCTTTAATCACTTAAAAAGCACTTTTTATTATATTACTACACAAATTCAACATTTTTTCCCTAAATTAACACGAAAAAACCACCGCGAATGTAAACAAAAATGGTCACCTAATCAATTAACACTCCTAAAATACACTTAACCACTCACTTCATTTTAATTTTTTTTATTAAATCACTAAAGCACTAATCACTGATAATCCATGTGCACCAAAAAGTGATAATATACAATATTTTACCACTTTTTAGTGCAAAAACAAACTTAAAAAATTGCTTCGTATGGCTTCGGCCATGTTAATTCCACAACTGTCAGAAATTTTTGGCCACTTTTCAGCTATGTTAGTATTAGTTGGCCTGTCTGCTTCCAGGCCTGTACTTACGAGGGTCTTGCCACAACTGTCAGAATATTTTTGGCCTGTTTTCAGCTATGTTAGTATTAGTTGGCCAGGCTGCTTCCAGGCCTGTACTTACGAGGGGCTTGGTACCAACCAAAGAGATTCTTGTTCATGGCTTGTAAATATAGAAGGTTATGACCAAAGCCTTCTACATTTACAAGCCATGCCCCAGGTATGTGCATGTATGTGTATGAAGTGCCAAAATTGTGGAATTAACATTGCCGAAGCCGTACGAAACAATTTTTTAACTTTGTTTTTGCACTTAAAAGTGGTAAAATAATGTATATTAACACTTTTTGGTGCACATGGATTACCAGTGATTAGTGCTTTAGTGATTTAATAAAAAAAATTAAAAAGAAGTAAGTGGTTAAGTGTATTTTTAGAGTGTTAATTGATTAGGTGACCGTTTTTGTTTACATTCGCGTTGGTTTTTTCGTGTTAATTTAGGGAAAAAATGTTGAATTTGTGTAGTAATATAATAAAAAGTGCTTTTTAAGTGATTAAAGATTATTATAGAATAGTTATTAAAAACATAAGTGCAGAAAAATGTGAAGGAAAAGTGAAAAAGTTATTGTTATTCATGTTGTGTGGTAGTACTTGCACTTATGTTTTTAATAACTTTTCTATAATAATTTTTAACTACTTTAAATTCACTTTTAATTCCATTACTACACAAATTCAACATTTTGTCCCTAAATTATCACGAAAAAACCACCGAGAATGTAAACAAAAACGTCACCTAATCAATTAACAAGGCCGTATCAGAACCTATGCAGCGCTGCAACCACAATTGTTTCTATTGGCTGAGGCTGGTAAAATTACTGTGTTTCCATGCAGAGTTTATCCTGGCTTTACTCAGATTCAGCGTCCATGGAAACGGGGGTTGAGTATAGTGTCGTTAAATCCAAGTAAACTCAACGAAGCCAGTCCGATTAAGCCGGGTTTTGCATATGTATGTGTTTCAGTATCGTTTACTGCACATATACCAGCGGCGACGCAATGTAACCCAGAACCGTCATGGAAACAGCATCGAGTGATCTTGAGAGAAAAAGCTTTCTGTTTACTTAACGAAAACTCTACCGTGGCTCATGGAAACACAGTTAATGACAAGCAAAGCAGCACCAGACCAGCGTGCTGCATTTTCATCTCAAAAAAGGCCGTATAGGCCGTATCAGAACCTATGCAGCGCTGCAACGACAAGTGTTTCTATTGGCTGAGGCTGGTAAAATGACAAGCAATGCAGCACCAGACCAGCGTGCTGCATTTTCATCTCAAATCCTAATTTTGCTGCATATATATGCAGCACTTTTGACACTTCGTAATGCGGCAAGTGATTTTAAACAGGGAGACGAGGGATTTTTTGTTTTAAATTATTTAAAAGGACATGGAGTAATAATTGGTAGAACTAGTGCAATTTTTAAATTTTTAATTTGAGGTTTAGCTATCAAATAAAAAGTGCGCTGCACAGCGGAAAAGACTAGGATCTGATACCGACTGCAGCATGTTGCTCTGGTGCTGCTGCTGCACGCTGCATATTTTTAGGTTCTGATACGGCCTACACTCTTAAAATACACTTAACCACTAATTTTTTTTAATTTATGGAGTCATCACTAAATAACTTATCACTGATAATCCGTGTGCACTAAAAAGTGATAAAATACAATATTTTACCACTTTTTATTCCAAAAACTAAGTTAAAAAATTGCTTCTCTCACAGCTAAATTGAAGTCCATTCTGACTGAAGTCCATTCTGACAGATAAATTGAAGAGCCATTTTCTTTGAATGTAAGTGTGAGACTTCGTAGACATGGCCATAACCTTCTATATTACAAGCCATGAACAAGGAAAATATTGAGAGCGAATTTCCGCTCAATCGGACCACAACTCGGTGAAGTCACGTTATGTTGTTAGTGTAATTTGGTGGTCCGATTCTCTCAATATCTATTCTTGTTCATGGCTTGTAAATATAGAAGATTATGGCATGGCCATAACCTTCTATATTTACAAGCCATGAACAAGAATCTCAATTGAGAGAATCGGACTACCAAATTCTCCCAAATTCTCCAAATTACACTAACAACATAACGTGACTTCACCGAGTTGTAGTCCGATTGAGCGGAAATTCGCTCTCAATATTTTCCTTGTTCATGGCTTGTAATATAGAAGGTTATGGCATGGCCATAACCTTCTATGTTTACAAGCCATGAACAAGAATCTCAATTGAGAGAATCGGACTACCAAATTCTCCCAAATTCTCCAAATTACACTAACAACATAACGTGACTTCACCGAGTTGTAGTCCGATTGAGCGGAAATTCGCTCTCAATATTTTCCTTGTTCATGGCTTGTAATATAGAAGGTTATTATGGCATGGCTTGTAAAAGCCATGAACAAGGAAAATATTGAGAGCGAATTTCCGCTCAATCGGACTACAACTCGGTGAAGTCACGTTATGTTGTTAGTGTAATTTGGAGAATTTGGGAGAATTTGTTGTCCGATTCTCTCAATTGAGATTCTTGTTCATGGCTTGTAAATATAGAAGGTTATGCTTGTAAATGTAGAAGGCTTTGCTTTGGTACCAACCACTGACATATAGATATGGACTGCTAATTGACAACTTTCAATGGCACCATTTTTCTCCAGTCCAAAAGAAGACCTTTTCTATGTAAACAACAATTTTTTTTTCGAATTTAGAGGAAAATAAGTAATAAGATGTATGTTATAATTGATAGAAATAATTTTCCATCATTATTTTTTATTTAGTAGCAGTTATTTTTTATTTAGTAACACTTTTAAAAATAAAGAAAATAGAGAAAGAAGAAAAAACTCTATAGCTGTCTAGTTTTTTCTAATTATGTTTATATCGCTGACATGCACTGAACTGTTTTTTATTTTAAAACCGATTAAAGTTCATAGGATTTTGAAGGGGGAACGAGACAACGATAGTTTTTGGTGCCACTTTTTTGTATGGGATTTTGCTTATTTAGCAGTCCATATCTATATGTCAGTGGTTGGAACGGAATAAATGTTAGACAATTATTCCGTGTTGTGTGTTAGGTAATTTTGACAGGACGACTGAAAAACAGCTATTGCCGTCAGTTCGTGGATTTATATGTGGATTTTTAACAGTCAGCTGTTCGCTTTTTCTCAACTGTTAGCTTTTCTCCACGGTATTCTACACGCAATTTTTCCGTGTAGAAATATTTACCAAAAATGCTGAACGGAATTCCGTGCGAACTCCATACTAGGCTTAAGCAAATAATTTAGAAATATTTCAATACAGCATTATTACTCATTTTTTAGCTTTTCATTATTTGTAAAATGAGAAATGTTATTATTTTTGCTTGTTATTAGCTGTAAAAAGAGAACTGACAAATGGCATGCTAGGAACGGGGCTAAGTTAACAGCGCTAATTTAACAGAGTTAAAATAACTCGGGCCTAAACGCGCCAATGGAAACAGCATCGAGCGATCTTGAGAGAAAAAGGTTTCTGTTTACTTAACGCAAACTCTACCCTCGACCCACGTACGCATTTATGATGAAAATTCAGCATTTAATTAGGAATATGAACCTCATCAATTAGGAAAACCGATTAGGCAAATTTTGGTTAATCGATTACGAAATCTCGAAAGAGGGCCATCTGTCGAACGATAGATCTTGTTAAAAAGTCCGCTTTTAGGGGTTTTTCCGGAGTCAGCTGGTTTTAATTTTATTTGAAAATTAATAAAAAATATTACTTGTTTCCATATTAAAAAATTAAATGTTACTTGTTTCCATTCCATTAGGGCAACAACGTAGGTATAAATTTTTTTATTTTTCTTTCTCTGACATTTTTTACTGCATTATCCAGGGTCTCCACTAGACATTTTTCATGTTAAGACATATGTTATGTCTACAAAATGTCCTGTGGAGACCCCTTATGTCCTAACATTTTTAATGGCAAGACATATGTCTTGCCGAAATGAAGGCCTAGTATGAAGTTCGCACGGAATTCCGTTCAGCAATTTTAGTAAATATTTCTACACGGAAAAATTGCGTGTAGAATACCGTGGAGAAAAGCTAACAGTTGAGAAAAAGCGAACAGCTGACCACGAACTGACGGCAATAGCTGCTTTTCATTCGTTCTGTCAAAATTACCTAACATACAACACGGAATAATTGTCTAACATTTATTCCGTTCCAACATGAACGGAAAAAAGTCTCCAATTCCCTACAAGCCACCTGTTGGAGAATTGCACAAGCTAAATATTACCAATAGTTTTTCGTTCGAACTGCGTACTCATAAAACAAAAAGGGCACGGAAAAATTCGGTGAACGGAATTCCGTGCATCTTTTTACGTGTATTTTATATGGGGAACGGAATTCCGTTCGAACTCCATAAGCCTAGTATGGAGTTCGCACGGAATTCCGTTCAGCATTTTTGGTAAATATTTCTACACGGAAAAATTGCGTGTAGAATACCGTGGAGAAAAGCTAACAGTTGAGAAAAAACGAACAGCTGTCTGTTAAAAATCCACATATAAATCCACGACCTGGCGGCAATAGCTGTTTTTCATTCGTCCTGTCAAAATTACCTAACACACAACACGGAATAATTGTCTAACATTTATTCCGTTCCAACATGAACAGAAAAAAGTCTCCAAATCCCTGCAAGCCACCTGTTAGAGAATTGCACAAGCTAAATATTACCAATAGTTTTCCGTTCGAACTGCGTACTCATAAAACAAAAAGGGCACGGAAAAATTTGGTGAACGGAATTCCGTGCAACTTTTTACGTGTATTTTATATGGGGAACGGAATTCCGTTCGAACTCCATACTAGGCTATACTAGGCTTTAGCACTTGTTACGCCTGCATAATATAATGAGGTGTATTTTAACGTGTGTCACCCCTAAAGGCGTTCGTCATAAATTACGAATTTTCGTTATATTTTGATTGCCGTGTGTCGAGACTATCACACCCTAAAATACGTTGCCGTGTGTCGAGGAAATGCGCCTAATTGAGTGGTTGCGCTTAAAATTTTTGCCATATTTAATGTTTCAAGCTTTTTTAATATAAAAACGTCTATAAATAAAAATAAAAATAATAAATTTATAAATAAAAATATAAATAATAAATTTAACGAATTAATTTAAATTATGTTGTAAATTATTCTAACCTTTTATTTGTATACAAGTGAAATAACATCAAAAAAGTTAGGTTAGGTTTTACTCAAATCAACAAATTTTGTGTTCCTTTTCTGCTCTGCTCGCAAGTACTAAAAAGTAGAAAAGGAACACAGCTATTGATGAAAAATTGCATAGGAAAGCTTTATTACTTTTTGTATATTTTGCCACCATATCTGGCAACGAAACTTAGAACATCAAATTTTCTTTGACATCCTTGGTAATTCATATAACGTATTTTACCAAAAACCGGCCTTTCTTTCCAACCCTGATCGTGAAGTCCACCAATCGACCACATACAACCTAAAAATCATAATTTAATCACATATGGTTTTTGATAATTTTCAATAATCATTTACCAACATAACCATTTGGATCTCTTCCATCAAGACTGTATTTATCATTTAAGTAAATCGAGATTTCTAATCCTTTTTCCGGAGATTCTGTCCATTCCAGAATCTTTTTCGCCCAATACATACGTAAAAACCCATGCATTTTCCCTTCATTAACAAGCTGCAACTGAGCAGAATTCCAGAGATCATCGTGAGTCTTTGATGTTTCTAATTCCTTTTTAGTGTAAACATGAGTACGTTTATCTTTGCGATGGTCATTCAAGGTATTATATGCCCAAGATGAGATTCCTTTGAGATTATCATAGTTTTCATTATAGTGGCAGTAGTTATCAGACAATTCTCTTCGCACTATCGCCTCCTCACAGAATGCAGCAACGGATTGTGAGTATTTAGATTTGTACTTGCTTACAGTTAAAATGCATCTTTGCACTGAAATGTGACCTTAAAACAAAAAAAGTGTATATTACTCGTTTTTAATGTAATTAAAAATATATTACCAAAATGAAACCACGGTGACAAATTGGAAAGAGCATTTTGAACAGGATCATTACGTTTGTCGCCAAATTTCCCCAGGCGGTATTCGCAAAAACTATAAAGCTGTTCACAGCCAGCCCGATAGCCAGGTTTTGCCCAGTCAACTTCATCAACTTCTTTATTACATTCTAGAGATTCAATGGCTGCATCCCAATTAGTTTTTGTGTAAGGCGTTTTGGTCTTATGTGGATGCTTAATAAGAGGAGGAAACTCAGTTAAAAATGTATCAAGTTTCCCATTTATTTTATTTCTAATTGTTCTTGCAGCATACTCCTGTTTGTCAGATGCAACCCACACTGGGACTATATTATGTGCATCCACTTGACAAAGGGGAATATCTAAGGGTAAACTGTTTTTGACGTCCTCGGTCCATTTTTTTGGTACACGTAATGGACTAAAATCACATACAACTGCCCCTATTGAATTTTCTTTTACAAATTCAGGTACTTTTTCTCCTGCTGGTCCCAGGAGAAGATGGAAATTAATATCAAGATCTAGGCAATCCTGCTCCACTTCTTGTAATCCTTTTAGAAGAAACTTATAGTGTCGAATTGTAGCTTCCAAAAATTTCGGAACTAAACAATAACAAACATGTAGAGGCAATTCATTTTTTAGCGCTAGTTTTTGGGCAAATAAGAATGCCCAATTATCCTGAACCCGAGCATCTCGTGACATCCAGTATAGTACACCTTTTGCGTCATCTTTGACTTCTTGCTCTTTAGAAAGTATTTGTACACGTTTTTTCTTAAAATCAAAATCTAATATGGACTCTGAAACTTTCAGTCGACTTTCTTGAAATACTTGTATGAATTCTGAAGATTTATTTGAACTTTTTAATTCTTTTTGCTCGTGTTTTGTAGCCTTACTAACAGAGGGTTTTGCTTGTTTTTTATTTCCAGATGCAGTCCGCTTCATTATATGGCTATTAAATAAACAAATCTCTATTTGTTGCTAAAAAAACACTTTTACAATCCTTCTCGAGTACAAATTAATCATGAACTTAGATATATGTATACAATTTCACAACTTGTAAAAGATACTATAAGAATAAATTAATACTATAAGAATAAAATTCAGGACAAGGAAGATTCAAGGTAAACAACATTTAATGAACAGCTGTTTCCAGATTGTAAGTTGTATTTTTCTGCAAGCTGAATTTCCGGTTGGATTTTAATATGCAATTAACGATTACAGAAAACCGTTAGTTTAGGAGAATATACTCTTAGAAAGATTTAAACTAGTTATTCTAAAATAAAAATTAAATATTAGTAATACCTTTCACTAAGGCATAATTAAACAAAAAATATTAAAAGAAAAAGAAAATTAATTGGACTATTTTTCCTCGAGCTTATTAACAGCGGCTCTTCAACGTCAAAAATGACACCGGCAAAAAAAGTTTGACATTCCGCATGAAATGTCTATCTTAATTTTGTAAAGAGAAAATTAAAAAATATGGCAAATATTGATGAAATTTGGGAACGCACCTGTAAAATATTTCCAATATTAAATAAAACAGTATATAAACAAACAATAAAATGAAACTGTACAGATTAATATCAATACATTTTACTTTATTTTTAGCTACTTGATACAAAATGTTCAAATGAAGATTTTGAATATATAATACGAGAATTAACCAATCTTGATTTAGCCGAAAGTGTTTATGAAACAATATTTGTTGAAATAAATTCACTATTACGATGTGATATTGTTCCAGTATTTTGGAAACATTTTGATAAATCAACTGATACCCAGCAAGGATTCTATAATTTTCAAGTAGCAGTATTAAAATTACATTCAGAATATCAAAAATTTCAAGAAATTATTAAGAGAGTTCAAGTGTTTAAACAAATGTGCAGATTTCAAAAATTAGAAAACAAAAATAGAAATGATTTTGCTTTATTTGATGAAGCTTTAAGAAGTGCCCTTCTTTCCCAGCTACCGCCAAATTTTAATGAAAATGTTTACTCATTTTATAGCATGTCATTTAAGGTATTTGCAAACACTCATCAAAATGAAGGTAAATTGTTTTTCCACAATATAAAAACATGACGATAATCGATGCTTGATTTTTAGAACAAGAAGATTTTTTGGAGGATATAGGTGATGTTAAGTGCAATGGGTGCGGCAAAGAACCAGATGATTGCCGATGTCAAAAGCTTGTGTGTGCTTTTAATAAAACAAATCAATATCTAACAAATATGCATTTGTTAGATCGTTTGGCTGGATTTACTTTAACGAGCTTGATTCAAGAAAGAATTACAAGTCATGTTCATGATACCTGCAAAGGAATTTTTGATACGCAACATCTTAAAGATTTGGAGAAGGTATTTTATCAATATTTTTAGGCAAAAACCTAGACGAGAGATTTAAGTATAAAATAATTCTACTACTGTTGAAGTTACATTAAATTGTGTGTCAAACACCATGTTAGCCTTACAAAACATTCCCCGCCTTTTCACACTGTCAGCATAACAATTTCATATTAACTACATTATCTATCAGTTCCATTATTACTTTCCCAGTAATTTAGTTATTAATCGCTAAGTTTGTTTCACATTTAATGTCAATTGGTAATTCATTAAACAATTGGAGACCCTTATGAAATATTGTCTGCGTATGTACCGTTCTTTGCAAATTTAGCCTAAAATCATTTGCATTTCTAAACGTGTACGGTTGCCCATCTCCCACGTATTTGATCTCCTTTACTAAGTACTCTGGGGCCACTCCTCTTTTTATCTTAAAAATAGCAATGAGTGTATTTACTCCAGTCTTTGTTTAACCATTTAAGGGTATTAAACATGACCCTGACTAGTGTAAACCTATTGCATCTCAAGATCCTTCGCATTGCCGTGTTTTGCTGTTTTTGAAGCCTATCCGGGTTACTCGCATTGCAACATGTAAACAATATTGTCGAACAGTATTCAAAGTGGGGTAATTGCCGTCAAGGCATCCATTTTATTTCTGATCCTTTTGAAAAAACCTATCTTTTTGCCGATTTTCTTACAATTATGGTCAATATGTTGATCAAATTTTAAATCGGAGTCAATTATTACTCCTAAGTATTTAATATTTTTAACATATTCTATTTTTTCCCCGTTTATTTCTACCTCCGTTTTACTATACATATTTATTTCCATAGGTTTAGTTTTTCCTTCATTAAGTTTTAATCTATTCATTTTTAACCAGTTGGTTAAGTCTTTGATATCGCTTACCAACTTATGATTGCACTCCTCATAGTCACTTCCTTGAGCGTAAACTAGAGTGTCATCCGCAAACATTGCTACTTTGCATTTCGTCACCACCTCTGGAAAATCATTTATATACACGATAAATAAAAGTGCTCCTAGGATAGATCTTTGCGGCACTCCCATTTCTACTCTATGGGGGCTAGACATTAAACGGTTTATTTTTGTCTGTTGGCGTCTCATTGTTAAATACGATTTGAACCATTTTAGTTCTTCATTTTGAACACCATATAGTTGCATTTTTTGAAGTAGTATATCTCGATCAATTGCTTCAAAGGCCCTTTTGAAATCTAGAAAAAGTGCAATCGTTTTTGTTTGGCTTCCTCCTGTTTTCCATTCTTTCACTATATAATTTATGGCCGACTCACATGAGTAATTCTTTCTAAAACCAGATTGATATTCCGATAGGATTTTATTTTTTTCAAGCTTCAAGTATTTTCTCACATGTTTTTAAATTATTAATCGGACGAAATTCCTCACTTCTATTTGTGTTTTGAACTTTCTCAACTATGTGTAACCACCGAAATCTTCTACGAGTCTGGGAATCCGCCTGTTTGAAGAGATTTGTTTATTATATTTAACAGTGTGCGTCCCAATAGGTGGTCTGCCCTTTAAAACGTATTTTTGTATTATTGTAAAGTATATGCTGTTATCTAATTCGAATACGCCTAAAGTTAGTGTCTTAAAATTAATAATGAACTTAATTTTAATTAATATTAATGTTTGATATAAAGTGGTTGGATACTGTGGTCCTAAATTGGCTGACCAGGATATTTAATCGAGGGAGCTTAAAAATAGAAGATGAAAAAATTAAAACTGTGATTCAAGATTTTAAGTTAAAACTCACATATTATTTGAATGAAACATATGCAAAAATTATTATTGAGCAATTCTTTAATATTATAATAGGTTTGTTTTATATTCATATTTACCCATATGATATTATAAACACCAATTTTTGTCTAGATTACCCAGAATCTCAGCCAGCGATAGATGACCTAAAACTTTGCCTTGAAAAAATCGATCTTCGTAAACATTTAGTAGAAACTCTAAAAAATTCCCTAGAAGGAAGACTTTTACATCCAGGAGTGAATACTATGGACATCTTAACTGGATATGTAGCCGCTATAAAAGCCATTCGTCATTTAGATAGCAGCGGTGTGCTATTGGAAACTGTAACCGAACCAGTTAAGGACTACTTACGAAAACGTAATGATACTGTGCGTCGTGTTGTAACCGGTTTAACAGAAGAGGGACCAACGGATTTAGCTGAAGAGCTAGCACGCAGCGAAACTTTGAAGGAAAATGTTGATGTTGATAAAAGCGAAACACCGAAATGGGTAACGTGGAAACCAGATCCAGTTGATGCTAACCCATGTAGGGATTTACATAATTATACTGAATTGTTTGTTTAAACAAATTAATTTTTTTTTGTTGTTCTAGCTCTCAAATCTAATCGTAATAGCAGATCCGCTGATATAATATCAATGGTGGTTGATATTTATGGTAGTAAAGAACTCTTTGTAAATGAATACAGGAATCTGTTGGCTGATAGATTATTAACACAGTTAGATTTTAATCCAGAAAAGGAAATTAGAAATTTAGAATTATTAAAATTAAGATTTGGTGAAACACTACTTCATAGTTGCGAAGTTATGCTGAAGGATATAAGTGATTCAAAGAGAATAAATACGCATATACAAAGTGATATTAACTACAGTAGTAGCAAATCATTTGATATATCATCTTTAATACTATCCTCACAATTTTGGCCAACATTTAATAAAGAAACATTAGAATTGCCCGAAGAAATCTCCGCTGAATTTAAAAAGTACACAAAATCTTACGAAGCTTACAAAGGAAATCGTACTTTATGCTGGAGACCAGTTACTGGACGTGTTAATATTGAAATTCAATTAGCAAATAAAATTGTGGAAATGGCCGTTACACCAACACAAGCCGTAATTATCTATCATTTCCAAAATAAAAGTAAAGTAACAACATAAAATGATTATTTTGAAGTTAATTTTAGTGAATTTTTGCAGAAGAGTGGACGTTGGACGAATTAAGCGGAATTATACAAGTACCACCGTCAATTCTCAGAAAACGTATTGTGTTTTGGCAAACACAAGGGTTAATTAAAGAGAAGAAAAGTGATGTTTATACTCTTATAGATGAAGGAGAACAAAATGAAATTGAAGATATGCAAACGCATGAAATATGCGAGGAAGATGAATCAGAAAGTGCAATGGCATCCGCAAGTGATCAGAGAGAAGAAGAATTACAGGTTTATATATATAGGAAGCCTAGTTTTGTTCGTTTTTATCTAAATTATATACATTTCAGGTATTCTGGTCATATATCGTTGGAATGTTAACAAACTTAGATTCGTTACCAATTGAAAGAATCCATCAAATGCTAAAAATGTTCGCCTCCCATGGCCCAGGAGTAGAATTTTCTCAAGACGAATTAAAAAATTTCTTACAACGCAAAGTAAGGGAACATCAACTTATGTTTATTGGAGGGGTTTATCATTTACCCAAATAATATTGTTAAAATATAACGCACGAAATAAAAATACTTATTATGTGAAATATTTGTTTGTAACTTCTAATCTCCGCTGGCTACAGTATCATCAGCAGCTTCACTTACATCAACGCCAGAATTCTCTCCACCTGCAGGAACTGTTGGCTCTGTAGCTGGTACTGTAATTGTTGAACCTTCATCTACATCCATCGCGTTTGAAGCTGCGGCACTTTCGGCATCCCTTTTTAGCTTAATGTCCTTTTTTTCTTTCACTGCTTTCCTGTAATTTTCCAACTCTTCATTCAATGGTGCTATAAAACTTTCAAATTCTAATAGCTCCATTGCTTCCAAGATATTTTTTGATGTTAGTGTCTTGTGGTTAACTTTACGTGCAAGCGTTGTTGATGATGCTGTCAAGTATATAACAAATACTGAAGCTGCACGGGCAATAGCTGCTTTTGCTTCCTTGCTGATTGCGGCATGTGGCGGAAGGGCTTCCTTTATAAGACGCGCCACAACGGTTGTTGGCAAGTTTAAATCTTCAATACGTTCAACCATTTTATTCCTGAAAATTATTTTATGTATTCATTTAACTAATTATTCATGTTGTGCCTTACTTGATTAAATCAAAAGCTTAATTTTTGGCGCCAAACTCTGTTTTCTATTTCTTGGCTGTTTTTGTGAGAATAGAAGTATTGCCGTTTCGAAGAAGATTATGTTTTCGTATTTTCCGAAAATAAATCTAAGTTTTTTTTAATTTGTGAACTCTCCAAACGAATTACTTAAATACATATATATTGAAATAAATCTAGCACGATATTAACATATGCGAGATGCTAAGAATTGAAAAGAAATGTCAAAGTGGTAATCATCTGTTCCTAACGAGACTCGAACGCTGCCATAATAAAGTTTATACTGGGTGCCTTCCATTTAAGGCCCAATTATAATAAACGGATTTGAGCGCAACAAAACGGATTGAACTGTCAAATCGGTTTTCCCAGCATACATTTTAGACCTAACCGATTATAATGAACGCATTCAAGCGGATTCGGTCGGATATGAGCGCATTCGTTTTTAAAAGTTTAGAAATTGCCGCATTGAACTGAATTTCATACACATAACCTTAAAAGTATAATTGCAAAAATATTTAGCGGCGAACAACTCATCAACGAGGTTAAAAATTATGAAATTATTTATAATAAATAGTTATTAATCACTCCGTCCATTATTCGCCTTTTAAGTACACTGTAGCGTAAAATTGCTTGCACTGTTGTTTACAATAAACTTTGACGTTTTAATCCGAGCAGATGCGTTATTATAACCAGTCAATTTCCTATCCGATCCAATGCATTTTTTTGACATTCCAATCCGCTCAAATCCGTTCATTATAATTGGGCCTTTAGACACAGAAAGACAATTGTGTCCGACACAGCGTGTCGCTCTGTGTCGTTCTGTGTAAGCCCAAATGGAACACGTAAGTTCATGAAAAAGCCGCCACGGCGCACTTTCCTCGTTTTTATTTTTGTTTAGCAAGTAAATCGTAAATTTTATGTTGATAATTTCTTTAAATTAATTACCCGACATCTTATAAATGCTGAGAATCTTAAAAATGAAACTATATTGTTGTAATTATAAATTAACGATCACATTTCAATTGGCGAGGGTTGGTAGCATTGTCTTAGTTGTGCCCGGCTGTGTCTAGTTGTGTTGTTGATGGAACACTTCTGTGTCGGACACAGTGTAACACTGTGTCTCTCTGTGTCTAAATGGAAGGCACCCACTAAAACCCTTTAAATTAAACTAATAGCTGATAGATGTCACCGTTAAAGGTTGTTTGTGGCGACCCGACTACGAAGCGTGTTCAACGCCATCTACATGTTAAAAACTATCATGCACAACAACATGTTACAGAAAAGCCACTGTACACAAACGAAATTAAAACACTCCATTTTTAATCGAATTCAAATGTTAATTTTAAGATAAGCAAGCGAATTATTATTCGAACGTTAAGTTTATGAATTGTTTTAGACTCTAAGTTTAGTTATCATTGTACAGCCTTCGGGTTAACTTCCAAATAAATATAATATTCATATTCTATCCTTCTTAATTAATAAATTCCTATGAGGACTAGTGACCTTGGTGACCCCGAATACGAGCGAGCGAAGGAAGGAAGCCTCGAAGACGAGTGAGGGACCCCGAATACGAGCGAAGGAAGTTTCGAGAACCCCGAATACGAGCGAAGGAAGTTCCGAGAACCCCGAATACGAGCGAAAGAAGTTCCGAGAACCCCGAATACGAGCGAAAGAAGTCCCGAGAACACCGAATACGAGCGAAATAAGTCCCGAGAGCCCTGAATACGAGCGAAGGAAGTCTTGAGAGCCCCGAATACGAGCGAAATAAGACCCGAGAGCCCCGAATACGAGTGAAGGAAGCCTGGAGAGCCCCGAATACGAGCGAACGAAGCACCGAGAGCCCTGAATACGAGCGAGGGAAGTCCCGAGAGCCCCAAAGACGAGTGAAAGAACCCAGAATACGAACGAGGGAAGTCCCGAGAGCCCCAAAGACGAGCGAAAAAAACCCAGAACACGAGTGAAGGAAGTCTAGACGACATCGATAGTGAGTGAAGGAAGCCCGACCACGCAGACGGGTACTGAAGGAAGACCCTACCTGAAGCGAAAGAAGACCACGAGCACGAGCGAAGCCCTGGCCTATTGCGAAGGCCCTGACGAAGGACCCAGACAACAAGCAAAGAACCTCCAACCGGAGGAAAATAAGAAGAGGACGACCAAGAAGTGAGAAGAAGACGACCCATTGCCGAACGCCGAAGGCACTTATTCTGAGTAAAAAGTCAGTATTTAGAATTAAGAACTATTTCAATTATAAAAAAAGATCAAAACACCACATAAACATTATATTCCGTTATAAGTCCACTAACACGATTTGGTAGCGGTGAATTTGATCAGGTCGATAAAAATTTCTTCTCTTTCGTGGGGTTGCGGGTATTTCTACGCGAGAAGTCGTAGGTAACCACGAAGGCAAATTGACATTTTTCTTGGTCCTTGGTTTGCACAAGTAAAAGGCAATTCAGAATTGCACGCGAAGTTAAGTATATACATGTATCAATCAGCCAACGAACAACAGCCATCATATCATTTCGAAGCAGCCCAATCAACGGGTTATGGCCACGAACACGAGGGCAACCAGATACATACGGTGTCTAACGAAATACTGGGGGTCATAGGCGACATAATAGACCCCACCAGAAAATAACAAATACGACACGTTGAAGACACGTATCATCACAGCGTTTGGGGAATCATCCGAGACACGAGTGCGGCGTCTATTAAGAGGACAACCAATTGGAAACGAGAAACCCTCGTTATATCTGCAGCGCCTGAGGAATTTAGCTGGAGGTCAATGCAACAACACCGTGTTGCGTTCGCTATTCATTGAACAACTACCCGAACAGGTACGTGGTATCATAGCCGTCAACGACACGGAAGATTTGAGCGTGATAGCACTGCAAGCGGATCGGATTGTTGAAGTCATGCAACCGCACGTCTATGCACTGGAAAGGAACAGGCACGGGGAGCCAGAGAGGGGACTGAAGCAAATGCCAACGGAAAGTAACACAAGAGAGGATAACGCAGGAAGAGGTGAAAATGCGAACGACAGCGTCATCAGCGAGCTGAGACTTGCTGTTGAAACTCTGTCGAAGGAGGTGAGGAATCTCCGGTCGAGGTCACGCGACAGGGACAACGTCAGACGAGCACGAGGAAAATCGAAATCACCATGGAGAAAGCCACAAGATGATGACGGAACTTGTTTTTACCACCAAACATTTGGAAACAAGGCGCGTAAATGCCGACAACCGTGCGCCTGGAAGAGGAACCCGGAAAACTAGTGGAACCGACGAGTACTGAGGCGTCCGTCGGTCAGCGATCAAGCTCAAAACGTCTCTTAATGCAAGACCGAAAGACTGGCACACGATTTTTAGTTGATACGGGAGCTGATGTTTCAGTTCTACCGAATAGTTTTAATAAAGATTGTAAAAATGATTCTGAGTTTTTTCTCTATGCTGCAAATAACACCAAAATAATGACTTATGGACAAAAGAGAATGACCTTCGATTTCGGATTAAGACGCATCTTCACATGGAATCTCATCGTTGCTGACGTAGCGCAGCCGATTGTAGGAAACGATTTCCTACACGAGTACCATCTACTTCCAGAGAAATCGGAAGTTAATAGACGGTATAACAAACCTCACTGCGAATCGCACGCTGACAGCAAGCAAGACGCCAACAGTCACAACGGTAGGAGAGGAGAACGAATTTCTCAAGCTAGTTAGAGAAAACATCGACGTCACACGAAGAGGGAAGTACAGAGAGCCGAAGCACAACGTGAGGCATTACATTACCACGAGAGGCCCACCTTGCTACGAACGCCCTCGACGACTGTCACCAGGCAGATGCAAGGCAGCACGAAAAGAGATCAAGGAATGGATAGAAGAAGGTATTGTCAGACCATCAAGCAGCCCTTACGCAAATCCCATGATGATGACGAAGAAGAAAGACGGAACATGGAGATTATGTGGGGATTATAGACGATTAAACAAGATGACGGTACCAGACAAATACCCTGTACCGAACATACAAGATTTTTCACATCGGTTGCATGGATGCACATATTTTACGACGCTTGATTTGGAAAGAGCGTATTTCCAGATACCAATGGCACCAGAGGATCGAGAGAAGACTGCGTGGATAACACCGTTTGCACAATCTTTTCAACGGTTTATTGACACGACGTTACGAGGTCTGGAGTTTTGTTTTTGCTATGTGGACGATATCATAATAGCGTCGCGATCAAAGGACGAGCACATTAAACACATAAGAGAAGTCATCCAACGGCTAAAGGAACACGGACTTATAATAAAATTAAGCAAGTGCCATTGGGGACAAGAAAAGGTAGAGTACCTTGGATATGAAGTCTCAAAGGACGGGATTAGACCACTCGAACATCGAGTACGAGCGATAAGGAACTTTCCCAAACCAAACACTGTCCAGGAATTAAGGAGATTCCTAGGAATGGTTAATTTCTACAGAAGGTGTATCAAGGATGCGGCAAGTATGCAAGGCCCTCTGCACTCCCTTACCGCGGGAACAAAGAAACGGGATAAGAGACCCATCAACTGGAACACAGAGACAGAGGCGGCATTTGAAAAATGCAAGGAGGAATTAGCAAGAGCCACGATCATTGCTCACCCAGCAGAGGATACACCACTGAGACTGACGACTGACGCGTCTGACGTTGCGATTGGCGCGGTACTAGAGCAAGACATCGAGGGAAAACGGCAACCGTTAGGATTTTTCTCAAGAAAGATGTCGGAAACACAGACGAGGTATAGCGCATACGACAGAGAACTCCTTGCCATATTCTCAGCGATTAAATATTTTAGACATTTCGTGGAAGGACGAAATACAACAATATTCACGGACCATAAACCGCTGACGTATGCTTTCAGCCAAAAGGCGGCGAAGGCATCACCGAGACAGCAAAGACAGTTGGACCTAATAGGACAATTCACTACAGATATCAGGCACATCGCTGGAATAGATAATGCAGTGGCCGACACCTTATCAAGAATTAATGACATCGTCTTACCAGTTTGTGTCACCACGGAAGACATAGCGAGTGAACAAGAGAAAGACGAAGAACTGAAGGAACTACTGCAACGCCCAGGTGCAATAAAATTTAAGAAGCTACGACTATGTAACACGGAGACTACAGTATATTGCGACGTGTCTACGGATAGGATACGACCATACTTGCCGAAACCATTAAGGAAAAGAATCTTCGACAACGTTCACAACACTGCGCATTGCAGCGGCAAAGCTACGAAGAAAGCTATTTCGAAAAAATTTATTTGGCCAGGAATGAACAAAGACATCAACGGATGGTCACGATCCTGTTTACCATGCCAAAGGTCGAAGATCAGCCGACATACTAAGCGAATACCGCAACATATCAACGTCCCGGAAGGACGTTTTCAACACGTTCACATCGACATCGTGGGACCGATGACTGAAGTAAGAGGTTACAGATACTGCCTAACGATGATTGACCGCTTCACCGCGGAGGCTACCCCAATTAAGGACATAACAGCAATCACGGTGGTCGACGCGTTCTTTGAAACATGGATCTCGAGATATGGCGCACCAGCTACCATAACGACGGATAGAGGCACACAATTTGATTTGAAGCTAATTGGAAGCCGGACGAATCGCACCACAGCATACCACCCACAGGCGAATGGATTAATCGAACGATGGCATCGATCATTTAAAGCCGCGATAAAATGTCATCAAAATGAAGACTGGATACAGGTATTACCGGTAGTTATGTTAGGATTAAGGAACTGTCTCAAAGAAGACATTGGTACGTCGAGCGCCGAATTGGTATTCGGTACAACCCTACGAATACCTGGCGAATATTTTATGCAAGAGGACTTTCAACCTGATAGAACAATGTTTAAGGAAGCGCTGAGGGAACACATGCGAGAGCTACGCCCACGTCAAACAGCACATCACAGCAAGCCAAGAATCTTCATACATAAGGATTTAGCTACGTGCACACATGTATTTGTAAGGGTGGACTGGGTGAAGAAACCATTGGACCAGCCTTACACCGGACCTCATCCTGTGATCAAGAGAGATAACGATGCATACTATACCATCGAGGTCAACGGAAAACACGCAAACGTCTCAATAGACAGATTGAATCCTGCGATTTTGCAGGAAACAAATCTTCAAGATGAGTCGATAGTGAGACAAACACCAAGAACCTACGAGGGACCAGCCGCAAAAAGGAATCTGGTACGTCTCGCAACACCTAGCAACTAGTTACGGTGTTACTGGAAGGGGAGTAATGTGGCGAACCGACTACGAAGCGTGTTCAACGCCATCTACATGTTAAAAACTATCATGCACAACAACATGTTACAGAAAAGCCACTGTACACAAACGAAATTAAAACACTCCATTTTTAATCGAATTCAAATGTTAATTTTAAGATAAGCAAGCGAATTATTATTCGAACGTTAAGTTTATGAATTGTTTTAGACTCTAAGTTTAGTTATCATTGTACAGCCTTCGGGTTAACTTCCAAATAAATATAATATTCATATTCTATCCTTCTTAATTAATAAATTCCTATGATGACTAGGAGTCGAATCCCCATAGTTAGTTTTTATTAGTGTTGTGATGATTAATACGCCATCTATTAGAGTTTGAACGAATTGTAATTGAAGACCTTTACCTTCTCGAAGTTTTTAGATAGTGCGAGAAATAGAGGGCAAAAGGTTTCTACAATTTATACATTAAATTAACAGCGCGCCATCTATTAGTTAGAGTTTGAACGAACTCTAATTGAAGACTTTAACTTTCCCGAAATGTTTACGTAGGGCGAAACGAAGTCTCGAATGTGTCAGAAATAGAGGACTCTGCAGGCGGAACTATATTCAGAGAGTTTTTAATTAAGCCCGGTATGCAAGGCTCAAGAAATTTGCTCAAGAAAACTTCTGCATTTATTTCCCTAAGAAAAAATGACAGCAGTTCAGAAATTTTGACAGTTACTTATTTTCATTGCAGACATTAAATAAATTGTTTTATGATAGCTTAGAATTAATGAAATTGTTTTAATTAGTAAAGAATTAAAAAAGAATTTAAAAAATCTGAATAAAAAACAACAATATGTAATTTTTTCCATTGCTGACAGTTACTTTCAATTTCAAAAACTACCTGAGACGTCAAGACCTCAAGGACCGTTAAAATTTCTTAAGGAAATAAATGAATCGACACTTATTTCTGGAGGAAAACTAAAATTTTATGATAAGCGACATCTGCGTGTCACTAAAAAACACGATATTTCTGGTGTGAATTTCTTGACTCTAACATACCGGTTGCAGAAATCGCTCCAGAAAATATTTCTGAACCATTTCTTGACCATTTTTTTTACATAGGTTTAAGATAGGCGAAGAAATTTCTTGAGCCTTGCATACAGGGCTTTAGCAAGGCGATGAAAGTGTTCTACACTTAGAATAGAGAAGAGAAGGAAGCGCAATTAATTAAAATCGGGGAAGCATTTCGGCAACACATATTCACAGCACTCCCATAGTAGTTGTGCAGTTCCCGGACAGTGGCGGTATCACATTTAGTCAAAAACCGGGAGGGGATTGGGTTTCTCAGCAACCATCCAAATGAGAACACATCACTTGGCTGAAAATGTTTGGAGCAAACGCGAACGAATTTCGGTACGCCTCTGTCCGGGAACTGCATGAAACCTATGAACATACGGTTGTTTCTTTTCTTTTAGAGCGAGAGGTTTCCTTAATTTAAGTGCTTCCCTCCAATCCGTATACATGTACGCTATTTTCGGTTCCTTATCTTCTCTATTCTTAGGTTCTACAGTGATCAAAGCGACCTAAAGCGAAAAGTTGTATTTAAGGACCCAACCCCCTTTCAAATGTTGAAATATGCGAATATTTAGCTTCTTCTGTTGAAGCCAGTGACAGAGTTGGAGTTCTTTCTACCAGGTTGGCTTAAAAGAGAATAAAAGCCGAGGTACATTAATGCGAGACTGCGATGCGAGATCTCGTACGAGCCTCGCCCAATACTCGGTCTCGTTCATACCTCGCGCTTCAATGTACAATAGTGCCAGTGCTAGTCGTTATATATAAGTCAAATTCAATAAAATTTTATGTTTTTTTATATTTTTAAAATTAATTTATGCTCAATCTATTAATTGTTCTATGTTTTCTCCACAAATTCTCTGCATGCTGTTCGTCTAAATATGAAAATAAACACATATGATCTGTCATCGCATCTCGCTGCGTCAAAATTTCAATTTTTCGAATTTCTCTCGTCTCGCATTATCGCATCGCGTGGCATTGTACATTGCGGCATTTGAAAGCCTGCTATGGACAAGGTTTTGACAGCGCCTGCGAGACTCGTCTCCATGGAGGCTATACAAGGAGACAAAACTCCGTGTTGTCAATTTTCGTTTGATTATTGGCGGCGCTGCAGTCAAATGTACCCCGAAAAACATGGCCGATTATATTTATCCGGTTCATGGTAAAGTTCGTTTATTACTAATATATTTTACGTTTACCAGCTTCTAAATTCGATTTTATATCAATGCGATTATTCGTAATTAATCAATTTTTGATGTTTCCAATGAATTTTTATTAAATTCATGTGGGGTACATCGGACAAAGGTGACACCTGTGGCCAAAAATGAACTTCTAGTTTAGTTTCTTCTACCCATCCATTTCCCCGTCATTTTCCCCATAAGAGTTTTGTCTCCTTGTATATTCTCCATGCTCGTCTCCATGGAGGCTATACGATAAAACTCCGTGTTGTCGATTTTCGTTTGATTATTGGTGGCGCTGCAGTCAAATGTACCCCAAAAAACATGACCGATTGTATTTATCCGGTTCATGGAAAAGTTCGTTTATTACTAATATATTTTACGTTTACCAGCTTCTAAGTTCAATTTATATCAATGCGATTATTCGTAATTAATCAATTTTTGATGTTTCCAATGAGTTTTTATTAATTTCATGTGGGGTACATCGGACAAAGGTGACATCTGTGGCCAAAAATGAACTAGAAGTTTAGTTTCTTCTACCCATCCATTTCCTGTCATTTTCCCCATAAGAGTTTTTCCTCCTCGTATATTCTCATGATTCGAACAATCACGTTTTAGTCTATCTGATACCAAGTTTATAGCAGCAAAATTAAATCGATTTAACTTAAACTGACGCCAAAATTTCGAATTAACGTATAAACGGCTAATTTACATTCTTCTAACTTTGGCTTAAGCCGAAAAATTTCGGTTTAAGCCATAATTCGAATTACCCCGTTTATACGACAAAAAATTTTGTATGATCCATAATTCGAATTATTTTTGGAGTAGCTATAAACTAGGTATGATTTTGGCAGAGAATAGCAGCTTCTTGGGTTTCTTTTCACTTTGAATTGCCGACTTTTTTGTCGATTATGTTTAGTCGAACAAAATCAAGAATTTTACTTCGAAATTGACGAAACAGTCCACGGAGACAAAAGTCGCCCGTGCGCGTCAGCCCTTACTAAAACAATGCTAACAAAGAAAGGTTAATATGAGTTATTAAATGTTGACATGGAGCCGTCGGAAACACCCTGTAGGTATAGAAGCACTAAGATTAATATTTATTTTCGGAAATTCAATTATATATTAGCCCTTATTCTGGTTGGCACTTATGGTGACAAATGGCGAAGTGAGACAAAAATGCTATTATGATTCTCTAAAAAAGTAACATTTCAGTGAGATAAGGCGAATTACAGTTGTCACTGATATCGATAAACGGCGCATTCAGTGACAATTGTTCTCATTTGATGTTTGTAAAGTGAGATTTTTCTCCCTTGATATTAAAACATGACATTTCTCACTATGGTGAAGCGACAACCAGAATAAGGGCTATTATGTAGGTATAGTAACAGTGTCACAACTCCTTCTGTTTCAAGAGAGAGAGAAAACTGCAAATAACATAAATAGCAGAAAACTAACAAAAGAATTTACAATATAAGTATACATTTTCTTTTCCAAACGCAAAATTTTATTTCTTAATAAATTTATAATGAATGTAAATATAAACAGTATTTAAAGACAATCTTAAAAAGTTTATCAATATTTTTTTTTATATAATAAACAACACTGTAATAAGAAAAAACGGAACCATTTTTGAAAACTTTTTTTGAGGGAGGAATAGAATTAAAAGCTTTGATATTTAGAAGAAACATTTCATGCAATATTTTATGCAAAATCAAAATTAAAATGTCTTAAAAGCTTTCAATCAGAATACTTGTTTCTTTCAATAGGAATAACAATTTTTTTTTAAATAATTTTATCCTGTTTTTTTCTTTTAAAAGCATTTTATCCTTGTTCTAACAAGAAAATATTATTATCGAGTATACCAAAAAACTGGTGCAGCAGACAACTACCTTTTCCCTGATTGCAGAGTAAATTAAAGGGAAAAGATAATAAAATGTTCGTTTTTGGCAAAATTTATCACAAATCCTTTTTTTTTTAATTTTATGCTATAATCACAGATAAAAATGCATTCAGATAGCTGAATTTTAACAATGTTTTGAACATAATTTTTAAATAGGAGGCACCAGGGATGTATTAAAAGTATGTTTTTGTTTTCTTATTGATAATTAAAAATTGAAATTGCGATTATGAATTAAAAATATTTTTAAAATTTAGACTGCAGGATCCTGATTGATATCAGAATTGTAAAATATTGAGTTATATTTTATCTCTTATAAAGATTTGTTATCTGAATCCTTCTTTATCTGCGCTATTACTTTTTTTTTGTATTGAATTTTTTAAATTTATTATAATTTTATTGCAATTATGTCAACAGTAAAAAGTGCAAAAAAATATGTTTTTTAAGGCTGAATAACCTTAATTTTACGTTCGATGATTTCACGGCACAGAGGGCAGATGTCAACCTTTTGCTGACAATTAAGGCAACAGCACATGTGGCCACATGGAAGGAATATAATTTTTACCTATAATTTTAAAGTTTTTATTGTAAAGAAAATAGTAGGGTAGTTTAAAAGTAAGATAACATACCGTCTCTTCCATGCATATAACACATTCGGATTGATTTATTTGATTATCACCTGGTCCATTACTCCTGCTATCAGAAGCGGAGGCAGTATTTGAAGACGTTTGTGGACTATCTTGTTCAGGTGTTGTTACTTGTGGAGGCGCTGATGGTTGTTCTATATCCTCATTGTCAGTATCATTTATGAATTCTTGTATAGATTTTAAAATTTGGTTACGATCTTTCTTATCTCGTATACCGGCAGCCTTTAAATCATCATTTGTAACTTTTTCTAGACAAAAATTTTCATGTTTCCATAATTTTTGTAAGAATGGTAAACAGTGTATAACTCCGTTTACAAGGAAATTATATCCCAAAAGAGGATCTATTGTATTGGTTTTTAAAGAAAATTCTAAAGGCCTCGAATCAAGTAATTTTTGGTACTGCAATAGCCAAAAGTCTTCTTGGTTTTGTTTCTGTGCTTCCATGGTAGTAAGAGTATTTAATAGCTGTTAAAAAAATATATTTTTTTATCAAATATACTATTACTTTATTTCTATATATTTATATATATACCTCATTTCTTCTATTTTCTTTCTGCTGTAACAGCTCCAACAAAATACTAGTTAATTGTATCCGTTTATCTGCTAGCACATTCTATAAAGTTAAACAAAATTAATACAAACACTAATATAATTTATAAAATAAATTTACCATTTGCCCTTCTGTTGAATCTTTCTTTCTAGCAATTTCCAATTGTGTCATATGTGATAATTGTGCTTCAATTATTTTTAATTGTTCAACAAGGCCCCAAGTGCGTGCATCATTCTTAGATATAAGTGCGGCAACTGCCTGTTTTTGTAATTCTTCATTTTCACATATTTTTTCTATAATAACATTACGATTTTGTTCATAATCATTATAAAAATTTTCAAGTTGAGCTAATGTTTCATTTTCACGTTCTAAAACATTTCTAGATGTTGCATCACGTTTCTCTTGATAATCTTGTATTCTTGATTCCTCATCATGAAGTACATCGATCATTATTGAAATAATTTCATTTTTGCGTAATTCTGTATGTTTAAGATGAACCTGCATGATTATTAATTATAATTATAGTATCAATTAATAATAATATTAAATGATATAATATAGATACCTGCTCAAGTAAACGTTCTTCTTCTAAACGTTCTCTTTCTAGAAGGGCGGGATCTGTGTCGATTTTCATTGCTATCAGATTTTCAATTATAGCACTTGCTTTTTGTTCCGCTGAAAATTGAATTGTATTTTAATAAGTATACAAATTATAGCACATAAAAAGATATAATACCTTCAATAATATCATTAATTAACCTGTAACGTTCACCATCTTTTTGTTGTTGCAATCTATTTACAAGTGATTCTGTTTCTGTCTGTTTTTGCAGAACTTCAAGTAAGATCTACAAACAAAGAATTTATTATTGGAAATACATTCTACCCTAAAGTTAATTTAGTTATTATCAAACACAGTACACACTTCCAAGATGAACAAATTAATAGTAACGAGTTTATTTAATCTTTAAGGAATCTTGTCTCTTGGTCATTATATGTACACGGTGCACTATGAAAGTAAATCGTGGGCCACATAGCACACGTGTTCCGAGTTCCGTCTATCCGTTTTCCGTTTCTCCGTCTTTCCGAGTTCCGATATTTATTTTTATGTTAGCCACAATGATCCGCTTTCTGTCTCTTCGTCTTTCTGTGTTCCGATATTTATTTTTATATGGGCCACAAGCGTCCGTTTCCATGGCATCCTTAATTTTATTGACAAGTGAGTGCTTTTGCGTTTTCTATTTACTCAATCTACAAAAAGTGAGCTAACGTTTCCGTCAATCCGTTCAAAAGTTGAAATTTCTTTATCTTCTCCGTTTCCGAGTTTTTATCGTTCCGTTCTGGTCAATTTTCTGATCTGGTTTATCTGGTCAAACAGTACTAAAACATTGTCAACTTTGACAGGAAACGGAACACGGAGAACGGAAAACGTGTGCTATGTGGCTCCCGCTTAATGCGCATTTTCTGGGAAAAATAGATTTATTGATCCGATTGGTACAAATGGTTAAAATTCTTCAAAATAGTCCCCTCCTGCATCAATACACTTGCGGAGACGATTCTAACACGCCTGGAAGGCACCTTGGAGCTCCTCTACTGGAGGAACTTTGTAACATTAGCTTTTTTGGGTTTGCGAGAAGATTGTCTGTGCCACTCGGAGCTTTGCCTTTTGGATTCTGGATCGTACTCGAACATCCAGGATTCATCCCCGGTTACACAAGAGTTTAAAAAGCCTGGATCATTTCTAATCAATTCCAACAATTCTTCACTACGCAAAACTCGAACTGCTTTCTGCTCCTCCGTCAACACTTTCGGCACAAAATTCGCACAGACCTTTTCGCATTTGCAAATCCTCCGTCACTATTCCATATACCGCAAATGTTGACAAGTTGAGGGTGTTAGCGTTTGCCTGGATGCTTACCCGACGGTCTGAACTCAAAACTTCGCCCACACGCTGGACGTTTTCATCGATTCGGGCTGTTGTTGGGCGTTCAGAACGGGGCTCGTCGGTGACCTTCTCCCGGCCCTCCTTGAAGGCCTTTTGCCACAAATGCAATTCTCCTTAAAGGCCTCTTGAAGCATTTGATAAGTTTCCGTTGCATTCTTCCCAAGTCGCACACAAAACTTGATCGCGTACCGCTGTTTCAGCGAATACATCGCGCTGTAACACATTCGAAAAAAAGACCTCGCGAGAAGACACGCCCTACCGCTCCTACTACCCGGAGCGAACTGAGACAGGCCGCGTTTGGAAGGGCAGATCCCCACCACATTTTCCGACTGGTTTGAAGCTAATGACAGAAACAGGCGCAAAGGCGGTGCGGACATTGGGCCTATTCATACAGTGCACATTCATGGCGTCTAAAACCGGTTTTATAGATGAGAGAGGGAAGGGAGCGGAAGAACTTAACGAAACATTTTTCACGCAAAACCAAACGCGTGAAAACTAGCACACATATAAATAGTTACTTCTATCTCTTGCATTCTTTAGCTCTGTTTTTCTCTAACAAGTAAATTTCATCTGCAATACATTTAAAGGTTCCTGTATAGCATTCAAATTTACTACACTCATTTACGCCCCGTCTGAGTTGCTAGAAGTTGAATAAAACCGGTTTTACTCACCACAATTATGCCCAATGGGCATATTCACACAGTGCACATTCATGGCGCCTAAAACCGATTTTATAGATGAGAGAGGGAAGGGAGCGGAAGAACTTAACGAAACATTTTTCACGCAAAAGCAAACGCGTGAAAACTGGCACACATATAAAAAGTTACTTCTATCTCTTGCATTCTTTAGCTCGGTTTTTCTCTAACAAGTAAATTTCATCTGCAATACATTTAAAGGTTCCTGTATAGCATTCAAATTTACTACACTCATTTACGCCCCGTCTGAGTTGCTAGGAGTTGAATAAAACCGGTTTTACTCACCACAATTATGGCAGCGTGTGAATATGCCCATTGGCTTCGCGGTATGTGGCGACTTTTGAGTCAAATTACACGGCCTATCACTTTCCCAGACTCACTTTCCAATATTTCCCATAAACCGGTTTTTTAGACAAGGGGGCGCAGGGAAGGGTATGTGTTGAGCCTCACTTGTAAATCCAAAAATGTTTTCGGTCTCACAGCAAATTACACTAACACAAGCATAATTTTGTTCTCTGAGACTGCGAAAAATATGAGAATTTTTGTTGCTTTGCACAGAACCACATAGACAATAGAATCGTTACACCGAAAAGAGGCTGAAAATTAGGTGCTTCGTGTAATGCTCAAATCATACACAGACAGGTTTGACGTGAGTCTCAAGTGAATGAGTGAAATTACACGGCCATTCACTTGGGACTCACGTCAAACCTGTCTGTGTATGATTTGAGTATTACACGATGCACCTAATTTTCTGCCTCTTTTCTCCGTGTCCCGATTATATTGTCTTTGTGGTTGTGTACAAAGCAACAAAAATTCTCATATTTTTCGCAGCCCCAGAGAACAAAATTATGCTTGTGTTAGTGTAATTTGCTGTGAGACCGAAAACATTTTTGGATTTACAAGTGAGGCTCAACAAATACCCTTCCCTGCGCGCCCTTGTCTAAAAAACCGGTTTATTGGAAATATTGGAAAGTGAGTCTGGGAAAGTGATAGGCCGTGTAATTTGGCTCAATGGCCGTGTAATTTCACTCTTTCACTGACATGATGTTGCGGTGAGCGGCGCGCTCCGACTTTGAACACAACAACGAAATCAAAGCAACAAGTGGACGTGATATGAAAAAAATTGAAAAACCTGAATGATTTACATAAAATTTTTCTATCCTACAGGACTTGTCTTTATTTTAGGGGCTAATTTAATTACCATAATTTCTAAAAATAAAGATTTTCATTAAATATAAAATCCAACAAATTTGCTATCCCACCCAACACACACGACTCCAAACATATGCCCACCACCATCAAAACACGACTCAAAACAAGCCATGCACTAGAAAAATATTGAGAGCCAATTTCCCCTGATAGGACTTCAAATCTCCAAATTGCACTAACAACATAACGTGACTTCAGAGATTTGAAGTCCTATTGAGAGCAAATTTTGAGAGCCAATTTTCTAGTGCATGGCTTGTAAATACAGAAGGCTTTGCTCAAAACACAAACATCTCTTGGCACTACGCGGCGGCAACGCGCAAAGAGTAGAAAGTAAAGCAACTTGCGCGGTGTGTGCGTAGCGTAAAACAGCATTTTGTTAGTGCGCATTTGAATACACTACTTCTATTCTCTCTGTCATTGCCCGCACGGCGTTTGCGCCTGTTTCTGTCAGCAGCTTGAGCGCGCTGCGATGGATAGTCGCGTCACAATAAAATCATGCGCATTACTTTCATAATGCACCCTGTATGTATAATCGGAGGACTATTTTCTAAGCTTTAATTTTTCGTATAAAAACCCAGAATAATGATGATATAAATAAAAACTTACCTCTTGCTTCTGTTTTTGTTGTCTGATATGGAGTTCTCTTAATAAAGCCTGGAAAAAACTCCTGCATGAATATAGTTAATCAATATTTAAATTTAAATAAAATACATTTTCATTTCCATATTCATATGGTGCTACTGCAACAGGTTTTTTATTTTTTTGATTACTTGAATGGTCCTCTTGTATCTCCATTAATATTCTAGATTTTAAAGCTTCTTCTGCACGCTCTACACTGCCGACATTTGTTGTAAGATCTTTCTCACCAGTAGATAAATATTTTAATATATTAGCACTGCCGTTTGCTATAACATCTGGTGGTGGCCATTCAATTGTATCCGGATCTAATATTAAATCGTAAAGATTGTCACAAGTAGACAGTGTGTTTGGTATTTTTCGTAAATGTCGATTCCCTTGTAAATTTAGAATTTTCAAATTAGGCATACAATTTATTTCCTCAATTGATCGTATATCATTATGTGATATATCAAGCAACTCAAGGTAATTCAGGCCATTTATTGTTCGCGGTAATTTTATTATTTGATTGTTTGATAAATTCAGTTCCTTTAAATAAAAATTGTTTATAGAAAATTTATACAATAATAAAGATATATTTGCCTTACCCTGAGATTTTCTAACCTATTTATTTCTTGTGGCAGTTTTCTTAATTTATTAAAACTTAAATTGAGTATTTGTAGCAAAGCTAAATCGCTGTAATCACCTCCTTCGAATGTTGTTAATTTATTTTTACTTAAATTTAGAATTTCTTTACGAAGAACACGACATAACACAAAAACTCCTGAAGGAACTTCTTTTATATTGCAGTCAGATAAATCATAAATTGGCTCTGGTGTTTCTTTAGCCTGTAATATGAAGGAATGAATAAGTTTCAAGTCGTATGATTTTAAAATTTCCTTTAAAACATATGGCGTTTTCATAAATGCAGGTTGCGTGCGCAATTGACTTATTCAGCAACACACTTCCATTGCTGAATAAGTCAATTGCGCACGCAACCTGCATTTATGAAAATGACCATAGTCTATTGCGGTAATTCCGATTAAAATTGAATTAGTATATTAGATTTCATAGAACGCACTTAAATCTATGCAACATAAAAACAAAAAAGGGCGAGTTCAAAAACTAATCACAGCTGCAACACTGCAGCATTCAGCAATTGGAAGACTGTAGCTGAATTTTGCAGTATTGCGGCAGTGATTAGTTTTTGAACTCACTCAAAGCTATTTGTGGCCAACAGTAGTGAGGTTTGCATTAAATGCTTGGGCACTTTCAGTAATGCAGGTTGCGTGCGCAATTGACTTATTCAGCAACACACTTCCATTGCTGAATAAGTCAATTGCGCACGCAACCTGCATTACTGAAAGTGCCCCTTATTAACTGAAGAGAACTTTAGATTGCAAAAACGTTATATATCTGTTTTGCCCTGTTTCTCAGAATATCTCGAATATCGAGAGATAAATTAAAGAAAATTGTTTGATAATGATGAAGAAATCAAAGTGAGAACTGTCTTTAGTGAAATTAAATATCTAGCGCTTACGGTTTATTTAAATGTGTAAACCTCATCATTTACGGAACACATATTCGAAGGATCTTGTCTCGTAGCTAGATGCGGTAATATGCGAACTTACTCAGTGTATAGTATTGTCGTCGAGCCAATTTCAAAATAGCGTCACTGTTCAACAAAGTTTTTAAAGTCTGTTTTTGCCCCCATAAGAGACATTCACGAATCCTTGAGTAATCCTTGTGCATTGTAAGTTGTGAAGACAGTTTCTCGAAATTTAATTGCATTTTCTATTGCAGATATAAAAAAGTGAGTATTCTGTAAGCGATAGAAAGGGTGTTTTCAATGATGCAAGTTGCGTGCGCAATTGACTTATTCAGCAATGGAAATGTGTTGCTGAATAAGTCAATTGCGCACGCAACCTGCATCATTGAAAACACCCAATCTTTTAAAATCTTGATAATGAGAGCGATAAAAATAGGGTCTTTGCTTACAAACCTACGTTTCGAAGTGTAGACGCGTTAATCGAAAATCGCAGTAATGTCTAAAAGCTTAACCCTTTCAAGACTCCTGATATGAAAATAAAACAGAAAATATTTAAAAAATTCTGTTGGTTTACTGTTTTCCCTAAAGTACACGGAATATATGCATTTCACACTTCATGTATTTTCTATATTTTTGGGCAATTTTCAATTAAATATTTTTTTGTGTTAAGAATTAGTAAGCTCCTCGCAGTCGAAGAGGTCTTTTCAGTTACAAGTGTTTTATAAATATTTTGGTTTGAAAAGTGTATTATAGATTTTGAACGTATCATAAACTGGTAAAAAAAGTCGCGTATGAACAAGAAAATGTGCAAAATGAAAGTATAAAGTATTTATAAAGTATTTGTTTATATATTCAAGCCAAACAAGGCTTAATTAAACTAAATTTGGTCAAGGATTGGCAATGAATTTCAACCTCGATTACAAATATGTACAATCAAGAAATGTGTTTCTGTTGGTATTGAAAAAAAATTATTGAATTGAAAAATTAGTGAATAAGATATTTTCATGAAGTTATTTCCACCGAGTATATGGATATAATATATATACCCCAGTGTACTAATAAGACACTAGAAATGTTTGAAACTTAATCTACTCGTCGTAAACTAGTTCCAAAAACTGATGTAGCAGAAATTAAAATTGTAATTGAGTGCTCACTAACCATAGCTTATAACATCTTTCCTTTAGGAAATCGCAAAACTTAAGGCGAAATTTCACGGGATAGCTTTAATCTTATCATGTCGAAGTTTTCCTTCAATGACCCGCAGAAACCACAAGATGCATCGAAACTTCATTATCTTGTTTGAAATCAACCTTTCCGAAATATCCAACAGTTCCAGTTCCTATTGACGAGGTGCCGATGACAAAGTTCAAGGGCTGGTCTAGCCTAAAGCAATTTATGACATGTAAATCTGTAAGATGGATTAAAATTTCCGTGTGGATCAAATGTCCATACTCTATGACTAAAATATAAAGCTGACAAATGGTTAAAAAGTTTTTTCAAGCTTGTAATGTCGCGTATTGTAAACTCTTTTATTATATCACAAGAAGTCAATAGAATTAAAAAACCTTTCATCGATTTTCTTGTTCTACTGGCTGAAGACCTTTGTAGCACATGATAAAAAAAGGTCCTATAAACGAACTTGAACCAGACAGTTTGAACGTCGACTCTTACAGAGTGCGAACTTTATTAATGTTGGACATCATCTACCTATTGAAAGTGAAATTAGGTGTTAATTGCTCAAAAAATGCGGGATCGAAGGACGAAAACCATTTGCAGTATGTATAACGTATCCACGTCGTTGAATGTTTTACATCTTACCATACCTAACGATGCTGTTAGCTCAATAGAACATTATTATCTTTATGTATACGTATTTTTTATATTGAATTTTTACTTCTTTTAATAAATTAATTTTTTCGGTTTTCACACCATTAGTTCTATGGGTTTAATTATTAATACAAACTACTGTTGGGACAAATAGTTCCATGGCCCGTATTCAGGAACCCTGGGCCCTAGTTTGTTTTTAAAAAATACAAAGCCCTTGTTGGCCATAACTTTAAGGTAACACCCACAACTGTTTTTCAAATATTTCAAGTTATAAAGTCGAATCGAGAACAAATATTGTACCGAGAAGTCAGGGGCTGCTGGATGAGCGGGTGGGTGTTGTAGGAGTTCGAAAATACGCCGGAAGATTGGTTGTTCTATTAATATATTAACTTTTAAACTATAGTGTGCTCGAAAAGTAGAGTTGCAGAAGGTGAAAGTAAGTCGAGCGGGCTAATGTTGTGTTGCGGGAAAAAAGATTGCAGTGCCAAGCTTTCATTTAGGTGAACCGGTCATCATGGTAATATCGATAAAATTGTGTCTAAGGTTTCCTCTATAGCTAAATCGATATGACACTTGTTAAAATGCATGCTGTAGAGTGTTAAATCACCATTTACCTCGGATAAAGTAGCTTCAGCCGATACGGAGTCTATAATAAAAAAAAGATGTTTCCTCTAGGCACTAATATTTCACATAAAAGTTATCATAATAAAACAATTTTCAGTATCGCAACTTTGTCTTTACCCAAATTTATCACTAATTGAACAAAATAGCACAACTGAACATAGTTTACCAATTTCAATGACCTAATGGTATTCCTAATAGGTTTCCGGTTGTTGTCAACAAAATAAATTGGTTTGTGCATATGATGATTTCAATTTGCTAAATTGCCGTTTTTGACACTTCCCAGAACAGAAAGTTGTCATATAATTTTTTTGTTTGCACAGTGCACGAATAATAAAAAATGATAAGGCCTATAAGAACGTAGTAATGACAATGCACTTAGTAACATTAATATGTAATAAACCCAGTTACTTACCAGGCAAATTTTCCGTTCCAATCGTGATTTGTAATCGATTTTGCTATCATTATCTCTGAACATTTCGGTATTTTGTATATCAATTGTTTCATCTTTTGATAAACGGCAACCCATACATTAACTCAATCCTATTAACTTTAATAATTACTATGCGAAATATAATAATGTAATATATTAGAAAACACTGTCAATAATAATCATTTATAATAATAAAATTGAAGAAATTTTGTTCTCTTTTGCGTATTGGTATCCGCCTTTTTATAATTAATGTTTTTTACACCTTTATCACATATCATTAATGTCTTTCTATATTAAATGCACTTTACTGGGACTGACACATGCCTTTTTATATAAAAACTATTTATTTATGATAAATTTTGTGTATAAAATTGACGATTTTTCCCCTGCTGAAAAAAGCACATCAGTGAGCAAACAGCAACCCGTCCCAAAACCAGTCCTAAACTTAATATGTCAAATAAACGTCATTTTTTCTATTGTTTTTTGTATGGCGTTACTGAAGTGAAGGGCAGTTGGTTATATAACGAGCTTGTGATTTTGAAAAATACAGCAAAAAAAATTTGAAATTATGCAAATTTCTTAATAGTTAAAAGCAGTTGTGTTTAATTACGTTCTTTATTTAAAATTACCTACATTAAGCGAAGAGCTTGTCAGCGACATTAGTAAGCCATACACTAAGAGTTTTTTCCCCGCGCCAACTGTCGCGCCACGCAATCTGCCAGTTTTATGCCATTAGTAAGCCATACACTAAGAGTTTTTTCTTTCGAAAAAACTGTCGGTTGACTCGTTAAAAAAACTGCCACTTTGCGTTGCGTGTTTGACAAAGCTCGATGTCCATACACTATAAAAGTTAAGTAGTCGGATTGCGTGGCAGTTAAGGAGCTTTTGAAAAACAACAACAAAATATATGTATTTGACTCGGCGTGTGGAGTGGCTGTTTTTTCAACGTTCCACGCCATAAACCACCAAAACTCAGTACCTAGTATAAAGAATTTATACGAGTATTTCATAAAACCAAAAAAGCTTTGGCAAAAAAATTGGCTGGCTAACAGAAATAAATTTAGTGAAAACAAATTATCCGGCAGATTTATATAACTATTTCAGAATAGATGCACATGAGTTTGGGAATTTACTTGAAGAAATAAGACGTTTCCGTTTAGAACATTTAAAGTAAAGCATGATAAAAGCAATTTTCTCCTACAAGCCAGCGGCATGAGACCCAAGATCTTAAGTCTGTCTGCGTAGGGTGGTAGGCTGAGATAATCATGCAGGTCGTACAGATTTCTCAGAACAAAAAGAAGAAATCTCTTCTGAACTAATTCAATCCTGCTGCTTATTTGGAATATAGGATCCCAGAGCGGGCACGCGTATTCCAGGATTGGGCGGACTACTGAACAGAAAAGTGTTTTTGTAACCCGTATATCGCCGAATTCATTAGCCCTTCTAATTATAAAGCCAAGAAACTTGTTGGCTCAGTAATATTATCATAGTGCTGATTGAAGCTCAATTTGTTGTCTAAGGCAACACCTAGGTCATCAGCGTAGAAGAGATGTGGAATATTGACTAATCGGAGATGAAGATATTAAAAGGAAGATGACCTTGGTGACTACGCTGAGGAACACCGAAAGTTTCTTCACTTTCGTTGGACAGAAATCCTTGAAATCTCACAACTTGTGCTCTTCCGTTAAGATATGATTTTATTCACTGAATAGACTGCGATGGCTCGGACACGTTGTACGAGCTTCAGAAGATAGAATGCTAGCCAGGATTTTTAATGGTGGACCATCAGGAAGAAGAAGAGTAGGACGACCAAGAAATAGGTGGATAGATGACGTGCTAGCAGATATACGGAAATTTCGTATAACAAATTGGAGAGAGCTAGCAAGACGTAGAGATGACTGGAAGAGGAGACTTCGAGAGGCCCGAGTCCTGCAAGGACTGTAGCGCCATCCAAGAAGAAAGATAGTTTATTTCTGTCCCCGACATGATTGCCGCTTTAATCGACGCATACCTTAACGAACAACAACATGGCTACAGAAAAGGGCGTTCGACCACCTGAAATCGTATGGTTCTAATTTCCGAACGAAGTTGTGCTATGGAGAGCGGCCATAATATTGTCTATACGGATTTCAGCAAGGCCTTTGATCGAGTGGACCACCACCTTTTAATTGCAAAACTATTCAAATTTGAAATCTCTGGCTCTACCCTGGAGTGGATAAAATCATATCTTAACGGAAGAGCACAAGTTGTAAGATTTCAGGGATTTCTGTCCAACGAAAGTAAAGTTTTATAATTAGAAGGGCTAATGAATTCGACGATATACGGGTTACAAAAACACTTTTCTGTTCAGTAGTCCGCCCAATCCTGGAATACGCGTGCCCGATCTGGGATCCTATATTCCAAGTAAGCAGCAGGATTGAATCAGTTCAGAAAAGATTTTTTTGTTCTGGTGAGATACTATTTCTCATGTTAGTGTTTTCTTTTTGAATATACCGTCTTATTTCTTCAAGTAGATTTCCAAACTCATGTGCATCCATTCTTAAATAATTATATAAATCTGCCGGATAAATTTTCCGTCATTTTAAAATACAGAAATTTTTTGAAATACTCGTAAAAATTCACTCTCTTTATACTACTGAGTGTATACTATGGCGTGGAACGTTGAAAAAACAGCCACTCGACACGCCGAGTCAAATATATACATTTTGTTGTTGTTTTTCAAAAGCACCTTAACTGCCACGCAATCCGACTAATTAACTTTTATAGTGTATGGACAAAGAGCTTTGTCACACGCAACCCACGGTATACAGAAACAAGGTAATGTAAAAGAGAAATGTCATTTGAATGCTGACGTCACTCGGCAAGTCTTCCCCATACAAAATCGAAATTGTTGTTGTTGTTTTCTGTATTAACTTGCCGGGTGACGTCGGCTTTTTCTACGATATTCATACGATATTCGAGCTGTCAGTCTCTTTTACACTACCTTGTTTCTGTATACCGTGACGCAACCCAAATGTCAGTTTTTTTAACGCGCCAACCGACAGCTTTTTCGAAAGAAAAAACTCTTACTTACTATTGGAAAGAAGCGCGTTCGATAAAATGCCAGTTGGCCGGGAAAGCTTTCGCAAGCCCCCCAAATAACATTTACTGCGTTTACATGCCTACTTGAAGTATACTTGAAGTAGTTTTCAAGTAACAAAATATGCATGTAAACTCGTACTGACTTCAAGTATACTTGAGTCAAGTAAATCGCAAAAATTTGTTTGATTGACTTGAAAAAGCTCATGTAAACGCTACTTGAATACTTGAAATTTTGCATGTGGTTTTTTTTCTTGGAACAAGAAGAAGATAAAAACTGTAGTGAATGTATACTTTTGATACAATCTTTTTAAAGTTATTTATGCTATAATAAGGAGCTAGTTTCTGTTATAATAGGAAATTTCAAATGTCAGCTCAAGAAAATTTCAAGACATTTTGAAGTCAAGTAAGTAAACCGAAAACGCAACTTGAGTTTCAAGACAAGAACTCAAGTAAATCATTTAAACGTAATGATTTACCTTGTTTATGCGTAAGCCGAATTTCGGCTTAAGACAGAATCCGGCTCCGTATAAACAGTCTTAAGTCGAAAATTTCTGAACTGCTGTCATTTTTTCTTAGGGAAATAAATGCAGAAGTTTTCTTGAGCAAATTTCTTGAGTCTTGCATACCGGGCTTAAGACGAATTATTGTGTATATGTGTGAGGAGTTCTTAAAATGCCTAATTTTGGTCTTACATTAAAAGAATAATTTCACCCTATTCTCCGGTTAGTGATTAAAGTTATGTTAATATAATAATATAGAACGTAAATTTGAGTCAAGCTCTCAAGTAGGTAAACTGTCGCCGCGATTAAACTGTCAGATTAAGTCAAGTCCTCAGTCCCACATGTAACAGCACTATTAAGGCCCAATTATATAGCAGAAACGAAAACGAACCGAAACGAAAACGAAATGAACTTGAAAATGATAACGATTATATAGGTGCCTGAGCGAATAGGTTTTTGACATTTGTTGACAAGTTCTGCATTGAGTAGAAGAGTTTTTATTTTCGTTAAATACATCTATTTTAGAATTTATATAATTTATGGCGGATGTCGACAAATCACAAGAGAAATCAAAATTTAATTTTTTTCACCTTGTATTGACTGCATTCTTTTAAAATAACTTCTTTTTCGCTCTTTCAACTACTTTAAATTGGAAAACAAACTGTCTGTCGAACTGTCAAAGTAACGGGCTGAATAGCTGAAACGAATACCGAAATGAAATAAATTTATATCTATCGTTCCGTTTCGGTTCTGATCGTTTATATAACTGCGTTCATACATTTTCATACGATTTATTTCATTCTTTTCGTTTCGGATCGTTTTCGTTTCTGCTATATGTTTGGGCCTTATGTGTTTCCATGCAGAGTTTATCCTGAGTTTACTCAGATTAAGGGCCCATGGAAACGGGGATTGAGTAAAGTGTTGTTAAATGTAAGAGCCGGTTTAGACGGTGCGCTCCAGCGCATGTGCCTCACGAACTTTGTGGATAAAGGGAGAAGTGGGGTAGTACCTCTCTTCATTCCCACTCCTCCCTTCATCACCAAACGTTCGTGAGGCACATGCGCTGAAGCGCACCGTCAAGTCCTCAGTCCCACATGTAACAGCACTATTACTGTGTTTCCATGCAGAGTTTATCCTGAGTTTATTCAGATTAAGGGCCCATGGAAACGGGGATTGAGTAAAGTGTTGTTAAATGTAAGAGCCGGTTTAGACGGTGCGCTCCAGCGCATGTGCCTCTGTGTTAAATGTAAGAGGCACATGCGCTGAAGCGCACCGTCTAAAACAGCTCCAAGTAAACTCAACGAATCCAGTCCGATTAAGCCGGGTTTTGTATATGTGTGTGTTTCAGTATCCTTTACTGCACATATACCAAAAGCGACGCAATGTAAAATTAGTTATCCGCCACTTTAACCCAGAACCATCATGGAAACAGCATCGAGTGATCTTGAGAGAAAAAGCTTTCTGTTTATTTAACGAAATCTATCCTGGCTCATGTACTGTGTTTCCATGAGCCAGGGTAGAGTTTTCGTTAAGTAAACAGAAAGCTTTTTCTCTCAAGATCACTCAATGCTGTTTCCATGACGGTTCTGGGTTACAGTGACAGATAATTAATTTTACATTGCGTCGCCGTTGGTATATGTGCAGTAAAGGATACTGAAACACACACATATACAAAACCCGGCTTAATCGGACTGGCTTCGTTGAGTTTACTTGGATTTAACGACACTTTACTCAATTCCCGTTTCCATGGGCACTTATTCTGAGTAAACTCAGGATAAACTCTGCATGGAAACACAGTAATGGAAACAAAACACAGTATATATGATCTACAGTGGCTGCTTAAATCATTAGTACGTATACACGCAAAGTTGAAGCTGGCTTCAAGCTAGCTTGCATCTTAAGGGCCCAAAAATCCATGTATACCCAAATCGTATTCAAATAGGATCGAGCCGATTCGATTCATCATTTGGTGCTGGATCGAATCGAAATGCCGTGGCAAAGATGCGAATTCAAAGATTGAGAGATTGGGTGGTGCTACACGGAGACTCGAGAAGTCGGCCGCAATCAGATTTGAGTCTCGTTATTTAATGCTACACGAGGCTGCCTTCGGCTTGGAATAATTCTTTATCCTACATGAAAGCTTTGATTGTGTGTGTTTACCGCGGTCATTGTTTACATCTGAGAAGGGAGAAGAGAAAGAAATGTGCGTATGAGTTAGTTTTCACCCCGGAAATTTTTGGGTGAAAATTCTTTCGTTAAAGTTTCGTCATGTGCGTCCTTCTTTCTCTCCTCTCCTTCGTTTCTTTCCTATAAAACCGGGCTTTTCGTACGTCTTGAGTCTCCGTGTAGCACCCCACATTGACATGACAGCATAACATTTTTTAGGTTATGTTATTTTTATTGTTGTACCTTCATCGTATTTTGCGTAGAAAATTAAATTAAAATATTAGAATTACAAATAAAGATTTTCATAATGATAACGCAAAACTTTCAAATGAGAGCTTCAAGCTTCAAATTTTTTTACAATAGTTTCAGCTTCATTTGAAGCTTGCAGCTTGAAACTGAGAATGTGAATCCTATAATCCTAAATTTTTGAAGCTTGAAGCTCTCATTGTGAATCGTCATAAGTTTTGAAGCTTGAAGCTTGCAGCAATGGAGAATATACAAGGAGGAAAAACTCCTATGGGGAAAATGACTTCTAGTTCATTTTTGGCCACAGGTCCGATGTACCCCACATGAAATTAATAAAAATTCATTGGAAACATCAAAAATTGATTAATTACGAATAATCGCATTGACATAAATTGAATTTAGAAGCTGGTAAACAGCTGTAAGCTGGTAAACGTAAAATATATTAGTATTAAACGAACTTTGCCATGAACCGGATAAATACAATCGGCCATGTTTTTTGGGGTACATTTGACTGCAGCGCCACCAATAATCAAACGAAAATTGACAACACGGAGTTTTATCTCCTTGTATAGCCTCCATGCTTGCAGCTTTGAAGCTCTCATTTACCCCGTTTATGATTAGGTTGAAAAGTTCAGTCGAGGTTGAGTTGAAATTTCGACCACCGTTTATGATTCCGAGTTGAGTTCACCTTGGGTTGAAATCGGGTTGAACTGCCATCAAAACATAACCTCTTTTTGTTAATTTTTTTTCTATATTTCTGACTTCCTATACAGTTTTCCATCAAAATGGTGAAGGGAATTTTGTTCCCGCATTATTTCTAACATAGTTTTTGTTTCCTGATGCTCCCAAACATTTCTTTTACCCATTGTCAAAAATAAATTTCCTCTGTTTTTACATAAATAGTTAATATAAAATAATTAACGCGCTACAAAAACACCGAACACAAAACTAACGCCGAAGGCAGACTTCACGGATGGTAAACAAACAAAACAAATGTCACTTCACCCCAATTTCAACTCAACACGCGTTTATGAGGCGAAATTTCAACTCGACCCAGGTAGGAGAGCTGAGTTGGGTTGAGTGGACCCAGTTTCAACTCGATCCCCGTTTATGACTGGGTTCAACCTGGGTTGAACCTAGGTTGAACCTAGTCATAAACGGGGTAATTGTGAATCGGGCTTCACTTCACTTTCAATTCTTCGATTTCTGGATGGTTCGATTCGGTTATGTATACGTGGTAAGATAACTTCAGTAATGGGCCTAATCACACAGTGCACATTCATGGCGCCTAAAACCGGTTTTATAGATGAGAGAGGGAAGGGAGCGGAAGAACTTAACGAAACATTTTTCACGCAAAACCACTGACATATAGATATGGACTGCTAAATAAGCAAAATCTCATACAAAAAAGTGGCACCAAAAACTATCGTTGTCTCGTTCCCCCTTCAAAATCCTATGAACTTTAATCGGTTTTAAAATAAAAAACAGTTCAGTGCATGTCAGTGATATAAACATAATTAGAAAAAACTAGACAGCTATAGAGTTTTTTCTTCTTTCTCTATTTCCTTTATTTTTAAAAGTTCGTTAAACAGAGGGAAAAAACCCTCACATATTTAAAAAAAATACATTTATTTAACGAAAAAACTGCTACTAAATAAAAAATAATGATGGAAAATTATTTCTATCAATTATAACATACATCTTATTACTTATTTTCCTCTAAATTCGAAAAAAAATTGTTGTTTACATATAAAAGGTCTTCTTCTGGAGAAAAATGGTACCATTGAAAGTTGTCAATTAGCAGTCCATATCTATATGTCAGTGCGCAAAACCAAACGCGTGAAAACTAGCACACATATAAAAAGTTACTTCTATCTCTTGCATTCTTTAGCTCTGTTTTTCTCTAACAAGTAAATTTCATCTGCAATACATTTAAAGGTTCCTGTATAGCATTCAAATTTAATACACTCATTTACGCCCCGTCTGAGTTGCTAGGAGTAGAATAAAACCGGTTTTACTCACCACAACAGTCAATTGTCAGCTGGTGGGCAAGGAGGAAGTTAGCGGGATTGTGCGAAAATAGAATTGGTTCATATAAAAAGATGTTGGTACAGAAGAAACAAATTGATTCAAGTATCTATCACCTATGCTCAGTAAACGACAGTTTCGACGTAAGAATTGACTCAATGTTTTGAGCCGTGTGGCAAAAAGGTCGAATCAGAATCTAAAATATGCAGCGTGCTGCAAATTTAATTCTTGAGATGAATATGTAGTACGCTGGTCTGTTGCTGCTTTGCTTGTCATTTTACCAGCCTCAGCCAATAGATACTGTTATTATGATTACATGCATACTTGAAGTCGGCTTCAAGTAGACTTGAAAGTCATGTAACCTCAGATTGACTTCAAGTCTACTGCACTCAAGGCGGTCCAAAAAATTTGTCGACTTGAACTAAAAGCCAAAAATAAATTTCCTCTGTTTTTACATAAATAGTCATATAACTCCTGCTTCAGCGCTTGAGTTTTGAAATTAGTTCTCCGTTGATTGTGCAATTCACTTCCTGAGCAATTCAATAGATTTATTTTATTTATATAAGCTGCACATAAATGAGAGAAATTGTTTCTTCCATCACGTATTTCGCGGCAAACTTATGCGAAGTGTCAAATATATTTCAAGCCAGCTTAAAATCAAGCTCTCAAGTAGGTAATCTGTCGCCGCATATTAAACTGTAAAGCCTAGTATGCTGTTCGTGCGGAATTCCTCTCTGTAGAGAATCCATATAACCAGTCTGAATTCCGCTTAGCTGGGAGAGTTACCTGACTAATATAACAGTGACTATTTGGACACATCACGCTCCTGAAACAACTTTTTTTCGCATAAAGTAATAAACGTCAAAATTTCCGCTCGAGAAAATAAATTTCATTTGTCTCCACTTGTCTCCACTCAGAAAAACGCCATCCATTTTCGATAGCAAAAAAGTTCATTTACGGTCTGAATTCAGACTGAACTGCGTACTGATTTTATGGACGGAATTCAGACCACCTTCCAACCTGAATTCCGCACACTTTTTTTACATGCATTTTAAAGGGGAGTCTGAATTCCGCACGAACAGCATACCGGCCTTCAGTTCAAGTTCAAGTCAAGCCCTCAGTCCGACATGTAACCTTAGTATGTGTTTCCATGCAGAGTTTATCCTGAGTTTACTCAGATTAAGCGCCCATGGAAACGGGGGTTGAGACGGTCTGAATTCAGACTGAATTGCGTACTGATTTTATGGACGGAATTCAGACCACCCTCCAACCTGAATTCCGCACACTTTTTTACATGCATTTTAAAGGGGAGACTGAATTCCGCACGAACAGCATACCGGGCTTCAGTTCAAGTTCAAGTCAAGCCCTCAGTCCGACATGTAACCTTAGTATGTGTTTCCATGCAGAGTTTATCCTGAGTTTACTCAGATTAAGCGCCCATGTACTGTGTTTCCATGCAGAGTTTATCCTGAGTTTACTCAGATTAAGCGCCCATGGAAACGGGGATTGAGTAAAGTGTCGTTAAATCCAAGTAAACTCAACGAAGCCAGTCCGATTAAGCCGGGTTTTGCATATGTATGTGTTTCAGTATCGTTTACTGCACATATATCAACGGCGACGCAATGTAACCCAGAACCGTCATGTACTGTGTTTCCATGCAGAGTTTATCCTGAGTTTACTCAGATTAAGCGCCCATGGAAACGGGGATTGAGTCAAGTGTCGTTAAATCTAAGTAAACTCAACGAAGCCAGTCCGATTAAGCCGGGTTTTGCATATGTGTGTGTTTCACTATCCTTTACTGCACATATACCAACGGCGAGGCAATGTAAAATTAATTATCTGTCACTTTAACCCAGAGCCGTCATGGAAACAGCATCGAGTGATCTTGAAAGAAAAAGCTTTCTGTTTGCTTAACGAAAACTCTACCCTGGCTCATGAAAACACAGTAAGAAACAAGGCCGTATCAGAACCTATGCAGCGCTGCAATCACATGGGTTTCTATTGGCTGAGGCTGGTAAAATGACAAGCAAAGCAGCACCAGACCAGCGTGCTGCATTTTCATCTCAAATCCTAATTTTGCTGCATATATATGCAGCACTTTTGACACTTCGTAATGTGGCAAGTGATTTTAAACAGGGAGATGCGGGATTTTTTTTTAAATTATTTAAAAGGACATGGAGGAACAATTGATAGAACTAGTGCTATTTTTAAATTTTTAATTTGAGGTTTAGCTGCCAAATAAAAAGTGCGCTGCACAGCGGAAACAACTAGGATCTGAAACCGATGGCAGCATGTTGCTCTGGTGCTGCTGCTGCACGCTGCATATTTTTAGGTTATGATACGGCCTACACTTGTGATTGCAGCGCTGCATGAGGTTCTGAATTTACCTAAACCCTCATTCTTGTTTTTAGAACAGCTTTTAAATCGTTGGCATTACTAAAATGTCAAACTACTGTTCTATGCGCGCGCTGTACTATACACACCCCTGGCAAACTGTCATTTGGATTTTATTGACATTTCGATTTAGTGAATGAGAAAAACGCGAAAAATTACATACAAATTGTATTCTTGTGTTTTGTGAAATTTTTACGCTCCTTAATTAAATTGCTGACATCTTCTGCTTGAATTAAATAAAGTCCTTCAAGAAATGTCAGCAAGTAAGAAAATTGAAGAAGGCCAAGAGTATATACGGCAAGCAGAAAAAAGGTAAAATTTTCCTGATCTTGGGTGTTTCAGTGGTTTGTCATCAATGATACTTAAAAAATTTTAAAATCCCTTTTGCAGCTTAAAAACTTCTTTACTGAAATGGAGACCAGATTATGATGTGGCAGCCGATGATTACAATAAAGCCGGTTAGTTACTTGATTATCAATTATTGTGCAATTCTTAAATTATTTTTATACATAGTAAATACGACATTAAAATATTTTCAGTTTTGTTGAAAATCGATTTTTTCAGGACATAATTTTTTTGGTTAAGGTAGAAATCATTGATGACGTTTTAAGTTAAAATAAATTTATATTAGAAAGGGAAATCTTATGTAAACATTTAAAGTAGGCGTTATAGTGTCTTTTAGATACTGATGTGAAATAATTCTTATTTGTAAAGGCCCTGTTAAATTAAGGTTTTGAGAGAAGATATATTCGAGGATATACTGCTTGCCACGGAGGTTATTCATCATAGTCGTCCAAGAAAATATATACTACTTGATATAACGATGTGTTATAATTTTAACTTAGCTCAGTTTAAGATCTCATAAAAAAAATTATTAAATTCTACAGTATTGTAATTAACATTTGGAAACACATGGCAATTGCACTGTAGCAGCTACAATTTAGGAAATCACTAATAATAATCTAACAATCAAAGTTTATCACTTTGAATAACATCTTGTTTTTAGCAATATGGTTAATGGCAGGTCCTATCAGTGGATCTTATCTCCATTAAAAACTACATCAGTCGTATCTTTTATTTCAGCGAACAATTTACAACCATTTCCTAATATCCGATGTGTAGCATTAACCGAGTATTTGCAATGGAATAAAACAAACAGTAAACATGCTTGTCAGCATCTCGTATTCCCAAAGAAATACAAATATTTTCTACAGTTATTGCTCTAAGCTAAAATATACAATTCAATATTCGGTCTCACATTAAGTATAATTCGATTGTTTGAGCCAGGGCTTTAGAAATCGCCGCAGTATATGTGGATAGTCTGTTATTAATAACTTATAATTAAATCATCTTATTGATGTCGTTCAAAACTACAAAACTATACCAAAGCAACATCTCCGAATTGAGGCTCAGTTGTATAGATGTTAAGGGTATATCTGCACATCTCTACCTTTTATATACTACCTTTTTGTGTGCACTTTACTCAAGGCATTTGTTTATTAATTCGTTTTGTGGAGCACAATTTGTTTTTTTTAAAACAACATTCAAGATCAAACAGAATGCTCGGTGCTATCTCTATTTTATCACTCATGTATTCTTTCGAATTAAATTTGTTGCTGACATAGTATACATTAATAACATAGGTCTGCGATGAAAAAGTTTTTACGTATCACGTCCTGATTTTTTTTTATTCATACATACATACGAATATATAGTACATGTAGATTTTACTTTTAGAAAGACTATTAAAATAATTAAATATTTTTATCAGGTGTTAAGGAGTAAAATTAATGTTTACCTAGTTAGTATAGTTTATTCTATCTATCCCTTTATACCTGGAAAGTTAAAGGAGGGCATATTCACAGGACCTGACATCAGAAAACTAATCAAGGATGCAAATTTTGAAAATGTCATGACAAACCTAGAAGAAACTGCTTGGAATTCCTTTAGAAATGTTGTTTTTAAATTTAAAGGCAACGTAAAAGATCCTGATTTTAAAAATATTGTCCAAGAAATGTTAAATCATTATAAAAATGTAGGGTGTAATATGAGCCTGTGCAGCGACGAGGAGCAACTCCAAAGATGGAGAGATTACTTCTTCGCCGCCCTGAATGGTTCATTTACACAGGAACCTCAGGAAAACAACAGCAACAATGCACAGCCAATAAGAATCACCACTCGTGCCCCATCCAAGACTGAAATAGTAACCGCAATTCATGCAATGGCCAATGGTAAAGCAGCTGGAAAAGATGGCATCCCGCCAGAATTGTTGAAAGCCGACTCAAGCCTCATAGCAGATGCGCTACAGCCAATCCTGGAAATAGCATGGAACACCTGTACCTTTCCGGAGGATTGGACGGAAGGTATCATAGTCAAAATACCAAAAAAGGGGGACCTAACAATATGTGACAACTGGAGAGGCATCTGTCTATTATCTACTGTGGGCAAAATCTTGTCCCACATATTACTATCAAGGATAAGAGAGGCAGTAGATCGAACGCTTAGAAGACAGCAGGCTGGATTCAGAAAAGGCCGCTCCTGCATAGACCACATTAACACCTTGAGAATCATAGTGGAGCAGTCTACTGAATTCCGATCCCCCCTTTACCTTGCTTTCGTAGACTATGAGAAAGCGTTCGACTCGGTTAATAGGAGCTTTATATGGCGAGCTCTTCGGCAACGTGGACTGCCGGATAAAATAATAGAATTGATAAAAGCTCTATACAACAATTCCAAATGCAGAGTTCTTCACAATGGAAAACTCTCCGACAGCTTTGAAGTGAGCTCAGGAGTACGGCAAGGATGCCTACTTTCGCCATTACTATTTCTTATAGTAATAAACGACATCCTTGTCAGCGCTCTAGATACTAGAACAGGTGGCATACAATGGGGATTGTTAGACCGCCTTAAGGACCTCGACTACGCGGATGATATCTGTTTGCTGGCCCACAGACACCAGGACCTCAGAAACATGTTAAACAATTTGGCAACAGAAAGTAGTTCAGCAGGCTTAAGGTTAAATCCGACTAAAACCAAAGAAATGCGGATAAATGCAAACACCCTTGAACCAACAGCGCTAAATAACCGTGACGTGGAACTGGTAGATAAATTCTGTTACCTCGGTAGTATTATTACCGAAAACGGCGGTACAGAAGAAGACGTCAGTTCCAGAATAAATAAAGCAAGAAGCGCATATGCATGCCTGTTTCACATATGGAGATCAACAGAGATCTCAATTAACACCAAATTGCGGCTGTTCAACTCCAACGTTAAGGCAGTTCTTTTGTACGGTTGCGAAACATGGAAAGTCACCCAATTCATCACAGGGCGCCTACAAGTTTTCATCAACAGATGCCTACGTCGTATCCTAAAAATCCGCTGGCAAGATAGAATTTCAAATGAAGAACTATGGCGCCGTGCCGGCCAAGAAAGGATAGAAGACCAAATCAGGCGAAGGAAATGGAATTGGATTGGCCACACCTTGCGACGCGAAAACGAGAATCTAGCCAAACAGGCCCTCGACTGGAATCCGCAAGGAACCCGTCGAGTCGGAAGACCTAGAACAACGTGGAGGAGAACCCTATTAGCAGAGGCCGCAACAACCGGGAGATCCTGGTCAGAGCTGAGAGCTGTCGCGCAAAACAGAGTCCGCTGGAGGGCAACTGTTTCCGCCCTATGTCCCATGAGGGATTAAAGGAGCAATTAGATTAGAATATGAGCCTGAAAGTTCACTTTTTGAATTCCCAAATTGATCACTTCCCCAAAAATCTAGGAGACTGCAGTGAGGAACACGGAGAACGGTTACACCAAGATGTAAAAGAGATGGAAAGGAGGAGTCAAGTCTGTTGGGACGTCAGTATGATGGCGGTCTATTGTCGGATGATCCATAGAGATGAAACGAAGAAAGTTCATAAACGGAAACCAACGAAAAGAAGCTTTCCCCCAAAAAAACAAAGAAGTTATTGATCCTCACATTTTGTATTTGTTTGTGTTTTATTAAAATTATAATTTCATACTTCAAACTTTAGATATAGATAATTTTATTTAATTTAACCTGTTGTTTGTTCATATTTTCCATTCAAACCATGTGTCACCAGAATCTGGTGAATGTGACGTGGTGTATATCATATGAATGTCGTTTTTTATTACATTTAACTTTAGCATTACTAATATTAACACTACAGCAAAAAAAATTTAAAAAATTAAATTTCGCAGACCAGTGTAATCAATGGCTTGACAGACTGGAATGTTTTCAGTTTAGACGTAAACATAACAATAATATGCGGTCTGCTGACGCTAATGTATGTAATGTTAAGTTAACTGGCCTGATTGTTGAATCCGGCGGATTTGGGATTCCCGCCGCTCGAGTTTCACTTTCATTTGTCGCTGTGATTGTTTAATCCGCCCGGCGCAACTGCCATATGAACTGACATATTTCATTTTCGAAATTCAAATGACAATCGAATGGGCAGTACGCATTGGATCGACAACTCCAAACAAGTGGTTTTTTAGTTTAACTTCCACTTTCGGCTGTGAAATTCTCATTCACTTTCCCGCCGGGGGATTCAACAATCAGAACCTGTCAAATTCGCATTCACTTCCCTGCCTGCGGATTCAACAATAAGCCCCAACATCTCGTCTTGCTGGAGGAACATATTTACATCGATCACTTATGCCTGGTTTCACAGTGTTCACTTAAGCTTTCGCTCAGCCTTGAGCTTTCGCTCAACTTATTTTACTGTTTCACAGTAGTGTTTCAGCTGTTGAACTTGGTTCAAAATTGATTTGAACTGAGCGACTAAATTTGGGCACTTAAGCCAAAGCTCAGGATATAAGTAAGAGAAATATCATTAATTTTAGAGAAATCACAGTGAACTTGTGTTTATTTATTTAATTTAATTATGTTGGATTTTTTAATTGTAAAAGAAAGAGAGCATTCTATTACAAAGCATGCCGTAAAGAGTGCGAATAACTGGAGAGATTATTTGCCGCTCTGAATGCTTCATTTTCACAGGAACCTGAAGAAAATTTAACAATGCAGAGCAAATAAGAATCACCACTCGTGCACCATCTAAGACAAATAGCAACCGCAATTCATGCAATAGCCAATGGTAAAGCTGCTGGAAAAGATGGCATCCCGCCGGAATTGCTGAAAACTACTGCTAATAGCAGACGCGATACATCCAAGCGTGGAACACCTATATCTTTCCGGACGATTGGACGAAAGGTATCATAGTCAAAAAAACCAAAAAAAGGGGACCTAACAATATGCGACGACTGGAGAAGCATTTGTCTATTATCTACTGTGGGCAAAATCTTGTCCCACATATTATTATCAAAGATAAGAGAGGCAGTAGACCGAAAACTTAGAAGACAGCAGGCAGGATTCAGAAAGGGCCGCTCCTGCATATACCATATTAAGACTTTGAGAATCATAGTGGAGCAGTACTGAATTACGATCCCCTCGGCTATTACCTTGCCTTCATAGACTATGCGAAAGCGTTCGACTCGGGTAATAGGCACTTTATATGGCAGGCACTACGGCAACTAAGATTGCCTGACAAAATAATAGTATTGATAAACGCCCCATATAACAACTCCAAATGCAGAGTCCCCACAATGCAAAATTATCCGAAACTTTGAGGTGAGCTGATGTTTACTTTCGTCGTACTCGTTCTTATAGTAGGTAATAAGCGGCCATATCCTTTTCAAAAATCCTTGCAACTAAAGATTAAAAACTAGAAAAATCACACAAATTATCAACCAAAAGCAAAAATTTCCCCAACTGATTCAACCACAGTGGCCTGCAAAATCCAGTGAACTAAGTTCAGCTGCATTGAGCAAAAAAACTAACTGTGAAACAGTTCTGACTTGGGCTAAAGCTCAGAATTCCTGCTCAGGCTCAGCTGAGCGAAAGCTCAAATCAACACTGTGAAACCGGGCATTATTCTAGCATACTTAGTAAAGACACTGCGGCAATTTTAGTAGGATAATATATTATCTACATTTAAGTTACTGTAACCTTAACATGATTCCAGAAGTGGAAAATTGTTTATTTATGACTCTTTTATATTTTTATCTAAATTCATATAACTCAAACTGGTCGAACTCAGAAATGGTTGTAGTATTGGTATGGTATGAAGCCGTTATCATTGCAAACTATTTTTTTTCAGAGATATATTGGCAAATAGATCGACCCATCGGTTCCTATTCAAATTATATCTTTATTATACATACCAACCGACCTATGTATGCTTATGGTAGTTTCAAGATTTTTCCCATTATTTCGATTTTATGACCTTGGAGTCAAGAATTGTCCGTTTCCGTTTATCGTATCCTCGTTCCTCATAACCAGAAGCTGGATAGGTTTTCAAATCAAACATTAAATAAATAATCGAGCTTCTTCAGAACTCACTGCATAAAAAGTGATTTAATACCTTTGCTCATATTGTATGTAAAGAGAATAATCCATAAAATATGCATATACTCGTAATAGTAGTAATGAAGTAATACACATTAAAATTATTCATTATTTAATATATCTTATTACAGCAACATGCTTTCGTATTGCAAAAGCGTATGATCAATGCAAAGATTGTTTCCAAAAATCTGCCGATTCCCATAAACAGAACCGTTCTTGGTTCCATGCAGCAAAATGTTATGAACAGGTAATTGAAAAAATGACAATATATTAAAATTGTAATATGCACACATTGTCTTTGTATCTTGTAGATTATTTTAGTTCTCAAAGAAACAAATAACCTTCTCCAAGTTGAAGAATATGCAAATCGTGCTTGCAAATTATATCAACAGCATGGTTCCCCTGAGGCAGCAGCAACTGCTTTAGATAAAGCTGCAAAAGTATTAGAAGCGGCTCATCCAGAAATTGCGCTTAGGTTATATCAGCAGGCGTTAGAAGTGGTTATGGTTAGTTAAAATTTAAAAATAGATATTGTTTTAGTTTTACAAATAATTACTATTTATTTTTTAAGATTGAAGATTCGACTCGACAGGGTGCCGAGTACGCTACAAAAATATCTAGGATTTTAGTTAAATTAGGATTGTAAGAAGGATTTTATTTTTTAATATTCAATGAATCAATTAAGCCGTTATTATTTTTAGGTACGATCAAGCGGCAGACGCTCTCAGAAGAGAAATTGGATTAAATCAGCAAACTGAATCTTATTCACAAATAGGAAGATTGGCTGTTACTTTAGTATTGGTGCAACTTGCGCGAGGTGATTATGTTGCTGCTGAGAAAGCGTTTAAGGAATGGGGTAATTGCTGTGATCCACAAGAAGTCCAAACCCTTGAAATGCTTCTGCAAGCATTTGATGATGAAGATCCAGAAACTGCCAAGCAGGCCCTTGCATCACCTTTTATTCGACATATGGATGTTGAATATTCACGATTAGCTCGAGATTTGCCTCTTCCGAAAGGAGTTTCTACTGCACCTAAAGCTAGTGTCATAGAAAATGCAGCCGCTTCGTATAAGTCACCAAATGTTGGAAATGTAAGTGAAATTTTTATTTTATTTTAACTGATTGCTTTGCTAGTTTCTAGTTTTTTCTGAACTTTCATATCCGAAACTACTATAGGTAGAGACACGTTCTATATTTCATATTTAAGGTTTCGGTTAGGAGACCTGAAACTGTAAAATATGGGCCGGAACCTTCAATTGAAAGTAGACTGCAGTCAAAAAATTATATTCTGTTCACATGGGGAAATTACAATAACACATTCGATAAGACATGTGCTTGCGCGCATTGAACATTCTCCTCTGTTGTCGCGCAACAACAGAATCTAATCATGACACAATCACAATTTAAGAATCGTTCCCTTGTAGTTGTTTCCTTGTAGTTTATGGTATTATCTCCTTTTGTAGTGCAGATTAGGGATGTTACGAATGTTCGCATTCGCTTATGCGAATGATTCGCATCATTTTAAACATTCGCATTCGCATCAAGTAATGCGAATATTTTGCGAATGCGAATGTGTGTAGGTCGTGTCGTGTCTCGTGGAAAACAAAATTAAAATACGCCAAACTGACAGATCTGGCTCGTTAGTATCTGAGCGCTCCACCGGCCAGGGCCAGCGTTCCGAATGAGCAATTGTTTAGTGCAGCCGCCCTTAAATATGAGCCTCTTAAGAGCCCTATTCACAAGAGGCCGCTGGCAGGCCGTAGCCTTTTAGGCCAGGTCAGCAGGTACCGCCCGATGAAGGCCATACATTACTCAGTCTGACTGAGGGATGAGGACTTGAGGCATACGTCTGACAGGCCGTGGACTGCAGGCAATCTCATGATTCCCTACATGCACATAGGCGAAGACGACAGTTTAGCGTAGCCGGTTGTTAATTCAAGTGCAAAAATGTTCATCGCCTCAACGAGAATTTCAGATAGAAGTTCAGTTTTTCCGGTACGGACTGACGATAACTACACACACAAAGATTTTTGTCAGCAATGCAAGTTGACGGTGTGGGTGAGTGAGTGTTATACTTGGCCTCAAGGCGAGAAACCTTAAGGCCATGGCCTGCCGGCGGACTGTATATGAAGGTCTTTAGAAGTCGTCTCATGAAATATAATATTCCTCTTTTGAACATTGTTTATTAAATACGAGAAGAAAGAATACTATTACTGTATTAACACTGGTCTATTGTTCTAATATTTTTTCATATCCTATTGTAAGTAATAAAAAATGAGGACTTAATTTAATTATGCTATTCCTAAACATTCGTATTCGCATTCGCACATTCGCATTCACATTCACATGTGAAAAATATGACATTCGTAACATCCCTAGTGCAGATATTTCATTATAATTGCGCATAGGAAATCTGATTTTGAGCAAACCTTCCATGCCAAGCTCGTTTATCTTCCATATTTTTTAATTGATTAAACAGAAAATCAAAAACCCAAGATCGAAGCCCAATGAAAGTTGCGCTTGCGTTTTTGCCTTGCTTTTGCTAAATTTCTCGAAGCACTAATCCAAACAAGATAATTGTTCGTGTTAGTCTGTCTTGTAATGTTAGTTAGTTTGTCTGTAACGTTGAATATAACCGTTTTTCAACTTCAGATTTGTAAGAAATTATTTATATACCGCGACTCACATTAAGGCAAGACCAGTCAAGACTACGCCCATAGAATAAAACGGAACAAGTGATAATGTACCAAATTTTGTTTTTCTTAAAGGAATATTTAATTTGCACTTTCTTGAATTCGAAATTTTCCATAAATTTTCAATCGAGTTCATGTCTGGCAGTTCTACTACTTTTCATCCTCACCTCAAGCTTCTTCTAGCTTTGTGGAAGCCCTATGCTCCCAAGAGGGGTAAAGCAGGATAGTAGTAATAATAAATGCTCAAAAACAAATACAAGATTCATCTACAGAAAAACGAAACTCTCACTCTACAAAATAGTGATACAACCAGTACTGTACTATGGTAGCGAGATTTGGACAAAGAGACCCAGGACATAGAGGAACGAATTAACAGGTTTGAAAGAAAAGTTCTTAGGTTCGGAATCACATAATAGGCCTTACCTAGAAATGTATTTTAACCATCTATGTTTTTGTATCAATAGTTGCGTTCCTTGGCTGCCTCTTTACATTATTTCTGACTCGTGAGTATTCTCAAATACTTATGCTTATGAGTCATGAATTTCTTGTCTTTCTTTTTTATTTTAGAGCAACACCGACTTGCAATCCCCATATTCTTTAGTTTAGATAGTAAACCATGCTTGCTTTATGTATGAGTTGATCTATATGCTCAAATATCTGAAACTTATCTCTTCTCTACAATTCGTATCTGCCTTTAAGCATGAGGTTATCTTTGTTACGAGATTTATAATTTTTCAGGAGTGCAACAACTTCCACAATTACGGCATTGCTAGGTGGATCGGTGCATATTTTCCTCAATCGCCTTCTCTAGTGGTAACTTGCAGGGAAATCGGTATTACACGTAATAACATTTGGCGTTCTCTCCAAGCGTTCACCTTTTTTTGTGCTTCCACAGTTACAAGATTACCAGCACTATTTTTTACTAGGACATTGTTTGTTACTTGGGAACCAAATAGATATGGCAAAAACTTTTTTCATATGGTGTTTAGAAGTGATTTATTAAGAGTCACTTGCAAGAGTTTCATAAAAAACTATTTTGCTTTTTATTGCTTTCCTTTTAATCTGGCTCATTCGTTCTGCAAGCTCTCAGCGCAATTCAAGATGTTACTTCGTGTTAGGTACATTTAGAAGCCCAGATTTAATTGTTGAAAAGGAAAGAAAGAAAATAGCTTTTATGTAATAAAATTCACTTCCGTACATCACTGATTCGCTAAAAAATATATTCTTTTTATCCATTTATAGCCCTCTCCAACGGCTGATGGCAGACCTCCTGTAGAAGAAGAAGAGGAAATGGAGGAGGGTGGGCTGTGTTAATTCTTCCCAATTTATTATAAAGCTTCTTTAGATGTTAAATTAAAAGAGAAAATAAAAACAGAAAATCATAAAAAATAATAATAATGCAGAGAAATGGAAAGATATTAGCTATATTTTTGTCGAAAAGGATTTGTTTAATATACATATGTTATTGTTGAAAGAATACAAGAAAATAAATATTTATATAAGCAGAAAAAAAAACATTTAATTTCCAATTTTATATATCAAATAAAAAGAGCATATATATAAATATATTTAGATAAATTAATAAAAGAATAAAAATTAATTCATCATATAAAAAAAATTCCTAATATATTTCCTTCTTTAAAAAAAAACAACCATTTATTGAAGTGAGTGTGTTCCTTAAATATTTATTGTAAAAAAGAAACTTATTTTATCAATTAATTAATATTTATCTGTTATGCATTTAAGAAATGAGAATGAAAGTGGGATAATGTGAAAACGGTGGAAAACTTTTTAGTGCAATTCATAAGAAAAATATATGAGATACAAATTTAATGTATAGGCTATAAAATTTAAATAAATAAACAATATAAAAAAACATATTAAAACCCTATTAACGAATTATTACAATGCTACAAAAATATACAAAAAAAAACAAAAGAAAGATTTCTAGTTACTTAAGAAAGTCTTATTAAATTTTTAACAAATCCAAAAAAAAACAAAGAAAAATTTATTTTGAATTATTGCTATTTACGATTAATGCTAAGCACAAAATCCATGTCCATTGTTTGTTATTTATAACAATGAAAAATAAATTGAAATATTAAAAAAAATTATGAATATTATTCTTGTATAAAAAAAGTGTAACATTAATTATTATTATTATTTCTATAATTATTATTATTGTTTTTAAAAAACGAATATTAGGTAATTCATAAATAAATAATGTTAATTGTAACAAATTAAATAAATTTAATTGGTGAAATTTCAAATTAATTTAAATGTTATTTAAGAAAATGCCCACTTAATTTGGAAATGTGTATGGTCGTCGGTTGATATTGTTTGAACACTAATGATGCAAGATATCTTGTAGTAAGCTTAGTTCGCGAATCCCCCAACCTCCTACGAATTCAAGGAGACAATGGATCATTCCAACAAGGGCATGCACAGCATGCATGCAGAGCGTGAGTCATGCGTTTTTGACCAGGCCTTTAAGGCGAGTAGAAAAGCAAACTAGTAAAAAGTACGCCGGGAAATCTTGGGTCTAGAAACAGAACCGACGGCTCTTACACAAACAAGGTATGAAGCATTGACGGAACTACCTCAAGGACGCTTCGCAGGTACAGCTTTTCATGAAAAAGAGAGTACCTAATCTTCCGTGCTGGCATAGTCTCACTTGGTGGCGCTGCTAAAGCTGCCTGGAGTGAAGGGAATGCCGTGATCATGCATAATGCTATAGGGAAGCGATTCGACCATTCAAACCGTAGAAGCTCCTATCAGCACAAGTAACGTGTAATAATCCTATTCTACTGCATTTGGTCTGCAACCTAATCACTCCCTTACTCTACAAAATATTCAGGTTTCCATTGTATGTGGAAGTTCTAAGGCTCAGGAATCACTCTTTGGCCACCTCATGGTGCAATGTCTAGTAGTGAGCTTAGTTCGAGAGATCGAATATATTTGAGATTAAGAGGAGTCAGGAGGGTGTTGAAGGAAGTGGCGATGAGCCCCGTATTTGAGCTCTTCGATGTTGTAGGAGTTGACTGCGTAAAATTACAGATTATTCTACAGTCTATTTTGTTAGGTCTGCTACATTCCTACTGGCTGGCTCAAGGGGTCGATCGTGGAGCAAACGGTGTATTCACCGATAAGATTGAGGGTCCTTTTTCACTTTATGTAACTACCTTGCACTTTATGTAACCACCTTTATGTAACCACTACCTATGCAACCACCTTAGGGCCTATGACTGCAGGATAAACTTGAAAGATGTTAAGCCATGCGTCAGTAAAGACGTTTCGTTTGGAAATAAGACAGTACTTCGCTTTGGAGCCATTGTATTCGGCACGATTCTGGTGAACCCAATCGAGAATGACTTCAATATCCCTGTTGATTGGATTGGACATAAGTCCGCGATCGTTAAGACATGATTAGACACGTGTTGCATGATCAAAGGCGTATAAGTAATGCAGAGTCTCGCCGTCATCCAAGCTGTGAAGTGGATTGGAAGGGACTGAAACTAGGTATTTTATGAAGATAAGAAAAAGACCGGGCAATAAAATTGACCCCTGAGGGACATCTGCAGAGATGGTGTGGGGTTGAGATTTGATTTGAGTCAACAGGAATAGTTTTGTGTGCTGACTCTATCGAAAGTCTTGGAGATACCTAGAGGATCCAGACCAGATTCACCAAATCGATGTAGATGTTCTGTAAGGCACACTAAAAGATCGTCGGTTAACCTTTTTTGTGTGAACCCGTACTATTTGTCGTTTCCTTTGAATTCTATACATCCCATAAGCTTTTTTATTGATTATTGTCTCCATGGTTTTGGAAAGATGTATCAAAAAGAAAAGAAGGAATAGTACAAAACAACATAGTATAGAAACTCTATACAATTTTTATATACTTAGGGATAATGCTTAAATGAATGATGAAATAGATATAGTTACAGATATAAAACTGGGCAGAGTACGATGGCTCGAACAGGAAGAGACTTTGTAAACTTGGAAAGACCAAGAAATCGGTGGATAGATTGGGCTAGAAGAATTACGGAAACTACGTAGATAACTAGGAAAACTTAGAGACCACTGAAAGACGAGACTTCAAAAGAACCGAGTCCCTTTAGCCTATTACGATAAGGAATTCATCTATGGCATATGGGCAGTTATGTATATTTTACAACCCACTGGGACATACTTCCCCGATTCGTTTAAGTACTTAAGTTATAAGGTCTGAACTGATACTATGAGTTCCAATTAAATCAAATATTTAAACAAGATTAAATAAAAGAAATTTCTTCCTGATTGTCCGTTTGGCCGTTTTATGGGCTATTTGTTTACAGAGTTTATTACTAATAGTGAGTAAGTAAAGTAATCATAAATTGTTTTGGATATTTCTTATGAATAAACGCGGCTTTTCTTGAAATCTTCTAATTACATCGTTATCGATAAAAGCTATTTCCTGATCAACGGCAAAAAAGTTAAAAATACGAAAAGCATTTCTTTTTTCTTTTAAAGCGGTATCACTTTCAGATAACGAGTTAATCTTTCGATTATTATCAATTTTGTTAGTTATCTTTAATCTCCAGGTTTTTTATAGTTAAAACGCTGCTGAAAGTTTGTATCAATTTATAAATTCCTTAGAAGAATAAAATTGACTCTGGCTTAAGGCGAAAATGATTAAGTGTGTTTGAGATTAGGAATGGAAAGTGAAGGTGATAAATGGAGAATTTATCAAAATAAATATGGTTTTTTTGTACTTTTATAATTGAAATTGAAAGGAGTCCTTTATCAAAAAAGTTCAAGGATTTTTTTCCCTAATCCATAAATACGATAATTATAGCGTCAGTATCTAATCTATAGGTAATGAAGAAGTCTTATTAGTGGTTTCGTATATCGAAGTTGATATTTCATAAGATCATCTTCAAGACGTCTGTAAATAGTACTCGTTACTTTTTGCAAGCATGACTAAAAATTGCTGAAATTGGAAACTACAAAGCAGAGATTTATCAGAGAGCTGCAGCATTGATAGTTTCAACAAAAAGTCCCTTTTATGAATTTTGTTTTCCAGAAGAGGTTAGGTTAGATATGGAGCTGCCTCCAGTACGACTGGAGACCCAATTAGCGCTACGACGTGACGTTCTTAATGTTTCGAAGTCGTTGGATCGACTGTAGTGGGTGCTTAAAGCCATCATATGGAGCTAAGGCAATTTATAAGTGCTCGACTCTTAGTCTGGAGATCTCTTATAAGCCTTCCAAAACGTAGTTGCCTAGTGTACTCTCCTAGTGAGCCGAGTATCTTTGCGGTGTGGGCTAAGTTCCCGTTATTTTTTGTGTAGAAGACTAGAGCTCAGGGAAAGCCCTTTGTACTGTCGACAATCAATTTTTTTCGTATAGAGTGTAATGTCGAACAGCAAGCTCTAGTCGATAGATAGTGAAGGGGAAGAGTTAAGGAAGGAACTGCCACAACCATCTACTCCAACCATTTCTATTGCGACTCTGCCATCTGGGCAACGACCAAGAACTCGCTGGAGTGTTATGCTTCCTGAAACGAGTTGAATCCCATCAACCAACCGATGACATGCGCTGGTGGAGTGGGGCAGTGCTCGCGGAAGGCTATGACAGGAGGAATGAGGAATGTAAAGAGGGAAGGAGAAAGAAGGTGGGAAAGGCAAAGGACCGTGGTGCTGCCGGGATTCTAACCCGGGGTAGCCAGGCGCCCTACTCCCTGGACTACCGAGGCCCCTTATCTACTTGCGAGTTCATCACTAATGGAACAAGATTTTTGACAATTACAAGTAAAATATAACCTCAAAGTCATTGTTTATTTTAACAGTGAAGACTAATGTGTACTTAGTTTGTTTTTAAATAAAAGTGGTATAATATACTACATACAGTGAGGGACAAAATGTTTCACACAACCACTTAATAATAATCTCTGCTGTGTTAAAACTTTTGTCCGCACAAAAATAGTCCATTGCATATATTTTGTTAAGTTCCACCAATATGTTATTATTATAAATATTTTATTTTTGTGTTATTAAAATACATAGGCATGAATATTAATTTTTTGAAAGACTGAAATAAATATTTTCTTTTGATTTTATTTTATCACTTGTTTTACAAAACTGGTAGCATTTACTCAGTTCTAAGATCAATAGTTTTCGTTCCGGCCATTCAATATCCAAGTAGTAGATGGCAAGTGACATATCGCTTGAAATGCAACTTGCCAGCCGCCTCAGCGATATATCGGCGCGATAAAAATGTGGTGGGAACACAATTATTTGCCGGTCGCTTCAGCAATTCGTTGCTGGCGCAGTATTTTGTATTATTACAAGTTTATTTAAAAAAATGCAATTCAGATATTAATATACGTATAGAAATTTATTAATACATTTTATATTAACGGTGTGAAAATAAAATACCTCATTCATCTTGGTCTTAAAATATCAAAACAGCTACTACAATGCTTCTATTCTACTGTGTAATAATGCAAGAGTAAATAAATAATTTGAGACGTACGCCTACCTCCACCTTACTAGTAATCTAGAGGTAGGTAAAGCAATGTATCTTTTCTCCTTACACGTTGGCACCAAGGTTGTCCCAATGCTACTTGTTCAACGTGTGGATCGAGAAATTTGCAGTTGGCGTGAGAATTGGGGATTGGCCGCGGACTGTCGGAATCTCCCCCAGCGTTCGCTGGTAACCAACGTGTGGAGCCGGTAATGCAGAGGTAAGGTAAATAGCTGGCTTATATATCTTCTCTCCCTAGGACTAGGACATCAATGTAAAAAATAAATGAAGTGGCTAACGTAAAGTAATGCTTCCACATCTTCATACGAGTGCCACGACAATGCGTCGAATGCTTACATTTCCCGCTGGGAGAGTAAACTTATAAAGTGCGCGTAATTCACTAGGCTTTTCAGAAAATGAAAGTTTTCAGGATTCATTCGATAAAACTCCCTGAATTTTGATTTGTGTTGAGACAGCTCTCGAGACACAACAGCCGAGCTATGGTGCACGTTGGTAAGATAGTAGGGATGGACCCAGTATTTTCTTTTTCTTCTCATTCTACGCCAGAAACAATAAGCCACTACAGAGTCTTCCTCACTTGAACTCATATTTGTAACTGAATTAGTGAGAATTATGTTCACACCACACTTTTATCGCCAGATCGCGCCAATTTATCGCTCGCTGTTATGAACCCTCCTAGCAATATATCGTCGCGATATGTCGCTTATCGTATATCGCCTCAGTATGAACGCCGCCTTAAGGCTAGTACAGACTAGTAGACCATGTTGAGCGATTTGTATATAGACAGTCTACAGACTGTCTATAGACTATGTATATAGCCCGTCTATGGAGACCGTACTTTGTCTCGTCTAGTGTCCACACTGATTTAAATTTAGTCTACGCCCGCATCACTTCATTAATTGTTTCCACTCTCTGGGTCGATATCTTCCAAATTTGTGCTGCCCTTTGAATCGTTGGCTGGTAGCAGGAATAGCAAAGAATCAAACGCCAACCACGTGGATTTTTTGGGAGAGGCTATTTTTTTTGCTCCCGGTTGAAGGATTTTTTAGATTGTGGATTTTCTTTTCAATGTCTGCCACTGTCACGTCGTGCTTTTTAACCAGTGATTCAAGTCCCAATTTTTTTACGCGGTTTATGTAATCGGAACTCGTAACATCCCAAAGACAACCAGGCGTCGGATAATCTTTGATAAGTTGTAATACTTTTTCGTTTGACCACATTTTAAAAAAGTTTAAACAATGTATATAAAAACCTCCGAAGCACAAACTCGGTAGGCGATGTGTCTACCGTTGCACTTGGTCTCCCATTCCGTTCGGGAGACCGTAGACCTGCGATTTTTGGTCTCGCAACAGACTCGTAGACGGCAATAGGTCTATAGACATGTCTATGTAGACAACTCTAGACTAGGGATGTTACGAATGTTCGCATTCGCATTCGCTTATGCGAATGATTCGCACCATTTTAAACATTCGCATCGACAATAATGCGAATGTTTTGCGAATGCAAATGTGTGCAGGTCGTGTCGTGTCTCGTGGAAAACAAAATTAAAATACGACAAATTGACAGATATGGCTCGCAAGTATCTGAGCGCTCTACCGGCCAGGGCCAGTGTTCCGAATGAGCAATTGTTTAGTGCAGCCGCCCTTATATATGAGCCTCTTAAGAACCTCATTCAAAGAGGCCGCCGGCAGGCCGTAGCCTTTTAGGCCAGGTCAGCAGGTACCGCCCGATGAAGGCCATACATTACTCAGTCTGACTGAGGGATGAGGACTTGAGGCATACGCCTGACAGGCCGTGGACTGCAGGCGATCTCATGACTCCCTACGTGCACACAGGCGAAGACGACAGTTTAGCGTAGCAGGTTGTTAATTCAAGTGCAAAAATGTTCATCGCCTCAACGAGAGTTTCAGATTGTCCGGCACGAACTGACGATAACTACACACACAAAGATTTTTGTCAGCAATGCAAGTTGACGGTGTGGGTGAGTGAGTGTCTGGTTATACTTGGCCTCAAGGCGAGAAACCTTCAGGCCATGGCCTGCCGGCTGACTGTATATGAATGGGGGTCTTTATAAATCGTCTCAAGAAATGTAATATTCCTCTTTTGAACACTGTTTATTAATTACGAGAAGAAAGAATACCTACCATTACTGTATTAACACTGGTCTATTGTTCTAATATTTTTTCATGTCCTATTGTAAGTAATAAAAAATGAGGACTTAATTTAATTAAATTTTTTAATGCTCTTCTTAAACATTCGTTTTCGCATTCGCACATTCGCATTCTGAACATTCGCGTTCGCATTCGCATTCGCGAATGTGAAAAATATGACATTCGTAACATCCCTACTCTAGACATGTCTCGGACACCAAAATCGCGCAACGTCTACAAGTGTGTACTAGCCTTTAGAACCAATAATAACTGCGATCCATTGGGCGATTTTTTCTACTCGCAAGCACTTGCCAATGCCTTGTATCACCAATGGAACACGATTTTTGACAATTACCAGTAAATGTATCTGCCCAAAAACAAGAGAAACGGTAGTTGCCAGTAGCTCGCAGCAGTTTTGAGTAGTTTACCAGTCCCAATGGATCGCAGCTAATGTACAAATCTATTTTTTGTCAAAACTAAAAATCGATCGTAGAAACTTACGACGTTTAGAAGGTATTCATTTTTAAATAAAAAAATGGCATTAACTGTCAAATTTTTAATTTAAAAACAAACAAAATTTTTCTAATATGGGAATATTTTCAATATGTCGGAAGCCAATATTAACAGATTTTGAACAAGAATTCATGGATTCACACAATAGCTTACGAGCCCTTCACAAAACTCGGCCCCTTAAATACAAACGTGAGTTAAGTAAAGCAGCACTACAATGGGTGGAAGTAAAATAAAAGTTTCAATTTCACTAGAAAATAGACTCATTTTCATATTTTTTAGTATTTAGTTACAACCAATCAAGTCGTGCCAAATCCCGATGTCAAATATGGACAAAATTTACTATTTGCGAAAAATGTTGAAATTGTTGGAAAATTGCCCGTTCTTTCGTGGTATGATGAGATGCGACATTATAATTGGCTTAGGCCGCAGCACTCTCAGCCACGATCCAGAAGTTTCTGTCAAGTCGTTTGGGAAAGTACAAGATCCGTTGGCGTAGCAGTTAAACGACAGTAACATTTTTAAGTGAAAAAATTCGAATATTAAATATATTTTAGTGTATTTTATCTAGAGGAAGTTCTGTATGGATTTTAGCTTATTATCATCCGCCGGGAAATATTCAAAAAAAGTATAAAAGGAATGTTGCTAAAAGAGTGGACCAAGATAAATCATAGAAACAAGCGAAGGATAATACGAATGGAGACTGAGCTCATGAAGTGGTTGACAATAATAGTATAGATATCTACTTATTTACTAACTACTATAGCATTGATGTTCTGCCTGATGGTTAATCAACTTAAACCCACTTATTTAATACCAAACAACAAACTCCTGCAATTATGTGCAATTTTAAATTGGTAAATGTATTTGGGATCTTATAAGAATGGAGATTCTAGAGTGTAGAATTTATTATATTGCAAATGCAGGGGAGACAACTTACTAGATATTTACTTTAAACTGTAGATTATTAATTACTGCGCCAAAAATTATAAGTAATTTCAAAATTGTAGCAGAAAGTTTTGACAGTTAATCGAAAAAAAAATCACATACGACAAAATTCACAATTGCTGCAAAAAGAAATTCCTTCATATATACTTAATTGTTGAACATATGTACGTCAATAGGGTTTGTTCGATTCAAAGATATTTTTCTTACAACTCTGTGCCATTTATAAGCAAAATCCTTGTCGAAAGCATCTGTTGAAAGCAAGAAGTTCTATAGAATAACTAAAAAAACAATTAAAAATATTTAAACCAGTTGTAAATTTTATAATCTAAGAACGAGTCTTTTAATAAAATATTATCGCATAAAACTGATTCGCTGCATTTCTTAATCTGTTGAGGTATTTCAATTTCACGTTAATTACAATCACCTGCGAAGGTCACCTTGGAGTGTTTTAAAGCTTCGATAATAAAATCAAAATAAGACCAAATTAGATCTTTTGCTATGTGAAAGTCTAAGCTCAGGTGTCACCCTTTAAATTACCAGTCCGTCATGTCGTTAACGTCATCATGTAATCATTAGTCGTAATCTCAGTTCGAATGATATACAAAAGATAGGATAGGTTAAAGGGAGTCTGGGGAATGCTTGAGGCGAAGGCGAAGGAACCTTGCGTTCTGGGTCCATAGGTACTGCGGCCATTCATTTGGCCTATTGTACTACACCCATATACCTCATATTTTTAGGCCAGACCGCTTGAATAAGTTCAGCAATCTGCCTAGTGGCTTGTCGCTTAGACTTAAATAATCGAGCAGGGATTCTTCGAATAAAGAAACCCTGCTCCTCGCTATTGCGGGGCATTCACAGAGGACGTGGAGAGCAGACTCATCCTCCTCCAGGCACAGCCTGCAGGTGGGGTCCTCCGCTTTTCCTATCCTCCATAAGTGGTAATTTAGGGCGCAGTGTCCGGTAATCAAGCCAACAAGTGTCCTGACATCGTTTCTACTGCGCCCTAACAATTTCTTGGCCGTGCTAGGAGGCGGCCCAGGAAGGAACCGCTTAGAGTTGGCCAGTCCAGGCGCGGACCTCCAGGGTTCAGTATGTTTCATCAAAGTCCGATCGGCTAGGGCCCTTCGCAGCAAGCTGGTAGGTGCTCCGATAGCCGGCTCTGGACCGATGAATGCAATGTCAGAGCCCTGCTTAGCTAGGGCATCCGCTTTTTCATACCCTATGAAGCCCCGATGTCCCGGGACCCAGACAAGGGTAACTTGATTGAGAACGCCCAGCTCACCAAGAGCACGTTGGCAGTCCCAAACTAATTTAGACTTGGTCCTACGGGACCTTATCACCCTAATTGCCGCTTGGCTGTCAGAGAAGATAAAGATCCGTTTATTTTGGTAGGTCCTTCTTAAGTTCTCATGAGTGCATGCCAGTATAGCGTACACCTCTGCTTGGAAGACAGTTGCTAGGGTGCCTAAGCTTATCGCTCTACTGAAGCTGGGGCTTTCGCTCCAGAGCCCACGCCTGTCTCTGTTTTGGAGCCTTCCGTGTACCATACTAGTCCACCCGGCGATACCTTAGGAAAGGTCCAGGTAAGCCTGTCGTGTATGTGCACAGAGGGTTGCTTAAATTTTGGGATTTTGAAAGGCATGCAATCGGAGAGCATCCCCGCTTCCGAAATCCCTTCTATAATGTTGATAATTGTAGAATGTCCTCGCTCGAGACCACCGCCCAGATAGCCATTCGCTTTCAGCCGCAGCGCCGCGTTTATCGCAGATTTCTCTACCTCAAGGTGGAGTGGTACCAGATTGAGGAGAGTCTCCAGTGCTGCAGTCAGGGAAGTGCGGATGGCTCCAGTGATGGAAAGGCAGGCCATTCTTTGAATCTTGCACAAATTGGTTATGAAACCCTTAAGCGCCGTTCTGTGCCACCAAACTAACGCTCCATAAGTTACCATGGGCCTGACGATGGTGGTGTATATCCAGTACATGGTTTTCGGCTGCAAACCCCATGTGGAGCCACAAGCTCTGCGGCAAGCCCACAGGGATCTGCGCGTTCTGTTCATCAGAGTATCCAGGTTGAGCTTGGCATCTAGCGTCACTCCTAAATATTTGGCTTGTTGTGAAAAGCCTATATTTCTACCTGCGAGTGTCGGTTCCGAAGGCCCCGGTAGTGATCGTTTTCTGGTAAATGGCACCAGAATCGTTTTGTCGGGATTGACTTTTAGACCTACGCTGTCGCACCAACTAGATACTAGATCTAGTGCCTGCTGCAGACGTCTTGACATTTCTCCTTCAGTTCCGCCCGTTACTACGATGACGACATCGTCTGCATAGCCTTGGGCGAAAAAGTTGCAGCCGTTGAGTAATTCCAGGAGTTCATGTACAACAAGGCACCACAGAAGTGGGGTTAAAACTCCAACCTGCGGACAGCCTTTTGCTATAGTGCGCTCCAGAGACCCCTCAACATGTGAAACCATTAGTTTGCGAGTTCTCAGCATAGAATCGATCCAGTCGCAGAAAGTGCTACTTAGACTTTGTCTACTTAGAGCCCTAGCTATAGTATCAAAGGATGTGCTGTCGAAGGCTCCTTCGATATCGAGGAAGGCCGCCAGCGCAACTCCTTTGTTTAGTGCTGCGCCTTCCAGCTTGAGCACCAGATTGTGCAGTGCTGTCTCAGTGGACTTGCCCGCCTGGTACGCATGCTGATAGGAGCTTAGTGGTTGGCGTTGAAGATAAGTTTCCCTTATCACCCACGAGAGACTTATCGGCCTGAAAGCTTTAGCCGAGGTGTAGTCCGAACGCCCTGGCTTAGGTATAAATGTTATGTTGACGTTCCTCCAGACAGATGGGATATAACCATGTGCGAAGGAAGCCCTGAATATTTTGCATAATAAAGCAGTGACCGCAGTTATTGTTGTAAGCAGCAGTAACCGCCTCCGCGGATAGTTCCACATCCATCGTAGATTTGATTGAGTGCATGGAACCCTTCAGTACGCTACTGAGTTCGCCTCGAAAGCCTGCCCAGTTTGTATATCTGGGATTCCTATATGCACTCACTCTTTCCAAAGACTTACCCACCATAAAATGAATGTGTCTGTGGTCTGAGCACGATGGCCCATCTGAGACCCGCCAGTCACTCACGTAATTAGCAACGTGTTGAGTGGCCAGCGTAATGTCTATAACCTCACGTCTCCTACCGTTGTCGAAGGTAGGATCCGTGCCGCGATTTAATATGTCCAGGTTAGTAGTTAAAAGGTATTCGCCCCTTTTGTTCACTTCGCTACTGCCCCAGGCATCATGATGGGCGTTCGCGTCACATCCTATGATGATCTGCAGACCGCTCCTGTTAGAGTGACCCACAATATCCTTGAGTTCTTTGGATGGTGGTGGGTCCCTGGAGTCGTAGGGGAGGTATGCTGACCTTAATATGATGATGCGTTTGCTGCCCCCCCCCCTTATAATAGGTATATTCACCACTGCCAGGTCTCTCGAAGACTTGTCTATGAGAGGAAAGCAGTTAGTGTTTTTGTTGTAGACTATACATGTCCGAGGGTCACCGTCCACATCATTGCATGCAATGCTGTAGCCAGCTGCCCGCAAGCCCTGTATAGCACCGTTATTCACCCATGGCTCTTGTACAAGAGCCACGTCAACACCTTAGGTGGCCAGCACCCTGCAAAGGTGCAGGTTGCACTGTACCACCGCATCTTGTGGTTGCACCTGCTGTTGTGAGTCAGCAGGAGCCTCCTTTTTTGAGCCAATATCCTTGACTTTGATACGGCCGAAGCCGTAAAATAGGGACATGCCCTTCTCCTTCAGCTGCATCAGTGGCGTAGGTAGCTTTTTGCGATGGGAGGGGATATGACTTACTATATTTTGATTTATCGGATTTTGAGAATTTAATGCATCAGAACGGGATGTTTTCACGGTTTTTTCTACAGATGATTCTGCATTTCTATGGTTTTCACCGTCGCAAGACTTGCCGAATGGTTTTATTAGCAGTAAAAATTTCTTCATTCCGAGTTAATAAACAAAACAATTTGAACACACTTTTGCAATTATAAACTAGAATAAATTTGACAATTGAGGAGTGTCTGCTCAAAAGGGCGTATTTCCATCATAAACAAACTTTACAGAAATCGAAAAAAATGCCTGTTCCTATAAATAAAATGCTAAAATATATTTAAATGCACATTCGTGTGAAGGTTAAGACTACAATATGATATGGATTTTTTATTTAAAAAAATACACATTTAAACTATATTTTTTTAATTATTTGTTTAGAAATAGGCCTTTTTGATCGGGATTGTGAGAAATACGACCTTTTGAATAGTCACTTCAAGAAATAAGCCTTTTTGAATTGAATTTTTGGGAATACTTGCAGTGAAGTTTTTTGGGGTTCTGTCAAAAGCAAGATTTTTATGTCCACATATCCACTCCTAGTATAACTTTGAGCTAGAATTAAATTTTATATTGTGTTAGGGCTCTAATACCAAGGTGCCAAAGTACCAAACTACCAAATAAAGCCATCAAACATTGCTAATACATATCTTCAAAAATAAAGGCCACAACACAAAAATCGTTGAACATTATTTATAGGAAATTGTTCGTGCTTTCCAATTTTGGAAAAAAAATATTGACTAACTACGTATTTTTGGGGAAAAAGGTAGTTGAAATTGATAGTTTTTTTAAAAATACAAAATTTTGAATTTTATGACTCATTACTCTGGAAGGTGGTAGGTTTGAACCTACACTTTTACATTTTTAGATAGGTGGGGGTATTCTGCGTGCAGTGAAGTTTTTAGTTTTTTTTAAATAAAATATTTTAGTACGGTGAGAGTATTTTTTCTAAAAAAACACACTTCCTTATAATTCATTAACTAAAGCTGATATAAAAAAACTGATAATATATTTGAAATCAGCGTCAAAAATTAGTTTAGAATGATGTAAAATATTCCATGCAACAGTCATGCTGTTGAGCAGTGTTATAATTGGGCCTTCTTTCGCTTACAGTCACAATTATATGAAACGAAAATTCAGATCGTATATTGAAGTAAACCTTCTTTTGCTGAGGGGGTTCCGGTTATCCGATAATACTGAAATTTTGCACACCTTCAGTTTCGATGACAATATAATATAGTATACTCAATAGATCCAATATGACCACTAAAAAAATGGCGGATTACCGTTTCCTTCACAAGATGCAGAAATACGTCCTTTTGATTGGAATCCTAATTTTTTGGAATTTTTTATATGGAAAGTACGCTCCATTTGAATAAGTTTTTAGGCTCATTTGAGGGACCTTTATGCCATATTTTCAAAATAATTTTAAAATAAAAAAAAGTTGAAAACGGAAATACGCCCTTTGGAACAGACACTGCTCAATTATAAACTAGAGTAAATTAATGTTAACGCTCCAAGGAACGCCTTCGAATTGTTGATTCGCCAGAGACAATGAGTGTACTGTGTATTGTGCTCGATAAAATTGTATCGAGTTAGATCAATCTATGAAGTGCAAAGCTTCCCCGAACTTATAACTTAAAGTTTATCATAATTCTGTCCGTAGAATCTTTTCTTGAACTGACTTGACAATTTTTATAAACTTCAAAATATTAAAGAGGAATTAAATTGACAATCAAAGCCAAAAGTTAGTCCTATTTTTTAGGAAGCTCATATTTTGATAATCTACTACATTAAAAAATATTCGAAATATTAAATATTGAATAAAATATGCTCATAGCTACTAGTTATTTCACCCAAAATTGGAAAACGATTAAATTTCTTGATTGATTATAACGTTAAAATTTTGAGTATTTAGGAACCGAGGTGCCACTATTGGCTCATTGTATTTACTTTACATGTGCTCGATGTGTCCACAATTATAGTGAGCGTCCTTTTCGTGGCTCTTGATCAGGCCGACCGAAGCACGGAAATTATACAATACTCAAATGCACAGCCGTCACAAAAACATATCTAGATGATTTTTATATAAATGCGCAAAAACAAAACTGCACATTACATAATGCCAAAAGAGGTGCTGGTGGCTGGTGCTTAAGAAATTTCATGTCCTATACTTAAATACGTAGATACGAAGACTTTTATTCAATTCTATTATAATTTTCGTAGCCTCATGGGGGGGGATTGATCCCCTTGATCCCCCCCCCTATCTACGCCACTTGCTGCATGAGCGACCTCTCGTCAATGCTGAGGGCAAGGGTTTGACCATTCTGATCAACCCTCCTACCCATCACTTGCCAAGGGGTCACCTCAATTGGCTGATTTTGTATTTCCATTCTGCGGAGCACCTGTCCCGGTTCCCTAACATCGTTAGGAACCCAGAATGCGATCCGCTTAAATTTGGGAAGGTCCTTCTCCTCAATTGCCTTGAGGTTGCGTCCTTCCCAAGCCTGCAGCGTGGCGACAGCGTTCGTCAGCCATCGGCTGGTGGCTTCGTTGGTACAGGTTATCTTGATGAGACCCCCTGCCGCCCTTACACCCAAGAACTGAGGTGGGCAGTCGCCTTTAGGGCTTTTGTCCACCTCAGTCAAGATTGCATCGCAAATAGAGGAGGATTCCTCCTCCGTCAATTTGGCTTCGGGATAGTTGCCCAGTACCACCGCCATGGTGATCCCGGCCAACTTATGCCGGTATGAGGGTTCCTGCGGCTCCCTCCTTTTTTTCCTCTTTTTTTCCTCGGGGTCCCTGCCCAGCCGGAGAATCCTCCGATCGCTGCCGTTTCAGCAGTAGACCAGTTGGGTCCGGCGTGTGGCATTGACCCCCAGAGGATGTAAGATCTGGTGCTGCCAATTTTCCAGAGTGTCCAGAAACCTTTGGCAGTGCAGCGGCAGTCTGGGTCCGCTCCTTGGAGCTCCCCTGTGTCCTGACCGCTGTCCCACCTTCAGTTCGTTGCAAAGGAAGTTGTAAATGTGGTACTCGGGTGTGCTCCGTGGAGCTCCCCGATTCCCTTGCGGCCTTCCTTGCTTTGGCCCTCTTTCTTTTGACAGCGCCAGATTTTTGTTTGCTAGGCTGCACGCTCATACCGACAACCTTGGCAGTTATATCGTCAACAACATTGTCGCCAGCTGTCTGGGGCATTGTTGTTGACGATTGAGAAGCCGAAGCTTCAGTGCTGGACGAGGTACCTCCAAGGAGTTCCCTCTCCAGCTCTGAGCTGATGCTTATTGCATCAGACCCACAATCTCCTTCTTCGTCTGATTTTTTTTTAAGTTGGTCCATAAATTGATCTCACGAGTTTGGCGGGAAAGAGGAGGTCCATCCCGACAGAGCCCCCATATCAGGACAAGGCTATGTACAACTGGGTGCGCCCGGTGCCCAGAGGAGATCGTTCATGACAGTGCAAAACTACCCACTGCCATGCAGCCCTCGACACCATGCATTTACATCTTGGCTTGGTAGACTACCGTCGTTAGTTGGTTATCCAGGGGGCACCACGAGGAGGTGACGGTTCGATTTTACCCCCCGTTTGAACTCTTAGATGTTATATAAGTTTGGGATCGGCAGTACTGACTGTGGAAGGTTGCTCTACAGTTGAGTTATTCTAGTTACCAGAACCAGAGCTCTGCCATGCTAATGCCAAATGAAATATACGCAAAAAGCTCGGTTCGAGAAAACGCGATCAAAGTTTTCAAATTAATTCAAACCGAAGCAAATAAAGCAAATGAGACCAAAAACCCGTATTTGTTTATAGGAAAAGGCTGATGGCTGGTACGGCAAAGCTTCTCATAAGGACAACTTATGCAACTCGTGGAACGCTTTGAAAGACGCGCTGCTCAAGGATTTTGATAGAAAAGTTTCCAGTGAGCTAAGGAAGTGGAAAAAGGAAACGAATGAATCCTGGCGACAATATGTCTTCAAAATGGTAGACATTGCTTCTTTAGCGGTCATCGGCGAGTGAGACGTCGTCCAATATATCATCAGGGGAATCCCAGACCCCATTGCGAATAAGATGGCGTTGTATGGAGTGTTGTTAGCTCGAGCGCTCTAGCGGAGCTAAAGGAAGCGTTTAGGAAATATTGTTTGATGAAGGCGCATACCCCGGTACCCTTTGGAACAAATTTTAAACCCAGCATATCCTGACCTGGGGATCAACACCGAAACATAAATGTAAAGTGCTCCAATTGTAACGAATGGGGTTATACAAGTGGTGCCAGTTCAAAGCCCAAGAAAGTTAAAGGTGCATGTTTTTGATGTGGAAAATTATGAAAGTTAGGTCTAATGAATGCCAGGAGCCGAGGACTGTAATGTGCGACGAAATAAAGACCAGAAGGAACAAGTTAATAATAATATTGATGACCTTCTGGAACGAGATATTATTCGCGAAAGATATTCGTCATAATGCGTCTCCTATTGTTTTAGTCGCAAAGAAAAATCGAGATGAGCTGCGATCATGTATAGATTATAGAACTCTCAACAAGCATACCGTTCGGGATAATTTCCCATTGCCGCTGATTGAGGATTGTTTAGATAGGTTGAGAATGAAGAATTATTTTTCTGTCCTTGATTTGAAAAACGGGTTTCACCATGTTAGAATGGCTACAGACTCTGTCAGTATGAATATGTGCGAATACCTTTTGGCCTTAAAAATTACTTCATGTAATAGTATTATAAAAACTCCAGCGCTTGATGTACTTTGTCTCAGAGACGCCATCTTATTTTGATGCTAAAACTAGTTCATACCGAAAATACGCGCTCAACATCGGTCGATGTTGGTTTGATATCTACAAAGAATTGCACTATATAATTTTTGCAAATTTTCTGTTGGCCAGTATTTTTGAAAATTGCAAATTCCAATTTCAACCACTTAAAATCCTTGAGGCTTCGCAATAATTTCATGGCATACATTCGTCCATCTACACGAATTTTTAAATTTTGCATGAGGTTATTAACTATTGTCGCTGTTAATGTCAGAAAACTTCTTGAACATGAATAGTAAAATTTTTTCAGCGCTCACCAACTTTGCGTCCTCATGACTAAGATGCGCGACAGCTAATTTCACGGGTTCCATTGCCTTGACAATTATGTTTAGAGCCGAAAAGTCCAATGTCATATTCAACGTCTTAAATTCTTTTAATATTTTTAATTGCTGTTTTCGTCGTGACCAGTGGCTCAATCATTGATGGAATGGAGCACAATGACATTTGACGCCATTTGTAAAAAATTATGGTACATTCACATTAGCTACTCTGAACAGAAAAAACTCAAATCATTCTATATCTAAAAAACTCTGCATTAATGTTGGTTACTGATATACAATTTTATATTATACGGCGTTGTCTTCCTCATATTCCTTTGGCTGCTTGTACATGAGCGTACACCGAACAGACCAAACTTAACTGTAATCGTTAATTCTCTTTTGAAGTCCAATGGAAACGACTTTTGCCTTCTTGGCCCAGCAACAACAATAAAGCAGGAATTGTCAAAAGCTTTGCTCAAAAGTTCGCTGAGAGTGTCCATTAAAATTTGTCCGTCGTCCCATCCGACCTCTCTCACCCTCTTCATTCGTTTTGTCTGTTTGGTGTCCGGCCATGTAAAAGGACATTTTGTAAAAACCAAAACAAATTTATATTAGTGTTGGTTACATATTTCTTCGAAGTGTCAAAAGTGCTGCATATACAATGCAGCAAAATTAGGATTTGAGATGAAAATGCAGCACCCTGGTCTGGTGCTGCTTTGCTGGTCATTTTACCAGCCTCAGCCAATAGAAACAGCTGCTTGCTGTTTTTCGATTTTAGCCAAAAACAGCTGTTTTACTGTTAAACAGTTTTGAAAAACCCTAGTGTAGATTTTTTATGAAGAAATTAATTATTTGGGTTATGTTGTAAATAGAGAAAAGATACGTCCCAACGAAGAGAACTTTGCGCCATAAGGAATTTTCCAATTCTGAAGTGTGTTAAAAGTGTCCACAGTTTTCTGGGTTTAGCTTCTTATTTCCGGAGGTTTATAAAGAATTACGCTTTAGTTGCCAAACCTATGTACAGATCTTTTGGGGAAGGACGCGAAGAAGAGCATACATCTTTTGATACGATAAAATCTATGCTTTTAGAGGCACCTATTCTTGCTACATATGTATACTTATATACAGTTCGAAAAATGAAACTGAATTACAATGGCCTCGATTTCCGAATTCGGCGGATCGGAAGTGAGTGCGGATTTGACACTTGTGTCCAAAATGCGGTATGTTTAAGTTGAGATTCCTTAATTTTGTTCTCGAAGATCGTTTACAGGTTGGCATTGCTGTACGTTTAGATTACGAATACGCACACACGGCGGATTAGGGAATCTCAAAGTGTCAAATCCGCACTCATTTCCGATCCGCCGGATTCGGGAATCGAGGCCAATGTGACGCGAGTGGATTAGGGTTTGGTTCTATTCTTTTTCAACGCTCCGGTCCGATGGGAAACTCCACCCCGTCTCATATCTCTCAAAAGGAACTACTGAAGCCGAAGCAAGATATCATGGGCTCTATCCGTGACGCCTGAAAAAATTTTCTTTTCGTCCTTAATCCTTGATTGTGTTTTCAGCTTTGACATTAAGATGGTCAATAAAATTGCAATTCTGTATCTTATAGGTTTTAAAAAATGTAGCATCTTTGTGTTTTGTGTAATTAACTTTTTCGGATAAAGGGTGGTCATGTTTCTTGTAATTTTAAGTATCTTGGGTTTAACCCCTTGTTAAGGAAGGAGACGCTTAGGAGGTAACTTGATCAGGAAATATGTTATATCAAATATGGAATGTTACATAAAATTACAAACAATAGTTCTTCTTATTCATATTGATATTCCAGACTTAATCCCCAACGATTTGTTGATGATTTATTATTAACAGCGATTACACTAGAATGCTTTCATCAGATTGTCATTCATTTAATTGCTTTAAATCAGTTTCTAGTCACAATTAAATTCAATTAATCAATTTATAAATAAAATTGTACAATTTTCTCTAAATGCCATCCATTATGTCGCTGTCATACGAGCACACTATCTGCAAAACTGAAACAAAAGAATTTTTGTAGTTAGTATAATTTTTGTAGTAGTTTTATGGTAAAATAAATTCTAGCTGAAATTCAGGGAAAATTTCTTGATAATGGTTATGGCGCGGGAGTCTCTATTCATTCAAGCCTATAGCACTTCTCTGAATCATACCAAGAATTGTAATATCGGTGTTTCCTTATCAAAAGCTATCAGGATAAAGTCAACTATATAAAACTCCATCGACAAGATTTTTCACATTCAGTAACAATCTTGCTCGTTCTTGCGTAAGCAGCGCTTGTAGTGCGTATTCCGCAAAAAACAGAATTATATTTAAATACATTGAATAATTGTCCAAAACGTATATTTCCGGTAGTAATCAAGAGCTTCTGGACAAGACTTCATCATCAGCATCAACATGAGCTACAAGTAAGTCTAGACCTTTAAGCCGTGGATGTAGAAAAGTTGAAGTGTAAAAAAAGTGAGCAGTCAGTTATCTTTTTATCTTAAGTGCGTCTTGTTGTGGTGCTAAAGAATATTCGAATTAAGTTAAAGTGCAGCTTAAAAAAAAGAGGACAACGTTCATGGCTGAATGCATCCTCAAAAATGCAGGGCGCTTGTTAAGAATTACTGTTGTGAACGGGGTATTAGTGTTAAGTGGAAGATACTTGTGATAATGAGCCTTAAACCCCTTTCCATGCTCGGCCTTGAGTGACTAAATAAAATTACATGAACGACTACCAAATTATGTGATAATATTTCTTTTTGCTGAAGTGATATTAGATAAGAGATAGATAAAATAAGGTGTTCGTGAATTTATTTTTGAGCAAACATTATTGGGGGGCCACATTAGTCAAACTGTGGTAATAATATAAATCTGAATCATTCAAAAGCACCATTTATAAATTTTTGTTTTGTGAAAACAGGAAGTACATTTCACCACTCATGCTATATCTTGCTTTGCGGCAATTGGTAGTAAAAAATAGTAGGGCGGGGACGTGATATCTTAGCTATTAAAATACCGTCAAACAAAGACGACTAAGTAACCAAACAATTAAAACAATCGTGCTTAAGTCGATGACTCAATTGGTGCAGTTTTATCAGATCAACAGTCAATGGAGCTACACCTATAGCTGGGCTGCACTTGACTGATTGTACAGTAGCACTCGAGAAATGAGGCAATTGTATACAATTGAAATTATGATTATGAATAAATATCGAGACTGTTGTTCAATCGTTATTGTAAATATTTATAATAAACAACATCTTTCAGATATTCGATATCAGTTGCATGTTAACATTTTAAGTGGATCGTCTGAAAGTAAGTGTAGTTCCCTTGCAAACACGTTCTACATGAAATCGTAATCTACAAAGCAGCGTTAGGGTAGGCTCAATTAACAAAAACCTTAATCAATTCAGTCGATCATCACATTGGGTATTGACACATTGGTTTGATTGATATACAGGTAGATAGATTAGTTTCTCGAAAATAGATAGGTGTAGCGGAAGACAGTGCCTCCACTTAAAAACTTAAAATACCAATGCAGTGCCTTTACGATATGATATAGATTAGTAAGTAATTTTTATATCGTTTTGTTTCGATTAAGTTAAGAGGAAAGGAATTTTCTCTACTATCGTAGAAATCGAAGCGTCTACTCCCAACCAGAGAAATGATCCTCCGCGTTTCCACAATTATTTTTTCTTCACAGTTATGTTTACTCTACACGTAATCCTATTTTTTGCCATTTGCCGAACTGACGTACTTGCAGGGTCAAACATAGTCCTCCATATGACGATGTCAGTAGCAAATAGATTTGCAGCGCAATAATGTTTGATGAAGTTTACACCTTGTATAACGACGGTCCGATTCCATTGTTCGTTTCAATTTATAGGCCCAATTACAATGAACGGATCTACGCGGATTGAAATGTCAATATAACGCACCGCAGCGGCTAGGAAACTGAACTGATTACAATTAACGGATCTGTTCGCGTTTAAACGTCAAAGTGTTTTGTGTATGTTTATAACCACTTTTCGTCTTACTATAAAATAATTTGTATTCTTTTACTTTTCCTATTAATTTTGTTCGCCAGAAAATATATTTTGAATTATATAAAAAAAAGAAAACAAAATTTAACTTGACTTGTTTACAAAAATGTTGACAGCCCAATCCAGCCGATTTCTAAACAAACGAAAACGAATCCGCCCAGATCCGATCAAATGCGCTTGTATCTGTTCATTGTAATCGTTCAAATGGAAAACGCTTGCTCGGAAAACCACTTTGACAGATCAATCCAATTCTGTTGCGCTCTCATCCGTTGGCAAATTGGTCCACAGCTTCCTTGGGACTTTTTAAGAAAATAATTTCGGAATAACAAAAAAAGACATGACCGCCGTGTTTTCCTTGTATCTCGGTTTCTATAGGTCGTACAACCCCGTGAGAAATTCTCTACAATTTTAATTCTTACAAAAATATTGACCCGATTAACCATTTTAAAGTTATTCAAGGTCAAAGTTATCCAAAATCACTTTTTGGCCAAAAAATCACTCAAAAATTGTTTTTTTTCGAAATTTCGATCAGTCAATACGAAACGTTATTAGAAGTTATTCAAGGTCAAAGCTTCCAAAAATCACTTTTCGGCCAAAAAATCACCCAACAATTTATTGATAGAATGAAAACACGGGAAAATCGCGATATCTCAAGCGGACATGTTTTTTTTGTGATTCCGAAATTGTTTTCTTAAAAAGTCCCAAGGAAACTGTGGACCAATTTTCAGCCATTTTGGAATTTTGTCTCCTTTCGTGCGTTTTTTTGCTAATTTGCCCGGGCTATTATTCCTACTATGATTATCGTAAAGTGCTTTCGTAAACATTTAAGATAACCTTCGAAAGGACAATACAGAGTCAAGTATTTTTAACTTTAATGAACAGAAACTTGACCAACAATGAGGTTGATTATCTTAAAGATATGAACGATTTTATTGTACAGACGATAGATAAGAATTTATGAAGAAAAAGAAAAGGTCTATTTAAAGAACGCAACGGCAAATGTACTCCAAAGAGATACTGGGCTGCAACTAAATTTAGTCCAGGAAAACTGTATTCCTTACAATGCATTCCTGGGAATTAAAGCGGGCAAGCTGCAATTTTGCATGGTTGTTTGGTACCACCAGGAAAGCGACTTTGAATTTGCACGGTTCTCACCCCCTTAACTTCGGTGCCATCTCGAATGAAAGCGTTGAATCGAATTTGAAGCATAAACTTGAAAAAAAATGTTTACAATTTTTTTTATTTTCAGTCGATTTAGGGATGGTTTCAACTCTTTTAGATTATCCCTTATCATAAAGTTTGGCTTGATTAGTATAAATCAACCACTTTCGCAAGTAAATATTGAAAAAAGTGTATATAATTGGATTATTTTTCATTATGATTGAAATTATCACGAAAAAACCCCTAAAACAGGGTGTTTTTTGTATTTTTAAGGGTGACGCCCATATTTTAGGACCGCGGAACCTCGATTTTCGTTATCAGCGACCCAAAAAACATGTTGGGTTTGATTTTCTTAACGGTGCTATGTTGAAACAGCCCCCCCCCAAGCGAAAATCCGATTCAACCCTTTGATTCAAGATGGCACAAAAGTTAAGGGGGTGAGAACCGTGCAAATTCAAAGTTAAGGAACCATTCAAGTATTACGTAAGCACCAAAGGGGGATAGGGGTCTTTGCTTTGCTTATTTTTGATGACATAGGGACAGGGGGGTCTGGATGGTGATTACGTCAGCAATAGTTATTTACTTACTTTTTCTGATTTTTTACCCTACTTGTCTATATCCTCAAAAGCAAAAAGTATCTTCAGGCATTCCCCGAAATGATTGATATTGCTTGCTACAGTGTTTTATTGTTAAGTTAGAAAGAACCGAAGTAGGGAAATTACGCGCGAGCTGTTCACTTGTCTAAACTTGTTTGGTCTCAGTTTGGTTCGGTTCGTTAGATATCATTGGATATGACGTGTATATGCATATGATATGACTCATAACTCCAAAAGTTCGTAAGATAGAACCGTCGTTTTTACCATCGTAGATAGGTGGAGGAATTCTGCGTTCATTGGAAATAGGTTATACTGTTACAAAAATACAGGGTGATATGTAAAACTCTATCTTTGTACAGTTCTCACCGTATTACTCAGAACGGACAAAGATTTCGAACTAGGTGAAATAGTAACTTCAACTCAAAAAAACGACAACGTATTGGACATAGTTATTGGAATTGGGTACCAAAATTTGCATTCTCCTTTCTTTATAGTCGATAAATTCCTTATTTCTAGACTCATGAAAAACAATAAAGAAACCTGAACAGATTTAAAAAAAATATATACCAATGTTTACGTAAGCATACGAGGGGGAGTAAGAGCTTTGCTTACTTTTGCTGACAAGGGGAGGGGGGGGGGCTTAAAAATTACTAAAATTCTGCTTGCGTAATACTTGAATGGCCCCTTAAGCTTTCCTGGTGGTACCAAACACCCATGTGGTTCATTATTATTTATATGCATAGTTTGTCTGCTCGTTCCTCACTACATTCTATTCAATTCTGCACTCATTCATATCTGTCAAAAGCCGAAGCATACGCCTTGTGGTTCATTTCCTCCACGGCTACGTATTAGATCCAAGAGTAATATATTAAAAGAAAATATATAAAAAATAATTTTTGAAAACCTGTTTGAAAAATACTTAAACCTTATTTTTTTAAACAGTTATTCTTGGTCTTGGTCAAGTGGATCCAACTGTGGTGCTAGGCGTCAATGCACCAGAACTGTCACAACTTATACATCAGATGGACGTCAAATAACAACTACATATCGAAATGGGGTAAGTTTTTACATTACTCTTTCATATCTCAACAACTATAAATTGGTGTATGTATTTAACTAACAGCAACCTGTGGTATATCCGTCACAAACTTCTTGCGGAGGCGGGTTAGCCACAACTATTACTGCTACACCATCTCCTCCACAAACATCTTCTGCAGCTATAGAAAGTACTCCGCAACAAGATGGCGACTTCACAAAATTCGAACTAGAGTGCCTAGACGAGCATAATAAGATGCGTGCCAAACATGGATGTCCGCCACTGAAGCTTAGCAGAAGTATATGCAACTACTCACAGGAATGGGCGAATGTAAGTTCCACTTAATCTTCGAAATTTTTGAATGCTGTTACTAATACGTTTTTTTTGCACAGTATTTGGTTAGCAGAAACGTTCTACAGCATAGAACCAACAACAGGTATGGAGAAAATCTGTATATGAGCGGCGGCATGTATGTTGATGGAAGAACAGCAGTTAAGGCCTGGTATGATGAGATAAAGAGCTATAGATTTGGATATGGTGGATTCTCAATGGCTACTGGACATTTTACACAAGTCGTTTGGAAGAATAGTAGGCAGCTTGGTATTGCATATGCTAAAAGAGGAAACTCAACTTATGTTGTTGCCAATTATGATCCACCAGGAAATTATACTAATCAATTTCAACAGAATGTTCCACCACCATCTCGTTAGAGTTTAAGAATCTGCCTTTTTATGAGGCAGAAAGTATTATTTGTAATAATAATTATTTTCATTTAGTTTTATTGATTTTATTTAATTACATTTTTTTGTATCCTAGTTTTAAAATTTTATATATATTCTTGAAAGGTAAAGTGAAAGTTTTATAAAAATATTTACAGAAATATACGTACATATATTATTTGCAGCTTGTGAGTTTTTTAAATTAAGATATTTTGTATTATTTTTTGGTAATATATTCTGATATTCAACTGACCAACCGACGACGGGCGTACTTAATGCCCGGGGTTACAGCTGGGCCACCCTACCCGATAGGGAATGCGGTACTCCAGGGGCCATATTTGGTTTCTCGAGTCGATATCGACTTCTGTCGATAATGAAAATTGGCATTTGGCAACACGATATCGACAACGTTATCGTCTCTTTAAGTGTCGATCAAGACGTTTGACGTTTATTAAAAAGCTAAATTTAGAAAATCGAGAAGCTTTTTTTGTCGAGTCGATCCATCGACTCGAGAAACCAAATACAGCCCCTGGTAGAGGATTTGTGCGCTGGGGTAACTACTGCACCCTGTAAAAACACATCAGAGTTAAGCAAACAAAAGTAAAGCCTCAGAACGGACGGGAAAACGGCGATACTCGCGATACAAAATATTTGATGGATAGGAGGCGGGGCATTTGATCTTGGTAACCATAGAATATTCTACAGCTGATGAAGGAAGCATCACTAAGGCGTAGGGCTCATAATACCCAAGTCCATTATACATAATGTTATGGAATTCAAGCCAATAAGGGAACGACTATGTTCAATATGACTCCGAACAAAATTCTTCACACTATCAATCATAAACGCACATGCAGAAACTAAAGATAAAGGAGACACGACCAAAGACACTTTCTAGAATAACTTTGAGCATGTATATGATACGCTTGCAATTTGGAAGAGAGAGCTTGCACAGACCGACCATTAGAAATTAAAGTCTCCACTAAACATCAAACAATAACGGACAACGTGTTATTGACTTTGCAATGAGCAAATATATATGTTCGTCAGTTCAACATATTTCCCAAGACATTCATAAACACATATGGTCTAATATCTAAAGATACTGTTATCAAATAGACCATACACCCATAGACAAAAAGGCAGTATCCTCCAAGTAAGATTCTATAGATGTGATAATTATAAATCAGACAACTTCCTAGTAAGAGCTGGGTTCAGATGTTGCTCCAGTCAAGTAAAAAGAAGTAAAAAACAAAAAATTTGACGTTAATTGTCTCCAGGAACAGACGGTATTGCAGAGATATCACACAAACCTAGTAGAAAGGATAGGTCAAAACAGAAATTATGCAAATACAATTTAGGGAAAATAGCAAAAACAGTACTGCCAGATGTCACGAAGGAAATTGTAGGTTACAAACGCACAGGCAGAGCAAGCAAATGGTACGACGAGGAATGTAAAGTAGCTGTAGAGGCCAGAAATAAAACTAGGAAAATATACATAGACTGAGACAAGGAGCAAGAAACTGAAATATGAGGAAACGAGAAGAATAGCAAAAAACAATTGTAGGAAGAAGAAAAGACAACTCCTAAACAACCTCGGTAGTAGGTATAGGGAGTGAGGCGCCTGGCTATCATCCCAGAGGTCCCGGGTTCGAATCCCAGCAGCAGCACGGTCCTTCGCCTTTCCCACATTCCTCATTCCCCCTGTCATAGCCTTCCGCTAGCACTGGCCCGCTCCACCAGCGCATGTCATCGGTTGGGTGATGGGATTCAACTCGTTTCAGGAGACATAACACTCCTTGACCCGATGCCAGAGCCGAGATGGAAATAGTTGGGAGTAGGTGGTTGTGGCAGCTCCTTCCTTCACTTCTCTCTTTCCCTTCACTATCTATCGACTAGAGCTTGCTGTTCGACATGGCCCTCTATACGAAAAAAATAGATTGTCGACAGTACAAAGGGATTTCCCTGAGCTCTTCTAGTCTTCCATATAAAAAAAACTACATTTTGAGGGCAGAAAGAAAAAAAGAAAGTCAAGTTCTTCAAAAAAGACTTTAAATCCTTTTCCGATAGAACAAAAGAAGCCACTATTCACAGGCAGCGAAGACCTAAAGAAAAGGTGGAATTTTTTAGTGGGCTGCTGAACGTAAAGAAATACACTTATCAGAACCCCGTCTACAGAGAAATAAACGTACCAACCCTGGGCTGTATATACAAAGCTTAGAATATAGAACTACAGGAATGGCCCTCGCAGAATTTTAGCGTAGTGAAATCCAAACTGCACACTTCATTGTTCTTTTCTTCACTGAAAGTTCACTCGTAACAACTTCAATTACACTAAAAGCAAATCCTTTAAACTTTCTTTCTTTTTTGATATTAGTTTTTTAAAAAACTGTATAAATAAATTTTATAGAAAAACTCGTTTTAAAGAAAATGCGGCGGGAAAATTTGACAGTCAACTAAGAAGCAATTATACCAATTTGACAGTCGTCTGATAGCAGATTTCACTACGCTCCCATACACGGATTTTATACTTGAGGGCCTTTCCTGTAGTTCTATATTCTAAGATACAAAGTGTCGTACGATCCTTAATAAACAACAAATCCCCGGGAATTGATTACATCCCAGCAGAGTTGATCAAGCAAGAAGGCTACCAACTGCTGTCCTCCTGTCAGCAGATTGTAAGTGAACCGAAAACGCAAATTGAGTTTCAAGAAAATTTCAAGTCAAGAACTAAAGAAAGCATGTAAACGGAATGAAGGATACCAAAAAACTAGTATTTGGGTATATACTAGGTGATAGACTAGTAGGTATACCGAGAAAGAGATCGAAGGACGCTGTAACAGCAGGTAAGACCCAGGGAACCGTAACTGGAAACAAACCGCTAAAAGCCGTACAAACTCGAGGAAATCTTTAAAGGAGGCCAAGGCTCAATATGGGCTGTAGCGCCATAGGGGACGGATGGATGTATGTATATTAAAATCGGTCTGTATAGTTTGATGATATATAATTTCTATACCTAATATGCTATAAAGAACATTTATTAGGGTTCGGTAAATTAAAGTTAAAATTAATATGGCCGAGAGTGTACATTTTCTTCTTACGCCGGAAACTATGCAATTTCAATAAGGAAAAAAACTAGCTTCAACTGTTATACAATTTTTGAAATATTACGAAAATTGATTAGAATATAAAATTTTTGAAAAAAAACACTTCATCCGAGTGACCCCAGACGCGACATTCTCAAAATTAGTAAAAGTCATAAAACTTTTAACGTGAAATCATTTTATTTATTATTAATTTAAATTAAAGTAAATCCGAATATTTGTTGATAAACATGATGAAATATTTTTATGCAAGATGCATATCCTGCCAGAATATTGGGTTAGTGCGTTCGAGCAAGACTGCCTGGAAGCGCATAATCAATACCGCGAATTGCACGGATGTACGCCGCTAGTACTTAGCCCCTATATGTGTCAGGAAGCAGCGACCTGGGCGGAGGTATGACATTGTTAAATCATTAAAAGTTCGATAAATTTAAGGTCTCAGAAAAAAATATTGCTTTACTATCTTAAAGGAGTGCGCGAAGGAAGAATTTTCAAAGTACAACATATCAACCAAATATGGACAGAATGTTCATAAATCTACTAAGGAAGATTTCTGTGGAACCGATCCTGTTGACGCTTGGTACGCAGATGGTAGACATTATCGGTACAGTGAACCAGGGTACTCATACCGATCGCGGCACTTTACTCAGGTGATATGGGAGAGCTGCGTTTACTTAGGTGTCGGTGTTAAGCGCAATTTTGACACATACTATGTTTGTGCATACTATAGTCCACCTGGCAATATCTTTGGCGGATATCGGGATAACGTTAAGCCTATACCAAGAACGTACCAGGAAATTTACTTACCCGTTATTTTAGCGGCTTTTGAAAATTTCTTTTTAAATGAGTTTCTAAAATTATTTTTGCAGTTTTGTAATGATATTTATGATTTTTCATGGCCTGATTTATTTTAATGCAGTTGTTTATTTTAATTCAATGTTATGTATGAGTATAGATAAAATGAAGAAGCTGATTATTGCATGAAACCAAACATGTCGTTCTTCATGTCGAATACTTCAACGAATAACATGTGCTTGTCAACCATATTATCGATTGCTTCATGTACCTGTGGCTGTGCATTAAAAGGTTTTTCGAATATTAAAATTCTATCTCTCAAATAGTCAGTCAAAAAGACTGAATGGGAATGATAACGATATTGGATGAACGGAATGAAAAATTGCATATAACCGGCGATATTCTTTAGCAGATCTCCATCTAAATACTAACCGCATTAACTCCTGCTTGACTTTGCTGTTTGAAAGAGAATCGGCAAATCCTGAGTATCTACGTTCATTTACGCTTTGTATTTTATAATAAAATTATTTTTTCTATTACATAAATATCATAAATTACTTTAAGCAAGGTTGCATTTATAAAAAGAAACTCAAAAACTTTGTTGCAGGTTTGGTCCCTTCGAAAGTAGCAGCGAAAAAGGAAGTCGCCTTTTCTTTCCTGTCCATTTCCATATAGTCCAGGAGGGATAGAAAAAAGTTGAAATAAATCTACCTTGCGATTTTTGGACGCTATAATTAAGAGAAAAATCGTAGAAATTCAATGAATGTATTTTGGAAAAAATCGGTCCAAGAGAACAGGTGGAACAAAGCTAATAATGGTAGCGAAAACACGTTTTTCAACGTTTTAGGAACGAAAAAATTTTGTTTTTGAAAAACAAAAATAGTACGTAATAGCGCTTAAAAAGACGAAAATTATGAGTTTTGCACAATTGAAATCGGTCAACAGGTTTTTGCAAAAAAAATAAAAACCGCGAAAAATTGCCATTTTTTGACATTTAATTACAGGGACTGTAATTATCGTAGAACCTTGTTTCAGGGCTGAAATTGTGGCTTCTGTTAGTGCCTACCTACAATAAAAGTTTCTTGCAAAAATAATTATAACTTTTCGCGTAAATCTCAAATATGTAAAAACAGCCGTTTCAGGAAAAAAGTTTGAACAAGGCCCACGGTGGTGCTAGAGTTATTTTGAAAAGCCTTATTTATTCTCGAAGAGTTCCTCTACCAACTCATTTTCATGAAAAGTTAATGAGGTTCGATTTAATACCTCATAAACGCGTTTGAAAACAGGCACTTTTCTTGATTTTCAGAAAAAACACCTTTAGGCGAAGGGGAAGTGGAATATAATACGAAGTGGAAATAAGACGAAAATATATAATAAAACTTTTCGATATCGCGCTTAGTTTTCGAGATATTGTGGGAATTTTCACCACCAGTATTGCTTACGTGTTGTAAAACCGGTTTTTTAAGCGAGAGGAGCAAAGTGGAAAGAGCGAAGTGTTGTAACATTTTCAACACAAAATTTTTGCCGTGAAAACTAACACATGCACAATGAGCTTTGTTACTTTTTATCTTCTTCTTTCTTGGCTGTGAATGTTCTGACTAGGACAACCAACACCTACCCGGTGCCCTGGTTCCACAGTCTTGTTCAATTGTGCGGTGTCCCAACCTAGAAAGAAGGACGTCGGACCGCTTCGTTTTCGCTAGAACTTCAGAAAACGGGACTAAATAAAACTCGGACCTTTAATAAGAATATAAAGCGTCTTTATTCCACGGCTTTCACAGTGAAGTTTACCAGATTTTTATGTTTATCATTCGTATACGGCCCTTCGAAGTATGTAGACCTACCTGATTGTGGAAAAAATATTGAAATATAAAGAAAACTTTGAATTGTCACTTGTCAAGCAGATATTCAAATCAATTTTTCAATTTATTTAATTCGTATCGGTAAACATGGTTTAACAACATGAACGTGACTACTCGTGTAGATACTGCCATTGACACTTGAAGTTGACTTTTTGAGGTATTTCCCAAAGGTTTAACGTTATATCACAGCTGGGATTTCCGTGGCACCGATATTTTAATTATGAATTTCAATAAAACACCCCAAAATGAGACGAAAATGTTAAATAACTTTTTTCGATATCTCGCCACGATTTGGAGATATCGATACTTGAAGTTTTAGCTATTTTCAAAAACATTCTCGGCGTTAATCGGAGCGGGTATAAAAAAATTAACCAGTGAACTTTCTGGCAACATCAAGAACCATAATCTGTAAACCTTTCTGAGATAAAAACAATTGTTAAAAGGCGGTCTTCACATTTTGCACACGCTTCGCTCCAGCTCCCAGTCTATACCTATTAGTATTTTTTGGTAACGATTAACGCTGTAGAATGTTTTTGAAAATAGCTAAAACTTCAAGTATCGATATCTCCAAATCGTGGCGAGCAGATATCGAAAAAGTTATTTAACATTTTCGTCTTATTTTGGGGTGTTTTATCGAAATTCATAATTAAAATATCGGTGTCACGGAAATCCTAGCTGTGATATAACGTCAAACCTTGGGAAATACCTCAAAAAGTCAACTTCAAGTGTCAATATCTCGAAAACTAAGCGTGATATCGAAAAATTTTATTATATATTTTCGTCTTATTTTGTGGCGCTTCATTAAAATTCATCGTCAAAAAGCGGGCCACGGAAGCCGTAGAGGTCCCAATAAAAAAAGAGGTGGTAAAAAAATTGGACCCAAAAATGGATCGGCAGCATCCGAATTATTCTTCATTGAGCTATTCTCAACTGAAATCTGTCGACAGAATGCGGTCCTCATGTTTTGCACGCTCAATTCCGCCCAGCGCCTGCACTATAATCTCACAAATCCCACTTTGATTTGTTCGTGTGTTTAACATTAAAACAACTGTCAGAGAGTTGTTTTTCTTCTTCTTAACTATCTCTAACCATGCTCCCGAACAGGGTTAAAATATAACTAGACCATGGTTAACCGCTGGAGTTTTTGAACGTCAAAAAGTTATGGTCGGGGTTATGTTGTAGTTAACCACCGAGTTTATGAAAGACAAAAGATTGCCATAGTTAACGATAGTTAAGCATAGTAAGGTTTTTGAACGTGCTCCTGTTCAACTATTAGCACCCATAAAATACATGCCGTGTTGTCACTGAATGCCTCTATTGGTGTTCCTCTCCGAGCTTTAACATATCTGATCACTATAATACAAGAGCTTTGCATTTTGGATGGTCATTTCTGGTCACCTGATTTGTTTTGTTATTGATAGCTTTGATATAGCTAATAATCGAAACAAGAGTCAGACGCCAGTATCGTGGTGGGGCTGGTCGTGGGAAAATGAAGAACTTGTAAAAAAATAATTTCCAAAAGTGATTTCTGGCCGCTTGAAAATTTGCACAGTGATTGTTTAAGTGATAATAATAATAATAAAAAAAGTCAGCTGCATACCTAGTGGGGGATTATACGTCAGTCGCTTGTATAAACCTGTCAAAAAAAGAATTATGTAAAGTCGTGTGAAATTCAATGAAACTTATATATCGAATTTCTTATACAGGGTGCATCATGAGGAGGGTCAAAGCGGCCTGCTGTGGATTGCTTATGAATATACCAACAACAAATCGTATGGGTGGGGGGGGGGGGGAATCGTAACGGTTTAGCAGCTAAGGCGTTTTGAAGTTTTTTTTTTAGAGTTTTACATATCATCCTGTATTTTTGTAACCCTTTGACGTATTTTCATGAATAAGGTATCAGTGCACGCAGAATACTCCCACCTATCTAAAACTCCCGGACTATTAGAGAAGTAAGCCGTCACTACTGCCAAGGTGATCCCAAACAATTTGTCCCAGTAGCATGGGCCATGTGTCTCCTTCTTTTACCTATTCTGGCATCTTTGCTTCCCTGCCGAACTCTCGCACTGCTGCAGTAGTTCAGCGCACCAGATGTGCTCAGATCAGGGTTGTTACCCATTTAGAGGGTGTTGAAACTGGCGCTGTCATTCGCTTGTTATGTCCAGAAACCTGGGGAAGATAAGCCTGGTAGCATTAGATCTACAACTATAATCTTCTGTTATTTTAAATAATGAATTTATTTGTCCCATAAAAGTCCCACCAGAATAGCAGGAAGAGAAATTTCATCCTGAAAGAGCCTCCATGTCCGGATAAAGTAACTATAAAACTGAGGACGCCTGAAACACAGAGGAGATCGTTGGTGACAGTCCAAAACTGCTCATTTCCTGGACACAACGTCATTTACAATCTGGCAGGCGTTGAAGAGTGTGTGGGCTCTGTGCTTTTCCTAATATATTCGTTAGGGGTCATCCATAAATTACGTGAGGAGGTGCGATAAGTTTTACGACAACGCATGCTCGAGCTCGGGTCAGGTAGCCTGCTGAAGACCCTTGTCACCCGAGGGATCATAAATCTTAAAAAGGTAATCTGTGCAATTCGAGGCCACCCGGGCGAACAAAGCGGCACATGCCAATGGTTGACCGTTTTAAGTTTTTTGACTGAACCGTGTTCATTACACTAAACTACAACTAATTTCAATTTCAGACACTTCAAAAGCACATGCATGTCATACTTTTTTGATAGCAAAATGAAGGTTTCCTTGCAAAAAGGCAAAATGTCCTACGAATATTTATATTTTTTAACCATTCGTCAATGTGGATTTTCAAAAATGAATTTTTTCTCTTAGTTTATTAAACATTTTTAAAATATTTTTTTGGTTCTGAATGAGTTCAAATAGTAGCACAACCTGACATAATCATAAATAGTTGATGTGATCAGTTCAGAGACCTAAACAGTTTTTTGCGTTTTCTGAACAATTTTCAAAATTGGACGTGTGCCGTTTTGTTCGCGCACTCCTCAAATAATTTAAGGGAGTGAGTTCAAATTTCATGGACCCAAGATGATTAAGTTTGTATCTTTCATTAATATAATTAATTAGAGATGCGCCGAATATGGGTTCAACCGAATACGAATATTCGGCCGAATATTCGGTCAAAAATGTACCGAACCGAACATTCGGCCGAATTATTCGGTTCATTTTTGAGCTCTGTAGAAATGTAGTTTGATAGCGATGAGGGAAGAGGAATTTAAGGCTTCTAGTAAGAAAACCATTAACAATAAGAGATAAATCAAATCCTGCTGCTCGGTTTGACGTAACCGAACATTTCATTTTTTCTTAATAATTTAATAGATTTATTTCTCGTCAGATTTAGACAATATTTCAGAAACAAGGCAATGCTTGTATTTCTTCTTGAATATTTTTGAGGGAGAACTTTGTCCCTTGGTAATAAAATTTCCTTCGACGTCTGAAGAGATGGTGGACCTAACCCACACAGCATCAGGGAACATACCGTCCATTTTCTAGTAAACTCTGCTTTACTTTGGCTATATTACGCCGAACATGCCGAATACGAATATTCGGCAGAACATTCGCGCATCTCTATAATTAATCGTTTTTTGTTTTGTTAATTTTTCTCAATTGTTTGATTTCGCCGCCTGATTGTAAGAACTAGGTAACTCCAAATTTTGTGATGTTGAGTTATCTATAGTTTCATGTAGTCAATATCAAGCAGTATTTAATGCAAAGATCCGGCAACTTGTTTAAGCAAACTAGCAACATCTATTAGACAATGTAAAAATTGGACAAATGAAAATACCGCACTTATTATCATGTTACTGATAGGTAACTGGAGAAATTTATTTTTTACAGAATTCTGAGTTACCTAGTTCTTGCAATCAGGCGGCGATTTGATGTTGATTTCGTTAAAAAATAATTTAAACTAATTTGGGAACTGCTGCTTCAATTTAATAACTGCTAGATGTAAAATTGCAAAATATATGACGTCACACGTCATAAATGTGACCACCTGTGGCAAGGACGGGGGAGAGGTCAAAAAATCATGAAATTCGTGTGATGTAATTTATGGATGGCCTCTAAGAAACCGTTATCCCTGTAAGGAATCATGAGATTGACTTCCAAAGGATAGGCAGAATGACGTGCTAAATGGTAATCGACAGGTATTGTAGTTTATGTTGGGTGCATGCCGAGTTGGTGCTGGGATGATTTTGTGATACTGTTCTTGAACACAAATTATGTTTTTTTTAAATAAATCCAACGCAATCAAGTACAGAATAAACCCCTTATTTCGTAAATTTCTACATGCTAACCCCTGAAATGGTTCTCTACTATGAAAAAATAATTCTCCAAAAAATTTCATTTCAATTGTTTGAAGTTAACCCGTGCCGAAAACGCGGTATTTATGAGAAAACTTTTATTAATCAACATTTTTGATTTGCTTCAAATTTATTTTACGCAGTCCCTATACAAAATCAGCGGACACGTACTTTTTCTATTTTTTCCAGTCAATATTTTCAAAAAAATGGGTGGGGGGATAAAGTTTACGTCACTCGCCGATTATGCCCTTTTTCAAATCGCTATTACTCCGATTCTATTCATCGTATCGAGTTAAATGAGGTATTATTTTAAATATAATGAAGAGATCTTTATTAATAGTTGTAAAAAAAATTTCAATTTAGTATTTGTTATTAACAATACAATACAAACACAAAACAAAAAAAAACATTTTCTCAGCGTTTTCGGCACGGGTAAGAATGTACCAATTCAGCTGAAATTTTTATAGGATTTTTCTTTCGGTATAGAGAACCATATAAATAAGGGCCACTCTAGTATTTACACTATAAATACGCATAATAGTGTAAATACTAGAAAATTTTTAAAGTTTGAAAAATCTCACGTGCGATTGAGGGGGGGGAGGGGGTCGAGCCAAATCTCACGACATCTCACCAAGGGGGGGGGGGGGGGGTCGAAAAATCGCCAAAAACGCTTCACGTAATTTATGGATGCCCCCTTATCTTCATTTCCGCTGGACGGACATTAACAAAAGGTAGGGGCCTCTGCCACTCAGGCATTAAAGCGCCCAATTCAGATCCCAGAGATCTGTGGTTTGATTTTTTGCGGTTCTATTATACAAGATGGAGCAAAATAATGTCATAATGGGAATGTGTCATATTTTTTGTAAATAACGTCAAATGTCGTTATGCTGTGACATTTATGTTGTAGACAGAGAATTAGAGCTCAAACAGAACCAATCCGTTCCGTCCGCTCCGAACGTTTTTTCTTCTTTTTCTTTGCCGTTCCGTCCACTTGATTGTGGCTACTGCTCTGTTCGTCTCATGGAGAGCTTATGGAAATGTCAAATTTCCAACTTTTAAAAACGGACGGAAGGGATTGGTTCTGTTTGAGCCCTAGAGTTAAAGCACATTCACATTATGGGTGCGGTCAAAAAGTCAGCTAAATGCGCAGTCACTTGATGTTGAATGCCGAAAATGCACAGCTGATTTGCAGTCACTGTCAAATTAAACCAAACGCGTGCAATTTGTTTACAGTGGTTTATGCTCATTGGACGACTAAATGCGCACTGGAATGCGCATTTAGCTGACTTTTTAACCGCACCCTATGACATTACTTTTGCAATAATTATGGCACATTCACATTATGACATTACTATTTGCAACCGATAATAATCATGACCCCCCTTCCATGTATTAACAATTAAAATAGCTCTCACATAAAATAACTTGAAGGAACTTAAACAAAAATAAAAAGATAAGACTTGTTTACTACCTGAACGTTATCTTAATTAACGCTTGATCCCTCTGGAAGCAAAAACACCGGAACGCCTCAGGTGAAGAGACTTTTTTGAACGTTTTTTCCTCAAATTCCCTTAAATTACTTAATTTTTCCTCAAAAGCAAGAAACATTTTCAGCTAATAACATTTTTCATTGTTTTTATTATCATCGGAATTTATTTTTAGCGCCATTCACTTTATGTTTGCCACTTCAAAAAAATCCAAGCCTGATACGAAACGGCAACGAATTGATTTTTCTAAGCCCCCATATTGCCCCCTTACTGCTATTGGTTTTTTTTCAAATAGGTGTACAGCGTGGGTGCTTTGAATGCTTTGGAAGAACACGGAAGAAATTCCCAGAGATTAGAAGATTAGCTAATCACAGTAGCAACATTAATTGCAAAAGACACGGCAGCTTTGTTGAAAAGCGGCACAGCAGTGAACGCAGCTCGGGGGTTATTCGCCCCTAGTCAGAGTGCACCCCTTACTGATATGAAAATATCCCGTCACCCAATGCCACCCTTGAATTATTTAGACACTTACTTGTTGGGGAAGGCTACGGTGGAGAAGCGCTTAGTTGCCGCCCCTCGCTTCCATTATCGCATAAATAATTCCTTTGTGTTGCTCAATGCAGGCATTCACTAGAGTTCAAGTCGTCTACACTAGTAATCACTGCAGCTGCACCACGGCTGCAGGAAGTGCAACACTCGATTAGCGTTGGGCTGCTGTTGACCTGAATTTCGGGACTGTGCTTCCTCCAATTATGGAATTGGTGCTAATTTAATTGCCATCTGCCGGCCGTAACAAAGCAACTGGTACGAAAGTTCCGCAACACTTGTAGAGACCCGCTCCCAGTCCCGCCGAGTCGTGGTGGGTGTAGAGGTGCTAAAGAACCCGGAGCCTAGCCCAATGCCAAGGACCTTCGATCCAACAAATTCTGAACACCGTAGAAGGAACTAGACCAGCCGGTGTCAGTGTCAGAAGAGGTGAGGTCAGAAGAAAAGTTTAGCGTGGAGCACGTTTCCACTATTTATCATCGATTTTCTGCGGTTTTTAGATACATAATTACACGGGGAACATATGGAGAAGCGCCGCTGGGCGGACGTGGACGCCGAAATCTTAACCCAGCGAATGGCAGGGGTCTTCCAGCCGTGAGTGATTGTTTGAGGTGTAGTTTCGCCACTTAATCATATTTTAAGAGATTGATTTGACACCATTCTCAGAGCGGAGGGCAAAAAAAAAACACTGACCTAGTCTAGAGTGCGTGTGTTTTTGGTGGAGTAAGGTGGAACAAACATGGGTGAAGACATTAGAACAACATGATTCGCCGATGAGTGACAGATGTGGCTTTTATGTCATTTTGGATGTTAAGAGACTCATCATCAGCTAATGCCATCTTTGAGGGGATTTGACTAGTTTTGGAACAGGATTGCGCTAGTTTGCATCTAATGCCAAACTGTGCAAAATTTTTTTAAATTCCAATAATACAAACATAACCAAACCAGTTTCGTTGAAATTCTGAAGTCCAGTAAAAGTATCAGCGCTAGTTTGGCTTTTAAGGATGTTAAAGAATCCTAAAATGCGGTAAAGAAAGCATTGATACACATGTTCTTTTCGTAGACTACATAAACTCTTTTGGTCTGCGACAAGGAGATGTGATCTCATCAATATTTTTTAGTTTATCAGCAATAATGAGAGAAGCAGTACTAAATGGAGCACATAGCATCTTTTCAAGAAACATCCAAATACTTCTGAAACCGTTGGCGATTTTTGATGAAATTTTCACCCCCACTCCCTGCCCACCATCTATAATCTATAGCCGCTGCAAAAATATTGATATTATTAACTTAATTATATTACTTCTTCTTCTTCTTTAACAACTCTACAAGCGGGATCCGGTCTTGGACTCTCGCAACTGTTCTCTCCAACGGCCCCGATTCTGCGCCGATGTCATTCAGTTTGGCTACCCTAAGCTCTGAGCGTTGGGTCTCCCTCGCGGAGGTTGGGTCTCCCTCGCTGTCGCACCCCATAGGTATTATATTACTAATATTGCTTAAAATCATATTGGGGCTTATCGTGGTAAACGTACGTTTAACGAAACGCGCCGTTTTCACGTTTCACTTCACCATAAATGGGAATCGTAGTAAACGCGTGAATGCAGTTATGTTCGAATCTTTTCGAAATCAGCTGACATTTGTCAAAAGCAATTTAATCACGTCTGATTTCGTCAAAGTCTATAAATTTTCAATTATTGCGTATCAATTATTATGAATTCTGTGGGTTTTTATGAAGAAGGTGTGGAAATTAGAAAAAGAATTGCAAATCCTTTTCGTTGATTAATAAAAACAATTATTATTTCATGTCTTAATTGTTTTCTAAAAATATAGGTGCATTTTTCAAAAAAAAGTCTGCAAAAAGCATTAACATTCCTTCGTGGAGTGTAAAATATATCTCTTAATTAATAAACAATTTTATTTATTTGTAAAAATATACTTTTAATTTCATCAAAAATTTCCGCTTAAATAAATTTGCATTCAAATATGTTCTTAAAGAATACCTCCATGGCGAAATTAAAAAAAAATGAATTAAAAATGAAACTATTAACAACATATTTCCAAATTTAAGTCAAAACATGCTAGGAGACGTACAGCTGCCGCCAACAAAAGTTCACGTTTCACAAACATACAACTGCCGCCGCACGTTTTGAACGGTACCGAAAAAACAATTTCGAAATTAGCGTTTGCCGTTTTCCCCTGCTGCATTTACAACGATACCAAAATTGAACGTTTCACGTTTCGTTCGCGTTTACGTTTTGGGCGTTAAGCCCCAAAATTGCTTATGTCTCGGGAACCGTTGGTCGTAGGTAATTTTTGATGAAACTTCACACCCTTAAGAACCACCGAGAACACCATCTAGAATCCATAGCAATTTGAAAAAAATAATGCTTATATCTTGGAAACTGGTGAAATTTGGCTTCCTCCAACTTATGTACATAACATCCCAAGATAGCGAAGTTTACCTGCATATTACCACAAGATCATAGCCAAGACACAGTGAAGTTCAACTAGAGATTCCCCACAACATCCAATCCAAGACCCGCCACTGCGAAGTTGAACTACAGATTCGTCCCCAGCGTAAGCTCACGCAGCATTAAGGTCATCCAAGACAGATCCACGAATTGGAACCTGCATCAAATTCCCCCACAAGATCCCACTCAAGACCAACGGCTCCATAGCATGACAGCCTACACGAGACACACTAACCCAACCCAGCAAAGTTCAACTAATTTAACACAGGTGGCGTTCACATTAAAAGCTTATCACACAGGTTCTTGCCCCGGATAAAGCTCACACGCGGGCTCGCAACCGATGACGTCATTGAGCCAGGAGCACTTTTGCTATACTACTATGTTATCCATTCAGAGCAGCGTTTGATATATACCAAACTTTAATATTTTAGCAATTAGAATATGATGGTCTACTCTATTAAAGGCCTTGCTGAATCTGAAGGATGCCCCTCTCTACTTATCCACTAAATGCTTTTCAGAAGCCTTTTGGATTGGGTTAAGGTAGGATAGACTTAGTCTTAGGATAGGATATAGCTCTAGACTTTACTTTAGTAATAGAGTTCGATTTAAGTAAGTTAATGGCGCGAGTTTCTTGCTAACTGCAGTTCGTGGAAGCTAGTCGCCTGGACGGAGTTCGGAGACCGAGGCAGTTCTCCGCCGAGATAGTCGCTTATTATTATGATAGCTTCTAAGATTATTAACTCATAATTCCCTTTATAGCCAGGACAGACAGCGCTCTTAAATTCTCAAGTAACGCTAATCATTGTCAACTGCAGTGTGCGTCGCCCTGAGTTGTTAATTAATACCCAATTTTTTGATGATTAACATCAAGCTAAATCATCAAAATATTTTGATGATTAGCGAGTTAATCGAGTTCGTTACAGCGGTTCTCTTAGTTTTTCATTTTCTCATAGATGGCGAACCATGCAGATGTTTAATGTTTATGTTTAATATTATACATTTTTTGTCTCCTTAATGCGAAACTTTTTAAAATAAAATGTTTTATATACACTTCTTTGCGTAGTGCGTATTTTTTCTTGTTGTTGTTCTGTACTCCTATGTTTATTGCATTTTTAAAATTTCAAAGTTTTCACTGTCAAAAAACATATGTTCATCAAAGAGTTCCAATGTCATGCAGATAGTGTCTGTCACCTTATTAATGCACATTACCGCCTAATGTCGATTTAGCAAATGTACATTAAGAGCGTGGTCTGTCCTGGATATTACAGACAACGCTCTTAATGGACATTACACATTGAGAATTTAGCGCTTAAGAAATGTTTGGGTACAAAATATAATTCAAAAGTTCTCAAATTTCAAGAATACAAAACTATGAGAATTTTGATTGAAGAATATATTTTAGCTACATTTTCTTGGAATATCTTGTGCTCGAATGCCCATTAACAGCGCTGCCTGTATAGGGCGTAGGCAAGTGGCGTGATCTCCTATGAACTCTTGGTATTGCTTTAACCCCAGTCTATGAAAGCCCGACATCTGGAAGGGGGTCACTTGAGGCAGTCCCTCCGCTGTCCCAAGCTCAATATCAGTTCTTTTAGTTAGCCAATTATGTAGGTTAAGATAGTTTAGAAAATTGTATAAAATAAACATGTATATATGTATGTATGTTTATTTACGTATATATGTTTATTTTATACAATTTTTATACATTTAGTTAAGTTTATATTAGGATAGCTATTAACTTTAATAAATGCATTCAAAAAAAAAACAAGGCACCCACCGCCGTTCCAGAGGTCCATGGTTCGAATCCGGTTCGCGTCACTCTATGATAGAACCGTTGAAAGTATAAAGGGCCTTTAGCGCTGGTCATTCAGTTTAAAAAAAACTCTCATATCGATGATAAACTACAAAAAACTAATCTATGAATATTACCAAATTGTATGTAGTAGGTCAAGTCTTTAATAAGACTTTTCTTAAAGCGCAAACTTTAATGTAACATCAGAAAAAAAACCTTTTCCTTTTCTTGATATTGATTTAATCTAGATAAAAATCTTGACCTAATTTTCCATCGTTTTTTGCCAGTCCCTTTCTTTTCGCAACAAAATCATCTTAATGAGCCACATTCTATCTCTAAATCACATCAAATCCAGCTCCAAGCACTATCTGCATGCCCAAGAGAAGACGTAAATCGTCTTTAGTTATAGTTTGGAAAATTCCACCGAGCCTCAATTAAATTCCAGCAATTTTTTTGCGGCTCTCACGATATCGAGAAAATTGCATGTGAAACTAGAATTCGAACTTCTGAAATTGCTAGAAAATATTTTTTGATTACTAAGCAAAAATCGAATTCCAATCGAAATGGAGGAAAAGAAAAGAAAAGAGGGAATTGTGAAAACTCCACCCAAGAAAAGAGCGGGCAAATTCCAAAAAAAAATCTTGTGGGAAAAAGCCTACTTGAAAAAGTGTGACGCCATATGCAGAAGTAGCGCGGTGGATTCCTGTGATTAATGGGGGCAATTGATGACCACAATTTCCCTTGCGGCTAGTTTGATTAGCGTAGAATCGAATGGTTGTCCGCAAAGTTGCAGATTACGTCGCCGTCGTCAATGGGTATAGTCACAGCCGCCGATTTCACAAGATCTGCGAAGCTTTGCCCGCATTCGAAATGAGAATCCCCCGAGATCATCTCGAAGCTCCAAGTCGAGATTTATCAGATTCCCAGTGAAGCGTTGCATAACATCCGCCAAACACAAAATATCGCCTGTCCGCTGGTTATGCGCACTTCAATTATCGGCGTTGCTCACCTGGGGCAGAGCCATTCCTCGTTCCCGGTCCCCACGTGGACGCCTAGGCCCGCAGTATTCAACCATGTCGACGATACTGCGTCGCGATCCTACCCGGGCCTATTCGATAGTGTAACATTGCAGTGCCCCCAAAGATCGTTCGGCTAGATATCGTGGCGTCGTTCGCCAACTGATGCGGAACGTCTTTATGGCGCACAAGGTAATCATCGCATGTTCATAGCGCGTCCTGGTGACCCTCGAAGCATGCAATGATAACAACTGCCGCAGCCTATCTAGAACCGGCCCATCATGCTGGACGTGACACAGATTCCGGTAGATCCGCTATTTACTATTCACCTGGCTGTCATCGGGACGGAAACCCAATGACGATCGCGAAGCCCCTGTTTTCTCGCGTTCTCGGACGACCTTCACTTGTTGGCTTTGAACTTGAATCTTTGTTGGGGGCGCATTTCATGTGATCTGTGTCGAATTTTCCCAGTTTTTTTTCGTTATTGTTTTCCTCGGCTTCGAAATTGTAAGGCTTTTTGCTGGCGTGGTGTTAGCAGAACCCCCAGCACGATCGCCAGCAGCAACGCCATCTATTTTGTAGGCACTTCTAGAATATGCCGGTCACGGTAACGCCCGGCGGAGCGAACCGATTTAATGACAATCATAAACAGCAATTTTCTACTCGAGCACTGGAGGTGCTCCGCAATTGCGTGTTTACGAAAACTTTTTTAAAGGCTTTTTTTTGCGGATTGTTTACTTTTTAGGTTATGTTTTGGTTTTCGCTGTAAATTTTTGGGAGTTTGCTTTTTTCTTTTAAATTGTTTATACCTGGTGTTAGCACTTAATTATACCCTGGCTTCGCGGTGGATGAGTTTTATGGAATTGCTAAGGTTAAATTGAGAACATTAAGAAGAGTTCATAAAACAAATTTTGGAGTAAATATTCGGGGAAACATCAGACATCAATGAATTTTGGTTTTTTAATTGGAATAAGATCGTGAACAAGGATTTTCGATTTCATAAACATTAAAACTTGAGAACTGAGACTGAGTCATTTAATTGGTTTGTTGACGGAATACGGCACTTTCTAGTTTAATCTACGGCGTAGAAGAAAGGAACGCAATAAAATATTGGGTGGAAAAGTAATCGCTTTTTAATATCTATCAGTTATGGTTTCTGATATAATTGGTGGTCCTTAATGTCAATTTTTATCCACGTCTTTCGACTTTTTCAGTGGACATTCATTTCTTAAGAAATAGACTATAATGGTATGAGAAACTTGTGTTCTAGTTAAATATGTTAACGTAGTATTGTTTTTTTATTGCAACGGTTAATTTATCAATCCCTACTAAAATCCGTATAAACTTAGTGTCTTGAGGCGTAATTAGATCACCCATGGCCCGAGAGGACATAATTATTCGGGGACTGGTCGTCCTGGCAAGGGATTGATCGAGAGGTTGAAAATACCTCTCCTCAGAAAACAGTTCTTGTTGTGGAATCAAGAAGTCAGCCTTAAAACAGTCAGGATTTACTGTAAACCCTTCATCATTATCACAAGACTAATGCTTCAAGACACTTCGAATTCGGCAAACAAATTCCGCCGTGGTGCCTGAAGTCTAATTTATTATAGGAAGGGGCAATATTGTATCTGTACGTATTGGGCGTAAGGCAGCCGTTTAAAATGTTAAAGGGACCAAGGTAATAAGTAATTCCCGAGGTCCTTACTCGAGTTCTTAAGTTTGCAGTTTCTTACTAATTCGTCAGAATGCGTCGAGTTCAATCTTGCTCTCTTGTCCCATAGTTGCAATAAGTAAGTCATAATAGAGCTAATCTTGGCATAATCGTATAATTCTTTATTTGAGTAGTATTTATGCCTGCCCGAGTAAAAATAAAAAAATGGACTTACAACGGGCGAACTCCGGCCGCTTGGCTTTTTAAGGGGCATATGATGGCCGTAGAGTTTTCAACCATTTTTAATGTGAGCACATACGGCTTCACGACAGCCAAAGCTGACCAAAAGATTTAAATGGCCAAGTACTGAGCTGTACAAACGGGCATTCGATGGCCAATTTGACCAAAAAAAAAAAGAATCTGCACCAAATGTATCATTGAATGTGTTTTATGGGAACTTGATCATTTTCGTTATGTGCAATGGTCCTTTCGGCCGTAAAGTCCTGCAAACAACATTCTGATGCCCATCACATGACCGAGGAGTATGTTTTAATCACGGGCGGTGTTCGCCCGTTGTAAGGCCATCTTTTATTTTCTTGAAACTTTTGAAGCAGCAATACCTGAGTATTTTTCTCTCGAGGATCTCAACGTTGTTCGCCCATGTGGTAACCTTGTTACCAGCAGGGAAAGCCGTAGGTCAATATAGGCCTAATCAGTTGTTTATATAGGAAGATTTTGGTGGACTCGCTCAGTTTACTGTTAAATTTAAGGATGGGAAATAATGAGCCAGTGACCTTACGAGCCTTGACAATGGAACTTCTAACATGCTGATTGTACTTGATATCCCTAGAGAGGGGTATCAAAATATTATTCAAGTGAACTTTTATGTGGGTACACTCAAACCTGTTTTTGTGCGGTGGATACGGACCGCATAAAAGAAAACGCATAAAAAAATCGCACAAAACTTTACGAGTAGCTAAAAAAAATAGTTTCCGCAACACTAATTAAAAAGTATTTTTTTTATGCGGTGAATAGGGACCGCATAAAAAAAGTCTCACGTAGAAAATAACTCACAAGCTTACGAAATGTAACTAGGAATTGCTTTTTTAAAGAAAATCCGTGTGTCTGGTTTGGCAGCTACTTGGTATCTCACCAAACCTTTTGGAATCTGATTTAGAAAATACACATGGGAACATTTTTAAATATTTTATTTACATAATGTACCTACTTATTTTACACATACAAAACACTATTAATTTTTCTCCTTCGTAGTCTGACAATACGCAAACTTTCTTATGGTTAACTGGTTCAATATCGCTTTCGTCGCTTGAAGATAGTACCTTGCACTCGTTTAGAGTTGACTTTTTTTCAGTTACCTTGTAGTCGGTGATCAGTTTTTGCGACGACTGTTGTTTCACTAGACGCTTCTATATGACTCGTTAGCCAGATATACAAGATCGAAACTCCTTTTGGAATTTTGAAGTTCTTTCAGAATTGGCATCGATTGCGAGAAAATGACATTCTAATTTATGGCAAAGTTTGAGTCCTGCATAGATTTTATCTACTGTCATAGAATCGGGCTCTTCTTGACCATCAGTAACATCCGTTACGTAATTTATAATGTCATCGTCCCTTACGGTTTCATCCTGAATCATTTCGACAAGATCATTTTCACTGAAAGTATTAAAACCGTCTCCGTCGATTCCATGTGTTGTTAACGTTGATGTGTTTTCGGTTGCACTTCTATTAATGACACATTCCGGCCAGACTGCTTTCCAGCATGCATTTAATGTATGTTGTTTTATTTCAGTAACAGCTGTAGCAGCGTGATTTATACAGTCCAATATCGAAAACTTTTTCCAAACTTCAGTCAAGGTTATTGCATCGTTTTCAAGTTTTTCCAAAATGTATCTAAAAGTTAGCTTCACGTAGTGTTTCTTAAAAGCTGCAATTATTAGCTGATCTAATGGTTGTATAAGGCTTGTCGTATTTGGTGGTAAAAATTAGAGATGCAACGAATAGTGATTTGGCCGAATACCGAATACCGAATATTCGGCCAGGCTCTCGGCCGAAGCGCCGAATATTCGGCAAGAAAATCATGATTTTATTGTTTTTGCTGTTGCTTTTCCGAGGAAATTTGGCCCCCTTTCGGGGTTTTATTGCCTTTCTCGCTAAGTGACCCAATTTTTGAGGAAAGAGACATTAAAATCTATGACAATTTGTATTTCTTTCACTAACACATTCAATCAATTCATGGATTTAAATCGTCTGATTTAGTTCATATAACCTCGTTCTACTTTTTTCGAGCGTGGCAGGATACGACCTGTCTCATTACGGCAGCGACGGGGCGAGCATATTTGTTTCATTTGCGACTAGATCACGTCACGATACGACGCTCATTATTGTGTAACTAAAGCTATCAACAAATGCTGAAAAACTTTTTTTTTATTCATCACAACTTACCGTTGATAAATTTTCTGTGTTAAAGTTTTATAATTTGTAATTAAAATACATATAATTTTGAGTGATGCGTGCGTTTCTTTTATGATTTGGTATTCGGTATTCGGCCGAATAATGTGGATTATTCGGCCGAATACCGAATAATAAAAAAAGTGGCCGAATAGGCCGAATACCGAATAGCAGCCGAATATTCGTGGCATCTCTAGTAAAAATACTACTTTCACATTAAAGTGCTCTATCGAAGGATGACCGGGTGCATTGTCAACAATTAGTAACACATTAAAAGGAAGCCCCATATCAGTCATATATTGTTTAACTTCTGGAACGAAGCAATCGTTGAACCATGTTATGAAACAAGCTGTTGTGACCCATGATTTTTTATTGGTCATGAAATGGACTGGAAGCTCAGCTACATTTTTGCTCTTAAGCGCACGTGGGCGCAATCTTAGAATATAGAACTACAGGAAGGGCCCTCGCCGAATTTTAGCGTAGTGAAATTCTTTTTGTGTGAGTGCTCACGTTTTAGTAGTTGTTTGTCCATTACAAGCGGATAAAGCGAATGGAATAGAGGAGGAGCAAGAGCGAGTTGAAATAATCAGTTAACTAAAATAAAATGAACTTTTTACACACCGTCACTACGCATTCTCAGCAGCTGATCCCCTTTAATTTTGCATGGCATTAGTTAATGTAAAGAAAGAAATCCAAGCACACAAAATTTACATTATTATTCGTACATCCACCAACTGCACACTTCATTGTTCTTATTTCGCTTAAAATTCACTCGTAACAACTTTAATTGCACTGAAAACAAATTCTTTGAACTTTCTTTCTTCTTTTAATTTAGTTTTGAAAAAAACTGTAAGTAAATTTGATAAAAAACACTCGTTTCAAAGAAAATGCACTACCGAACGCGGGAAAACAATTTATAATTTGACAGTCAACTAACAAGCAAATAGCCCAGTTTGACAGTTGACTGATACCGGATTTCACTACGCTCACGTACAGCGATTTTACACGCGAGGGCCTTTCCTGTAGTTCTATATTCTAAGGGCGCAATGATCTATTTATCATAAGGGGTTTTAACATTCTTGCTCCAGATGCATTACTACATAGCCCCCTTTTACACGACCCGACACCGAACAGACAAAACGAACGAACAAACTAGGGTTTATGGGGAAGAGGGTGAGAGAGGACGATGGAAAACCGGCCCCTCTCTCACCCCCTTTCCTATAAACCCCAGTTTGTTCGTTCGTTTTGTCTGCTCGGTGTCCGGTCGTGTAAAAGGGGGCATGGTAATAATGTTACTCTATCTTTTGCAGCTTTAAAACCACTTGCAGTTTTCTCGGACTTGGCGATGAACGGCTAGGCATCTTTTTCCAAAATTACCCAGTTTCGTCAGCATTAAATACTTGATCCACCATCTTCAATAATTTATGCTAACACTTTAGAATAATTTTTAGCGGCTGTTTCATCAGCGGATGCAGCTTCGCCCTTTATCTTCAGATTGTGAAGTGCATGTCGTTGTAAAAACCCGACTAACCAGCCATTGCTTGCACAAAATTTCGGGCTTCCAATGTGAGACGATGAACAAGATGGCTCTAAATCCTTCAGCTGATTATAAAACCGTTTAGCTTTCTCTTTAATTAATTCTCCGTCAATGGGGATTCGTTTTTAAGTTAATTCTTGAATCCACAATATCAGTGCCTTTTCCGATTGCTCCATCAAAATGTTTCTTGAATATGATGCTCGTTTAGCGCTTTCGTTTGTGGCACTATTTCTAGATTTATTTATTTCACCTGCACGTTTTTGTATGCCTCTTATAGTGGATTCACCTAATCCAAATTCTTTACCAAGAGCTGTGGATCCTTCACCTTCTGCTATTCGTTTTAAAATCGTAGTCTTAGTTTCTAAGGAAATTATTCATTTATTATTCATTTTCAGGGATTATGTCTAAAAGTAAAATAGTGATAGAGATTTATGTGTGGGCTCTGGGTCAAAATAAAAGATTTATTCAGTGTGCGACGTTTCGGGTGTGAATACACCCTTCATCAGGCCTTTAATTAAAAAAGAATAATACAAAACGTCAATATATAAAATAAATATACAAATGTCTCACACTTACAATACAAAAAATACATAAAGTATAACAGCACTTATAAACATTTAACACGGAGGAACTTGTATGCACGAAGTAGAAGCTTGTTGTCACTAATTCGTCCTTGCTCCAATCAGCTGCTTATATGCATAGCTGAGGTTGTCACAATCAGACCGCCGGTTAACTGCATCTCTCATTTTGTTAATGTGAAGCATCTCTAACAGCATTCTCTTATTGTAGTGCCTCTCAACTTCCAAAATCTTGACGTTGTTGAGGTCAGGTTTGTGGTCATTCTCTATGCAATGAAGAGCTAGAGCAGTTTTCTGAGAACCGCCATTATTGATGTCAGAGCGATGACCTGACAGACGTTTCCGCAGTTTTTGTTTGGAGGTACCAACATATACAGCTGGGCAGGCTGTCTCTCTTCCGCCTAAACAAACGATCTTGTAGACTGTGTCCGACATGTCCATTTTATCAAGTTTCCCTTTGGTATTGGTAAACAGTAAAGCTTTCAATGTGTTTACCGATCTGAATGCAATCCTTGTGGTCTCTCGGTTGCGTATTGGTGCTGCCTTCATACGATCGGAGAGCGAAGGAATGTAGAGTGCACTTCGATAAGTTACCGGTGAGGGTGGTGGAACATCTTGGGGACGAACGTCGGTGATTCTCTGGTAGTTATTAATCATACTAATGATGATGTTTGTGGGGAAGGAATTGGAGTACAGGGTGTCTTTGATAATATTTACATTTTTGTTATAAAAATTAATGTGACTATTATCGAGTACTCTGTTGACGAAATTCTGAGCAGTGTTAAGTATTACCATCTTCGGCTGTTTTGAGTGAAAATTAATAAGCCGACCCGAGGATGTGGGCTTCTTGTACCAATCAAAAATGATTGTGCCATTATCTCTAACTGCCTTGACGTCAAGATACGGTAGCTCTCCTTCTTTCTCAACCTCAACAGTAAACTGGATTCTCTGATGGAAAGAGTTCAACGCGGTGAGTGTTTTTTCAATCTCACTTGATTTCACAATAGCAAACAAGTCGTCGACATACTTGGTAACTATTTTCGGCTTAGGTGTCAACTTCCCAATAACATTCTCCAATAAGGCCTCCATTGCTATGTCCGCTACTATTGGTGAGGCCGGGCTACCCATAGGCACACCTTGCTTCTGTTGGTATATTCTGGTTTCAAACTCCAAATAATTGTTCTCAATGATGCAGAACCTAAGCATGTCCATAAACAAGGATTTCTTGATCTTCGTATGTTGTTTAATGTCATTCCACTTCTTGTCAATAATCTCCAATATCATGCGAACAGGAACATTGGTAAAAAGGGAAACAACATCAAAGGACACCATGACTTCGTCATCTTCCAGATTAAATGGGGAGACCACTTCGATAAAATGTTTTGCATTCTGGACATTAAATTTGGAGTTTTCGGTCAACTTTTTCAGGATCCTGACCATGTATTTTGACAACTCGTAACACGGCACAGTAGTTGATGCGCATATAGGTCTTAAAGGCACGCCGTTTTTATGAACCTTAGGTAGACCATAGATTCGAGGGCTACTAGCTGTGTATGTAGTCATGCGTTTTTTCTCGTATTCATCAATGATGTTTTGTTCAAACAAAGACATCAGCATTGCACATATTAAGAATTTCAACGCACTAGTATTTCTTTTGAAGTGTAGAGAGCTTGGATTAATTCCTAACTTTGTACATAATTCAACAGTAAATATCACTAAAATGTTTGAATTTTCCAATGAAGTAGCGGAGAAGAACTTAGAGAAGAAATTTAACACACACATAGAACATTTTCATATAAAAATGTTGAACATAGCCATCTCACTCAAGCATGCACAGATTCGTAAACAAAAACAACTACTTTTGAAGCTTGAAGACTTGATCACTAGCACTTTGTCCAACAATGAAAGCCGCGGTTTTTTCAACTCCCAAAACATTACGCACAAGAAAATTGACATTAAAACGAAAAACAACCACAAGAACAAGTTACTAGAATTAACCGAATCATTTAAACATAAACTGAGACTGAAATTCAACCTTGGATGGTTCATCAACAAAACCGAAGTTGACTTTCCAGCAGACATCAGTTGGCTGCTGTCATTGGGACACAAATTTGCATTGCCCATTGCAAAACGGAATTTTCCTCTCTTCAAAGTCCTAACTGATGGAGAAGAAATGATAAGAACGTTGGAACAGGGTGACCAAGAAACTGCCCGAGCAAATTTTACACAAATTGTGCAAAATCATATCCGTACTTCTGTAACGTCACCTTTTGATAAATTTATCAACAAAATTTCTAATGATGCCAAAAAGTTTTTAAAGAGACATAAAGACATTTACATTGTTCCTGCTGATAAAGGCAATGTCACAGTTGCCATGTACAAAAACGATTATATCAGTAAGATGAGAGATCTGATGTCGGATAGGAGTACGTATAGGATTCTTAGGGTCAACCCAACACTTAAACTCCAAGGTGAGAACAATAGTTTTATTAAGTCTTTGTTTGAACAAAACATCATTGATGAATACGAGAAAAAACGCATGACTACATACACAGCTAGTAGCCCTCGAATCTATGGTCTACCTAAGGTTCATAAAAACGGCGTGCCTTTAAGACCTATATGCGCATCAACTACTGTGCCGTGTTACGAGTTGTCAAAATACATGGTCAGGATCCTGAAAAAGTTGACCGAAAACTCCAAATTTAATGTCCAGAATGCAAAACATTTTATCGAAGTGGTCTCCCCATTTAATCTGGAAGATGACGAAGTCATGGTGTCCTTTGATGTTGTTTCCCTTTTTACCAATGTTCCTGTTCGCATGATATTGGAGATTATTGACAAGAAGTGGAATGACATTAAACAACATACGAAGATCAAGAAATCCTTGTTTATGGACATGCTTAGGTTCTGCATCATTGAGAACAATTATTTGGAGTTTGAAACCAGAATATACCAACAGAAGCAAGGTGTGCCTATGGGTAGCCCGGCCTCACCAATAGTAGCGGACATAGCAATGGAGGCCTTATTGGAGAATGTTATTGGGAAGTTGACACCTAAGCCGAAAATAGTTATCAAGTATGTCGACGACTTGTTTGCTATTGTGAAATCAAGTGAGATTGAAAAAACACTCACCGCGTTGAACTCTTTCCATCAGAGAATCCAGTTTACTGTTGAGGTTGAGAAAGAAGGAGAGCTACCGTATCTTGACGTCAAGGCAGTTAGAGATAATGGCACAATCATTTTTGATTGGTACAAGAAGCCCACATCCTCGGGTCGGCTTATTAATTTTCACTCAAAACAGCCGAAGATGGTAATACTTAACACTGCTCAGAATTTCGTCAACAGAGTACTCGATAATAGTCACATTAATTTTTATAACAAAAATGTAAATATTATCAAAGACACCCTGTACTCCAATTCCTTCCCCACAAACATCATCATTAGTATGATTAATAACTACCAGAGAATCACCGACGTTCGTCCCCAAGATGTTCCACCACCCTCACCGGTAACTTATCGAAGTGCACTCTACATTCCTTCGCTCTCCGATCGTATGAAGGCAGCACCAATACGCAACCGAGAGACCACAAGGATTGCATTCAGATCGGTAAACACATTGAAATCTTTACTGTTTACCAATACCAAAGGGAAACTTGATAAAATGGACATGTCGGACACAGTCTACAAGATCGTTTGTTTAGGCGGAAGAGAGATAGCCTGCCCAGCTGTATATGTTGGTACCTCCAAACAAAAACTGCGGAAACGTCTGTCAGGTCATCGCTCTGACATCAATAATGGCGGTTCTCAGAAAACTGCTCTAGCTCTTCATTGCATAGAGAATGACCACAAACCTGACCTCAACAACGTCAAGATTTTGGAAGTTGAGAGGCACTACAATAAGAGAATGCTGTTAGAGATGCTTCACATTAACAAAATGAGAGATGCAGTTAACCGGCGGTCTGATTGTGACAACCTCAGCTATGCATATAAGCAGCTGATTGGAGCAAGGACGAATTAGTGACAACAAGCTTCTACTTCGTGCATACAAGTTCCTCCGTGTTAAATGTTTATAAGTGCTGTTATACTTTATGTATTTTTTGTATTGTAAGTGTGAGACATTTGTATATTTATTTTATATATTGACGTTTTGTATTATTCTTTTTTAATTAAAGGCCTGATGAAGGGTGTATTCACACCCGAAACGTCGCACACTGAATAAATCTTTTATTTTGACCCAGAGCCCACACATAAATCTCTATCACTATAAAACCCAGGGGTCACTAAACAAAAATTCCTACTTTTAAAAGTAAAATAAAAATCCTAAAAATTTATATCTAAATAGAAAAAATAATAAATTTACTTTCAATTCACGCTTTGAAATGAATCCTATATTAATGATCCAAGAATGTGAAAGCACTTTGAAGGACGTCAATTAATATTAGATTTAAAAATTAAAACACACGTAATATTATTTTTTATTAAATCACTTAATTTTGCGGACTTGTAACTTGCGCAGATCAGAGACGAATAAAAAAAAGCAACCTGCCCCTTTCAAGTAAACTTCTTCCACGTACACGTGAAACTCCAGGACTCAGGGACCTAACGAGACGCACAGTCGCAATATGCTATTGCACATTTCATTTTTTACATGGAAATTCTTTTGCGTTCAACAATTAAATTATGCAATTCTTATGTAATGTGATATGACATATCAAAAATCCAATTAGTTTAAAATTTTCATATACCGCACCAAAAAAATCGCACAATAACAGGTTTGAGTGCATTTGCAATTTCCTTTTCGGACCACTACCTGGTAGAATTGAAACTCGGCCTCCAAGAAATTTATCCTTTATACATGACCCCAACTAAATTTAGATCTCTTCATTGGTTGGACTGGAAAGGTTTGCTTTGGACTTGACTGATGAATTGTTCTAGATATATCCTCCCATGAACAGAAACTTCACTAATTTTCAAAATGACGGGGCAATTGATGATTATACAATATTGGTAATTAACCTCCTTGACGTTAGGGGCCCGGCTGCCCCAGTGTGAGATTCCTTGATAGGCCTCCACCCGAGATTCAGCTTCTATTGAAAGTCGGCAAAAAATGGAAGGCAAGGCTTAAACGAATTCTTGAACGCAACCTCAATGTTCAGAGCGCGTTCTCATATGAACTAGAAACTCAAATTAGACTTCTCTCTAGAACCGTCCGACGGGGCCCAAGTTAAGATTTTTCTCAATTTTAACTTCCAAAACAAGGGCTTTATTTCTAGGTTATCCCTGTTCAGCGAGGACTACCGCAAGGCTCAGTCTTGGGCCCGAATTTATTTAACCTCTATCTGAATGATTTTCCCCATCAGGTCCAAATCTCAACAGCGACAGCGCAGCCTAGCACAGCACAGCACAGCAGAGAAAACTGTGTTTCATTATATCTAAGCTACCATCCCATATTTGGGACAGCACAGCAGTCGCAGAGGCCTCTGTCTCAGTTCTGTGGGTTGTGGTTGAAACACAGTTTCCTCTGTCGGTAAGACACAAGGCCCTATCAGATTCAACTTTGTGAGCAGCGAAACAGAAGCAGAAACAGAACAGAAACAGAAGCAGAATTCTGCCTGCTGAATCAGATTCAAGTAAAGCAGCAGCAACGGCAAAATTTTTATTTCACAGTAAATCTTTGTAAATTATTCTTTAATAATAATAAATTCTTCGTAAAATGTCACACAACAATAAATTCTAAATTTTCCGCTTTCATTAGTCATTTAAAAACAACTTGCCAAGTGCAAGATGTTTGAAATGTCAAAAAATTCTGCTTTGCAAAGCAGCAAAATTAGGATTTGAGATGAAAAAGCAGCGGCAGAACTCTCTTCTGCTTTTCTTGTTACTTGACCAGCGTAACCCAATAGAAACAATTCTCTGCCCGACGGTTCTGCTTTCTGCTTTGGATCTGATAGAGCCTACAGTCAAGAAGCAGTAAAGCGTTTTTCAATTTTATATGATACAAATAATGAAAATTATGTAAGAGAAAGTTTGAAAAATAAAATTTGGAGTAAAATTACAATTGAATTAGGATATAAAGACGTTAAAAATAAATTTGATATAACAATTTCCACAATACAAAATTGTGCACTGCGTTATGTGACCTGCGTTCAATATTCGCTGTTGGACAGAAAATTATGTCTCTGCTGGCTCCCAGCTGATTATCTATGCTGTGCTGTGTTGTGCTGTGCTGGGACCAGCGTTCGCCTAGCCTAAGGAAGAAAACACAAAGAAAGCAGGTTGCCTGCTTACCTATTGCCAGCATCTAGCGGCGCCGATGGGCACAGAGAATATTCTGTATGCGCTTCTGTACGCGGATGACACAATCGTTTATGCATCAGACCCTGACCCAATTTCAAAAGAAGCATTGAGCGACCAAGAATTAGGTGGAGGGATGGATGAAAACTTCATATAACAAATTGGAGAAAACTAGTAGGACGTAGCGGCGACTGGAGGAAGGTATTTCGAGGCCCGGTTCCTACAAGAACTGTAGCACCATTTAAGAAGAAGGCAATGTACTCTCTACTAAAATTTTTGAAAAGCCGAAAATATGGAAAGAAGACAAGGGCTAAAAAATTGTCACCTATTTAAGGTGTTGTTTTCTGTGTGGGATAAATGAAATGTTCTACATCTAAAATGTTTTGGTCTCCCTCCCTTGGGCGAGGTATTCTTCCATCAGGATAATATTTGGCCATAAATACGGAAGACGACATTACTGTTTGAATGGAAAACGTTCTTCCGATATTTCCCCATCTGATTAATATTTATTTCGTAGTCTTCGAAATCATTTCAAATTCTGTAGAGGAGGTCAGATCAGTACCTACTGGGGGAGAACTTCGTAGAGGGAAATAAATTTTAGAAGAGGCATCGACAATTTGCAAATAGATGGAAGAGTGTTGTACAAAATTAAGGTGGCTCCCATCCCTATAAACCCATTCGCGTCTTTTGATGCATTACAGGCTCAAAGGGACGCCCTTGTTAAGTGGGCTCACAATAAAGCTTTTAATTGGCTCATCCAAGTCATATTTCTCTAAATCCACTTAAACAATAGAATTTAAAAAAAAATCCTTTAAGCATGATTTTCCTCATCCAAAAGAATATTTGCCCCGGGTGAGGATCGAACTCACGACCTTAAGATTATGAGACTTACGCGCTGCCTACTGCGCCACCGAGGCTGTATGCATCCAGAAATTATAACACAAAATGTAGACGCATCTTCAAGGTTAATAAAATAACGTAAATTCTAAAATTAAGTTTCTTTCTTATCTTTATTTCTTTTGGGTATTAATTTTGTCTTTTTATGCTTGATGACATGACCTCAATTAACGTAATCTACACACAGCAAAACAGAATGAATGAATACTGATATTAGATTTTACGCATTTCATTGCTGCAGTTGATGACAGTAGTCTGTTGTTCAATTTGTAGTCACTTAATATAATTTACAAAAATAGATCAACAAATATATTGTAATAACGTAACGTTTTAGATTGTTAATAATTTCAGACGTATTGCCTTGAAGAAATTAAGAATAATACAGTACATCTGTGGAAAAACTGTAATCTAAGATCAGTGCCGGTTTTATTTTTATGCGCCCTTAACTCTTTAAAGACATTTCTTTTAGGTAGATTACCATATTACCTTATTATGCACAAATTGTACAATGAAGGTAAGTACGAGAATTTAAGTATAAAGTGAACTATTTAAAAAACCTAAGGCCTAAGGCTTCCATGCCTACGACAGGAAACCCCGCTGGGGGTACGCACCCATTCCTATTGACTACACTGTAAAAAATTTCTGTGGTAATTTTACCAAAAAAATACTGGAAGTTTTATTCACAAGCAGTTTTGTAAATTTTCAATATATATTATTAGGAATATTTCAATTCTACTTTACGTATTTTTACCAACTGTAGTAAATATACATTATTTGTGGGATGTAAAAATACAATCAGTATTGGAGCTTTCACTTCATAGTTTTGTAAATTTCCAAAACTTTTGTGTATGCCCTCTCCCTATACATAACATAAAAATAGCATTTTGCTCTCCATGCTAGGGCCGATTCGCAATGAAAGCTTCAAGCTGCAAGCTTCGAACTACAAGCTTCAGTTGAGTTTTGCTTCATTTGAGCACTGCAGCTTGAAGCTGTTATTGTGAATCATTGTACAAAACCTTTTATCCTAATTTTTGAAGCTTGAAGCTTTCATTGTGTATCGGCCCTTAGCATGTACGTGAGGCAATGTCTATCAAAAATTTCTTGGGTGTTACAAGAAATGCCCAAACCCTGATCAAAGTCAAAGGTCTGGCCTTAACATAAAAGCAATTGGGTATAAGTTAATAATTTTTTATTAAAAACAAAATTTATTAAGAACAGAACTATTTTATTTGGACTCCGTTTAACAACTGGCTTAAGTATTACAATTTATTTTATCAGAAGCTGCAATTCGAATGCATTTTGGAAGATAACAAACCATAGCCATAACAAAAATAAGCTCATGTTACACGGCTGTGCAAGATAATTTTTGTTTCTTGCTGAGGTAATTAATTTTATATTTCGTTAACTAGAATATTTCGTTAACTCTTCCCCTCTTAAGATCAAATGTCCTCATTTGATTAGGAAGGTAACATCTCGTTTTTTAGCCTGAGGTGGAGATGTTGTTGGTGATGTTCTTCCTCGAGATGTTGATTCCTGGCTGTTATCGACATCCTGATTCATCTGTTCTAGTTGGATTGGCTCTTCTATTTTAGATTTGTTAACGATTCTTATTGTTGTTTTGTTTTTCTTCCAGCGAAGTATAAGATAAGCTGCTGCGATAATGACTATTAGTGCAATGGAACTAATACCAATGGATTCGTTGATTGTTTTATTTCTTTGAAGCAGTTCAATTTCATTTGTGTTGTTAATATGGATGTCTTTCAGCATTTGTAGGGATAAAATTTCTTGGTAGTGCTGTTCATCTGGATTGGGTTGTAAGATAGCCGGAAGTATTTGAATTGAAGATTTTTCTTTGGAAATAAATGTTCTGTCACCGATCTTCAGAGATGTGTTGTGGAACTTGATCAGATAGGTGCCATTTAAATTGTGTTTTTCGCTCTCAATGAAAACATTACCTTGGAACTGGTTCAATAATATCAAGCCTTCTGATATCTCCTCTATAGTTTGGATGTGTTGGTTGTTTATTTTGTTACATTTCGAATTGCGGCTTTCTAGTAAATTAGGCAAACATGTGGAATTACTTATTTCTACAAGGTTATTTTGATTACAAATTGAAATATAATTTACTGATTTACATTCTTTAGTGATTCCGAAAATTTTCTTTCCGCCTTTTAATATTTTTTCGTATGGCATCTCATTTATTATGCTACCTTTCTTTATGGGTTTAATTAAAAGTTTTTCATACATTTCTTCTGTAGTTAAAGGAATATAAATAATATAAAGCAAACATGAATTATTACTGATTATTTTAATATCTGCAAAATCTAACGCTTCTTCTGTTGTTGCATATGGTAGATTTTCTTTTTTTACTGTATCAATTGCTAATCTTACTTCTGTGTTTGACAATATTAATGAATTTATAATGCCAATTTTGGCCCAGTGGATTGCATATTTAACATTTATTAACTCGTCTTTAATGATTCTTAATTTATATTGAATGTTTAAGGGTAATATCTCATTTATAATTTTCTTTTCTTTTATTGCATCTAGTATCTCATTTGTTATTTTTGTTATGTTATTAATTCTATCATTATACAATTGATTAATTATAACCTGTTTATTATTATTCTCTAGTACATTATTTATTTTATTTGTTATTATTTCGAAATCCTCATGGTCTGGGCTTCCTGCAATCCATTTCCATGCGCTACCGATAAAATTTAAAGATCTTTTTGTTTTGCGTATTTTTAAATCTTCTAGTAATAACTGGATTTGTGTCAATTCGTGACTTAGATAGGGGTGAAAAGGGTGGTCATTTTTTATTCCATTCTTTAGGACTTCGTTCATGCTATCAATGAAATCTTGGTAATTTTTTAAATCTATGATGTGGATTAATTTGAAATTTCCATTTTGGATTTTGGCTTTACCACTACTGATTGAAACGATTTGAGAGTTCGTGTAATCGAGAATCTGTATTTCACCGAATGTGGTGCTTAGAGCACACCTGTAAAGGGAGAAAAACATTTTTATTTAGTTTCTAATATTGCTCTTATGAATTACTTTGCCTGATTCCGTGGCTTTCGGTGTGAATGATTTCGGAAATAATTTCTTTAAGATCATTTAGATTGAAACTGGTTCCGGAGGAACTCGCGGAAGGTGTCGAAGGTGCATTGTTAAGTTTGGATGGTTTCAAAATATTATCGTCAGGCATTATGAAAGAATGTAATTATACGAAAGAAAAAGAACAAAAGACAACGCGTATTGGTTTCTGAGTAATGTTTTTTTTTTTTTTTTTTTTATATAACGTAAGATTTAATAATTCACTTTAAATATAAACAAATTGTAAAGAATGACAGAGAGAGAGAAAAAATATTACGTTTTAAAGGTTGAATAGTTTCCGCTTTTTCTTTTTCAAAAACGAATAAAAATTTCACGAAATTTTATCTAATTGCGCATGAATATGAATTTTCCATTAAGTTTATGTCTTGAATTCGCAAAAATTGTGTGCAACTTATAAAAAAAAATGTAACACAGATACTATCTCTAAACTATTTTTGTTTGGTTTTGTAGTTTTTTTATTTTTCATAAAACGGATAACTGTTTGAATCTTTAATTTAATTTTATTATATTTTTTGTTAATTAAGTAGGTATATAAAAATCTAATTTAAACCTCTTTATTTTTATTCACTTGTAAATATTTTTAAAGTAATTTTAATGTAATAAAAAAAAATCATCGAAATTTATTTTTCACTTAAACTTATAATTAAGAACTTTCTCTTAAAAAAAAATATTTTTATTTATTTATGCACGATTTTTATCTATTAAAAGAAAATATTCATTAATTGTTATCTTTTTTTTCTAAATATTTATTTATTTTTCCGTTTTCTTTTTTAGTGATACTGTACTTACACTAAAATTAACAGATGCGTGGTTAACATCTGGAGTTGTTATTATTTAAGCTCAATAATCGTCTGTTCCTCTGTATGGGACTGTTTTTAGTTTTCCTTGAAACAAATTGGGCGGCTGCTTTTAAGTACTTCAAAATCTGCCTAGATTTTTACTTAAAAACTCCGTTTTTTCCTGGTGTAGGTGACTCCGGGGCCTCGTTTCCCAATATTAGTGGTTTTACGGAATTATCACTCACTACTCACTTATAATTGTTTCTTACTTGTTAATAGCACACTATTGACTTTTAAAATTGCCCCACGTTTGGGCGCCAGTTAATAATTTTTTATTAAAAACAAAATTTATTAAGAACAGAACTATTTTATTTGGACTCCGTTTAACAACTGGCTTAAGTATTACAATTTATTTTATCAGAAGCTGCAATTCGAATGCATTTTGGAAGATAACAAACCATAGCCATAACAAAAATAAGCTCATGTTACACGGCTGTGCAAGATAATTTTTGTTTCTTGCTGAGGTAATTAATTTTATATTTCGTTAACTAGAATATTTCGTTAACTTATACAATGCTTATTATTCCATTGTTGCCTGTGAATTATATCCGTGAGAGGAAAAATTTAATCCTTACATTTAATAACAAATTTGTAATTTAACTAAAAATTTATTTTCTAAAATTACGCCTTTTACTGTAAAATTATTAGATTTTTTTAGTACATAACATTAAGAAATATTGTAATTTTCCTACATAAACGATTAAGAAAAATACACTACATTGTGTAAAATATAGGTCACATTCATGTAATCAACATTTACAGTTATGAAAATCGTTCCCTTTATGTTTTTTGGGTGATTACGAAAATCAGGGTCCCGCAGCCGGGGCCGGCTCAAGACTAAATGGCGCCCTAGGCAAACTTTTTAATGGCGCTCCCTAAATATATTTTTAAGCTAATAAACATTTTTTACTTACTAAATATAATATTTTGTTTCAATTTTTTATTATAATATAATAATTAAAAACTGATTTAAAAATAAAAAAACAAAAATAGAAAATTTAGTATATTAGAAAATTGTTTTCCTTCATTTTCGACCGTTAAAATACTGAACATTTTCGTGTAACTTTTGAAATTAAAAAAAAGATGTCAAATCTTGAAATATTAGCAGCCGCCAATATGTATAAATTTGTTAAATATGGCTGCATATTTGTTAGCATGTGAAAATAAGGCTAAGAAAAAGAAAAAATATTCTGCAAATGTCACTATTTTAGTTAAGTATTTGGTAACATTTTTTTCAAATGTTACTTATTTCAAAAATAATAAACCAATGTTATCCTTTTCTCGCATAATGTTTCTATATTTTTTGCACAATCGGAGTGTCAGAAGGGCTTTAATTGACATTTGCATACTTTATGCTCAGAAATGTTAAATTCCCAACGTCAGAAGACTGTTCTTTTATTTAACTATTGTTAACTATAGTTAGTGATAGTGAATATGAATAGATATGAATAGAATATGAATAGTGAATATGATTAGATTGATTTTCTGATAAATTAATTATTTTATTATTAGATTTAACTACTAACGCAGAAGTAAAAATAAATTGTCAATAATGTTTTAATAATTTTCGGTATGTTGGTAAGGAGATTTAAGTAATTTAGGCGCCCTATGCAAAGGCAGTAATTTCGGCGCCCCTGCCAAGGGCCTTGTTCGCCTGTAGCTTGAGCCGGACCTGCCCGCAGCCCTAAAATATGAACGTCACATTTAAAAAAAACCCCATTTTAAGGGTTTTTGGCGATAATTACAATAATAATCAAAAATTATCCAATTAAATACACTTTTCTCAATATTTATTTCCTAAGGTGGTTGATGTATACTAAATCAAGCCAAATTTTATAATAGTAAAAGGTTAAAACCACCCCTAAATCGACTGAAAATATAAAAATTTAAAAAAATAGTTTTTCCAACTTAATGCTTCAAATTTGATTGAATGCATATTATTAGGTAAAAATAATTTATTTTCAACTCTTAAGGGGTTAAAGCTACCCCTACAATTTAAAAAATCAACTTTAAACAAAAAAAAATTGCAAACAGTTGTAATTATTTCTGCTTTTTGCTTGAAATTTGGCTGAATAGGTATTATCAGTCAAAAAAAATTATTATCAACCCTTAAGGGAGTAAAACTACCTCTAGATTAAAGTTGAATTTGAAGAAGTCGGTTAAAAAAGGTTGAAATTTGTTTTTTGCATTTTTTTGCTCCCTTTAAAATTGGCTTCCTAAAAAAATTGTACAGGACGAAGAAAACGGGCAATTAGCTTGGTGACCATAAAGAGTGCCATAGCATAGTAGGTAATTGGACGTCATTAGTGCTTAGTTGGGGAACTGCTTTGTAAAATAACACTCGCGTTTAGATTGTTCATGCCTGTAGTGGAAGTGTATTTCTAGCAGGCGAATTTTTAGATTTTCGTGCCTGTGGCAGTAGCATGCATGCCTGAGGCGGTAGCATGCATGCCTGTGGCGGGAGCGTGCATATCCGTGTGTCATGCGCATTTGTTTCCTAAGCGTGCTAGGTGCGGCACGTGCATGCTTTTAAGAAAATTAACCAATTAAATTATTTTAACTCGGGCTTGGATGAAAAATGAAGAATATGATGAGGCCTCCGCTAATGTTTTAACATCTCATACGGACATACCAAAAACGCTTTCGCTTAGTCACGATAAATCACAATGAAATGTGTGTAGGCAGATATATGGCAGAAAATGGACAAATAAATTTGATGGTAGTTATTTATGTATCGCCGTATAAAACTTTACGGAATTCATATATGACAATCTCCACTTCTGAAGGTTAAATTTTAGTAGGTCGAAATTTCAACCAAACCCCCATGATTTTGAGTGGCGATTTCAATATTATTTTTTCATCAGAAAAGCGTCCAAACTTTGTGGATGAAGGGGATGATGGGAGGTACCACCGCATTTCTCCCTTCATCCACAAAGTTCGTGAGGAAGGAGGAACGTTACTGGGAGCGAAGCAAACAGACGCAATATGGACAAAAGTACCACGCGTATTGAACTTCACTTGATGCAGTTTTTACGCGATTTTTAGACCAGTTTCAATCGAAAATACGAAACCTTCGTTTTTAGGTTTTAATGTAATTCATAAGTAAATTGATATTTTCAAATTGTACTTGTATCAAGTCCCTCAGTAGGCTCGTCACTATACTTCCGGCATCTGTCGTTGGCTTGACTTTTCTGAAAGCGTACTATTTATCCGACAGACCTTCCATTATATCTATTGCATATTACTAGCTGGTTAATATTTTATATTTTGCGGCAGTTGTTGGGCAAAACTGTTTTACTTCTAAAGTGTGGTCTTAAGCACACTCATTTTTTTACAGTCTACAAATCAGCAACCCTTTTTTTTCATGCCCAGTGAGAGTCTCGAGTCCCCACAAACCAGCAACATCACTATGCTTGTTTAAAAACGCAAATAACCAGCTAATTTATATTCTCAATCACAATTCCACATGCGCGCTCATTTATGTTCTTTTATGGCGAGGGGTCTATCAGAAAATTCAAATTATAACTGGTTGAAAAATAAATTATTTAATACAACTACTGACAGCTAAAACTGCAGGTCCTTGGTAGCCTCCATTAAGACGAATTTCGTTACATTCACTGCTTTTCTTTTCTACAAGGACATGGACAAGGCATTAAATCACACCTTTGCTCATCTTTTTTTTCTCTGCCCGATACGGATATGCCATCTTCTGCCAACAAGTGTTCTAAGTGCTTACTTTGCAAAGTATTCTTCCGGAATCCCGAGGTTTATAAGTGCTTCAAAGAGCTTGATGTCAACAAATCCATGCACCCAACCTAAAGAAATGTAAGACACTCTTTGGCTTAACCTCTGGGTAAATTCTTTGCGCTATCATACTTCTTTGGAGTTAACGCTTGAAAATTTGTATTGTTCAGCCCATACCAAAAAAGGCGACTCCAACAATCCGCTCAATAGGAATTACTTCTATTCACTCCAATACCAAAGAGACGATAAACAACAAAACACTTTATGAGGCATCTAGAATTCAACTTAATCCTAAATCACTACTGACGGTACTCTGGCTTACTCTTACACCTCCGACAATATAAAAATGCCAGATATTACCTTTTTTGGGCTTATGTTTGACTCAATCAAAAGGGGCATTCGACACATTCTCGATTGGGGCCGCACAATCGTGTCGAATTCAATGTCTGCAAAACGAAATGCTGTCTCATTTAAAAAACACTTTCACCAGAAAACCGCAGTAAGAAGTGAACTCATTCATCTTCCTTTTAAAAACCTATAATCTCCAACACTATATCGTCCTCCACTGCGGAGACATTGAAACGCATGGTATCACAGACACGTCACAGAACTAATATTAGGCCAGTCAAATTAGATTTTTTCGTGCCACCCGAGCCATCTGAAAAGTAAAATATAGGTAAAATAGGAAAAATTCCGTAGAATTTGATGAACTACTTTTGGCACTCCTAGGCCTTTGGGAAAGTTTCCAAAATGGCGTCAAAAGAGGGCCAAAAACAGATTTTCGCGTTTAAAAAAAAACTACACACTGTACAAAAAAAAGGTTTAAATAAAGTTTGTAGATATTTTTCATACTAATAGAATGACACCAGTTTGATGTCAATACATAAACAAATAAAGGAGTTATTGCAAAAAACCGCTAAAAAACACGTTTTTTTTAAATGCTCATATCTTTTACCAAAAAAACGATTTTGTAATGAAACTCGTGAAAAGTGTAGTCCTTGGGGAGTGCAATAAAACGTTTTTGTAAATTTGCAAAATAATAAATAATTTTTGCAAAATACGGGTTTTTCGAAAAAAAGACCTTTGTTGTTGAATTCGATTAGCTCATAGCCATCAACACCTAAAGAAATGTTATTGGGCTCAAAATGTTTTGGAAGAGTTGTGCTAATAGTTGTGTTTTGAGCGCACATTGCTACTTCATTGGAAACATGCGAAAAGATGGCCTGATTGATTCCTATTTTACCTATATTTTACTTTTCAGATGGCTCGGGTGGCAAAAAATCGAGGTTTTTTCGATAATTTGACTGGCCTATATCTGCGACAGAAGTGCTTATAGCATAAACTCCTGAATGCACTAATGGTACCGGAACGTTTGATTACCACAGGCAACGAATTATAACTAAATATACCACTGGCAAACAATGAATTGTGGGTTTGGGATAAAGAGGTGCGACGAACGTTATAGTTGAAAGTCCGGTTGGAGGGGCTACGATGCAACTTCGAATGGAGATAGATTGGAATTTTCCTCAGTATGACATTGTGAACAAAGGTCAAGGTATGATAGCGCAAATACTGAAATAAATCACACCCTAAAATCTTATCCGCATAATCTCTTATACTCTGTCTCTTCCTCAACCAGAACGCATAACGAACACAGGTATTAAAAGCCCGTTCAAGTGACTTTTTAAATTCTGCTCTCAAACCATCGAAAAACACAACATCACCATAAGTGAAATGGGGTATTAATAGAGATTTAACCAGATTGATCTTAGCATTGACAGGTATGAGGTTACAATTAGGGTAGAGGCTCCTAAGGCCAGAATAGACTTTCGACACTATATGGTTGCATTGGAGTCTCCAAGAGAGCTTGTCATCGAAGCGTACACCAAGATTTAGAACACTACTCGTGAATTCAACCTTTCTGCAATTAATCAAGACGTCTGACAAGCGATTTGCTTTCTGACGATTACGAATCAGGACAGCTTTCATTTTAAGATGATTGAGAACCAGCTTATTTCGAGCAGCCCATGTAGTAATGGCAGTCAAATCACGATTAACACCATTCACACAGTCTAATAGAGAACGTTCGTCAGCATAAGACAGAGCATAATTCTGAAAATCATCAGCAAACAGGTGGGGACGGGAGAACCGCAGAACATCAGGTAGGTCATTAATAAATAGGGAGAAAAGTAATGGTCCTAACACCGAACCTTGTGGGACCCCAACAGAAATTGGAAGAAATGTAGATAAATGACCACCAATATCAACACACTGGTAGCTTCCAACCAGATAGCTGCGTACAAGATCGATTGCAAATTTAGAAAAGTAAAATTGACGCCGGATTTTATCACATAGCAAACCATGGTCAACTGAATCGACACATTAATCAAAGAACTGTGATCGAATGACATATTCCAAATCGCGAAACCGGCTTCACCCATCGGATTGAGCTATAATATACAAATCCCAGATTAGGCCTTTTATCAAAAACAAGTTCTGTATTTGGGGCGAACATCACGCCATACTTAGTAGTAGTTACTTAGATAAACTACAAAAAATTACCGTCAAACTCATCGGTAATGAATGATGCCATTAGCTCCACCATCAATCCTTTAAGCTACTGTTGGAATATAGCAGACCTGACCAAACTTGATCGCTACTGTGATCGTTCCAACGAAATGAACACTTTCCTGAAGACTCGAGGGTGGAACAATCTTACACAATCTGTATTTCCGAACTTCTACAATATTCAAGAGTTGGAATGTGTGATTCATTGACATCTACTTCGACATCATCTGTATTCCGAATAAACTCAAACCTATTCTATCGCTCTTACTAAGGGCGAGCAGAAACGGCGTCGATTCAAGACATCATTAAAGATTGCGACGGCCTGCGATAGAATTCCAAATAGATCTAATTTCTCTGCGCCGCCTGCCATCTCCGCGTGTTTGTGTTAGCACAATTGGTGGCCCGTACCTATATTTTAAACGTTTTTCCCGTCACGGTCGTCGCCACCGTCGCCGCAATCTGTTTGGACCTTAACACTAGCCAGTATTCTGAGTTATACTTCTTTCAGAGCAAAGCCCAGGTGATTCCTGAGCTTAGTGTAGGCCCAAAAAAAAATTTCAACAGAGTTGCGTTTTCTTATTTTTAGATTTTCATATTCCTCTATATTTTATTTAAAATCGAACCGATCACGACACAACAGCCGCAATGTCTGAAAATTCAACACCGTATCTGAAATTGAAGTAAATCTGCTTCAATAGTAGCAAAGCCCACACCAGCCCTAAAAGCTCCAATTATTAACCACCACGTGCGCGAATATTGGGCATTCCGTCATTTCCATATTTCCCCACTTCTTCGCTCTTCCTCGCTGCGCGGCAACCGGCAAAAGCGAAGTTACGTCGCTTGATGACACTTACCAAAGCAACTCCAATTCTGCAGCTCAGTTGTCATTTCCGTCGATGAGTTCGGCTCGAGTGTGTTCCGTTTGGTTCCGTTGATAAGAGACCATCGACTGTGAAATAGTGGGGGACTACTCATTTCGCGGTTGCGTAAGTACCGGCTAATGTCGTCCCATTGAATTCGAAATTTCAATTAGCCGCGACGTGGTCGTGTGCTTTGTTAGCCAAAGGTTTAGTAGGGTCACGATAAAACTGTAAAGCGACTTTGTTTACATTGTTTAGTAGCGATCGATGCCAACTGCGGCTGCACCTTTTTCGCGTTATGTCACCACGTCAGGACATCAGCCCGAACCAACTTGCAACAACGTGAAAATCTAAAATAAAAACAGACAGGTAACTATTTTATTTTGATGGGGAAACTTTGCAATAAATTAATGAAATAATTTCGGGTTTATGGTCGCGAAAGCAAATTGTTAATATTATGTTTACGTTAATTACGCGAACCCCCCGCAAGTCGCATCCCTTAAAATGCACTCCTTCTTGACAGGGCGGAGGAAATGCAGTTCTACAGTTCGCCTCCTGCCGGAAATTGCATTCCGTTGGATGGTGTACACATAAACACACAAACACTCGCGCAAACATAAAACTTCATTAAATTTGTTCCGCTTTTTGCGGTATTTAGAGCGGAAGATTCTTTTTTAGAAAGGCATAATATAAAAGGGCTTAATGAACGAACGGAGTGAACTGGATTTGGACTCAATGAGAAGACTGAGTTTTATTTGATATTTTTGGCAAACGTTCGAAAGGAAGCACGTTCTGCAAAGTTGTAAGGAGAATGACGGAAGTACTTGATCTGCTCGACAGTGGACATTAACCAGCTGGAGGGATTAGGAGACGTGATTTATTGATTGACGGTAAAGAGCGGAAGTTGAAGGGAACGCTCCAGGCAGGAGTACAGGAGTATAAATAACTACTGGTAACGAGTGCATGTTTTCTTTATTGGTGTAATAGAAATCAGGAAATGAATGGACTTTGATTAAGTTAATCCATCATGGCACGAAGGCTTCTCCTTCATAGTGCACAGGTTAGATGAAATAGGACAAAATAAATTTCCCTGGGAATAAATGACTGAATGTATTTACCCGCCTTAATGTAAGCTGTTAAAGGGTCGCTTTGTTGTTTGGATGACATTTACAACAGTAGTAAAGTACTTCACTAGGTGATTGTTCAAGGGCAGGGTTTCATTATCACCATACGCAGATAGTGAGGAACACCACTTAAAAACCCTGTCATTAGTACTGCCGATTCTATTTTAGACAGTAGGACAAAATGGAATGATTGGCTCATTGATGACTGCAAGCCGGCGACTGAACTTTGGTCTAGATATTCTCAACGATTTTGACATGGAGACTATACAAGGAGCTTAAACTCCGTGTTGTCAATTTTCGTTTGATTAATGGTGGCGCTGCAGTCAAATGCACCCCCAAAAACATGGCCGATTGTATTTATCCGGTTCATGGCCAAGTTCGTTTATTACTAACATATTTTCTGTTTACGAAAAACCAGCTTCGAAATTCAATTTATATCAATGCGATTATTCGTAATTAATCAATTTTTGATGTTTCCAATGAATTTTTATTAATTTCCAATGAATTTTTTTGCATTGCCCCATTTTGACTAACTTAATTTTGAACGAATCGTTGAAATAGGTAAAACTCAGCTAACTTCATGTGGGGTACATCGGACAAAGGTGACATATGTGGCCAAAAATTAACTAGAAGTTTAGTTTCTTCTACCCATCCATTTTCTGTCATTTTCCCCATAAGAGTTCAAGCTCCTTGTATAGTCTCCATGGATTTTGACTCCAAGTCACTGTTATCGACTTATCTCCAAAGAACTCGATTGAAAGTTTTGTAGCTGCACGGAAGCCCTATCTTTCACTCAGTGTGTTCACAGTAGTTGTGTATTAACTTCACAGTTCGTAGGGTAATTTATTTGGTCCGAAAATCAAAATAGTAATTTTCAACATATTTTCAAATTTGAAGGTCACAAAAGTATTTCAACATAATTTGGAGAAGTGTGTGTGTGTATATTTGTGCATTGACTACGTACATGGTAATTTTTTCCTGCACGACATCGCGCGAACTAATATCGATTTCGTTGAGTAGGAGATCGAAGCGCATTGACGTCAATAAGATCTAAAAAAAATTTCATAACATTCGGCCAAGCCGTTTTTTATACGCTTTATATTAGCTTCACCTGTATCTTGTATCTTGTATGTAAACAAATCTTGCAACTTGATTTTGACCCACTTCCATATAACCGATCAACTTCAAATTTTGCACATATGTATAGTTCGCGTGACAATGCAATCTGACCATTTTATAAAAAATCAAGATGGCGGTTCCAAGATGGCGGCCGAAATATGCAATTGTACTCCCCGACCCCCGACATAGGTATCAAATGAAAGGGTATGACAAGTAGAATACTATTAGCTGTGTGATGTCATTCCAAATTCAAAATGGCGGCCAACACAAAATGGCGGATTACCTTTCTTTTACAACGCGCTCGTTATTGGTATCAAATGAAAGGATATGACAAGTAAAATACTATTAGCTGTGTGGCGTCATTCCAAATTAAAAATGGCGGCCAAAACAGAATGGCGGATTACCTTTTTTTTCACAACGCGCTCGGTATGGGTATCAAATGAAAGGGAGTGACAATAGAATACTATTAGCTGTGTGGTCATTCCAAATTCAAAATGGCGACCAACACAAAATGTGGCGGATTACATTTTTCTTTACAACTCAATATGGGTATCAAATGAAAGGGTGTGACAATTAGAATACTATTAGCTGGTGGGGTCATTCCAAATTCAAAATGGCGGCCAACAAAAAATAGCGGTTTACCTTTTTCTTTACAACGCCTATAATGTGTAATATGGCATAGTCAATACAAAATGGCGGAAGCCATATAATAGATTAAAAAGTACAAAATAAAAAATATAGTTTAAAAAACTAAAAAATACGCTTATATTTTAAAATGAACTAAAAAATAAAAAATAATTTTGCATGTAAAGTTTTTACTGCTCCAGCCATATATAGAAACAACCTACTTTTCGAAATGTAAAAAAACTTGGGCGCTATCGAAAAGTCCGGTGTCCATAATATAAGAATACGTATAGGTTAAGAGCCCGATTGCACTCGATTTCCTTACAAAGAGAGAAAGGGTCTGTAATCACTTTGCATTTCCTTGAGATTTCTTGGTAATAAGGAGTTATTCTATTTAGGAACGAATTCCTTATTTGTAGAGTGCAAGAAAAGGAGGGCTGCGGGCAGAGGGAATCAGCCGGCAGTGGAGGCAGAAGGACATTTATTTCGATGGAGCAGTCGCTATGATAGTAGCAATAACATTAGTGTATAAGTACGTCAGTACAGAAATATCATAAAATCGACCCATTTCTGAAATGTCTCATAACCGGTGATGACAAGTGCGACAATCGAAGTGTGGAAGATTATGGACAAGTTATATACTTAGTAAGGCGTCACAAACTTTCGCAAAGCCAGGATTGACGTGGAAAATGGTGATGGTGTGTGCGCGGTGAGACTGGAAGGGAATCGCCAGCTATGAGGGACCTACTTCTAGTTGCGTAGACGATTGATTCTCAACTCTACAGTGCATAACTAGAAAGATTACGACAGGCAATTGATCAAAAACTGCTCGATATAATTCAATTCCGTGTCTTCCATCACGTAATTTTCTTTTCTATGTTCTCTAAACATTTTCAGTTCCACCCGCGCATTTTTTTTGCACTTGTAAAACGGCTCAATGAATTTCGTAGTATTCAAAGTTCCGTGAAATGTTTCTGATAATATCAAACTTGAATCGACCGCTTTTCGGCTCATCCAGCACCATCGTCCAGAAGCTTAAATTTCTGATACCAATCCTACTTCCAAAAAAAACGCACTCAGCTCCCAAGTCCAACTGTCGCACCGGGCGGGGGCGCCTGGCTGGAGTGCAGAATTTCGCCGGAATGGAACGTCGAAAGCAACTTCTTCCCTACACCGGCGCAGCGTAGCAAACAAGGGAGTCTCGCTGGAAAAACTCGAAAGCTCCACCTTGAGCTCCCCCTAGCCGAAAGCTCCCATTCCGCTATCAGCCGGGCAGACTACTATCCGGTAAGCAGCGTCCTCTGCCGTCAGTCTTGTGTGAGCGAATCGACGAGCTGGAAGTTCGGTTTTTCGACGTCGGCCTTCCTTCAACTGAAACTGAAACATTTTTCACGGATTTTATTATTGTTTGAAAAAGTGCAGGAGAAATTCTAGAGTATCTTGGATAGTCGCGCGTTTTGGGTGTGCGATGACTTAAGATCTATACCTGAAGTGCCTCTTTTTTGCTATCTTTATGAGTGCTGATAAGTGGTGAATGGTGCAGTGCAACAACGGCGGTGCTAAAGTGCAGTGAACGAAAACGAAAACAGAAGAACAGCAGCATCAGCGTGCGACCCCTTTGGACCGAGGAGATTCCCAGAGATCATTGTGGCCGAAATGGAGGTGTGCTGCCTGAAGATGGCATCTCGATGCAAGTAGGTATCGATGCATGAATATATTCTCAAGAGCTCCGCTGATTTATGGTCATCAATGCGGCGTGTAATTATCGCCTTGATCAGATGATGATGGGAAGATGCTAATTAGATACCGAACTGCTGACAATAATGGTTTTGCCATGGACCCCAACTGGGGGGAAATATAACGGAAAGGGTTGGTTTTTTATCTTCTCTATTTGGGGCCAAAACTCGTGACAGTTAATCAAATGTGATTATTTTGTTTTATTTTATCTTTATTCTTGTTGTTTTTGTTGTTATCTTCTGCTAATCGTTATTTCTGCAACTTTAGTACAAACTTCTTGTAGTCTCCCGTAAACAAACACCACAACAAGACAAACTATGAATGACGGAAAGCTCCTGTTCTTCGTCAATAGAATTTCACGCCCCCACAACTCTATGCCATTCTGGCTGGCGAATTTCACCCCTTTCGTATCCCGTTTTGTCCCTTTTTCAGTGTTACCAGTGAACAATTTTTCAAGCCTAAAAAATATTTCTGAGCGCAATACTTTAGAGGATTTAGGTTCGTGCTTCAGTAGACATGTATAGATACACTACACAAAAAAATATTCAATTGTAAATATCCTTACAGTGTCAGGACCCCAAGAACGAATGACGACGATGTATTGTGCCAAAATTGCGCTTGAATAAATTCTCAGAAAGAACACTATGCCTCAATGGGAAAGGAGACAGGAAGCATGAGGGAATTGCAATCGAGTAAATAAGGATCCTCTTTTAAGTGGTGGAGATTTTCCTTAAAAGCTTGGGAGTTGCCGCATTGTACAATATTAAAAAAAGGATCCTTGTTTCAGTCCCCGTCGGGATTATTTTACGATATTCTCTCTCTGTGTTATGTGTACTGTGGGTCCTCTTTCACCTAAATGGGGTTTATATATTCATGGATGACAACTTCTAAACATTTCAATGTTAAAGGACGATTTTTGTTGATTTAATAGAATTTTCTGTGAATTTTTTTCCTCATAGATTTTTACCCTTTCATACGTGAAAATATCTTGAAAAATGCTTTATATACTGACAACAACAAAATTATGGGAGAAATAAATTTAAAGCTGCTACGAGTGACTGGCCCTTCCTAAATGAAGTGGAAACGCAAATTAATTAGAAGACTAATTTTTCGACAGGACGATAAAATTTATGTTCAGGAGTTTTCTGCGTAAATGAGGACGTTTTTTTGTGTTTCTAGGTTTTGGGAGGGATTTTTGTTAATTTGAGTTAGAAGCGAGTTTTTAATGCAAATCTAAGAAAACTTTAACGTCCGTCATTTGAGAATAATCAGTTTTATTGTGTAAAAACAATTAAGAATTTGTTCAAGTAGAAATTACTTAGTCCAGTAACAATTTCGTAACTTTGTTTTACATAAATCAATATTTTTTTATTTATGTTTTTTCAACAATAAAGAAATGAATATAAATAAACCAATGGAACCGCACGTTCGACTTAAATAAATATTGTATACCTCAACTCTTCTTCTGTTGTACATGCTAATTTTATTACCAGGTGACAAATAGTTCCGTGATAAAAATATAATTTTAGGTAACAAAAAAAAATATAGTAATAATAAAAATAAATAATAAATATGCACTTCTGGAAGGTGAGAAAATGTCACATTTAAGTAGATTTTCGATGGTCGTTGTGTGGTTCATATGGATCAGGTTTTTTTGGGGCTAAAATATTGTGGAGAATGTTTTTGTCAACAATCTTGTTTATCTGGTAGAAGAAGGTGATTTGGTTTTGCTGCTGTTATGATGGATTTGTTTATTTAAATGCAGTTTTCTGTTAAGCAGATTTATTCTTTTATGTTTGTTGATACTATTAGTTCATATTTTTAGTGTTCTGATTAGTAACATTTCTACTGATAAATGAATTTTTTAACAAAATTGTTTTTTATAATGTACAAAATTAAAAATACTATCCCATACCTAGTTTATAGCTACTCCAAAAATAATTCGAATTGTGGATCATACAAAATCTTTTGTCGTATAAACGGGGTAATTCGAATTATGGCTTAAACCGAAATTTTTCGGCTTAAGCCAAAGTTAGAAGAATGTAAATTAGCCGTTTATACGTTAATTCGAAATTTTGGCGTAAGTTTAAGTTAAATCGATTTAATTTTGCTGCTATAAACTTGGTACCAGTCGCTTTATACGAAAAAAAAGACCAAACCACTAAGAAATGCCAACTAGAGGTTTTCCAGCGTGATTCTCTTTATTTCGGGGTCACAGGCTCGGCTACTAAAATTACGGAGAGTCAAAGCAAATTATCGGTTTTACGTTAATCTTGCCTAAATAACATTTGTTCGTGAGATATAGAATCAATAGTCTTCGAACGCATACCCCACTATTCTATGCGAGTGCATGTGTTTGTTGTGTATGCTTGTGTCAGCGTTATGAATGAGATCCCATACGCGGGAAGTCTGTCATATTGCGAGCACAAGAAGATTTAATCAGTTTAGGCCTTCTTCGGTTCATATGAAAGGTGCGCCATCTACTGGTACGATTCCACCATTTCAAACGCGAATGTCGTTTTACCAAAAGGTTCCCAACTAAATACTAACGGAGTCCAATGCTGCTTGACCTACGCAATCGAACGAGAACCGATCTATTGAGTATGCTAATGGAAATTTTTATGGTCACAAAGATAATAGTCCGTTTTCTTCGTCCTATGCAATTTTTTAAAGCCCCAATTTTGCTCCCTTTAGTCTAGAAAAAGTTTGATCGTGCCGTGCTTCGTTTGGACTATTCCGTGCGTGTTTTTTAATACGTGCCTGTAGCGGGCTGTATTTGGAAAAGTAAAATTTTTACCCAGCAAACTGTGCCTCATTATGGTGCCATACTGGCGTTTTTGATGCTGTGTTGCCTGTTTCAGGCTTAGAACGGGCGAGCTTTACTTTTACTCGGGTTCGTCGTTGGGGCTCCTTTAGCTAGCCATGATATGATGATTTCCAAAGCCTCGTCATAGTAAGATTTGTGTTCAAGTACAGAGGCGGAATGCTGTATTTGTCTATTATAGCCCAACCCGATGGCTGCAGGAGGATTTTTTATCTCTTAAGAAATTTAGTTATTAGGGGGATCGTTTAGCAATCTGTCATATATAGATATTGGTTCCATCGCAGATCCTAGGACAATGTTACGCTTAAAATTTTAAGATATGAGTTAGGTTTTTGTTCTACATTATCCACTAAAAAGCGAAAGGAAGGTTGTTGTCGGTTTTCTTGGAGAATCGAATTTTTTTATGTGAAAACCCAGAGCTCAGAAGTATGATCCTTTGATAATTCTATCTAGAGTACAATGCTGAACAGCAAGCTCTAGTCGGAAATACACTAGAGAGAAGAACTAAATACACAGAGCAGGTTGTGTATGTGACTTTATCCCTGCATGTCTACCTGCACTCCAAAAAATTCATCCAAAATCGATAGGGTTTCGATTCACCTTTTATCATATCACTTCGAACAAACCAAAGTTTCAATTCAGAAAGCATTGTTAAAACCACAATTGCAAGCTCTTTTCAGCAGCGATTTGTATTCTTTTTCACTGTTGCTACAACGCAAATGGGTCCCTTTATTTAATTGCACTTTGGAGGTAGAAAAAAATCACTGATGGCTAGAAGAATTCTGTAGGGGAGAGGTGAGTAAGCAGAAGTATTGAATGACATGCCAAAATTTCATTTTTTATATGGTAAAACCAATTTTAGGAATTATGACTTGGGTACTTGGTAGTTTGTCATGTGCTCAGGCGCGGATCTAGAATTTTATTTTGGGGGGGTCACGGAATTAAAAGTGGCGAAAAAAAATGTCTACTCCTAAGGGCCTACTTAGACGGTTCGTTCACAGGAGCATTCCTCACGAACTTTGTGGATGTAGGAGGTAGTGGGGCAGTGCCGCGGCTGGCATATGTGTAGGATGTGCAACTGCACAGGGCCCCGTGATTTAGGGGGCCCGCTAGCGAGGCGAACGAAAAATTATTTTGGAATAAAAATCATTTGAATTCGTTATTTGCATTTTTACTTCATAATGGGCCATACAAATAAGTATGGGCCACAGATCATTATTCTGTCGTGGGGCCGGGTTTGTATGAAGATAAATGCGCGAGCGAAGCGAGGGAAATTTTTTTGGACTCTCCCCAAATCCCCCAAATTGTCTGGCCGCAGCACTGTAGTATGGTTGATGAGAGGTATCACCCCACCTCTCCCTTAGGGACAAACACAAAATTAACAAAACGAACAAAACTAAACGAATTTTCTCGTGGATTAAAAACAAACGTAGTCCGCTCAAATTAGTCAAAAAATCGCCGTTTTTAGGAAATTTTTCCCACAACTATGAGACCGGTGCCAAGTGAAGTCTCTATTTTGTGGAGAACCTATGCATTTTGGTGAAAATATCAAAGTTGGAGAGCATAAATTACCTACAAATTTTACTTTTACAATTTTTCCCAACTCCGCATATTTTCGCCGATGGAGGCCGTTTTGCGCCATTTTTAGAGTGCAGCGCCATTTTTAGAGCCCTTTCTTGTGAGTGCAGCTAACTTCAGAGTTTACAAATCAAAATACAATAGAAAGAGTATAGATCAATCTGTAGTTGACCTTGAAGGTCATTTTTTAAGGTCGCTGCTTTAATTTGCAAAAAAGTTGGGTCGGTTTTGGACTTTGCTTATTTTTTGTTTTTGTTTTTTTAGTTGGATCAATTTTGTTTTTTAAACAGCGAGCGCTTTTGGGGGGGGTCATGAACCCCGTGACCCCCCCTTAAATCCGCGCCTGCATGTGCTACAGATTATGGTGCAATATCCACTAGTAAAGTTAGTGTGCAGGATAGAAGAAAGCAGGATATTTTAGTGTAAGTTTGAATTCTAGGAAACGCGAGTTCGGAATTACTGACTGTGAAAGATTGTTCCACAGTCGACCTGTTCTATTATGCGTTCAAATTATATTGCGCTGATTCCTGAATTTCTTAATACTCTCGACACAAGGACGTCGTTACGACCAAAATTTGTCATTACGACAAATATTCAGCATCATAACAACGAAAAGCAAGCACGCAAATTTTACGTCGTAACGACCAAAACTAAAATTGAGGGGTCTCTGTCATCGACAGATTATTGCAAAAAGCTCGCTTTTATGCGTTTTTTCAGTGTTATGAGTAGATATCATCTGATTTTGATTTTAATTCTGTTTGAAAATTAATTAAAAATATTAATTGTTTCCAGATAAGCCGAGTTAAAAACCGGCGGGTGGACAACAACGTAACAAGGAAATCATTTTTTTTTAATTTTCGTTCACTGACATTCTGTACTATTCATCGACTAATTACAATTGTCAAAGCATAATGATCAATTTTACCGATAACGACGAATTTTACCATGTGTCAACACCTAAAATGGCATTCGTCGTAACGACTTTGCCGTGTGTCGAGATTATAATATATTCAGAAATTCTAAATTTTTTTTAGTAACTTCACTCCTTGACATTCTTCAGTCTAGCTCTTAGGAAGAAATTCAAAACGCGTAATTCGCAACACTTTGATCTTTTAGTTTTAGGTTTGGCAGTAGTTTAGTAAGGATCTTTGGTACAATTTTGGCATACATTTTTCCATTTTCTAATTCTCTGTTTTAATTGATAATGACTTGCTTTACTGAATTGTTTTGTTATGGTCCTGGTCATCAATCGGCTATTATCTAGTATCAATAAAGAAATGCCCAAATTTGTCATGTTTCATAACTTCGTAGGGTAGATCCCACCCTTCAGAAAATTTTCCTCATAGATTTTTTGGAACATTCAATGAATTAGTAGAGTGAAAATGAACAAAAAAATTGGTGATAAGTGATGTAACCGGAGCTTCAAAATTTTTTTTATTTTTTAATATCATACATGCACCTGAGTCGAAAACCGAAAAGTTTGGAAAAATCAAATGCGAGCATAGCGAGAAAAGTGCATAAAAGTGTATTTTGAGTGCATCGTAACACTATTTTTCAAATTCTACGGTTCTATTGGTCGTAGAAAAAAACAAAAAAAAGGAAAATGCTGGTTAGTAAAAGGGCTATCGAACTGGTGGGGCGAGATTATGTTAAAGATATTTCCTAACCTCAAAAAATCCAAATTTCTCATTTTATTTATTTTTTAACTAAAAATGCATTAAATAATAAACAAATCGATGGATTTTCATAAAAATTGGAGGAAACATGTATTTTAAGGTTATAAATATGCTATTAAATTTTCAAAAATAAAATTTTATATTAACGGCCAAAATTGATAATTTTCGGAAAATATTAAAACCCTTGTAACTTAATGAGAGATGGTCCTAGCTTGAACTTTTTTTTCCTAAATGTAGGTTTTTTTATGTACTTTCTAGTAAAGATATACCAGAATCTGTTTATAAAGTTTAAATGTAGCTTTTTTTAAATTAAAAACAACAAAAAAATGAAATTTCGTTTTTTTAAACATTTTATCATCCACTCAGACCATACTTCCTTCCTAGAATTTCATTAAATTTTATTTTAAACAAAATCTTTATAAAAATCTTATGTAAAAGAAACGGTATAAACGAAAAAATGTTAAAAAAAGGAAATTTCATGTTAAAAAAATGAAATTTCATTTTTATTTTTATTTTTAATTTAAAAAAAAGCGACATTTAAACTTTATGAACAGATTCCGGTATATGTTTACTAGAAAATACATAAAAAACCTACATTTAGGGAAAAAAAGTCCACGCTAGGACCATCTCTCATTAAGTTACAAGGGTTTTAATATTTTCCGAAAATTATCAATTTTGGCCGTTAATATAAAATTTTATTTTTGAAAATTTAATAGCATATTTATAACCTTAAAATACATGTTTCCTCCAATTTTTATGAAAATCCATCGATTTGTTTATTATTTAATGCATTTTTAGTTAAAAAATAAATAAAATGAGAAATTTGGATTTTTTGAGGTTAGGAAATATTTTTAACGTAATCTCGCCCCACCAGTTCGATAGCCCTTTTACTAACCAGCATTTTCCTTGTTTTTGTTTTTTTCTACGACCAATAGAACCGTAGACATTTGAAAAATAGTGTTACGATCCACTCAAAATTCACCACAAATGCACTTTTATGCACTTTTATCGTTATGCTCACATTTGATTTTTCCAAATTTTTCGGTTTTCGACTCAGGTGCATGTATGAAATGAAAAAATAAAAAAAATTTTGAAGTTCCTGTTACATCACTTTGAAATTGCAATTTCTCTCTACTAAATATGCAGGTTGTTTTTAGTCAGTTTCATCGACACACGGTAACATCGTTACAACGAAAACTCGTCATTACGACGGATGCTATTTTAGGGGGTGACACACGGTCGTTATCGGTAAAATTCGTTATTATATTTCGACAGTTGTAATAAGACGATATGTAGTGAAGAATGTTAGTTATATTAACTAAAAATTGGTTTCCATGCTACGTTATTGTCCACCCTCAATCGGTAATCTGGAAACAAGCAATATTTATTTTCAAGTAAAATTAAAATCAAAATCAGCTGATACCGTATGACACTAGTAAAGACGCCTAAAAGCGAGCTTTTTGCAATAATCGACCGGTCAACAGGCCATCTCTATTAAAATTTTCGTCGTTATGATGCTGAAGATCCGCCTAACGACGAATTTTCGTTGTAACGACGTCCGTGTGTCGAGGGTATTAATTAGTTGTTACAAAATTTGGATGGTATTCATTTTAACAAGTTCAACAGATGGGTTGAAAAAATCGCTGAATACGTTAACCTTTACCTGTGTATATCGGTAAAACTTTTACTGAAGGTAAATGAAGCTTTGGATGGGAATCTAGGTGCTTATCGCGAGAGTTTATTCGAATAGAATAGACTCGACTTTTTCTAGTCTATTGCTGAAAGAAATGGTATCGCGTAAATCAGTAGACTTTTAAAAATAGGATTGCCATTTAAAGCAAAAATTTTCTATTGAATATCTTTCAAAATATTATATATTATAATAAACACAAAGCAAAAATAAACACACAAAATTTACGCAAGCTTTAAGTCGTATAAATATTTGTCATAGATTTGACAGTTCTAAATTGTAGAAAAATTTCTATTGTAGTCGACATTCATGATACCAACTATAGACTTTAAGTCTATGCGACTCTAAGTCTATAGGGAATAGACTCCGCGATAAGCCCTATGTAATTCATCCCTAACGACTTTATTCTTTCCCAGAAAAAACGGGATTTACTTATGAACATATTTGATTGTCAGATATTAAATTCATATTCAATATGGCATCTAATGTTGACAGATGTCAAAAAACAGCATTGCCAACAGCATAAAAAATTTTTTTTTACTGTCAAATGTTTTGAAATCTTGCCGAAACATCAGATATTTCTTGTAATATTGTGTATTACATTGTCAGCAATATTCTTCCTATATATTATTTCCCTGCCTTCTTAAAGGCAACTGTCACTTTTTGTATATACATACATACATATGTATATATACTAAGCTAGGTTTAGGGTTAGGGTACACTTCAATATTTCCTTTCGATATTTATGTACTTCACCCGAAGCCATTCTTTTTCTATGCTTGTACATAATTTCACCAAAAAAAATATATTACTTCCTTAGATTCTCCCCTATTACAAGCATCCCCTTCTTATACGAAGCTGCTTCTTCATCGCTGTAAGGGTAGCTAAGTACCTTTCGAGTGGATAAAGTTCGGGAAAGAACCTATGAAAAAATCGAAAACATCTTCTACATTATATCAATCCGTAACAAGACAGATGCTTCTATGGTGCCCTTGTGTACCTCTGAGAAGTTGGAGGAAAGGAAACAAATTGTTCTTTTAATAGGAAAAAACCGGCACGATTTTAACAAGGGGAAAGAAATATATTTATCAAAGTCCTGCCAAGCGAAAATCAAAATATTCGGATTTATTTACACTCATGCGAGAATTATTGCTCGCATAAATAACCAATCTCCTCGCTCTGAGCAACCCCGCCTTGTTTAGTCATCCCTGCATCTGACGGGGGAGCATTGCCCAAATCTAGATTTTCAACTCCAGCCAAAAAACCCATTTTTATTCTTCTTCCTTCAGTTTCGGGGTGGAAATGAATTTAGCCTACACGACCACACTGCAGAATCGGGATTCCCCCACATCAAGGCACATTTCGTTAGGCCTTAAACGGGCGTCGTCGGGAGGAATTAATGTCCTTTTTCGTCCTTTTGGGCATATCAAGTAACTGTCTGACCGCTTGTAGAACTTCCCGAAAATTCTTGCATTTTGTTTACGTTCGGTACAGGAAAAGGGGGTGGCCGGGATTTGAAGGGAGTTTTATGGAGGAAGTGAAGGGCAGAAGGACGCGGTTAGCTTGCAAATTCCTTCCATTCTGAACCATCCACCATGTAAGAGGTGATGACGGTCCCCCTTTCGTCAGGATAACACCGCACAGATCGACTTCAGTGGAATAAAAATTTTGGAATCCTTCGACATGGGGTTGTTAGCTGCACGAAGCACAAGAAGGAGCAGGAAACGCCGGTCGTTGGAAGGGTATCGATTTTTCACCCTTACTTCGCATTCTTCGGCATTTATTTGGGTTTTTGGGTTGCCTCGCAGCTGGGGGTGAGAGGGCTGTGGTTAGTTTTTATTGGCAACATACCTCTACACACTAGTAGCTCTTGGGTGGGTAGTCCCGCTGACTATTTCAAACTGATGAAGTACAGGGGTTGGGGGTAATACTGACTAGTTCAAGGTTAGGGGTTGATGAGTTGGTATCACGTGCCCGTGCCTAGCACCACCTACAGGCAGGAAAACGGAAACCGAAAAAAAAGAAACAGAACTAAAAATTCATCAGGTATTCATTAATTTTCGGGTGGCAATCATGCAAGTCACCAATAATATTCCTTTAATAATTTGCTTTGGTGTGTTAAATTGCTGCTGTTAAGAATGTTTATACATATATAACACGATTTTTTTTATTATACATCTTTAAGAACTTTTCTTAAACAGTTTTCTGCCGAAGGACGATTGAGCGATAAAAAGAAGTGCGTTTTGTGAACTTTTTGGGAAATTCCGCAAAGAAATTACGCAGATTAACTCTTAAGATACAAAGAAAAATTTCGGGGCATTATAGGGAACAATGAGGCCGAAAGATTTCCATTGAAATGGCGCATTTATAAATTATTTTTTGGTTTTTCCCCAGAGGGAGAACAAACTCTATACACTAAAAAAAAGAACATAGAGGAACTTTCCGTAAGAGATTGCAATTTATTCAGAAGATCCTTGAAAGATTAATTTTGAATGTGTGTGCTTGTAGGTTTGTATACCAGATATGGTGTGGAATGAGTATAGGGCGGGTGGCGGGTGAAAATACTCTTTCTCATTTAAGGAGCATGCCATTTAAGGATAATAGCCATGAGAGATTCCTAATTTGAATTTCTTTTGCGTGTTTAGGCATACAAATTAGTCTTGATTTCTTAAGAGGGGGTTTTTTATATATAGACATAATTTCGGTTCCATTATATGTTATTATACAGTTGTTTATAATTATTAAGATTGCTTTTACACTGGTGCTATTGGTACTAATAATTTCAACATTCATATCATTGCTGTTTTATAATGTAATTCAGCTTTTTGGGATCATCTTGCTTTATGTGTAAAATGTTTTAATGCAGATACGTATGTATGTTTCAAAGGATTCTCTTATAATAATTAAATGCTTGTCTTGATAAAATTGAAATGTTTTGATGAACTTTAGCATGTCACAACGCTTTCTGAATAAATGGCGTTTTAATGTTAGTCTCATCATAATTGTGACATGCACAAAACATGGTCAAGAGTCAAGGGGTCTAATTATAAACGGATGTTTTTCTTTGCCTCATGATTATCGTGGGAGTTATTGCTATAGGATCGATAATCTCTGTTATACTCTTGTGCAGACGGAAAATTTCCAGGAGCAATTTATAAAGTATTTTTTTTTCAATTTTTCAGATTGGTTGCTTGAAAAGCGATTTTTTTTTATTATATCTAAAAATGAATGTTGGCTTATAGACTTGGAAACTGCTGAGCCAATCGAGCTCAAATTCACAGGCTATAATGTGTTTTGATGTCAGGAAGGTTCAGAACATATTTTAAACATTTTTTGATAGTTCGAGTGGAAAATATTCACCATTAGTCTCAAAAACGTAAAAAGCATACATTAAGGTATCAATTAGAATCAATGCAATTCTACTAAATCGATTAAATACATTGACATATTCGTCAACAAAGGAAGAGACATGGCCGTTTTTGGAATAGCAAATGAAACTGGATCTATAGATGAAATTAATCAATATAAAATTTTTTTTTATAAGAAAAAACCAAGCTTAGGAGTCACCATTTATACTACCAGTCCGTCATGTCGTTCACGTCATGGTGCAATGTCTAGTAGTAAGCTTGGTTTGAAGAATAGAGGAAAATAGGAAAGGTTGGAGGGGGTCTGGAGGGTGTGCAAGGAAATGTCTATGAATCTTTCGTTTGAACTCTAATGGTGGATCCACACTACTCGGACTTGGGTCGTACGCGCTTTTGCCTTTTTTTTCATATAGAGTTTTATGACTTTTTTGCGACTTTGTCAATGGTAAAGGCCGTGCGGCAAAACTGCGCGGACAAAAGGCTGTGTTTAAAAAAGTACATTGTACGTCCACACAATATGGGGTTTTCAAAAGCGCGTACGGCGTTTCAAATAGGAATTGATTTTTTTCTCAGTCACTTTCAGAAAATTAAAACATCACGGGCGCTTTTGGCTGGCCGTACGACCAAAAGCGCATGGGATCTAAGTCCGCGTAGTGAGGAAAAAAAGATGGCATCCCACCAGAATTGTTGAAAGCCGACTCAAGCCTCATAGCAGATGCGCTACAGCCAATCCTGGAAATAGCATGGAACACCTGTACCTTCCCGGAGGATTGGACGGAAGGTATCTTAGTCAAAATACCCAAAAGGGGGACCTAACAATATGTGACAACTGGAGAGGCATCTGTCTATTCTACGGTGGGAAAAATCTTGTCCCATATATTACTATCTAGGATAAGAGAGGCAGTAGATCGAACGCTTAGAAGACAGCAGGCTGGATTCAGAAAAGGTCGCTCCTGCATAGACCACATTAACACCTTGAGAATCATAGTGGAGCAGTCTACTGAATTCCGATCCCCCCCTTACCTTGCTTTCGTAGACTATGAGAAAGCGTTCGACTCGGTTAGTAGGAGCTTTATATGGCGAGCTCTACGGCAACGTGGACTGCCGGATAAAATAATAGAATTGATAAAAGCTCTATACAACAATTCCAAATGCAGAGTTCTTCACAATGGAAAACTATCCGACAGCTTTGAGGTGAGCTCAGGAGTACGACAAGGATGCCTTCTTTCAACATTACTATTTCTTTTAGTAATAAACGACATCCTTGTCAGTGCTCTAGATACTAGAACATACAATGGCATACAATGGGGATTGTTAGACCGCCTTAAGGACCTCGACTACGCGGATGATATCTGTTTGCTGGCCCACAGACACCAGGACCTCAGAAACATGTTAAACAATTTGGCAACAGAAAGTAGTTCAGCAGGCTTAAGGTTAAATCCGACTAAAACCAAAGAAATGCGGATAAATGCAAACACCCTTGAACCAACAGCGCTAAATAACCGTGACGTGGAACTGGTAGATAAATTCTGTTACCTCGGTAGTATTATTACCGAAAACGGCGGTACAGAAGAAGACGTCAGTTCCAGAATAAATAAAGCAAGAAGCGCATATGCATGCCTGTTTCACATATGGAGATCGACGGAGATCTCAATTAACACCAAATTGCGGCTGTTCAACTACAACGTTAAGGCAGTTCTTTTGTACGGTTGCGAAACATGGAAAGTCACCCAATTCATCACGGGGCGCCTACAAGTTTTCATCAACAGATGCCTACGTCGTATCCTAAAAATCCGCTGGCAAGATAGAATTTCAAATGAAGAACTATGGCGCCGTGCCGGCCAAGAAAGGATAGACGACCAAATCAGGCGAAGTAAATGGAATTGGATTGGCCACACCTTGCGACGCGAAAACGAGAATCTAGCCAAACAGGCCCTCGACTGGAATCCGCAAGGAACCCGTCGAGTCGGAAGACCTAGAACAACGTGGAGGAGAACCCTATTAGCAGAGGCCGCAACAACCGGGAGATCCTGGTCAGAGCTGAGAGCTGTCGCGCAAAACAGAGCCCGCTGGAGGGCAACTGTTTCCGCCCTATGTCCCATGAGGGATTAAAGGAGCAATTAGTAGTTAGTATCAAGTTTTATCAACGCCTCGACGATCTTGCACCACCTCGTGCTGTTGAAAGCATTTTTCACGTCAAGGGTTATCAATCCGCAACTCTTATTCACATCCATTGCTGCCCTTACAAGGCTAGTCACCATATTTACAGCATTGGTTTTCGATCTAGCCTTCCTGAAACTGAATTGTCTTTCTGATAAACCCCGTTCCCGCTCGCCGCTTAGGAGTAGCCTGTTGTTGATCACTCTTTCGAAAAGCTTGCCCATAGTGTTAAAAAGACATATCGGCCTGTAGGCCGACGGTTCCCCTGGATGCTTACCTGGCTTCGGGATGTGCACAAGCCTTTGGCGCTTCCATTGCTCAGGGAACACTCCTTTTCTCAGGCACGTTGTGAATACTTGGGTGAACTCACCCGGTGCCACACTGGCTGCCAGATTCACCGCTATATTCGGTACACCATCCAGCCCAGGGGCTTTTCCAAAGGCAATCCTCTTCACAGCTTCCACAATTTCTCCCTACATGCCGGCCTCGCTCGCTGCTTCATCTACGTTTACTGCAGGCAGGCTAACCATGTTCCCTTTCTGTGGGAACAGGGTGCATACTATGTCTTGCAGCATTATATGGCAGGTAATCGTTGGGGATCGGTTGTCCTTAATCGACGATATCACTATCCTGTAAGCAACCCCCACGGGTTACCATCCACTTTCTTGCACAGGCTCCTACTCTGCTTTACTCTTTCGGATGACATTTTTTAGCCCCAGCAGGGGATCTCGAATCTGAATAGGGGGGGGGGGGGCGGCTAATGGGCCAGATGAAGTTTTTGCGAAAACGAATATCACGCGCAACGCTAGGGTGGGGTCCGGCGAGGGGACAACTATTTTGTGATTGAAACTGCACGCTTTTCAAAGCGCAATGTAACGCTTCTTAAAGTATATACAAGACACAAGTGCCCACGTCGTTCTTTTTTGCTGGTTTGCCTGTTACTGGTACTGGGAATGTGACGGCCAAGCAATGTGCTTTGGGCGAACGCGATTAGCCATCACTTCTTTGCTTACTACATAACTCGTATCAAAATAAAATTGACAATGAGTTATTTTGAACTACACTCAAGTAAATTTCCAAGAAAATGCCTGAAGTTTGCGGCACCCCAATTGTAGCGCTGTGGCACCCCGGTTGAAAAACACTCTAAACTGATTGTATGGGATGAATGTCCTCTGGCACACAAAAATCTCGGGAAGCATTTCATCAAACACTTGTTATGAATCAAGAAAAAGGAGTAACGTTAATCCTACGAAATCACTTGATCTAGCATACCAGGATTGTCACGCACAACACATACTACAATTAAAAATTTGTGTTCTTATCATTCTTCATAAAACCCCACAACGTCTTTGCAACGGAACCAGACTTGCACTGAAAAAGATGATAAACAATATCATAGAAGCAACAATTTTTTTTTACGTGGAAAACTCAGGGAAAACCCATTGTAAATACTGTCGACAATCCATTTTTTCGTATAGAGTGCAATGTCGAAGGCAAGAGTGCAAGCTTTAGTCGAAAGATAGTGAAGGGAAAGAGAGAAGTGGAACTGCCACAACCACCTAACCCCAACCATTTCTATCGCGGCTCTGGCATCGGGGCAACGAGAAACAACTCGCTGGAGTGCTATGCCTCTTGAAACGAGTTGAATCCCATCAACCAACCGATGACATGCGGTGGTGAAGCGAGGAAGTTCTAGCGGAAGGAGGAATCAGGAATGTAAAGAGGGAAGAAGAAAGAGGGAAAGTTATGTAGGAAAAGTGGGAAAGGCGAAGGACCGTGGTGCTGCCGGGATTCGAACCCGGGACCTCTGGGATGTTAGCCATGTGCCTTACTCCCTAGACTACCGAGGTCACCGAGGAGAAGATGTTCCCTTCGCATGAAAACCAATACCGGTCATTCCTTCGTTGGGACGATTTAAACTAACATTTTTGCATATTGCTGCATTATTTGATTCGACGATACACTTCTTAAATTTCACACGGACCCATATCTGACAAATACAGTGCCTGAACAACACTATAAGGTAAAGAAAAACTGTCAACATGAGCCAAGATCTTTCTTTGGTTTCAGGTCGTTATCGAAGCGTCATTCTGACAAGAAAAAAAGGAATGTTACCTTGGTGAGAGAAAGTGGAGAGACCATCTCGTGGAGTGGATTTGAACCACGGCTCTATGGGATGGTAGTTAGCCGCCTTAACCTCTAGGCGACCAAGGCCGATTGAAGATGCCCTTATTATGATTCGAGATGATTGCCCAAGTAATGATTCCAAGGATTTAATCTCAACAATATTATGCATATACTTTTTGTTAATCTTAGACTTCAATAACATAAAGATTTTTACTTACAATACCAGAGGAATTAGATTCAATACCCACTCAGAAACATGGTCCTTTTTTGTAATAAACTAAGCCTAGGAATCACCTTTTGTACGTCATCTCGTTCAGGTCATGGTGCAATGTTTAGTAATAGGATTAAGTTGAAGGGTAGAAGAGTCTTATGTTTGAACAGCCAAGCTGCATTATTTATAAACAAATCCTTAAACCGTTCGCGATAAAGAGAACTGCAACTTCTGAGAAAGGGACGTCCAGCCGCGCCCTGTGTTGCATGATTAACATTTTCGTGCAGGTAGGAGAGCGTTAATTTCGATAGAACAGTTGCTGTAGCGATAAAATTTGTCAGGACTCCCACATTACTGTGGTAAGTCAAGGGATCTGTGGTTGAGAAAAAGGTGCTGAAGGGCTTGATGGCCCGGTATTTTATCTTCTTCAGCCATTCTTAGGAAGTTTTCGCGTCCCTGGCTTAGATAACTACTCCTCACTGAAAGAGGGACTTACATCTCTAAAGAAATCCCGGAGATTGGCGATTTGGAATATGCTGTTGTTAGAATTATGCCTAGGAAACATGGCCGCCCTATAACAAGAATAAAATTGATAACCTATTAAAGCTATCCCACATGAACCTTGCCAGAGCTATAGCTGTGTATACGGGACACTTGTCACTAGTTTTCTAAGGGTGGACATACGGAGGAAGTTTTGAACTTAATGCACTCATGATGAAGTGACTCATACGGGGAACTTCTGTACACTCGAAAAGCGGCTTCTTTAGTTTTAATTGGGTTCACAAATTCCGGATTAAATAATCGTGGATTCCACTTTATTTTGTATTAGTTTTTCTTATTCTTTCCTCTGTTTTCACACATGTACGTCGTGACAGACATCATTCATTCTTCTGGTTTTTTGTTTTCTATCGACTAGAGTTTTTTTACACTCCTTCATATGATAAAAAAAACGTGATACCTGACAATAAAAAAATTTTAATACGATTTTTAAAAGTCTTTTCTAATTGCCACTTCACAAGTTAAATTATGCTTTTCAAGTGTAAAAGTACCACTTTATAATTTCATAATATCATTCTTAGATATCAACCCTTAATTTCCATGGAGCTTTGGTGACACCAACATCTGCTATCCGTGATGTATGCTCTCACTTAAATCAGAAATAAAAGCCCTTATTAAATTGGAAGAGATAAATAAATGGTGTTCTACAAAAAGTTTCGTGATGATGGGAATATTGTGACATTTCGCAAAACACAAATTTTAATCGAACTTAATTTTTAGTGAAATGTGGTATGTAGTTTTGTAAATCCTTACATATTATAAATTTAAGTCTCCCGTCGCGCTGAGTTTGTGTATGTTAGGGCTAATCTCAGAAACTACTGTGCGGGTACGGGTACGGGTTTCACCAATAAAAAGAGAGATTATCTAGGAAGGTTATAGGCTATAATTTATGAACATTTTGCGAAAATAAGCTACCAGTATGATGATATTTGTGAATTCATTGTTCCTTCTAGGAGCTTCCGTAGCGTGTGCTGCGCAAATAGTTAAAGGCTCCTACACCGTGGAACCGATATTAATGAAATTTTAACCATGTGCTATTTACAAGTACATTAAAAGAAAGAACATAGGCTATTCTATTACTTTCTAAAGCCACTCTTAGATGGCGCTGTCATGGAGAGCTTCGCTGAAAATTTGCTACAAAGCGTAGTAATATACATTCTGTGCTGCTGAAACTTTGAACGTAGAGGGTTTTCGGCATGAGAAAACTCTTGGAGCTCGAAGCCCGTTTTTCGAAATTCAAAATGGCCGCCGAAATATTCGAATTTTCCAATTGTGTTCAGATTTCAATGAAAATCGGTATCTGGGGTTTTTTAAGGTAGCAAATAACGAATTTATGATCAGAACAGGCAATTGTCAGACATGTAATTTTTCTTGTTGAGGTCTTAAGGGTGATTTTTGAATGCGCTAATAGTAATTTCAAAGCGGGGGAGACATATTTTTCTTATTACAACGGGCGTGGGAAAGGGGTTATATTGTGTGGGTCAGTCTACAATTTCCGTTGCGCCGCTATTTGGATTTTGATAAAGCAGGCCAAAATAAGACGAAAGTGTAAAGTAGTTTTCGAGATATCGAAATTTTAAGTTTGAAGTTTTAACGTATTTTCAAAAATTAAAAACCTACCGGAGTATGTGACACATTGAGGATCGTAAACACCATCGAGAAATACCTTTAACCGAGAGTCAAGGGTTAGCTCTACCCACAATCTGGGGTATGTTTAAAATGCTTAAATATCATAATACTGTAAGACATGAGAAAATTATATCAATCTTGTACAAAGTGTTGTCAAATTTCAGATTCGAACACCTCGAATTTTGATATTTTACACATAGCAAACGAGGTGTAAAATCATTATCTTACCCTCAACCCTAGATTTTGTTTGAGGTAATCTTGGTTAATGTTTTTTCAATAATTGTGGTGGAGGGCTCAGGGCCGGGTGACGCGCGGGCCGCGGGGGCTCTTCTTTAACTTCAAATTTCGATATCTCGAAAACTAAGCGTGATATCAAAAAAAATTTATTTAACATTTTCGTCTTATTTTGGGGTACTTCATCAAAATCCATCGTCAAGATTTGGAATATGTGGTAATTGCATCGCATATCCGATCGATCGTCAAGACGGGATCTGGCACGTGCTTGTCTTGGGTTAGATTAAGACAAGAGTACCGCAATCAGAAAAGCTTAAAACTGGACTCGAAGGGATTGATTGTAAAGATTAGAAATATAGTACCTACGTGACAGAATTAACACATGAAGGACTACGGAGAGATGACGAGGCTTGGATTTTACGCCTTCCAGTATGACCTTGTTTAAATAACTGAAAAAGAACTATAAACTATGTAGAACTGATAGTCCGGCGAAATTACCATTTTAAAGAGACAAAATTCCAAAATGGCTGAAAATTGGCCCACAGCTTCCTTGGGACTTTTGAAGAAAACAATTTCGGAATCACAAAAAAAAACATGGCCGCCGGAGATATCATTTTTTGGCAAAAAAAATCACTCAAAAACAGGTTGTTTCGAATTTTTTTATCAGTCAATACGAAACGTTATTGCCTAATTTATTCGAAAACCTAACCCTTTCGAAGTTATTCAAGGTCAAAGTTTCCAAAAATCACTTTTCGGCCAAAAAATACTATACTATACTCGGAAGGGACAAGGTTTTCGAAAAAATTACAAGAGGGGTATTTTGTAGGCAATAATGTTTCGAATTGACTGATAAAACAAATTTCGAAAAAACCAGTTTTTGAGTGATTTTTTGGCCAAAAAGTGATATCTCCAGCGGCCATGTTTTTTTTGTGATTCCGAAATTGTTTTCTTAAAAAGTCCCAAGGAAGCTGTGGGCCAATTTTCAGCCATTTTGGAATTTTGTCTCCTTTCGTGTGTTTTTTTGCTAATTTCCCCGGACTATGAGTCAACATCAATAGCTGAGTGCCATCATCATCATTGGAGTCTCCAATTTCTTATACCTAGGGTTCGTAGATTTTCTTCTACGCTATCTGTATATCTCTTTCTTGGACGTCCCGTGCCTCTGTGTCCGTCTGGTCTCTTGTTCATAATAATTTTTGTTATGCTGTCATCACTGCTACGTTCAACATGTCCTGTCCATCGAATTCTGTTAATTTTTATAGTTTTTATGAAGTTTGGATTTTTTTACAACTGATACAGTTCGTGATTGTATCTTCTCCTCCAAACACCATTTTTGTTCACTCCTCCATATATTGTGCGCACGATTTTTCTTTCAAAGCATCCCAGGAGGTGTTCTTCATTACTTCTTAATGTCCAGGTTTCGGATACATACAGCAGTATTGGCCCTATAAGGGTTCTGTATAGTTTAACTTTAGTCCTCCTTGACATGTTCCTTGTTAAGAAGTCTTTACGTAGCCCAAAGTAGCATCTATGTATTTCTCAGCGCCAATTTCCTTATGACTTCTGCCGCCGTGTCGTCTCTTTTGAGATTAGCGCCCCTCAGCATATAAATTCTTTTACACCTTCGATGTTATATGTATCAATTGTCATATTCTGGCGATCATTCCGTCTTTTAGAGATGCACATATATTTCGTTTTCTCTTCATTAATTGCTAGTCCGAATTTCTTTGCAGCTCTTTCTAGCGATATGAAGGCTTCTTTCATTGCTATGATGGATCTGGCTAGTATTATGCTGTCGTCAGCTCATGTCAATAGTTGTACCGACTTGTTGAAAATACTGCGCGCGTTGTAATTGCACGTCTCTTATCACTTTTTCCATAGCTACGTTAAATAGTAAGCACGATAGGGCATCCCCTTGTTTTAGTCTTACTGTGGCGTTGAATGGTTCTGACAGCTCTCCTTAAATTTTTATTCCGCATTGTCATTTTGGTCAAATCTACGAGGTGCTGAGTGCCATACTCGATCGAAAGCCTTGGATATACCTGTATCTAGAGGAACCAGACCAGACTCACCAAATCAATACAAACTTTGGTTGAGGTGCTCTGTAAGGATATAAAATGTACATCATCCTTTCTCATTACACATATGACGTGGCAAGAATTAATCTATGTATAAAATCGCTAGGATTGAACTTATGAATTCTAAGTTTTCGACTAATTTACTTTGCTGTCGTACAAACATGAAACTGCTAATTGAAGGTACAATGAATTAATAACAACAAGCGTCTCTATGGAAAGTTTCAAGAAACTCGATAATGAAGAAACTTTCCAAAAAATTTCTCTGGATATGGGAAACTCATGGAAGAGGCCAGTAAAAATAGTATTGTGCTACAACTGGGATGCCACAATCCAAAATCATTTCTGTCCAAAATACTCGATACAAAGATAAAGTCAGTCTGTAAACAGCTTCTATTTTTTTATATAACATTAAAAAGACGAGAAGTACTCGCTACCAGTTGATAGCACTACGTTACGCCATGTCAACTTACGTCACATTATATCTACCAAAAAAACATTTGGTCTATGCTTAAATGTTCAATCAAGATTAGTCTAACACTTCCAAAAATTGCACGGTTCGAAACATTTAAGCGAGTTTCTTACTGCACCAAAAAAAATGTCTTTATATCTAATATGATATAAAGATATCATAAATAAAGAGTTTCTGTTATGCATAAGGCACAAAACAAATATTCATGCATATCAAAAAAAATCTTGTTACTAAAAATTTCAAATTGATGGAGTCAAATCTTGATTAAAATGAATTTTGTGTTTTTTCTTTTATGATAACAACCAGGGAAATGCCACGTTATCGAATTCAATCTTCATTTCCTTTTTGCAGAAAAAATGTTTTTGACACTGGTTTAGTTTTTTTTTTGCACTTTCGTAATTGCAATATTTTTGTTAAAAAGAATGGAATAAATTAACACGTTTGGAAATTAAAAGGTGGCGTTGCTGCGGTGCTTGAATATTCATGAATTCTTTTTTTAAACATTTTGTGAAAATCTAAAATTCAACAATCGGCGACCTTCATGTAGTGGAAAATGCACAAAGACAATGGAGCTTTATGCATAAAAGTTGTTAAAATGTCGAAATTTTAACCTTGTTAAAATTGCGATCTATGCCCCTACCCCAGCCCCAGGTATTGGGGCTATTAAAAATTCTGGATGCTCTCTCCGTCGTACCACAACAAAAATCAAAATAAATTTTTGGCACTAGCACAGCTTAAACTAATCCCACAAATGCGTGATTCTTATCCTGATCATCACTGACAAATCGCTGGAGATGTATATGACAGGTTGCAGCGAATGAGCTAATTATTTGCATACAGGCATTAATCGTCCAGTGTCAGGGTTGTCATTAATTTTAATTAAGCACTTGGCATTGTTTATGAATGCAAATCACGTCCCCATAGTTATTTGATACCGCGCAGCTGGATCGCAACGAGTACAGCCGGCGGACGGAGGAATATCATTTAAGCGACACCGATTTGACGGTCACGGTGCCTCGGGTTGTCGCCGTAAATTCGTACATTGTGGTGTGGTACCCAGAAGTGGAAGGCGCATGCGCAATGAATTAATCGCTTTCGGCTGGCGCACTTGCACTTTTTTTTCGCGGCCACCGGACATGAATTTTTTGGGGCGCTATAATCGGAAGTTGGGTGCGCAACGGTTCGGGGGGCGGCTTTTAAAAGAAACGTCACGTCTTAATGTTGACAGATGATTGACAGAATTCGGCAATCGAAACATAAAAGACCGAACAATTCTGGGCAATTTCACTATAGCCAATAGCCGATAGCTATTAGTATGTCATAGTGCCGTTCCGGATGTATTGAATGCGTCTATTAGAGAATTGACGTGCGCAATTAGCAGAATGATTGCCCATCAATTTATGGAACGAAATCGGCAAATTTTCAACGGACACAACCTCAAGAGACGTAAGACACCTTTCATTTTTGTTTCCTGATGATGATGATTTTTATCCACCATTCGAATCGTCATAAAAAAACGAGAAAAAAAAAACTTTTTTTAACACACAGAATTGTTATAATTGGCATCTGGACCCAGTGCCGCTGGAGCACGATGGGATTTCGTAATTTCGGCACAAAGACTGGTTCTGCAAGTTCCAATTGTTCCCTGTCTTGACCTTTCATTACCTTCTACAGATCTCCATTGTTGCATAAGAGAAAGCCAAGAGATGCTGCTATGCTGCTGCTGCTGCTAGTGAGGCTTATTTCAAGCTAAATACCATCGTGATTTGCAGCATGAATTGATGCTAGTTATTAGGAAATAGGACAGTCGTGGACCAGGAGAACTATAAACGAGGTCAAAATCTTTATGATCAAAGCTGCTGCTGCTGGCAAATCTCGGTTTTATTTCTATTCTTTTCACTTAATTAACCTGAAGCGCATTTATTTGCTTGGTTTCGTTCTTTTTATTATTTGATTGGTTGTAAAAAAAATTGTGTATTTCTCTACCTTTTCTCGACCGGCAAGTGGATTCCATTCGTACGGAAGAGAAATGGGAGTTTATATAGACGTGTTTGTTTAGATTTGATAAAAGCTTATCTTTAATGTTTGTACAAGCCGCAAGATACTAAAGCGAGTAGTTCATGGGAAAATGATAAGAGGGTAAAGCATTTTGCAAGAAATACAGTGAAAAAATATATAAAGGGCTTTTTTATGTGGCAGTTCTAAGTGCTAAGAATCACTCTTTGTACTATCGGTTCGTCGTTGTCTTTGGTCACGTCATAGTGCAATCAATGTCTAGTAGTAAGCTTAGTGGGGGGATAGAATAGCCCTCGGATTAAACAAGTAGAGTTTTTAAATAAAAGACAAAACTGCTTATTATATTCATCTAAGGCCCTCCGCACACGAGGCAACTGATTTGCAATCGAAGTTGCGTATGCAACTGTTTAGTGACCTTGCCTGTGTACGCAAGTTTGAACCCACACACGGGTCGACAGAAACGAGACCGATTAGAAACTAGTTTGCAACTGTTCTTGCTGGTCGCAAGCGATTTCAGTTGCCTGGTTGCACTTCATCTAAACTACTTGACATATTGCCAAATGTTCGTGACTAAAAACTTTGTTGGCACAGAACACCGATTGATTAAAAATCAGTTGCGCTCGTGTGTGGACAACGGTCTCTTTTTGGTTGCAAACTGGTTGCGAACGTCATTATTGTGAAACCCGCCACTGGGATTGCAAATCGGTCGACTCGTATGCGGAGGGCCTAAATTATCCGGTTGCCAACCGATATGACGTTTTGGTAGTCAGAAATCATTATTTCACAAGCCATTAACACGACGATCTTTTGCGAAAAAAAAACAAAATGCGGACGCGTCTGAGGGCCAAATTGTCTTTCAAAATGGATTGTAACGATAATTGACGATTGTTGACCATCAAATCGTTGCCTTTCTTCACGTGGGTTCGATAAACCTCGAACGACGACTCGGACGCCCATAGCCTTTAATGCGTTCTTTGTCCGTATTATCTCCATGCATTGTTGTGGAGGAACTTCCAGAGCTAGAAGAGAGGAACGGCGAAGCTGGCAGAATTGATCCTCGCAGCACAAACTATATAGAGCGAGAGTTGACTGCAAAAAAAGTGACCTATCGAGAAACAGGATGAAATGTTTTTGAAATGTTAGTACTCACAGCGACTATAAAAAAAATCTTGGTGTGCCTGGGCGGAAATTGTGCATAAGTTTGGAATGTGCATTTTCCGGAAAATTTTTGAGGGCCCTCCGTGACCTATCGAGAAACAGCTTGGAATTACTCTTAAAATGTAGTACTCACGGAGTTAAAAATAAAAGGTGGTGTTCCAGGCACTTAGCACCGCCCCAGACGTGGCGCACCAGTGTTTTCCAGTGTAAAAAGGTTCACACTTTAATTTGGTTATAGTTTGAAACTGTTTCTCGATAGGTCAGTTGCGGTCCCAAAATAACAACAAAAAACGTGGTCTGCCAAGGCATTAGCACCAGATTGGACCAGGCACACCAACATATTTTTTTTACTCCGTAAGTACTACATTTTAAGAGTAATTCCAAGCTGTTTCTCGATAGGTCACGGAGCACTGTAAACTTAAGTATTTACTTTTTAAACACTTAAAGCGTTTAAACCGTTGTAGACGAATTTTAAACACTTAGCGGCGTTTAATGAGTAAACACTTAAGTGTTTAATTAGTAAACGTTTGTAGCGTGTTTTTGGTTATGAATAATAAAAATTTTGTTGATAATATTAATCAATATTATATTAAAATATATTACTATCATTGCAAAAAGGGGAAAAAAATCCAACCCAAGTGCCGTTTTCTAAGCGTGATTGAACGAGATGCGCTTTACTGAATATCCAAAATGGTACCCTTGGCGGGCATTAGCATGATTGCGTGAAATATGGGTCGCTCATATTTTTTCTCGTTTTACCACTGCAAATCTCAGCTTTTGAAAGTGTTTTTTTTTTCAAAACGCTTAAAACGTTTTATTTTGACGTCACCCATTTGATTAACATTTAAGTGTTTTAAAACTGTCGACAATTACCAAGTTTATAGCAGCAAAATTAAATCGATTTAACTCAAGATTATGCCAAAATATCGAATTAACCTATAAACGGGTATTTAATATCGAAGATTCTCACAATTATATTCATATAACTTTGGCTTAAGCCAAAAAATTTCGGTTTAAGCCATAATTCGAATTATCCCGTTTATACGACAAAAATTTTTGGATGATCCATAATTCGAATTATTTTTGGAGTAGCTATAAACTAGGTAAATGTTAATCAAATGGGTGACGTCAAAATAAAACATTTTAAGCGTTTTGAAATAAAACACTTCTAAAACCTCAGATTTGCGGTGATACTGATAATTTTAAATTCGTAATATTTAAGCAGCTTTATGGTTTTATTTTGATATTAAAAAACGTAAAAATTTCAGGATAAACTAAGTTAAATAAATGAAAACAACAAATGAAGTAAAAAAAGGCCAAAAAGTGCAGAATAGGTAATTCTAAAATAATTTTGGATGTATTTTTTGTTACTTTTTTTACTTCTGTTTATTACTCAAATAACAACAATTGCATTCTTTTGGCCATTTTGAAAAAACAATTTAAAATTTTTATCAGATCTCGTAGAGAATTTTGGGACCTTTAATTTAAAAAAAATAAAATTCATTTTTGTTAACATGAGCTCGAGATCTAAAACTTTTTGTATTTTGCCCAATTGTTAATTAACAAATACATATTTTGAGCTATAATTTGGACTGTATCATTTTGAAACCTATTCATTTCTTGTGATAAATTCAAAAAAAAATTTAAGGTTTATAGAAACTAACTTTCAAGCATTATAGTCTAAGTATTGTTAATTGAGTGATTTTTTTGGTTTTTTCATAAAGCTTAGTTGCAAAATGCAATAACTTTCTTGTTTCTTAAAATTCTAGTTCTTTCGTATGATAGTAAAAACTACCAGATAAAATTAAATGTTTTTATTTTTTTTATATCTGAAAATAGTACCTCTAAATAGATCAGCCAGTATTTCACTTTTAGAGAGACACTTCCCACCCCTAAATACTTTACCGTTTAAAAATAAAATGCTAGGGCGTTTAGTTTCCCATAAGTGTTTTATCATAACTAGGTGTTACCTTCCCAAGTGTTTAATTGGCGAATAAGTGTTTTACTTTTAATCACTTGTGCTTAGGTTAGAATTTTTTGGTAAACACCTTACGCGTTTAATTTCTGTTAAATGCTTTAAGTGTTTAAGAATCAAACACTTTAGCGTTTAGATTTTGTGCATTAATCGCTTCTTCTGTTTTAAAACTAAACACTTCCCACCATTAAATACTTTATCGTTTAGAAATAAAACACTAGAGTGTTTTATTTCTATACACCTGCTAAACACTTGGATTTGCAGTGAGGGCCCCCAAAAATTTTCCAGAAAATGCACATTCCAAACTCAACTTCCGCCCAGGCACACCAAGATTTTTTTTATAGTCGCTGTGAGTACTAACATTTCAAAAACATTTCATCCTGTTTCTCGATAAGTCACGTTTTTTGCAGTCAGCTCTTGGACTAATAGGCCAAGCTCAACTGTAACCGTCACATGGATACTCTGATGAGCAGGATACGCATATCCCTGGGGGCCTGCCGCAGAGCTTGTGATAGCGCTTAAAAGTTTCATAACTAAATTAAGAAAAATTCAAAAAACTGGTCCGGCTTTCCATCACCGAGGTCATCCGAACTTTGCCAACGACATCGCTGGTGACTCTCCTCAATTTGATACCACTTCACCTTGAGGTATAGAAATCTGCCTGAAAACGCGGCGCTGTAGCTAGGATGGCTACCTGGGCGTTGGTCTTGGCCGAGGAAGTTGTATGATAGTCAAAAGTGTAGAAGAGATTCCGAAAGCGAGAATGCTATCGCACCGTGCGCATGCCCGTTCCCGGGTGATAGAATTGAACCCTGCAGATCACCGAAAATCCAAACAGCAAGCATTATGTGGTGTGGTGCATGGTGGTGCACTAGTGTAAGACTCAGTGTTCAATCCCGACAAAGCATTATTAACTAGAAAATGGGAAATTTTTTTTATGTGATAAAAACCGGCTTAGGAATCACAATTTGTACCACCAGTCCGTTATGTGGTTCACGTCATGGTGCAATGCCTAGTAGTAAGCCTGATTTTAAAAATTGAAGAGAATATGATCGAGTTGGAGTCTGTTGGGTGCTTGAGTAGATGTTGAACAGACCGTGCCGGTGACTTAACCATCGGATTGCCTAATCTGGTCCTTGCCGGCGAAGTTTAAGGGTTCTCATAATAAACCAAATATTTAGGAGGATGCTAAATAAGAAACTCCATTGGTACCAATACATTGACAAGCTGATGACCACAATTTCACAGATCTCTGTGTGAACTTGTGGATCCACTTGGGGTCTACAACCAAAATCTATGATCTACACATACACCACCATGATACAATGATAAGATTTCGTTATTTTGGTGGCATAGAACCAAGCCTTATAGTTTTACTGCAAAATTAAAAAATATTCAAAGAATGGTCTGCCTTTCCGTCACTGCGACTATTCGCACATCGTTGACCTCAGTTAGGGGTGGACATTAAGAAAATACATCGATGTTTTTTTCGATGCAATGCATCGTTCTGTGGCATCGATGTCACGACGATGTATCGCAAAATACATCGATGTCTTGTACCCACAAACTTCATTCAAAATTACAATCAATTTTATGTCTAAAATATACGCAAATATAAAAGTTTATGCAGTTACAGGTCTTAAGGTGCGATTCTTATGCTACGATTATAGCGACTGCAGCCGCGTGATCAGAGCCGCATGATCCGAGTCGCTCGGTAAAATTCTTATGCCGCGACTAGTGCAGTTCCAGAAAAATTGGCACTCAAGATTTCCCCTTAATGGGATTTCAAATCGGTGAAGTGACGTTATGTTGTTAGTGTAATTTGGCGATTTGAAGTCCTATTAAGGGGAAATTGGTTCACAATATTTTTCTACAGCATGGCTTGTAAATATAGAAGGCTTTGATCACACATAAAATACTTGAACACAGTGAAAATAAATTTTCCAGCCGCCACGACTGTTACTACTATACTGCTGATGTCAGCAGTTGAGCCGTACGGATGAAGCCGCCTCACCAGAGTCGCTTCAGTCGTACGGCGCCAGACGCTCCTTAGGAAATGGTTCCATTTACTTCCATTACAACGAGTCAATTTTTCCAGCTGGAGCCACGCGGCTGTATTCGTTACAGTCGTAGCATAGGAATCGCACCTTTGCAGTTAAACTAACTTACGACAACGAACATGTTCATGCATGTTTACGACAATGACTGTGACAAGAAATCCGTGAGTGTATTTGAAATACAGTTCCCGCGCACCTTCCAACTTAAACTGGAAACAGAATTGAGCGGTCATGTAAGTACACCAGCGCTGATAAACGTCAAAATTAATAAGATTACACACAACCTGATTATTCTGAACAGAATGCAAGCTTTACCATTTTGTATCATTTGGCATTTATCGGTGCTTATGACCGCTCAATTCTGTATTCAGTTTTATGTGTGATACTCTAGCAGTTACCACGTGGACCTTGAAAAGTTGAGTTGAGATTGAGTTGAATTTTCGATTCGCGTATAAGAATACTGAACAAAGGCAAAGCATATTTCCAATTCGATGCATCGGATAAAAAACATCGATGCATCGAATATATCGAAGCATTAATAAAACATCGGTTCAGTTCGATGCATCGGGTTTATACATCGAATGTTTCCGAAACATCGATGCATATCGTCCATCCCTAGACCTCAGTGCTAATGCTGAGATCTGAGATCAGAGTGACAAAGACCCGTAGGAACACGTCCAAATTAATTTGGGACTGCCAACTAGGTACTTTTACTCGGGATACCCTTATATATGTGGGCCCAGAGGCAATAAAAAGGCCTTGTGTAGAAGTGACTATTAAGGCACCCGCCATAGACGATCGGACTTTGATGGAATCTACTGTTCAATGGAAGTCAGCCCTTATCTTATAGGTGAACTCCTAACACGCGGCGAGGGAATTACTGGAAGGTTCTGATGTCAGGACACCAAATGGTTTGTTCGCCGGACTCTGCTCTCTAAATTATCATCTACGGATGATCGGATGATGGCAGGAGGACACATAGGCAGGGTCTTTTTAAATGAGGGCGAGTCTGTCCTTCATGGTATTTGTCACTGTCTCGCGATAGTACAACGATACCCTGTTGTTCGACGTGATCCCGCTTGAACATAGTAATCTCCAGCTGGCCTTAGTTGCCTAGAAATCGACGCGACTTCCACCCCAGAGGTTCGTAGTTCGATTCCACTCTGGTATGGTCCTTCATTTTTGTGTTTGTTCCACCGAAATAAAATTCCTTGATTCTTGTTTTTTTTTGCAACCATTCCCTTACGCTTCTTCCATCATGGGGTATTGCTATCTGGGCATTGGCATCGTATCCGATAATCACCAAAAGGTCCCTTTAAGCTCTTCGAATATGCATTCCTCATACAGAGTGGTTTCCATTTACAACACAGCGAGGAAAACCCCTTATTCTAAATTGTGACCAGTCATAAGTCACAAGCTTTTGTGAGCCGTGCTTGTCATAGATGGTTTGTGGCTATTCTTGTAACAATCAGCTGTTTTCGTATTCTAAGCATACAGTCACAAGAAAAATCACAAAAAATTAACCTCTAATGGTGAATTTGTATTCGTGTAATGAGATAAAACAAAATCTGCTGGACAACGTAGTACACCAGTAAATAATGATGCAGTGAGACATAGTGTATGTGAACGTCCAAGCACCTCTTTTCGACGGTGCCTGCTGTCGAGTCTATGAGAATGTTATGAAAAATATGCTAGAAATCTGTTCTTTATACTCTTGAGACCTGCTATTTACACAGTCACAATTTTGATGGGCGTTGTGATTGATTGTAGATTGTCAAAATTGTGACTGGATAGCAAATCGGCTCAAGTTGATACTCACCATACACTTTTGATTGCGTTGTGACTTGTGACTACTTTTAGAGTAAGGGTAAAAGTGTTTCACATAGGGTGTTCCATCAACGACATGTTTAAATATATCTCACCCAGTTGTGCCCTGTGGTGTCGTTGAAGGAACATCCTGTATGACACACTGTGTCTCGTTGTGTTGTAAATGAAAAGCACCCACAATTTCATTTTTCTGGTTCATAATTTTGTGTCAAAATACAAGGTTATACACATAACAAAAACAAAAAAAAGCAGTTTTAATTGAATTTCTACACCAGGGGCAGTTCTCAAATTGTAGATTTTTCGATTAAATTTAAAATTATTAAAAATATATTTCAATCCACTTACATTTTTACAATATCTTTTGTAAATTTTTATGATGAATAAAATCCAATTTAAAAGTATTTATAAAAATTCAATTTATTGTCTCAATGAAAGTTCGCAATTCCATTTCTCCATAGGGTCAGCATAGGCGGTAATCTATTTGATAAAAGCAAACATAAGAGTATCGATCTGACTTCATGGAAACGAAAGAACGTCATACAACAACAAGCCAACAACGCTTGACACCCACCTTGGAAATGAAACCAACTGTACAAATTATACAATACCTTAAACTCTCTTCACCTTCGCAAAAAAAAGAATAAGAAAAAATAAATAATAAACGCCATATCGACTATTTATTATACAGCAATTTGCGACATTTTCGTTCTATATTTATTTTCTTTTTAGCCCAACGACAATGTAGCTCCGAGGTAAACAAAGCGAGCTCTTATTAAAAATTCATTGAAAGTTTTCCCGGCTGAAGAGGTTTACGACTCTTGCAAGATTTACATAAAAACGACATGGAAGTGTCAAGTTTGTGTCGCGAACAAATCCTACCTCAATATCGCGCTGTCATACGGGCGTATGTATTTAAATGCTAGAAAGGTACAAGAAATGCCCCGTAAAAATCTTGATCTTTTTTTTCGCGCCGCAATCTGAATGCTAATTTTCTGTGCTTTACTGACACAGCCATGACGACCGAGCACCAAGGACAAGAAAGTCGTCCTTTGGAAGTATGTACGTTGGTGACTTTCATGCAAGTTTATGGGGCAGAGGCGATGACAATGGGAGTTTTCCTTTCCCCGGGGACATTTCTAGTGATGAAGTGCAAGAAACGTCGTATTGTGGTTAATGATCCTTTTTTTTTACTACTGCCTTAACTTAAAGGAACGGAGTATCCTTTTTGAAGAGAAATAACTTTGTCGTACTTCTTATTCCGTTGTGTGGGAGATAGTCAGAATGGAGACTGGATAGATTTTTGTTCCTACTGTGCTGGGTTTGTCGCAGATTTTCAGGATGTATGTATGTCACGTTTTTAAGTCATTGACTTCACTTCTAGATGAGGGGCAAACTTTCTTCCATTTCCCCAACGACGAATGCTTTTCCTTGCAGTCAGAGCTGCACTTGAGCGACACTCAAAGCTACCGTAAGCTTCTTAGAGCTGTTTTAAGCCATTTTCAAGCATTATCGATCACTTAAGTGCTTGTATAACAAATTGCGAGGAAAATTCTCAAGAGGTGCTCCGTGCTCGCTCCAATCACTCTCGTAACGCAATCACAATCTTACCTTGAGCAAGCCCCGAGTGCTCCAGAAACCGTTTTGTTTACGGACGCATTCCTTAAGTTGTCGCCACACCAGATTCCGTCGGATTTATTTTTTTTTCGTTTACTTAGTCTCAGCTGAATCAATATCAAGCGCCAGGCTAGTATCTTTTTCACGGATTTACTTCAGGGCTATATGCTTTGATGTTGGTAGGTGCTCGGGTGCTCCAAACCAATACTGTATGGTCGGTGAATTCCCAGCATCGTGTGTCTGATACTTAGGTTCGTGATAGCAATGAGCAAACAGTATTTTTGTTGGGCAGGTTTCCTTGCTATTTATGACAGGGCTATCTCCACCCAAGTGTGTTCCAGTTCCAGTTTCTTATTAACAATGAACTACAAATAAAAAAAATCGAAATGTGAAAGCTTCTTTTATCCTGAATTCTGTGGACGAGAGAAACTTTTCTGTACAGAATGTGTCACGTAGACGAATTTTAAGATATTCCAGCTACGGTTTAGTAGTACAACTCAGTCAGTGAACCAGCAGAGCACTTATTGATTACGTTATGGAAAGTTGCAGATTCCTTAATGGAACTAGGGTAAAAGCTTGCAGTTCTTAAGGTATTGGATGCCATAAGTCTGACTCGGCAGATGTTTTAATAAAGATTGACTGAAAGGAAGTACAATGGGCATTGAAGTGAAGCGTTTTCATATTTTTTTTATTTTTTTTTTAGCTAAAATTTGCTAAAATTTTCTGCTTATCATAACGAAATAATAGTGCCATTGACCTGATAGAAGCAATCAAGCCTAATGATTTTAATGGTTACAGTTCGTCGTTGTAAAATTTTTTTTAATTAGACTGTGAATTTGGCCTGTCCGCGACTATTTAACTCGATTCAAGTCGCAATTATTTTAGAACTGAATGAATTTATAGGAAGTGTGACTTCAGCAAATTAAAAAAAAACAAACAGACAAAAAAAACAATTTTGTAACAAACTAAACTTATTATTAATAAATTTGTTACATAACAATCTTCAAGCAAACACCGAAAATATTATTAACAATACTTCGGTACTTTTTTCGTTGTCCAACAATAACACTGGAGGTCGTCTTTTGGTAATTATTACGTTCGTTATTGTTACGCCCCAAAAAAAATTGCAAATTCATTGTTTCTTGGGGAGAAAATCATATGTCTCATGGTGCGATGTAGCAGTATTTGAAATTGAATGAAAGGAATTACATTTTTGATTAATAACCATGTAATTGATGTATTGTCAGACGTTATTATTAGATGCTTAAGATTTCTATTAACCATTAATTAACAATAAACATTTGCCCAAATAATTGTTGATAATAGAAAAAAAAAACAATCTCTCAATGAACAGCTTAGTCAATGAGTGGAATCATAGCTGTTAAAGGTTGGCGATCTTTAGTAAGAAGAAATTTTGGATTAATAAATTATTCTTGTATAACTTCATAACGACATTATGACCTGATATGATACTACATACCATATTTTAGCAAAGAGGTAAGGTATGTAAGAGAATCCTAAAAGGAAGGGTGTATTGAGATAATAATCATTAAATAATTATAATTTCATTACAATCTCCATAGAGCGTAGCCAAGACCATCGGACCACCTGTACTAGTACAAGTACTAGTTTTCAACCAGCTATCAAAACACATTTTACTTAACCACTGGAGTAAAGTATCTTTTCATGGAGTTACCATTCCTGAGCAAAAATAATTTAGTTGGTTCATTTTTTTTAAAGCCCGTAACTAGCACGCATAGCTCCCCCCAACAGGCTTTAAAATCTAAAAATGTGCCTGCTATAGAGGTACGAACACTCCCGCTATAGGCATGAAAATCTAAAAATGCGCCCGCATCGGTATAGAGAATTTCAAACGTAAGTGTCGCCTTACCAAGCGGTCCCCCAACTAAGTACTAACTACGTCCAATGCTGCTTGATATACGCAATCGAATGAGAACCAGTATACTGAGTATGCTAATGGCAACTTTTATGGACACTAAGATAATTGCCCGTTTTTTTCGCCCTATACAATTTCTTATTAAAGCTCTAATTTTGATCCATTTAGTCTAGAAAAAGTGTGAGCTGACCGTGCTTCGTTTGGACTATTCCTTGCCTCCCTGTAGCGGGCTGCATTTGGAAAAGTAGACTTTTTACTCAGGGGTACCGTGCTTCATTTGGGTGCCCTTGCCCAAAAAAATCTCGTGCTCCCAGAACCATGTTCCCTGGTGTAGGTATGCCCATATATGCGTTTTGACGCTGTGCGTGCCTGTATCAGAGTAAGAACGGGAGCAGGGCCCGCGATATGGGGGGGGGCAACCCGGACATTTTCCCGGGGCACAAAAATTTGGGGGCGGCATTTTGACTGTGTGTGATAAAATATTCATTTAGTAGAAAATTTCACATACAAATTTTTTCATTTTCTAAAAATTTACATTATTATAATTTGGAAAAGAAGCATTTGTATCATTTGTAAAGGGCGCTGTTTAAACTTGCGTTATTAATTTCATTGCTTCGATAAAGCGCGGTTTATCATAAAATATTATTGAATAATTGAACTGAAAAAATTTCAAAATCGAGAATTACAAAATCGTTTTTAATGGCTATTTTTGATTTGCTGAAATATTTGTTATTAGAAAATACGGTAATTGTTCAGTTCAGTGTAACCGTGACCTTAAAATTTTAGTATGTTCTAGCATTCGTCATAGTTTCTTAATGTTGAAAATTACAATAATTAGTTCAATTTTTAATCTACGATTTCTTGAAAATTGATAAAGTTAAAGCATGAAAGGTGGGGGAGTCAAAAAATTATCCAAATTTAAACAATCTGTTACGAAACTTGAATCATTTTTCAACGCCCCCCCCCCCCGCCCGATCCGTCCTGCTGCGAATTTATATACAATATACATATGTAATTCCCAACTTGTAATGGCGAATGTGGGAATAAAAACATGTTTAAGTTAAAAAAACTATTTATTCTGTTTTGACCTTTTCTGTAGGTTGATAAATTGTGGGCAGGAAATGGGGGCAGAGCGGGCGGCCTGCGTTATTGATGCAAACGAACTTGCCCCAAAATTGACGTGAAGGCTAACTTTGGATCAACAATAACACGACACCGCGGAAGGAGAAGAAAAAGGAATTTCTCTTGCGAAGCTCGAGATGTACCGATCGAAGATCCAAAAGAAAAATATAAATTAGACTTTTTTTATTTCACAATCGATCAAGCACCAAATGCACTAGGTACTAGATTTGAACAGCTTAGTAATCATAACAATTATTTTAAATTCTTATCTTCTTCCTAATATATAAAAACTACGTGTCACAATGTTTGTACACGCTAATCTCCGAAACCGCCCAACAGATTTAAATGAAAATTTGGGAATGTGTAGGGTTGGTTCCAGATTGAAAGATAGGATAATTTTGGTCCAGATAAGTGAAGCTGTTGTCAAAATATAGAGAATTTCAATGTTTCACTGATTATATTTAAGTTGGCGGGGCGAAAAAATATTTAATTTTAATTGTCATGTACATATAAAAAACCATTAGCTTTAAAAAAGCACTCCAATTTTGACGAGTGACAACGTATGAATAGTGTTTTGAGTGTACTGAGTGTACAGAGTGTACAGTGTGTACAGTGTGTACAGTATGTACAGTGTGTACAGTGTGTACAGTGTACTGTGTACTGTGTACTATATACTATGTACTATGGACTGTTTACTATAACTACCGGAGCCCCGCAAAAACACACCAGTTAAGAAACATATAATTTATATACAAAATAAAAATATTTGTGAACATTGGGAAACCTGTAAAATATTAACATCCATTGTTCTTTATATACTTCCACAGAAAAATGCGTAAAAGCTTTTAATTGGTGCGATTAAATAAAGTGTAAATAAGAAAATATATAACATATAGTGTAAATAAGAAAATATACATTTTGAAAACGGTCAATGTGTATATTTCACTGGATAAAAGCTTTCCAGATACCAAAAACTACACTTACTGAATTTTTCACGCTGTGCCAAAAACCTGATATTTTCGGACAATTCGCAACAACATTGTTATATACCGACGTCCCTCGCTATTTATACATGGAACAAATCAGGTAAAAAATGGAAGCCACGCAGACAAGGCGAGCCACATCCAACTATCGCACGCGTATTCAAAGCAAAGACATTGGTACGACTTTACACAGTACATCCAAAATAACGTGAATGTTTCTTTTTACGTTTGTTGTTACTGAATGTTCCAGGACCAACATCTTTCGAATTTCTACGAACAGTCAATGGTCAAATATTCAATACATTTCAAGATGCATGTCGCGAGTTGCAATTGCTGGAAGACGACAATCATTGGGATTTGACACTTACTGATCCATCCTCCATCCATCCACGCCGAATAACTTTCGTCAACTGTTCGCAATTATATTGACGACATGATACCCAACAGAACCATCGGTTTTGTGGGAAAAATACAAGAACTTCATGACTGAAGCCATACTTCGCAGAACTAGACAAACAAAACAATATCCAAACTCTCGAACTTTTATAGGGATAGTTGGTTTTTCGTTAATGGTTAAGAAGAATTGAATTTTGAAGGTTTGGATTGGTTTTAAATGTTTAAACGTTGGATGGTTTGTATTGTCTCGATCAAAATTACAGATCCCTAATAGTTTCACATTTTGTTATATGGAATCAAAAATACCAAAAAATTGCCTTTTTCAAACTCTCCTACTGTATATTAAAATTCATATCACCTGATTACTACTATTGGCTTATGGGAGCAGCATAGGCGCACCGGGTCCCAGCTAGTATTTAAATAAAACCTGTCCTTCTTTACTAAATCTCCAAATCCATCATAATAATCCTAAATAATACATATGTATCAACAGAAAATAATTCATTTTTCTAACACTTTCCCAGCAATAAAACCACTAACTGCCAGCAATTCGCCTGACATAACGAACAAACATTGAACTAAAGTGTTTCCCATTGGGTCCTTCCATTAATTTATTTCATTTCACCAACAAAAAAGGGCCACCATTCATCACGGCCGATGCCTTTCACTTTTTCTCAAAACACGTTTTAGACCACGGCTCAAGATTTAGATAGTGGATATAGCCTATCACGATTCCAGCACAGCACGACGCCATAGGCCAAAAAAAGCCCATGAGAAGCTCTTCGATTTGTTAAGACGTCGTCTGCTTGTGCTCGCATCTGAAAATTACAATCGGAACTTATCCGCCATTGTGCTCCTTTTTAAGAAAGCTATCTGTCATCGGACTAGGAACAAGGCCGCACTTTGTCTGGTCTGTAAGCAGCTTCTGACATCATTAGAATCCACGGAGAGTATCCAATCCGTCACCACCATAAAGACATGATTGCGTTTCAAATGGATAAAAGATCTGGATAAGACTCGAGCACATGATACCCACAACAGTCTCTGCTCGATGGGATCCCACATGTTCTGACTACATCACGGGCATGCCACAGAATCATGCGTTCAGGGCGGCGGCATATCCAGCAAACGGCAACGCTTTTACGCAGGGGTCATCGTTGCGGCCCTGTATGTTTATTTAAGCGCCTCACAGCTAGACTAGTTGGATGGCTGGGGATGATGAGGTGCGTCTAATTAGAATCTACTTTACTTTTAGACTCTTTATGACAATCACAGACCCTTGAGAAAATATGGAAGCCGTCACCGTCACGTGCAGATTGTCGCGGCATCATATTTTTAGCTGTCATCTTTGGAGCAAGGAATGAAGACGCATGTTGTTGGCGTTGCCTCCATGTGATGTTTTCATAAAGAAGCCATGGAAAGCCTCGTGCGGAATAAACGCAAGTCCTGGTGCGTGCTCCAACTCCAGAAATAAAATTTTGTGAATGAGTGATGGCCTTAATAATGAGAGACTCTTTAAGAGGAATGCAATAAAAAACAGTACACGAGACTTGATACAGCGCCATTTTTAGATTCTTGAACAAGTTGAAGCTCATTTGGGGACACAAATCTTGAAGGATGAAAGAAGTACGCGAAGCATTTGAGAGGAATGTTTAGAACCTTGACTACAGAAGTGAGTTATTGCCAGAATTTTATTATCAAATTAATAATTTGTTATTTTGTGAATTTCATGCACCGAAAAATAATATAATTACAATCTTTTTATACAGAATATATATGTATGTGTGAGGGTTATTATCAGTTTGATATACTGTACTGAAGTAAAACTGTGCGGCTTTTAGTGACGCTTTTATGTACTTTGACGATGAACTGTTTCTAGACTAACCCTTTTCACTCAGATTTCACTCTTTGGAGTAATAATAAGGAGTTTGAAACACATTTTACAAAAATTCGAAGCGATGAAGAAAGAGTAAAACGATCACCAACAACTTCAAGAGGAAACTATATGTACATGAATTTAAGAAGACCCACTAAATTAATGTTAATGGAAAACACACAATCTACGTAGCCATCTTGGATTCCTTATCTGAATTCAAGAAGCTGATACCTGAAACTTCCGTGTCCTGTGGTTAATGGCACAAGGCATCTGAGGGATTCTCGGTTCCCGAATTTAACTAGCACTTCAGTCTGGCTGCACGTGGTTGCAATGTCACTTGGTATTTCTCATGTCCATTTCTTGATGCAGTTTCTAACCTCACGCAATAATAATGGTGCGCGCCATAAACATTGCCATAAACGTCGGCAAGACAGACAATATTGCTTTCGCTAGAAAAATAGGAGATCAAAGTGATGGGACGGTCAAACATGGTGTATACTTGGACCCGCGGACAATACTGACCGTTAAGAAGAATGATAGAAATAACTGCCAATGCCGCTACACGCTATTTTACTCCAGGATACTCCCATGCAATACTGTCGCGACAGTTTGCTGTTCGGTGAACGGACGGGCGATGGCTTCCTCGCTTATTATGGTTACAGGCGATTGGAATGTGAGAGGACATGAAATTGCTATTAATATGGAAGACAAGAAGGAAGGGTTTTTATGTAGGTAGAGGAGTATAAAATCTAAATGAGAGAAGTAGAGAGAAAATGCTTGTGACCCTTAGCCGAAGTCTTTTTATTTAAACAAAAAAACGGCTTGACTGAATATTATGAAATTTTTTTCAGAGCATGTTCTCGTTAATATGCGTCGATCGGCACCTCAACAAAGTCGGTATCTTATTTGGTTCGCGCGATATTGAGCAGGTACAAAAATCACGAACTTCGTTCAAACAAAAAACGGCTCGACCGATTTTTATGAAAATCTTTTTAGATTGTAACTTGGTAATACGCTACGATCGGAACCTCAACCAAGTCGGTATCATTGTTGGTTCACGCGAAATCGTGCAGGAAGGAAAATCACTTATGTCGTTTAAGGTACTACTACCGGAAAGACGACCAAAAATAAGGACTTTTTTAATAATTTGTTTCTCAGCCGCTTTGTTAGATATTTATCATGAATTTTTTTTTATAACATTTCTAGTCCTTAAGGTTTACAAAAAAAAATTTTAGTTAATTTCTATTTTTTGCCTTATTGGTAGGGGCGCTGAAGTCAAGAGCTCGAAAAAGAGATAGTCTGATGAGTGAGAGACAATTTCAGAATTGAGAAGGCTTACCTTGTAATTTAGCACAATTAGTCAAAGATTGAAAAAAGAAAAAAATGGCGAAAGTTTTTCTCTTGGGAAAATTTTTTGTTTTTGTCTAAAATGTGGTAAATTACAAAAGGGTATACCTTAACAAACAGAACGCACCAAGGTTTATTAAAATCGGTTCAGTAGATGGTAGATCCTGAAATTAACTCTCACTCAGTTGAAAAAATGTCATTTCAAGAAAGTCATTTTGGTGCGCTTTATCTATACATATGTATATAAAAATGAATGTGTGTATGTATGATCGCTATAGGCTCCTATACCGTGCAACCGATCTTAATGAAATTTTAACCATGTGCTATTTACATTCAAACTTAGAACATATGCTATTTTATTACTTTCTAAAGCCACTCCTAGATGGCGCTGTCATGGAGAGCTTCGTTGAAAATCATCGCAGAGCTTTGAATTTTTGCATGAAGTTCCGTGGAGGTCTGCTATGATACACCTCGAAGACCGATTTTCGAAATGCAAAATGGCCGCCGAAATATGACCGAAATTCAAGATTGCCGCAGAAATGTGGTTGAATTTGCCAATTTTATTCCGATTCCAATGAAAGTGGGTATCTAGGGGTTTTTAAGGTCGCAAATAACGAATTTGTGGTCAAAACTTATAAATTCAAAATGGCCGACGAATTTGCTAATTGTGTTCCGATTCCAATGAAAATCTGTATCTGAGGTTTTTTAAGGTAGCAAATAACGACTTTATGATCAAAATTTAAATTCAAAATGGCCGGACCAATATGGCCGACGAGTTTGCGAATTGTATTCCGATTCCAATTAAAATCGGTATATGGGAGTTTTTAAGGTAGTAAATAACGAATTCAAAATTGTGAGGCCAATATGGCGGAAGAATTTTGCCAAATAAGCGTCATTTCCCGGTTAGCTGTATGTAGGGTGTTCAAGAGTTGGAAAATCGGAAAATCTTGACATTCTAGCTACAAATGGAAAAACATTGAATATACTATAGTGCATCCTGAAGCTGTCTAAGAAATGGGTTCAGAATTGATCAACAAGATTTTTTTTTGGAAAGATGTTAAGGAGAAACGGAAATGTGGGATGATTTATGTATAATGTATAAGAAGGCTTATGGGAGCAGAATAGGCGCACCGGGTCCCAGCTAGTTTAAAATATTTAAAATTAATGCTTACAATTAATTAGTTTGCTATTCCTGGACTTTATAGTAGTATACCTGAGTCCAACTCACACTTATATTCTTGTTGTTGAGGATATACAATTGTAGTAGCGAAGCACCTGCGGAGAGTCGAAATCACTCTATGAAGGCGGTCGGCTATAAAATTCTGTAACTTTTTTTCTATTACGAATTTCTTTATCAAAATTTAGTAGGTTTTTCTTGATAGTATAAGGAATCGAACAATTAAAAATTTTTTTTTTTTGAAAATAGAGTGAAGACCCAAAGAAAGCAGGTACTCGTTTTCTGATTTCCTGCACGCGGATGCCTGCGTTGATCGGCGCCGGCGTGCGCTGGTTCATGGCCATAACAAACGCATGTAAAAGCTGGTAAAATTACCAGCCACCTCACTCATCGAATGATGACTTATTTCTTTTCGAAAGTTCGGGTTTAAATTTAAAAAATAAAGTTACACATGCTATAAATCGTGATCATTATTTGCTTATACAGCTAAAGAATGACAAAGATAAATATACCATAATGTGTTAAGCAAAGTAGTTTACTAGAAGAGAGACTTGTTATGATTATCACATAATTTAATTATTGTTTTATTATACATAAAAATATTCCAATCAAGCGAAAAGAATTCTACATTCATTCGGGTAAACTTGTCGACGCCGGCAACCCGCGCCGATAAGCGCGTTCTTGCGTTTACTATGCACATACTCATTTAATCGCATGAAAACATTCGGCGCCGGTAGACGCTGGCAATAGGAAAGCAGGAAACCTGCTTTCTTTGTGTTTTCACCCTTAAACAAAAAAACGACTCGACCGTATTTTATGAAAATCTTTTCAGATCATATTTCGGTAAATACGCTTCGATCGGCACCTCAGTCGATATCTTTTTTGGTTCGCGCGAGATCGTGCAGGAAAAAATTACCCCATACGTACGCGCACACACACACACACTTACTTCTTCTCAAATTTTTACTAAAAATGCTAATGGGACCTTGAAATACGTTGAAAATTACGATTTCGATTTTCGGACCGATTACAATAACTTCCCTATAAACTGGAAGCCCTTTGTGTCGTTATTATTAAAGATTATGGTTGCTTTGGACCCATATGGGCAATAAACAAAGCCTAAGCGAAGAAAACATTAAAGAAATTTATAGACATACTTTTTGCGCTAAAAACAAAAATCTTTTTAAGAGACTACTGGAAGGTTAATATAATTCTATAAAACACAAAAAATACTACCAACTAATGTCTAAAAAGATTAGTTACGATCGACGAAAAAATCATTTCAGGCAAATAAAAATTGTACCATACTAAATGTTTCATACCTCGCCTAAAACTATCAGAACTAGTGTCTTTCTTAAATACCATATCTATGTGCTAACTAATCATTATAAGCTTTGATAAAAGAAAAGAGGGGCTACCAGTCTAATATCACGACTGTAAATAAATATAAAGCAATAAATTGAAAACAATCTAAGTTCATTATCATTTAAGTACGTGATAAATCAAGCATGTTTTCACTCACAATCGGAACTTCCAAACACGTTTAGGTTGTTTTTATCATTATCAAATATCAAATAACACAAAATTATCTAGAATACAACCAGCAAATCAATAATAATAATCAAACATAAATTTTATCAATTTTCGTTATAGCAATAATTCAAGTTCGATTTCTATTTTAAAAATTAGGCCAGACGCTGGCTTCTCGGTTAATTGAAACGAATCGATTCCATTTTAGACCATTTGATTATAAATGTGCATTTCATATGTGGAGTGATTTCTGTATGTATTCGGTCATTCTCTAATCAAAAAAATGAATAATTATCATTGAACTCCGATTTAAAATTAATCAAAATGATAAAAAAAAAAAATTAACAACCACACAAAAAAGGAGCCAAGCAAGAAACTGATTGGCTCCCAAACAAAATTGCAATCGTTTAAATTAATCATCGACCTTTAGTCGTAGACGTCAGCTTTAACGGCCGTTTGAGTCATGATTGAGCGATAAAATCGGAATTAATCAAAATTAGAAGAATGGAAACGAGAAAAATTACGATTCGCTGATTTGGGCGATTTCTTATCAGCTTCCATGTTAACAAGCAACAAATGGCAGAGAACATCCGCTAATTTATCGTTTTGTGGTTGTTGCTGTTTTTAGTGGAGATAACAATAATTAGTGGTGTAACCAGTTTGCGGTGCTCGAAAGCGACACCAACCATCAACCCTAGCAACAAGTGCTTCCCCGATTGTAAGTAGGGTCAAAAACGACAACAACATCATTGATGCAAAGTGTCAATCAACGATCCCCGGGCACATGGACAACAGGCACGCAGCGGCCATGTACTTTCTTCTTTGCAAAATTGGATATCGACTTCCAAGTTGACAAGTAGACTATCAGGTGACAAGACCAATTTCTAATCGAAGCAAAGGTAACGAATGCAAATTTCGTATTCGTTTCGCGTAATCCAATGCCATTGTGGATCAAATTTCGCGTGATTTTTTTTAGCGAATCCGTGCGGATTCTAGTCACGATGCTTTTGTTTCATTTTGTGTTAAAATTTCGCATGTGCAAAAGTAATTAAAAAAATTGACACACACAAACATTTTTCCTACGCCTAAATGGTTTTAGCAGGAATATCGAGATTTTTTTTGACTAGTTTTTGACTTTTAATATTGTGGGTTTTTACAACAAATTAACGGAAGTATACACCGGATGGTCGGTTGATATTGTTGCTAGCTTCAAGTAGTCTCAATTCTACCTTAATGCTTTCTTCTTTATCTTTATCAATGCTTTATCTTCTGGAGTAACTTCCGTTTTTATTATTTTAAATTTTCAGCGTGGTATAGGGTTCGCCGCACGAAGAAGAAATAAAAAAAAAGTATAATCTAGATTGTGGTCATGAAATCCTTGAAGCAAGCTTATCTACTTAAATAATAACATCAAACAGAGGTTAATGTTCTGGCTATATACGATGGTAATAAGGCCCGGACTAAAAGCACCTGTCCGACTGCGACTATCAAGGCCCTACTGGATCTTCCTCCGCTCCACCTGCTGCGTCTACGTCGGTATTCTCCTTTAAACCAAGATACCTTGACATATCGATTCTCAAAGATCCAAACCTGGAGCCAATGCTATTATTGCTCGATATCATTCCTGCCACTCTCGACTTCGACAAAACCGTTTACGATGATTATTCGAAGTAGATCAAAATGGCCGCAGGGCCCTCTTTACAGGAGCCACGGCCTTTTGGTATACCGATAATGGACTACGACTGGCATGGGTGTAACTAAAGAATTTTTCTAGTGGGGGCCAGTTCCGTTGTGCCCGAATGTCTAGAAAGTACCGGGAATTGGTCAATGAAACACAAAACATGTATTATTCATCCAAATTTATTGTATCGCCTTCAAAGTAGGCCCCTTCTGAAACAATACACTTACGCCAATGAATAACCCAATCATCAAAACAAGTGGTAATTTGAGTTTTGGAAAAAGAAAAAAGTCGGCTGGAGCCGTATCAGGGGAATACGGCGGCTACTGTTCGATAAGATGGGTGAAGTTTTGGCCAGAAATTCGTTCACAATGATCGCCTTTTGAGATGGTGCGTTATCGTGGTGCAAAATCCATGAGTTTTCTTTCCACAAATCTGATCTTTTTCGACGAACTTCTTCTCTCAAACGCCGCATAACGTTCAGATAATATTTTTTATTTACTGTCTCGCCTTCTGGCAAGAATTCCGAGTGCACAACACCACGGTAATTGAAAAAAACTGGCAACATCACCTTCACTTTTGATCGACTTTGACGTGCCTTTTTTCGTTTTCGGCAGTTGGAAGGCGACATTCCGAAGCTTGTTGACTGGTTTGCATGTCAAACTTGTAAGCCCATGTCTCATCACCAGTTATAATGCGTTTTATGAATCTGGGGTCGGAATGGACTCGTTCTAACAAGTCTTCAGCGACCTTTACGCGATTGAGTTTTTGCAGAAAATTCAGGTCTTTCGGCACTAATCGAGCGGCAACGCGTTTCACGTCCAAACAACCGTTTAAAATGGTACGAATTGATTGCTGAGACACCGTAACTTCAGCGGCTATCTCTCTCAGACTTAAACGACGATTTTCAGTCACCATTTCCTTTGCTTTAAGCGATGTTCAGTTCAGCTAAAGACATTGATGGCCGACCAGAGCGGTTATTCTGTAACTGTTAAAAGTCTAATGAAAAGTCTTTTCAGTGAGAATTCAAATAAATGCGATTCTGGAACGATGAGAACGTGAGTATATCTGTCAAATTATTTCATGGTGAAAAAATATTTCTCACCAAAATTTTTCTAGTGAGAAATGTGAGAACTTGTCATTTTCAAATAACAACAGTTTAACGTACAATTCTTAAAAATTGTGTGAAAACTTTTAATTTTCAAAAACTAACAGTGAATTTGAAATGTAAAACCACGAATTTTGGGTGCACAACCCAATTTTTAATTGCCCAAACCAAAAAAACCACGTTTTCAGACGGTTTTTCGCGAATAACTCAAAAAGTAAGTATTTTAGCGAAAAAATTATTCTTATTAAAGATGTAGCTTATAATAAAACCAAAAAAATTGTGGGTTTATGGTGTCTGTAGACCCATTGAAAATAATCGGTACCACTTCACAATCCACTTTATTAATGTACTTGTAATATGCTCTAGAACTTTGACCTTTTTTCCGGGCCTAGTTTTGAAAAAAATTGAGCTTGAAGCGAAGAGAGCATTTTTGTAATTTTTCAAAATATTGCATTTTCTTCAAATAACTCACAAACTATTAATGATACGCAAAATTTTGTAGAGTACACAATCGTAGGTTTTGTTTTTCTGAAAATTTTGGTTGTTTTTTTTTGGATAAAAATTGAGTAAGATATGGCCGTTTACAGTGTGCATATGTTCGTAAAAAGTAACTTGTTCAAGCCCTTTCAGCTCAAACCCTTTCAAAAATAAGGGGTGAAAGACACTTGATAGCTTAAAAACTAAGCGAGTTATGGACAAAAAACCAATCACATATTCTTGCAGATATGAGAACACGTACATATATTGGAGCATTGATGAATACACATTATACCTATATTTTAGACTGCCTAAACTTAAGCTCTAAAGGATTAATGGCCAGTAATTTCGCGAATGGTCAAAAAGTACGAGGAAACGGTCCGCGTTTCACCTTTTCATTTTGGGGGAAGAACGAAAAAAGCATCTAATGGGAACGACTCTTTGCCTAAAAGTAGCATTGTTAGCTCCTGTCAAATCCTCAGCACAACTTCTTAAAGAATTCGACTTCGGATTAAGCCAGAGAACAATCCGACGAAGAGCCGAAGAAGGTGGACTATTCAGTCTAGAACCCGCTAAAAAGCCACTGATATCGGGAAAATATATGAAATATTGAATAGGGGTGCTTTAGTTTTGGCCAATACTGTAAATCAACTAACACCTAGAGAGCTGTGGAAAATGATTTGTTGTAGCTGTAAAAAAGGATGCGGTTCAGCCGACGGTTGCCGAAGAATAGGACTTTTCTGAAGAATAGGACATGTATAACATGCAGCGGAGACAACTGTACAATAAGGGCTCCAATTATGGACCAAGAGGAGGACGAGGAGGAAAACGAGGATGAGGTGGACGTGGAAAGGAATGCGGATGAAGAGGAAAAGGAAGACGAGAGTGAAGAGGATTTTTGATTATTTATGTTGGTAATAAAAAAAAATTTTGTAATCAAAATCAAATTTTTTTTTGCAAGGGGTGGTTTTTATAAGGGTTGAAACTTATGAATAAATGATAAAAAATTAAAACAGTAAAGAAATCTTAATTTAATATCACAACATGAATAAATCATTCCAAGTTGCTGAATAACATTTTTCAATATTATTTTTTAATGATAACTTTTAGGGATCGTATGTCCCTTAATGTCAATCGACGTTCATTCAACTTATTTAAAAATATTTTCAATTGTTTACACGCTCGAATCTTTCGAATAGGGGTAGTTTTTACCCCTTAAAAATAATAAGCAACCCCCCGCATAAAGCCAACTTTGTGCTGTTTCACAGAACCCTGAGGTTTCGCCGTATTTTGCCTTCATTGACTGGACTAAATCTAGATTGTGGTCATGAAATCCTTGAAGCAAGCTATCTGCTTAAATAATAACATCAAACAGAGGTTAATGTTCTGGCTATATACGACGGTCATAAGGCCCGGGCTAAAAGCACCTGTCCGACTGGATCACCTATCGATTCTCAGGGATCTAAACCTGGAGCCAATTGTATCATTGCCCGATACCAATCCTGTCACTCTCGACTTCCACAAAACCGTTTACGATGAATATTCGAAGTAGGTCAGAATGGCAAGACGGCAGGGCCCTCTATACAGAAAGCACGGCCTTTTGGTATACCGGTAATGGAGTAGAACTGGATGTTTATGGCCCAAGGAGCAAAATCGCTCGCCATCCAGGTGTGTGCCTAGACTTGTATTAATAGAGCTTCAAATAGCTCTAAACTCGTCATTTTCTCGTACCATTTGTTGGCCATCAAATCTTACAGGTGTGCCATCAAAGACTGTCCTGAAATGTCTTCTTTATCTGAATCCCTCACCAGGAACAAAAACTGTTACGCTGATATGTATTTCGATCCACGAAGGTTACATTGGTAATGAAACTGCCTATGGCCTGGCTGAAGTAGAGGGAACTCATGAGTTGTTGGCCATTAGGAATTCGGTCGGCCAGCTGTTCCATCCAGGTAACGGACAATGTAGTAAGCATTATGGCCATAATGCGAGACTAGCGAGGGATGTGATTTACAAAAGAATAACTGCACAATGATTACTCTTTATGTGAAAAATTGTCGAGATGGAACAAGAACATCAAGGTCGGACCGAGTATCTTTGCTTAGCTAGTGCTAGTGCAGAAATTGAACGAATGCTGTCTAATATGTGGGGACCAAATCATAGACCCGTTGACATCAACGAGAATTTGCAATATCTTTAATCATGGCTTACCTTAAGTCGTAATACTTGATATTTTTAAAATGCTTAAACATCAACAAGTGTGTTTGATATGAGAACTTTGGTTTGGCAATATTTTTCGAATATTTCGAAAACCATTGATATTTTGTATCGTGTCTTTCACTATCTTTTTCGCATATTAGTCCGGGTAAATTAGCATTTTAAGGAGACAAAATTCCAAAATGGCTGAAAATTGCCCCGCAGCTTCCTTGGGACTTTTTAAGAAAACAATTTCGGAATCACAAAAAAAACATGGCCGCCCAAAAACTGTTTTTTTCAGTTAAAACGAAACGTTATTGCCCACAAAAAAGCCCTACTGTCTTTTTTTCGAAAACCTAACCCTTTCGAAGTTATTCAAGGTCAAAGTTTCCAAAAATCACTTTTCGGCCAAAATATTTGCTTGAATAATTCGGAAAGGTCAAGGTTTTCGAAAAAATGACAAGAGGGCTTTTTTGTAGGCAATAACGTTTCGTATTGACTGATCAAAATGTTTTTTCGAAAAAACCAGTTTTTGAGTGTTTTTTTGCCAAAAAGTGATAACTCCGGCGGCCATGTTTTTTTTGATTCCGAAATTGTTTTCTTAAAAGTCCCAAGGAAGCTGTAAACGCTAGAGCTTTCAAAGTCATACACGAAACATTTTTCATGACACCATATCATTGTTGGACGGAAAAAACACTCTCAGAACGCTCGAAATATACCGAATTTCGAAATTTTTCGCATGCTAAATGGGATGTAAAGTTTTTAGCTTACCATCAATCTTAGATTTTACGTGCTAAATCTAGGTTGATGTTTACGTTAAAATCACGAATAAGGCTGGTCTCACACTGCAGCAGATTCGGCCGAATTTTTTACGTCCGTATTTGGCCGAATTTTTTACGGCCGTATTCAACCGAATTTCAACTTTCAATTCGGCCGAACTTTAAGGGTTAGTTTTCATCTTAAATGTTACTTGCTTCATATGAAATGGTCACACATAAATATATCTATATATATAAAAGTGAAAGTATGTCTGTCTGTAAATGTTCAATAGACTCCGAAACCGCTCATTCCATTGGACTGAATTTTTGTATATAGGGGTTTTCGGGTACGGCGGCTGTTCTTACGCGGTCTATTTTGCTCTATCTCGAACACTTCGGGTGGCTGTAGTGTACCGATATCCGTAAAATTCGAACTTTTGTATGGGAGGTACTCTTCGAATTACTGCTAAAGAGCTCAGATCTATATTATTTTGGTTTTTTCCGAAAAAAATACAATTCCCAAAGTTTCAGATCGATCGGTCCAAATTTAAAATGGCGGCCAACACAAAATGGCGGATTACCTTTTTCTTTGCAAGCCATTCGGTATGGGTATCAAATGAAAGGGTATGACAAGTACAATATTATTAGCTCTGTGGCGTCATTCCAAATTCAAAATGGCGGCCAACGCAAAATGGTGGATTACCTTTTTCTTTGCAAGCCATTCGGTATGGATATTAAATGAAAATTCATATCACCTGATTACTACTATTGAATCAATGGGTGCAGCATAGGCGCCCCGGTCCCAGCTAGTCCTAAATAAAATAAAAGGGAGATTAATAGACAATTCTATGGGAGCGCACTTCCATTATGAACTTTTCGGTATCCATTTCAGCCGAAAAATCGGACAAATCTGATCGGATGAAACTTACGGACGTCAACGGCCGAAAACAACGGGTGTAATGTGCGAATGACAATAGCAAAATAATTGTTTGAAAAATTCGGCCGATTACGGCAGTAAAAAAAATCGGCTGAATCGGCTGCAGTGTGAGACCAGCCTAAGGATTATTCTTGTTGATGTTTACCACCGTAAAAATGTGTTAAGAGAAATTATTCTGCCGTCGGTCAAATCCGGATGGCCCCGGTGATAAAAATACAAACCTTCTTTGAATTTTACTTAAATTAGTAATGAAACTTTTACGCGCATTCTGTACACGGTAAGTTACCATGGGCCTAATGATGGTGGTGTGTATAAGTCCCTGCAGTATTCATCTTCTGGTGAACGGAACCAAAATTGTTTTGTCATCAACTCCTTTACAATAGTAAAAAGTAATTGCGTAGAATATTGGCTGATTTGTAACTCTCTTGAATTTAGTAATAATGACTTTTTTATTTAAATTATATTGTCAGCCTGACTACTAACTTATTGGATTGCTCATCAGTTTGATCTTTTTACAAAATGAAGCGAGGTCTGTTGATTTTCTTGCGTTTGTAAGATCGCAAAATCGAAATTTTATTTGTATTCGCGGCTTGCTTTGTCACAAAATCAGATTGTCGTGGTTTTTTCATGTATTTTTCAAAACATTAGCAGCAGGAAGCTAAAATGAATTAGTAATGCATAAAGCAGATTTTAGCTGGTGTTAATAGATAAAATCTCCATTTAGCACCTTACATAACATGAAAGAGTGATTGCCTGCACAACGCAATTATAAACTTCCGGATGTTGTCATCTTGTTTACTATTTTATTTCTAACTTGTTGTGACAAATTTAATCCCATTATGAGAATGAAAACAATAATTTTTAAATAAAAACACATCAATTACTAAATTTAACCACCTTCCAAATTACTACAATAAAAAAACCACCAATGTTTAATTTAGTTATTAAAATCAGCCGATCTATCATCGTTAGTCATAGCAGTTAACCGCCACACTTTGGAAGCGAGCAAAAAACTTCAACTTCGTATATTTTTAAGATGGTCAAAACTTATTTTTAGTTTTTCTTTTCTTACATAATGCAATTCATTTAATTTCTGATGGCACACCCATTATTTTTAATGTACCTTATAACACCCACATGTCGCTTCAATTCGCAACATAGGAGATTAGATTTTTTTTTTGGACAAAAAGTTTTCGTGTGAAAAATTGCCGTAGTAAAGGCGCATTTTCACGATGTCTTCAGCAGAACAAAAAATCCGGCTTTTCGGCAGTTGGAAGATTGAGTTCATCAAAAGAACGAAACTAGTTTTGAAGAAATGAAATATAACTTAATTTTAGTCGATTACATTTGAATTAATGATCTATGAATTTCTAGTTGTGTTAAAATAAATTTGCATAAAATTATTGTTTTCTGGACATTGATATGCAATTGTTGTACGATCAAGGTTAATAACGGTGGGAAGGTTTTTTTTATTATTATGGAATCATAAGCGGAAGAGACTTTAATTGGATCATAATAATATTTCCCATTAATCTGAGGAAAATACTTTTAACAATACTTTTTTATATTAGTGGATGAAAGCTCAAGACTTCTGTTTAATTAATTCTCTACTGGACCATTGATTCGAAAGTGTCTGCAACAGAAATAAATTGTATTTTGCAGTGGCTAGCAAGTGAATGAAAAAGGCGATCCTTGAATTTGCATTGTAGCAAATTTAAAACGCTGGGTATGACGCTAGGAACGCCCCACGTATCAAGACAACTTGAGGAGCTTATTATCAAAAGGTGACATGTCCATTCGTGTATTAAGGTAGATGTCCATTTTGTTTTTATTTTTTTCACAATAACCAGTTAATGTATTTCTACGATTTTTTCACCATAAAATAATAAAATACTTTATGTGTGTCGGCATTTTTTTTAAAAACGAATATCTTTAACTTAACTAGGTTTATGCACAGTTGGTCATTAAAATCGGCGTCATTAAAATCGGCGTTCTAAAAAGGTCGGGACACCTCTAAAATCGCCAAAACCCCAATTTTTTAGAGGTTTTAAGCAAAAACGTGTATGAGACCCCCAAATAATGCTCGGGAATGTGCAAATTGTGCCGAAAATTGGCAAATATAGTGCGTCTAAAGAAACTGAGCTCAAAGGATATGGTAACGGGTGAACAGAAGTTACATAAAGATGAAAATTTTTGAAGTTATACTTCTTTAGCCGCGCGTTTGGAAAATATTATGAGAGTGAATTTTTATCGAGACGCGAGAAGTAACGCGAGACGCAACGCGAGACGGTGACGGAGAATATAGGCAAAGGGGTATGGAGGGCAAGCATTTCAACTCCCATTCTTTAGCTGATGTCTGTTCACGATGTCGATGGGTGAGGGGGTTTTTATCCTGAGGCTATGGAGGGAAATAAATTTCATGTACGATTCATCAACCAAGCGAAGGTTTGGGCTTTTTGTAGGTATAAGAAGATTCGTAGTTGCTGGGTGAGGGGTTCTGTCGCGAGGCTATGGAGGAAAATCCGATCCGTGTTCTATTCATCACCTAAGCGCGAGTTTCTAAGGGCCAGTTTTACACGGGCCGACTTTTTCAGAAGATTTTTCCTGGTTGTTTGTCTGCTCGTGTGAAACTGGCCAAGATAATAATAAAGCTATATGGCAACTGTACAATAACAAGCGATAATTATGTACTGTTTTACTAATGACTTTGAATGGTTAAAACTTATTATAATTATTCAATCAGAAATTAGTTTGAATATATAGTACGAAATATTTACTGTTATTATTTGGGAAAATAAAACAATGAACAAGATATTAATGATTTTATTTAGCTTGACCTCGTATATTTGTTTGGGTCAAATCTTGCGACAGCTTTTTCAACTACTTCTACTAAACCGATTCTTATGAAACTTTGCGCACACATTGAGCTAACGTGTCAGTGCAATCAAGATGGCGGTTCCAAGATGGCGGACGAATTTTTCAATTGTGTTCCAATTCCATCGAAAATCGGTATCGGGGGGTTTTTAGGGGCACAAATGACGATTCTATGGTCAAAATTTTGAAAATTAAAAATGGCGGCGCCAATATGGCGGATGAATTTTGGTAATGTGTTCTGAATCCATTAAAAATTGGTATCGGGGGGTTTTTAGGGCTACAAATGACGATTCTGTGGTCAAATTTTGAAAATTCAAAATGGCGGGCCAATATGGCGGATGAATTTTGCAAATGTGTTCTGAATCCATTGAAAATCGGTATCCGGAGGTTTTTAGGGCCACAAATGACGATTCTGTGGTCAAAATTTGAAAATTCAAAATGGCGGATGAATTTTGCAAATGTGTTCTGAATCCATTGAAAATCGGTATCGGAAGGTTTTTAGGGCCACAAATGACGATTCTGTAATCAAAATTTGAAAATTCAAAATGGCGGATGAATTTTGCAATGTGTTCCGAATTCCAATCGGTATCGGGGAGTTTTTAAGGTCACAAATGACGAATCTGTGGGCAAAATTTTAAAAAAATCAAAATGGCGGCGCCAATATGGCGGTACGATTTTAGCAATTACGATTTCGATTTCACTGAAAATAACTATTTGGGGGTGGTTAAGGTCGGATAAATAATAAATTTGTTGTCAAAATTAGAAAATTCAAAATGGCGCTGGAAATATGGTATGCATAACAAATCGCTTCACCAGAATTTTGTAAAAAGTAAAATCCAAAAATGACTGAATTAAGACTAAAAAGAATATAATAAAAATAGGTAAAAAAAAACTTTTAAGTTAAATGGTTTTATTTTAAATCATAAGCTGTACCAAAAACTTCAAAATAATTAGAACACAAACAAGGACCTTCTGGAATAGTAGGAGTGCTGTCTTCTAATGTCGTTTGCCAAGCGGCACTTTGTGTCGCTGTGTCAGCGAATTAAGTAATATTCTGGGACTTTTAACAGACTAAAATAAAAACATGTGGCGCATAAAAACCTGTATAACCTGTATAAATAAGAACAACTTGTCTAGAAAAATGTGTTTCCTCTCTGCCGGAGACTGGGTTGACTAGTAGGTGATTTAAGTTAGGATTATAATCCGATATAACCGACAGGCTGGAACGTGTCGGCATCATGCTGCTTCCACCTGCCAACGCACGCAAATAATAAAAAATCCAATAAATTATTTGCATGCAAATTAAAAATTAGTCTTAAATCACGCCAAAGAAGTATAACTTCTAATGCGCGTACATAAGTACACACACCCATTTTTTTCCCTTTTTTTATGTAAGTACGGTGTTTTTTGCATTTTTAAGGCTGACGCCGTTATTTTAGGATCGCGGCACCTCGATTTTCATGATCAGTGACCCAAAAAACATATAGGGTTCGATTCTCTTAATGGTGTTATGTTTCGACATTCCCGCCCGTTTTTAATGGACTATTAGAGGTAGTTCTCACCCCTAGAGAGTAAAAAAAATCTGCCAATTTTGGGATCACCGTACTTACATAAAAAAGTGAAAAAAAATTTCCATCTTTATGTCAATTTAGGGGTGTGGTTTTCGCCCCTTCTCTTCACCCGTTACCGTACCCTTTGAGCTCAGTTTTTTTAGACGCACTATATTTTCCAATTTTCGGCGCAATTTGCATACTCCCGAGCATTACTTGGGGGTCACATAAACATTTTTGCTTAAAACCTCTAAAAAATTGAGGTTTTGGCGATTTTAGGCGTGTTCCGACCATTTAGAGCGCTGAGACCCCGATTTTAGTGATCAGCGCTCCAAAAAGCATCAAGTACAAGTTGTCTCGATACGTGGGGCGTTCCGAGCGTCATACCCCGAGTTTTAAATGGGTTCTTGATGTTACAACAGCTTGTCCAGTAAAAATAGACGAAACAAAGCTAAAGACTGAAGACAATTCGGAAGTTGCTGAAAACTGGTGCAAACTTTAAAAACATCATTATAAATAAAATGTCGAGACTGACACGCGATTGGCCGCCGGGAAAAGGTCAAAGGGTCAAAATATCAGTTTTTTTTGCAAATATCTCTTAAACGGTAAGTCTTATCATAAAATAGTGTTCCCAAAGTTTATAGATTATGCGATTATTTACAAAAAAGATATTATACATTTTTCCGTACGAATTGCCATTCATGAGATATCGCCGTTTTAAAGATTTAAAATATGTACTCATATGCACTCATTCGCGACTTGCAAAGGTCATCAGACGTTCAATAAATCCTTTGTTTGCCTACGCGGCTAATATTTTCAGGGGTGATTTCTGGATGTGTTTGGAGAAAAAAGTTGTTCTAGAGAGGGCGGCTATCCTCACTATCCACTAAAATACAGGGTGTTTTCGAAAAAAAAATTATTTTTTTTAAAATTTACTTAAACTTCAATTACTCCTTGACTAATTATCGTAAAGCAACAAAATTAGGTTCATCTTTTAGGTGAATGTGTATTCTTTTATTTGATATAAATATCAAAAATTTGAGTGAGTCCGTTTAGAAGATATGTAGGTTTAAAGTGTGAGCAAAATCCGTATATTCTTCGTTTTTCAGCATTTTCCCCATATTTTAAATTTTCATATCTTCTAAACTCCTTCATATCACTCAACTTTTTAAATCTTTATACCAAATTAAAGAAATGGACAGGGGCCTTTTTTCAGCCCTACAAATCCTCAGGTGGAGATGGAATTTTTCTGGCACTCCAGAAGTGTCTTGATCTGATTCTCGAAAATCTGGTCTGTCCCTTTAGAGCCAGCTTCAATTGGCGATACATTCCAACCATCTGCAGGAAAGTCGTGGTGGTCCCTAAACGGGGCAACAGGCCCCTAGAGATGCCTAAATCGTCTATAGGTCTATACTTATCAACTTAACCTCTTTTATTTTAAAAACGATAGAAAGGCTGCTAGACCATCATATTAGTTGCAAGCTGGAGCTCTCCCTTAATCTACAGTTCGCTTACTCAAAGGGTAAATCAGCACTTACACTACCTGGTCAGCAAAATCGAGCAAATCCACTCGCCGCTAAGGAAACTGCGTTATGTTCGTGCCTAGACAACGAGGGTGCTTTCGATAAGACTGGTTATGATTCTATTTCTAGAGCATTGGCTCTCAGAAACCTGGATCCCACACAATTGAGTAGATGAATGTCATGCTTGTAGTTCGTGACATTTCTTCTACCATGGGTGTCTCCACCATTAGTGTAAAGATCATAAAAGGGTGCCGTCAAGGTGAAGTTCTGCCCCCGTTACTCCAGTCACTAGTTGTGGATGAACTTTTGACCAAATTACACGAATTTGGTTCCGATGTCATCGGCTAAGCAGATGATCTTGTCATCATTGTCTTGAGGAGTTTTGACCATTACAGAGGTCATGAGAACGGCAGTCCGAGAAGCTCAAAGATGGTGACCCACGGAGGGCCTATCAATCAATCCAAATAAGGCCATCCTGGTGCCGTTTTCCAAACGTTACAAACTGGACCTAGTCCTTACTTGAATCCAGGGTACGACAGTTGAGTACGTACTCAGACTCAGTCAAATAGGCTATGCTAGACAAGAGACTGAACTGGAACGCTCAGCTGGACTACACCATCAGTAAAGCCACTAGTGCCATATGGGTCTGTAAAAAGCGTTTGGGTAAGGTATGTACTGTATACTGGATGTACAATACGATCGTTAAACCGGTCACGACGATCCTCCACAGTCGCAATAGAAGCAATCATTGGATTGATCCCATTGCAGATCTTCATATGGAAATCTGCTGCCGTAAGTGCCTTGAGGCTTGAGATCTCATTGAACTGGCCTTTTAGGCCCTCCACACACGAGTCGACTGATTTGCAATCCCAGTTTACAACTGGTTTCACAATAATGACGTTCGCAACCAGTTTGCAACCAAAAAAAGACCAAGTATTTTCTCACCAAAATTTTTCTAGTGAGAAATGTGAGAACTTGACATTTTCAAATTACAACAGTTATTAATTATCTCTGTTTAAGAAATTTGGGCTTAGGCCGATTTAGCGCTGAGCGCCTCAATTGACCACCTTTGGTGTCTTCTTCTTTGCTCTATAAAAAAAAATACTGTTGCCATTTTAAATGTTACAAAGTCTTATCTACAAAGTAGGCCTCTCGAATAAGTACAAAATATGACATAAAACCCCACATTTGACTTTTATACTAGTGAGATTTTGCCAATGTGAAATACATTCAGCTCATTTGTCACTGGAATATCTCACTTTAGATTATAGAATTGCTTTGCTGACAAAAATGAGAACTCAAAATGAGAAGACCCGATGAGAATGGGAATGAAAAGACTTTTCACGTTTTCACTTTCTCATAGTTACAGAATAACCACTCTGAAACGAGTTGAATCCCATCAACCAACCGATGACATGCGCTGGTTGAGGGGGGCAGTGCTAGCGGAAGGCTATGACAGGGGGAATGAGGAATGTAAGGAGGGAAGAAGAAAGAAGATGGGAAAGGCGAAGGACCGTGGTGCTGCCGGGATTCGAACCCGGGACCTCTGGATGGTAGCCAGGCGCCTTACTCCCTAGACTACCGAGGCCCCTTATTGGGTTCTACACGTGAGAAGGAACAGCACTAGAACTTAAATAGTTCGTTGGGTTTTATCTGCTAGCGGCTTTGGTTTTCAAATACATCGTTATGCCGGATCCAGACGTTTGTCAAGGCTTGGCAAGCGTGCGCAAATTGAAAACACTTTCTTAAAACAAACGTGTCGACGCAGCGCCGGCCCTAGCCCTTGATCAGGGTAGAGCGAGATTATCTTTCGGCGCCCTTTGGTCAACGCTTTCACATCACATAAATTGTATTTCAGTTTATATTCTGTATTAATATAGAATAAGAAATCTGTGATAATCTGTGAAACAATTGTCATTTTGTAATCCCATATGGTTATGTAACGGGTTATTAAAACAAATCCAAGTATGTATTTTTAAATTGTTGTCTGTCTGTTTGTCCAGGCTAATCTCGGAAACGGCTAATCCGATTGCGACGGGACTTTCACGGAAAGATTCAGTAGTATTGGGTCTGTTTTAGGCTACTTTTCCACTTCGATCCGACTATCGGATCCGGCTATCGTATTAGACTATCGGCTCAGACCGAAAACTTGATCCGATTATTATCGTAGGAAAGCGAGTGGAAACTTTTTTTTATCATTCCAATTGTAGACCTCAAAGCTCGGCGGCCACTAATCGGATTTTAAGGTCGCTCGGATCGAACTAGTGGATCCGGCCGAAAACTTGAACCGATAATCAAACGAGAGTCTGATAGAGTGAAAACTTTATCATTCTAACTGTAGGCCTCAAAGAGCTCTATCTAAATATCTAAGTTTGCCTAAGTGAATCGTGATCGTACTATAGGCAACCATTTTCTTTTTGGTATTTTTGGTGTATAGCGTTACCTGTAATGCGATCAATATTACAATTCCAAAACTGCTTCCTTCCATTTTGAAAAACCAGTGAGGTAGTGGCCACTCAAGCTTCTGGAAGAGTATAGAATTACCTAAAAAAAACCGTAACGTTTAAGTACATTCAAAACTTTTCAAAGCGTATTTTCGTATACACCCTGTACCTCAGTGGATTGTGCCGATAGAACCGCTCTCCCTAGAACAATTTTGTTCAGCAAATATTCCCAGGAATCACCCCTTAACGGATTAGAATTTAAGTCTAAAACACCCTGTATATTATGGAAATTTTTGTGCCGTGCGGGGGCGGTATCTGTGCAAGCTGCACAAGGCGTGAACACGAAACGACGAAATACCAAAACGAGAAACAGCAGCGGCCCTTTTGAGGATCTAATCAGAGTTAGTAGCGTCGCCACAATAAAAAGATAACACACACACATTTTTAATTATTGCCGATGATCGTCTCAAGCCGGAATGTATTTATTTAATTTTTTTTAGGGGTCCCAAAGTGTGAATATTTGAGGTGTACAGTAGGCGCCAAATTTTGCAAAATGAATGACCTTTTTTGGCGTTTTTTTGCGAAAATGTTATGGGCGAAGTTCTGAATATAGGCGCCAAATTTTCCCGGCACGGTAAAACTAACGCGAACGAAATTGCGGGCGAAAGCTAGTGTTAAATAAAAAATAATAATCAAATTTTTCAAAAATAAAGTTTTATTGCAAAAGGCGCCATCAAAATTTTATTTTTCACATTCATTGGCGCCCCTTGCCACCTGGCGCCTAGAGCAACCGCTCCACTCGCTCTACACTAGGGCCGGTGCTGTGTGGAGGCATCACAAACGCTTGCCGCAAACTTTCTTTGCAAGCGTTCGCAAATTGAAAACGTTTGCTTTGGTTTGCCGACCATATCCACACTCGACCGGATCGGCCACAAGCGTCGCCAAGCTTACACAAGCCAACCAGACGACTTATTCACACGTTTGAATTTGCGAATGCTTGCCAAGCCTTGGCAAACGTGTGGATCTGGCATTACATTCGCCTGAGGATGAATCATTGAACTGTCCAGTTTCAAATCGCGAAGCTTGTTTGCTCTGAGGTGAATTCAAGTGGCGCGACGATTCGGCAGTCGTCAGGCATAATCAATTTCAATCGTAAGCAGCCTTTGTTGATTGCCGGCCAGAAGTATTTTGTTCTAAAAACTTATCTTGTTGCGCAAGTACCAAGAAGCGACAAGTTCTATTTAACGATGGACGCAAGCTTGCTTTAGGGAGCAGGTATGTGTAAGACCCTGCAATGCCTGATAGTTTGATAGTTTATCCTGGGTTTTCTTAAGATTCCATAGGCTGGGCTGGTATGGTACACTAATGGCTACAAGAAAGGGGCAGGTGTGTGCCGAAATCAGGGGCAGAACCTTAAGGTTTAGTAGAGCATTAAGCTTAGACATCCTACCCATTGTCTTACAGCTTAAAGTACGCTTTATTGGCATGCATCTATAAAAATTGAAGAAGGGTTTACTTTACACTAAGAAGCGGATTTTTACACTATCACACGGTAAGCAGAGCAATAAAGACCTGAACCCTGCAAACATTTAGATTCGGAAACGATTCGAGAACGATTTGCCAAAAGCGAAAGCTTTCTTCGAACTCGGACTTGTAAATGACTCGTCAACGAATTCGAAGGCAATAAAAGCGGAGCAAGAGATCAAATCGCTTACTCGTGCTGATAAAGAATCGCATGCTCGTATCCATAGCAAATCGCTTCTGCGCCCTGCATATTCATGTACACGCACACATTGACCGAAAATCACTCTGCCGAGCAAAACATGTCAAAAACTCAAACTTTCCAAACAAATCGTTGAGGAGAAACCAAAGGCTCTCAAAAGGAGGATGCCATAAAATGTATGGACATTGGTACCCACTCCACTACGTCGTTGGATAGAGGTACATATATCAACCTAGCTGGCCAAAGAGTCGTGCCACACAAGTGTCTAGGTCTATAATTTGTCGCTAATTTGCCGCTAATTTGTTACGTCAAAAAAAATTTTGTCGATCATCTATCTCATTGTTTAGAAAATGATGGAAACGCTAGCTTGATATCAAGCTAGCTAGCCACACACTGTATCTTTCCAACTAAGCAAGATAACAAAAAGGCAGTAATGGTGCAGTAATTTGTCGCTAATTTGTCGCTGAAAGGACCACGTAAAACCGATTCGGTCGCCGGTTTTTTAAGGAGCCAGAAGGCGATTATTACCGATCGGCTATCAAGGTGGCTGGCCAACGTGCGTGTCTTCCATTTAAAAGGAGATAACAAAAAGGCATTGGTGCAGTAATTTGTTGCTAATTTCTCGCTGAAAGAATCATGTAATACGGAAGGTAAATGAACATCTATAAACAAACATCCACACACACCCAGACACAAATCTTTTTATTTTTATCCAAAACCCGTTTCTTTTTATAAAATTTTACGATCTTAAAGAATTTTTGCCAGAAAAATCTTGAAACAACGGTTTTTTGATACAACCTCCTTAACCTGACATAACTGGCGATGCAAACATATTCTTAAAAGATTACTTGTTCGATTAATTAAAATAATTGCAACTAGAGGTTGTGATTTCTCGATAAATTCAACTTCTCGAGAAATTGAGAAAAACAAATTTGGTTTTGTTGAGAATTCTCGAGAATTTTCGAGAAATTCTGATAATTAACCCTTCGATTGCCGGAGATTTTTTCCATACATATGCCTAAAATACCGGCGTTTTTTTATGTAAAAGTCAAAGCGGCCGGCTGTTGATAGGCTTGGATTTAACGCACAAAAGATCGTATGAGGGTGAGTGGGGATAGTCGTAACGATTTAGTCGCTAGGGCGTTTTCAAATTATTTTGTTCGAGTTTTACATATCATATCGTAGCTTTGCAACCGTATAACCTATTTACATGAATAATGTAGACAGTGTACTCAGACCGTGCCAACTTCCAGAGTTAGGTGTCGTCAAAATAAAAAAAAAATTTAACAATAATTTCAACTAAAACAACCTTTTTCTCCCAAAAATACGTAGTTAACTTATAATTTTTCCCAAAATTAGATAGATTGGAAAATTTCCTATGAATAATGTCCAGACTATTTTTGTGCTACGGCCTTTACTTTTGAAGTTATAAGGGTTATTTTGTGCTTTTTTAGTACTTTTTTCACCTGTCGAAAAGTACCAAATAAAGTCAATTTTAAGATCAAAATTTGCTAATATCTTCAAAAGTAAATGTCGTAACGCAAATATTGTCCGGACATTAATCATAGGAAATTGTCCAAGCTTTCTAATTTTGGAAAAAAAAAATTGGTTAACTATGTATTTTTTGGAGAAAAGGGGAGTTGAAGTTGATGTTTTTGTTAAAAAAAACAAAATTTTGTCTTTGATGACTCATAACTCTGGAAGTCGGTAGGGTAGAACCTAAGCTAAGCTTCTCGAGAATCTGGCAATATTTGGAAAAAACCGTTTTGCTAATAGCTGCGATCCATTGGGCGATTTTTTCTACTCGCAAGTACTTGCGGGTGGGTACATCACCAATGGAACCCGATTTTTGACAATTACTAGTAAAATGTATCTGCCCAAAAACAAGAGCAAGGGTAGTTTCGAGTAGCTAGCAGCAGTTTTGAGTAGTTTACCAGTCCCAATGGATCGCAGTTAATATCTCGATAACGGTTGTTTGGAAAAATAAATGACTGCCCTTTTCGTTTTTAGCGACCTCAAATTAGGTTAAAAAATACTTTTTCTATTACCCGCAATTAAGAAAAATTTTGTAAACTAGTGATAATCAATGTAGAAAACAATCGACATTCAAAAAAAAGTGTAGTTCCTCTTTCTCCCTAGTTTAAAATTACTTTGATATAAATAATTTGTTTATCGAGAAATAGCATAAATTCTCGAGAATCGAGAAATTGTAATTTGTTGAGAATTCTCGAGAAATCGAGAATTGAGAATTCTCGATCACAACCTCTAATTGCAACCGATACAATTCAGTAAACAGAAAATAGTAAATCTCGTATAGGAAAAATATATAGTTCAGCAAACAAACAAGCACGGCACGGTTACCCTCCTACCGCTACCAACAAAATGGAAATTACGCTATTCTTCCAGCAACAAACTAGTGACAAATTATGGCGCAAACCCTGTTTGGTTATCTCCTTTTGAATGGGAGAAACGTACGTTGGCCAGCCACCTTGATAGGCCGATCAGTAATAATCGCCTTCTGGCTCCTTAAAAAACCGGCGACAAAATCGGTATTACGTGGTCCTTTCAGCGACAAATTAGCGACAAATTACTGCACCAATGCCTTTTTGTTATCTTGCTTAGTTGGAAAGATACAGTGTGTGGCTAGCTAGCTTGATATCAAGCTAGCGTTTCCATCATTTTCTAAACAATGAGATGATCGACAAAATTTTTTTTGACGTAACAAATTAGCGACAAATTATAGACCTAGACACTTGTGTGGCACGACTCTTTGGCCAGCTAGCTGGATATACCTGTTGGATAGGTTTTTTTAAGCTAAATATACATAAGTTACTATGGAGCCTAGTTCGAAATCTTTGTCCGTTCTGAGTAATATGGTCAGAACTGTACAAAGATTGATTTTTACATATCACCATGTATTTTTGTAAGCGTGTAACCTATTTCCATGAATAAAGTACCAATGAACGCAGAATTCCCCCACATATCTATGATGGTAGAAGCGATGGTTCTAGCTTTCCAACTTTTGAAGCGATGAATCGTAAATTTTAGCTTTTGGAAAACAAATATAGATTAATTATTATTTTTTGGACAAAAAGCAAATTGAAGTTGGTTTTTTGTTAAAAAAACAAAATTTCAACATTGGCGACTCATAACTAAAAAAGTTGATAAGATAGAACCATCCCTTTTACCATCATAGATAGGTGGGGGAATTCTGCGTTCATTGGTACATAATTCATGGAAATAGGTTGCACGCTTACAAAAATACAGGGTGATATGTAAAAATCAATATTTGTACAGCTTTGACCGTATTACTCAGAACGGACAAAGATTTCGAACTAGGCTCCATAGTAACTTATATTCAGCTCAAAAAAACCTATCCAACGACGTATTACACATAGCTATTGACTAAAAGCCAATACAAAGCTACCTAAAAGCCAATACATATCTCTATATTTTATTTCTAGTTCATTTTTTTTCTTTTTGACGTGCTCTTTCCACGTTAACTTGACATCTAGTCTCATTCCCAAATATTTGGGCGTGTTTCTTTGAGGAAAATCCACCCCATTTAAGTTTACTGTAGGTGGTTTTACTAATTGTTTATTAGTGAAGTTAACAAGCACTGACTTTAATTCATTTAGTTTAATTTTCCATTTTTTTGTTCACAGGTGCAATTTATCACATGCCCTTTGTAGTTTCCTTGTAGCCTCATCTATATTGGATCCTCTTGCCATTATTGCAGTATCGTTAGCAAATGTAGCTACTAGTGTATTTTCCATTTGTGGTAGTTCACTAGTGTAGAGCAAGTATAGTATAGGCCCCATAATACTACCTTGTGACACACCCGCTTTAATTTCTCTAAGTGTAGAATACTCCTCGTCCTGTTTAATTCTAAATAATCGATTTTTTATGTAGGATGAGACTACTGTCTAGGAAACACCTGACTCTTTTTATGTATTAGGCCTTCACGCCATACCTTATCAAATGCTTGAGCTACGTTTAGGAATATTGTGGAGCATATCTGGTTTTCTTCTAGCGCTTTTTCAATATTATCTGTTATTCGATGTATTTGATCGACAGTTGAGTGGTGTGTTCTGAAACCAAATTGGTGATTTGGTATTGATTCATTATTTGCCATTATAGGCCTCATTCTTTTCAATAGCAATTTACTTTTCTTAAATTTAAATGAAATTTTATATTTCATCATCATCTATTGAAATTTGATGGTCTTTAACTTCTTTTGTATTGGTATCAGTTCACTTTCATTGGACTAGTAAATTTCCTTAACAATCTTCACCATATCATAAATCTCAGAAACCAATTTATATGTTACATAAAAATCTAAGATGTTCATGTATATATTTTCTTTTACAGACCAACACGACCAGTACTGATGGATGTAACAAGAATTCCGGCGGTCAGCACGTCACATGATTGCGGCTCTTTATCACGCGTCGTTATGGTCCGGAAAACTGATCAGCGCCTGATCAACCACAAGAAGCCCCAGGGTGTGAGTAATATTGATTCTATATCGATTTAACATTCTTTTATCATATTACAATCATAAACCGCGATAAATTCGTTGCCGATTTAATCAATATCAATGCGCCCCGTTCGATCGATCAAGCGATCGATCACCAATCGCGTCCAGTGCAGTAAATACTTTGTTTACCTTAACATAGGTACACCACGCATGTTATCAGCTGGTCCGGCATTAATGCGGCAACATTATGTGGTTACTGATCAATGTATGACTGGTTTTTGTGGCTACCTTTTGATTATAATGGTCCTCTTTATACTAGCAATTATATACATATGTGCCACTGTAGTGTTTCGTTCGTGATTTACGTGGTTATGCATAGTTAACTTCACTTGCCAGGTGTAATAGCTTTCATGATTGATTGACATGGGGACAATTTCGCAAAAATGTATGTCATGCTTTAACAACCGTTCACTCTGTAATTACATGCAAAATTTTTAGTTTTTGCATCAGTTGTTTATTTTATGTTTCCTACATTTTAAGTGCATAATAAATTGTTCTGGAACATTGCTATAGGTTAACTCTTTGTAATTATATCTAATCACCTGTTGGTTTAATTGATTCTCTTTATACTCTCGGTCATATGATTGGAATTCAATGAAACATGAGGACATTGAATAACTTTTCGTCGTTGCCACAATCAATATGTTAGGTAAAAGTATTGATTTCTAGAAGCACATGGAATTTGAAAGTTGATACTACAAAAAAAAACTTTTGGTAGAAGAAACTATGGCAATGAATCACATTAAGTTATTCCTCATTCTTTCTTCTGTGGTCCCTCTAATACATTTGTGTTTAATGGACATGACCTTTTCGGTGTGGCATCAGTAATTCAGGTTTTTATCTTATCAAGGAAATTCCAGATACTTTTTTTTTCGTATTCCGGAAAAGACGTGCATGAAAAAGATCCTAGTTCCACGGTACGTGGTAATATCTGGTAAGCAGTAAAATTTAACGTATCCTGGGAGAAGAATAAATATGCTCTTTATCCTGATGGGTTTACTTAGAGAAATGTGCTGAGCCCTTAACTCCTACTTAGAATTATTTATTCATGATGTCGCTTTTTTTATGTCCTTTGTTGCTTAATGTAATTCGTTTATGGATAATTTTAGTTGTCAAGAAAAAGGATAAAATTCCTGTTGAGTGTTAATATTAGTTTTTCTGTGTTTAAAATTTTTTAAAAACCAATCCTACTTTGTTTGCACATCGCATGTTTTTCTATCTTCATTTTTTCGTAAAGTTTAAAATTTGAAATCATCAACGTGTCATTGTTAATTTTCAAATCGTCATTTGGTGGTGCTTTCAAAAGTTTCAACATGTCATTTCGTTCATAGTACAACAAAAGCCCACGGCAAAGTTTGTATGGTATAGGGTGGTTAAAAAAGTCACGCACATTGATTTTAATAATTAATAGGATGGAGAAGATTTGTGAATGGACCTTGGCGTTCAAATAAAAACAAACTTGTTACTATTATTTTTGTTGTTATTGTCAATGTTAAATTAAGCCGCATTGTTGTATGAGCACATTTCAGTTCTCTTGAAATTTTATTGTTACGTTATGTACGTTCTAAGGCCGTAAATGCGAATTACAAATAAGGAGATTCTGGGAAATTTTATGTCATCACTGGAAAAAAGGTTGGAGTGCTGATAATGCCGCTCGTGTAGTTCGTGAGGTTGAGCTTTAATTTCACAGTTCTTCTTCTCCTCTAACGGCTGTGCAACCGAAACCCTCTGGCGGAGCTAGAAGCGGAGAGGATATAAAGCGGTTCTGAGAGTCCCTGGAGTGGCATCAAACAGTGCCCACCAAGACTAAAAGCGGTAAGATAAAGTGTCTTAGACAAGCCGAGAAGACCGGACTTGTCAGACGCTCCTTGAAAAAAAACTGTTTGTCAGGAAATCGCCCTTGTGCCTGCTTACATTCCAGGAGATGTAACAATAGTGCCACTGCAGGAAGTTAAACAACTGTTAAGCCTGCACTACACTACTCGCGAATTTACTTCGGCGAAGTACTTCTCGAAGTTGATCGAAATCGCGAGGAGCTCAGTCGTGTGAACGACGTACGCACAAGCGCTCAGGGTGAAGTCGCGACGCGAACTGAAGTGAACCGAGTAGTGTAGTAGGCGCTTCATATTCGAACTTCGGCAAACCTCGAGCCCTCTAGGCCAAACCAAAATGAAAAGTAACGCAGAAGTGAAGTAGACTTACTTCCACTGAAGTAGAAGTAACTTCCATTTCACTTCCATTTCGGTCACTATCATACATTCATATGCAATGGTACCTAACTTCACTTCACTTCACTTCCCATTTAGGTTTGGCCTTTTGACTCGGGCGCAAAAACTGCCAAAGTAGCGAAGTCGCCCGAGGCGAAGTAAAGTTACACGAAGTGAATCGAAGTGCCTCTCTACAGTCTCCACTTTGACCAACTTCGCGAGTACTGGAGTGCAGGCTTTAACACTACTTTAACAGACACTACTCGCGAAGTTGTTTCGGTGAAGTACTTCTCGAAGTTGATCGAAGTCCGAAGTACGTGACTACACAGTCGTGTAACCTCGCGAGGAGCTCAGTCGCCCGGCACCCCGTGCACATCGAGTCCTTTGACTAGGGGGCAAAAACCGCCAAAGATGCGAAGTCATGAACCTAGATTGCTTAGTGAAGTTTGCGGTACTTCCTTTTCACTACGCTTTAAACAAATCAAATTGGCATTTCAAAATTTTGATTGTTTTTGTTTCAACAAATAAGATTAGAAATAAATGCATATACTATCGCAGTACGGCAAGAAAAGTGCCAGCAATCACCTGACGGCAATAACTCAAAACAGTCAATTTTTCAGTTGTGCCACTTTTCTTGCCGTAGTGCGATTGCATGTCAGCGTCATTCCGCTTATGTTGAGAAGGTTTTTCTTTCTGTGGAGATTTTTACCGTCCCGGCGATCGTGTTTTTAAATGAAGAAAGTTTTGTTCAAAGTTGCGATTTTAGATGATAATGTAGTTTTTAATTACACTTTTTTAAAACAAGTTTTTTTGTTTTTGTTTAGAACTGATAGAGAAATTAAAAAGTGGTAATAGTTCAATTATTAAATTATTACTGAGTTATTTGAAATGCGTAGACGTCAAACTTTAACGGAACGGATTGAGAGAAGAGTAGGGAGAGAGAGTTGAATTTCGACCAATGGGCGATACTAGTAAACAAATATTTTGCGACATTACGCAAATGTTACGACAACACTGCCTACCTTGTTGACAAAATGAATACTACACTTTTTCGTGTTGACTTTTTGAACACATGACAAGTTTTTATGTTGCAATGGTACTGCAATGTTGACTTTTTGAATTGAGCCAAAGTTACAAAAAGTGAATTGAAGTTCCGGTCTACACTCTCGACTTCGACCAGCTTCGATCAACTTCGCGAGTGATGTAGTGCAGGCTTTAGAGTTCTGTCGCAAGACGAACCGAAAATTCGTCATCGGTTGTGCTGCAAACGCTCACCGCTCTATTTGGGGGAGTACCGATGTAAACGAGGGGAGTGAATGTCTCCTAGAATTTCTTGCAATGAATAATATTATACAAGTATCTTGTAAATAGGGGAAGCACAGCCAACTTTGTCACTGGTAATAGGGAGGAGGTGCTGGACTTTACTCCCAATAGCACGCTTCTCTCCGATAGCATTGAACACTGGCGTTTTCCGGACGGGTTCTCACTGTCGAAATATCTGTACATGAGGTTCAACATTGCTAGCCTCCCACATATCCCTGGTTCCTATGAAAACCGACTGGTCTAATTTTCAGGGACTTGTGGCCTCGAAATCAGAACTGCTTGCCGCCTCTATCATCTCATTGTGTGAACTGGAGATGTCGGCCACGCGTAAAGTGCTCTGGTTGAACGACAGACTTGGCAAAATATACCTTGGGAAGAATACAGTTTCACCCTAACAGCCTGCAACAAGGAACTGAAATACTCCAAAAGGATTGCCTGGAGGAAGCATTAGGAGAGCCTGCAGACTCTACCAGAAACGACTAGACTGCGAAAGCTCTTCTCCAAAGGCTCTTTCAACGGAGTGGGTCTTCTCAAGAAGGAGGATGGCCCATACACCTCTTACGATGAAGAAACCTTGAGGTGGCTGCTCAGCGAGCTCTTTCCAGGGTCAATCCTTTAGACCGCTTGTCCCCTGGATGTTTTGTACTGTCAGGGCCATCCCAGACCGTTATTCCCAGAGCCTTTCTGGGAACATCTTCGACCGGGGCAAGGTTAAATGGGCAGTTAAATTTTATCAACCCTATAAATCCCCGGGAGGAGATGGAATTTTCTCTGCACTCCTTCGGAAGAAAAATCAAGAAAGCCCTCCTCGCTATGGAAACTGTCTTATGTGCGTTATTTGACCTGGGGGGTGCTTTCGATAACACTGGCTATGATTCTCTTTCTAGAGCACTGGACACTCAAAGGACATATAGATATCCTTAACAGTATCTCAGATATTTTAATTTGCCGCGTATCCGACTTATTCTTTCTGGGGGTCAAAGAAATCTCCATTGGTTTACCGACGGGTAAAAGATGGAAAATGCAGACAAGAGCAAGATTCTAATTCAGTCGAGGGTGGAAAGAAGAAGAAGAAACCACAATACCACCTGGGGAGAATATAACTTCGAACGAGTAAACCAATTTAACTACCTGGGGTCCACAGTCAGCGAAGACAACGATGAGACGATAGACGTGCAAAGAAGAATAAACGCCGCAAATAGAACATACTTCTCACTACTGCCAGTAATGAAATCCAGAGACATCCACAGAAAAACGAAAATAAGAATCTATAAAACGATCATACGCACAGTAGCTACGTATGGGTGTGAAGCATGGAGTTTCTCCCAAAAGTCCGCAGATAAGATGGATATATTTGAGAGGAAGGTTCTCCGAAGGATATACGGCCCAACCAATGAAGATAACGCATGGAGAATACGCTACAATCACGAATTGTACGACCTATACAAAGAGTGTAAACTTTCAACACATGCCAAGCTACTGCGCTTACGTTGGGCCGGCCATGTCCAAAGAATGGATGACTCAAGGATACCAAAGAAAGCCCTATATTTACTACCAGATGGCAAAAGACCAGTTGGCAAACCACGGTCAAGGTGGGAAGACAGCGTTAAGGCTGATGCAGAAAAACTCCTAAACATCAGAAACTGGAGGCAAGCTGCGCAACAGAGAGAGGTCTGGAGGAAGAAGCTGATGGAGGCCAAGGCTCGAATTGGGCTGTAGAGCCATCGAAGAAGAAGAAGAAAAGATGGAACATGGTCCAGGGGCTGGTGTCGCTGAACTCAACTCCAAGGTACCGATTGCAATGGGTAGGTGGCCCTCTATTTTTCAGATTGAGATACATGCCATTGAGACCTGCGCTAGGCTCAACGTCGAGAAAGGTTTGAAAGGCACCAACATTAAAACCTTTTCGGACAGTCAAGCTGCCATTGGCTATTCCTATACGAGGGACCAAGGGAGTGTCCTCGCACGCTGCCTTGCCAAAAAAAAGCTCGTGCTCCAGAACCATGGTTGTGCTCGTGCTCCAGGCACTCTCAACGTGGAAATTATTCTTCCAGAATAGTTGCAGAGTGTTTTGACGTGCTCCAGAGCCCGTCCAGGAAAAATAGAGTCTCGCTCTGCTAGGTCCCCAGATGTTGGGGTATCGAGGGCAATGAGGCTGCAGACAAGCTCGCGAGGAAGGGTCTGAGACGTTGGTCCAGGTCCCAGAGCCTTTCTGTGGCATCTCATGGTCCGCTCCCAAGTCCCTGATAGAGGACTGGGTTGGTGGACTGAACCTAGCCTACTGGAAATCAGTCCCAGGTCTTAGACAGGCTAAAAATCTAATAACACCCTTTGCCTTAAGGGGCGTTATTACTTTCAACAGGACGGACCTTAAGCTGTTGGTGAGATGACCATGTAGGGCTGAAGTATCATCTCCAAAACCTAGGACTGTCTCAGAAGACAGAATGCCGACTCTGCATGGAAGGCGGCGAGACTACCACACATATTGGGCTGGCATGCACGGATCATAACGTCAACACTAAAAAACTCTGGGAATGTCCTGTTCCCTTAGAACAGTGGTTCCCAACCTTTTTTTGACCAGGGACCACTTTGATTTCATAATTATTAGCAGGAACCACAAGGTAAAAAAAATAAACTTTAATCGAAACGTTTAATTAACATAACTAAAATTCAAAAGTAACATTAATTAATAGAGTTATAATTGAAAACATATAATTTTTACTAGATAATTCAGTTTGCATCAATCAGATTTTTGAGCTTGCATCTTCTGTACAAGTTCTTGGGGTAATAGTTTTGCTGAAAGCTACACGCATGTCATCACTTACTTTCAATCGATTCCTGGACTTGTTTTTAATTATAAGTAAAGCAGAAAATTCTTGTTTGCATAAATAAGTCGGGGAGAAAAGCATGAGATAGCGCAAAGCGATATCTCGAATTTGAGTGTATGAAATTGCTTTTTTACCCCAAAACTGCTCCAAAGAATCAGATTCTCAAATGCGTCAGTACAGTACAGTTTCTAACATTTTGTAATTCAATAAGTTCTTCTTGGATTTCTTCTGCAACTTCTCTAGCATTAGTGCCAAAAGCGTTGCGTATCAGTTTTTGGTCTACTTTAGCTTCTGTATTGCTATATTCTATATACGATTGAATTCTTCAGCAAATATTTGTAGATGAGATTTGATGTTTTCTTCTATGGTTTCGCTAAACGTGACATACTTTTTGTCGTCAAGGAGTGCCCTTAACGTTGCGAACGCACTATAATTGTCCTCGCCAACGTGACTAATCCATAATTGAAGTTTGCAAATAAAACCCCGAAGTTGATCTTCAAAGATAAATATACTTGCAACACCTTCTAAATGTCTGTTTCCCGAACTATGCAATTGCCCTAGTTCATGTTCAGTTCGTGCTTGAAATTGTTATTACTTTTTCGCCAGTAATTAGAAAATGCAAAAGCTCACTGGAATGGCATTCCATTATTCTAGTTCATTACTCTCTTTTGAGACAGCTTTTACGTTTAACTTCAGTTCGAGTCCAGTTGGGCGAACTGAGGTCTGTTTTATCCTCAGTTGAATATGTTGAAATTGTATGCGAACTAAGCTTATTTTAAAGTTCAGTTCACCAATTTGCTCGAACTTGCGCAGTTCGGCCGGTGAAGCCAGGGTATAAGTGTGTGAAAATATCTACAATATAAGCCAAATGCATCTGTTCCAGTAAGCCATTTATTTATTTCTCGCCTAAAAACAACTCAAACTCTTCCCTGAGCTCGTATAATCTTTCCAGTATGTTGCCTTTTGACAACCAACGAACCTCTGTGTGAAAGAGAAGGTTCTCATGTCGGATTTCAATGCACAGATTTTTAAAAAGCGTGAATTTAAGGCACTACTTTTGATAATATTTACTACTTTTATGGCCAATTGCATTGTTTTATTGAGGCATTTAGGAAGAGTCTTGGAAGCTAGCGCCTGGCGATGAGGGATATAATGCGATGTTAGTGCTGACGGATTCCTCTGTTTGATTAACGTCGCTAGACCAGAACGTGGTCCTAACATTGCTGGAAAGCCATCCGTGAAGATATGGTCTTTTGGGAACCATATTTTAGTTCTTCCGGACCACTGGTTGGGAACCACTGCCTTAGAAGAAGAATGTTTATCAGCGAGCTTATGAGTCCCACTCAAGTTCGGTCTTCTTCAATTAAAGACCTTCTTTCCTTCGTCCAGAGGGCTGACGGGTTTTTCCTTTATTGGGGTAGGTACACAATAGACCTAACTTGAACGCAGTGTTCAGTATATGGGTTCTCCCATATTCACTTAAAAAAATCAATGTTGCAAATGATTTTTTTTTGCTTTTTTGAAACCCGTGCACATTATAGATTTGCGGAATCATGCAATTATGAAAAAGCTCAATATTTTCGGTTCTCTCTTTGGCTTGCTCCAAGGTTGCATAGAAGTCTTAATCTGGATGCAATATCATAAAACTAAATCAAAAGTTAAAGTTACAAGTGTCCTAGTCTTTGCTTTGAGATATTAAAAAATAATTGATGACATTCACAATCAAATATACCATAATTTTATAAGGTTCCATAACTCTTACTTAAAAGTACTATTTTCACTGCTTAGCCCACAATATTACATATCAGTTTTAATGGGAATATCCTGTTCTTATCTAATAACATAAACAGATCGCCTCAAAATATCTTCCATTTACAATATTGCCTATCATGTTTCATATCCATCTTCTAAACTTTTGAACCACTTAAGCAAAATTCCCTCCATTAGAACGTAAAAACTTCAAAATAAATACTTGAAAAAATCTCCAAAAAAAAATGCTTCTGGCGCCAACAATTTGCCGTCGAATTGATAAAAATAAATAAAATCTCTATGGAATCACCTTTTAAAAAAAAAGCATCCATCCTCCGTTGTAGATGATCCGTTTTAAATATTTTTCTGTTAGTTTCTTATAAATTCTACATATGCATCTGCTGCAGTCTAAGTCCAACGCATTCCGAAGGATTTAAGCTACCCAAAAGCATCTGCGCACGATTTGTCTTAATTTAAAGTCCATGAAAGAAATATGTTCACAAGAACGAGCCATCGAGCCACCACACGAGCTGTTTCTGGTTCTTTTTCAAATCTCTGTCATATCCCAGAAGTCCCAGATGGCCCAGTTTAACAGGCATTTTTCAGCTTCTGTGTCATCTCGTGGAATCACTTGTTGAAGAAGTAGCAAAAGAACGAGGAACACAATTCCACTAATCGATACCAATCCATCATTTTTCATCTTTAATTATGCATCCCGTCGTTCCAGAATCTAGATATGCACATCCAACCTCCAGTTCGTCAGCTACGTTCTCAGATGCAGCAGGGGCAGAAAAATGCATCAGAAGTCAGAAGATAACAACTTACTGCCAAATAGCAAAAAAACACACGCCTTGGTAATTGCCTATTCGTCAGTTTCGGTGTCATTTGTTACAATCATTGCTGATGGGAAATGCACCATTATAGAACGGACAGCACTAAAAATACACAAGATTCTTGCTGCGAGGTGGTGCAACACTGCTAAAGCCTCAAATCGCCTGTCTAGTAACGCGCGGGCTTAGAAGTGCTATCAGGGATTACGTAATGCCATTCTGACGGCTTAAAATATTTACTTAACCCATAACAAAGGTTATTTCCAGTGAACAATTACGCGCCTATTTTTACCGCCGTCGTCGGTTGGGGCGATTCGTTGCGCTTTTTCCGCGATACCTGGGAAGGTATTCAGTCAGTCAGATAATCGTGAATCGTGGATTGCATGGCTTCGAAGCTTTATATTATAAAAGAGAAAACGGGGCAAAGGGCGGACTAGGGAGGAGTGCTTCACGATTTAGCACTGAGGATGGGCAGCTCAATTCCTCTAATTGTAACAATTAAGTCCACAGAGATAATTTACAATTAGACAGCCATTAATCACGGACACTTGTGGTTATACTATATTTGCTGCTATTCTCAGCCAATCGAGCAACACTAATTGATTTCAAAGCCTGAATTGAGCTCCACTTTAAAACAATATGCGCTGGACCAGTCCTTCGTTCGTATAGAGTCGCTAATAGTTGCCACACTATTTTGGGTCATCAAAACATAGCTGGAAAGAATTGACTTTAATTACTTTACAGCCAGATAAACATCTACTATTTAGAAGCTGACGCAGTCCACCTCGATAAATGCGGCTCTTAACTCACTTATAAAAGACGTCGTCGCAGACACACCGTACAATATTAGCTGAACGAATTCCGTCTCGATTCCGTTGGCGTCTTAAAGTCTTTTGCTTGGTAAACAAAACAAATTTTCGAGTCTATTAAGTCATCAATCTTTCAGCTTCTTAACTGGGCAGGATGAAAAAATAGCAATCGGAAATGATGACTTCTTGATGGGGACCACATTAAAAGCTGTTTTAATGGATGCTCCAGACCATTACTTGAAGGCAGGTGATAAAAAAGCCGTAAGTTAAGCGCGAAATTACTCGACTTGACATGGGATAGTTTAAACGAAGACATAGCTCCTATTAATTGGCCACGATAAATTTGCTGCACACTAACTGGAACTGAGTGGCATATTCGTTCTAAATACTTTTTCTTGTTTATGCTTAGGTATCCGAAATAAAGTCTTGTTTTTTTTATTTAGTAATGCAGCTGATATCACCTAGACCATTCTATTAATAACTCTGCATAATCGGGCGGACAGAGTCACTTGTTATGTCTTCGTTGTTGCATTCTATTCATCAATATCAAAAAACGGCAGCATCCTACTGTGTCAATGTTTTCATTTTCTTGTACAATGATGTCACCTTATTTGCAGCCTTCCTGGTGAATATTGTGATAAGAATTACTTGTTGTTGAGAAGTTGTACATATACTTATTTTTATCGAAAAACAGTAATTTTTTTTTAGTATGATCTGGTAGACAAACAATAATCGATTTGCAATTGTTGATCTACGTGTATACTCGTGGTAATTTTATACCATGCTTCAACTGCGCTGCAGAACTATTACGATGTAAAACAGAGCGTAGATTAAACATTCCTGATTAAATATGTACTTAAAATATTAATTTCTATGTTTATGATTTGTATACAGTCAAGGGGGGCGGAGCATAATCATTGGGTGTGAGGAGCACGTGAACAAATAACCATTAAAATGTAAAAAGGTAATCGATCAATTTATTTACCTGTGGTCTTTCTTGAGTTATATGGTTTTAAATTCTTTAGTTATCGGTTATGCCCGATTAGAAATTGCGGGTGGTGTAGATAGGGCCCCTATGAGTCTAGACCCACTCCCACATTTGGACCTCGTGTGACTTGCCCTATGAGGCCCACGCAGGGCATCTAACCCCTTGCCTAATTCGCACCCCACCCATTTAGCCCTCTTGAGGAAAAATCATAGCTACCAGCCGATCCCGAGTGGAAAAATTCGGTGTTGATATGTAAGTAATAACTGCGCTGGTTTCGAAAACTTTATATTTTTAAACGCGAGTGTCGTTTTACCAATGCGGTCCCCCAACTGAGCACTGGTCCCGTTCAATGCTGCTTGACCTCTATAATTGAACCGGAACCAGTCTATTGAGAATGGTAAATGACACCTTTCATAATTTGTCTGAAATATGAAGCTATGCAACAACAAAAACTAAAGCTTTTTAAAAAGCTTTCCGAATACGTATACGGCTGTTGGGATGTTGGTTGCCCTGATAAGGCATACCTCACTTCAGTATCGCTGATTTTTTTGTATGGTGTTTATGGCGAAACTAAGTGGAAAACCCTAATTCTGCATGTCCCTTATTTACCACATGGGATCCTTACGGGGAAATCCCTCTTTCGGCATAACCCTGAGGCAATCCCCTTTTTAACTGCTGGTCGGGTGCGGATTAAAAAGCTTAGACTATACAATTATAAGTTCTTAATAGCTCTGATATAACAAACAAGTAGAATATTATTATAGATTTAGTTTTCGTATGAAAAGACTTGCTTGCATGCGGCCTTTCGACCATGTTCCTTCGTCGCCAGCGACGTTCTCAAAAAGTGCTGCTCGGTGACAATTGTTCCTCAGTTGCTGCTCTTCACGCTGGCTCTATCCTTGGTCCGCTTCTATTCGGAATTTTCATTAATGATCTTCCTTTTGTAGTCAAAGATTCCAAGATTCACATGTACGCAAATAATATGCGAATTTATATCTCCCAATGCATGTTTCTCTCTCATTCCGCCTTTGACCGTCCTAATGTCTCTGAAATTGCTTTAAATGGGGTTCTCCTCGCCTGCGTTGATAAAGTAAAAAATCTTGGTGTAGTTTTGAATAGCAGATTAACAAGTTGTGATCACATAAGCTTCATTGTTCAGAAAACCTATGGTCAGATGTCGAGACTTAGGCAAGGCGCGCACTGAGGTGATGAGAAATTGCCGTGGCGGTGGTGTGGCTATTGAAATATTTTAATCACACGGAATCAAGGGGCGCAGCGCGTATCGAGATGGAGTGGCGGTGGTGTGGTGTTTTGCAAGTGAACTAGCACCATTTGGCTGCCACTAGTCTCCGACAAGTTTAATTTTGAAGTGACATGCCATTTCACGGCCAACTTGGGTTTTAATTTTTTTTTTGGGAAAACACGACCGAGGGCATAGATCGCAATTTTTCTAGTAATTTACAAAATGTGGCCTTGTTGATTCTATAAACAAGTTTAAACTTATTTTCTTTCAGGTGTAAATCACCTTTATAAACATTCTAAATGCCGTATTTTGCATTTTTTGCCACAGTGGGTGGACCCAATGCACTTTTTTCTTTACTGTTTTTTTTTATTTTTAAGCTTAATAATTTGCACACATTCAACAGCATCTTCATCGTCCGACGACTACATTTTGATTGAAAATATCATGTGGTAAATCGATGTCGCGAAGTGGTGCCTGCCACTTCGGTGCGCATTAAACCTCTTCGATGCCATTCCGCCGCCATTTTTCTAACCCACCTCTTGCAATTTAATCATCATGCCAAAGCCACTTCTCAGCCACCCCACTTCAGTGCGCGCCTTAGCTTAGGCTTCACTGCAGTTTGCTCAGTAGGTCTCTGCGTATGAACTTAATGAAGGCCTTACTACTCCCTCACCTGATTCATGGCCTGTCTATTTTCCTCTATCTCGACTCTTCCTGCGCCCGTAAGCTTAATCTCGTCTTCAAGGACTGCGTACGCTTTGTCTATAAACTATGCCCGCCGTTATGATCATATATCTCCCTACTCTAATTCGGTCCTGGGTTGTTCTTTTAGAGACTACCGAGAGTACCTACAGACTTATGCGCATGCTCCATGACATCCTGCACCAGCGCAAACCAGCTTACCTTAACCAGTTTGTAGTATCCTCACAATCTCTCAGAAACAATGATTTAATTATTCCACGATTCCGTACCTTGATTGGACAACGTTCTTTCTATGTCTTCGCGGTTTTGCTTTGGAGCTCTCTTCCGGTGGTTCTCCAGCGCATTTATTCGGCAGGCATTTTCAAGAAGCGTCTTTTCCATCTTATATCTAACAGGGTTGTATAAAGCGCAAATACAAATTTTCTTTTATAAATTTTCTCTCTTTTAAACTTTCTCTCTATTATACGTTTTCAATTTCTCCTTTTCTCTATTACTCTTCTTATCATATCCTCCTATCCAACCGGTGTATTAATAAAAGTACTAGTTATAAGATTCTATCTTGTGTACATGGTCCAGCAATAAATAATAATAATAATATGGCCTTCCGACATTATGAGTTATTAGGTGTAGATGTAATATTTTGGGTGTGGATTTCCCCGTGCATGCGGGCGTGTGCACTTTTCCTTCCATCCCCACTCGCTCCGCCGCCCCTGTTTACAGTTCGCCAGGCGGAATGTGTGCTTTTGGCGTCATCAAACAATGGTTTTTAGCAGCACTACCCAGCTACCAGATGTTCTAGATCTAGATCGACTAGTTCGACAAGTTCCTTTTTGCTACATGCTAGTTTTAGCAGATATTCTTTTGTGTGACAGAACTAAGCTGAGGAGTCCCCCTTAGTACCCTCAGTCCGTCATGTCGTACAAGTCCAGATGCAAGGTCTAGTAGTAAGCTTAATTCGTAAGATGGGTAGAGGAAGAGGTTAAGATGAGTCTGGAGGGGCATGGAGGAGAAGGCGATGCTTTTGAACTCGAGGATGTTGTATGAGTCTGGAAATACTGTTTGCGGAAGGTTGTTCCACAATCGAATGCTCTCTTCATGAACGAATCTCTTAACTGGCGTATGCGCAACAAGGAGATTTGGAAGCAAGCGGAATAAGCCGAAAAGCCTAGTCTTGTATTGTGTTGGCTTAAAGTTTCTATACTGGAGCAAATGATGCTGTCTTCGATGAGTTTGATGGCACGGCTTTGCATCTTGCCCAAGCACGATAAGTATTCGAGGTCCGGTCGAATAATGTTATTTTACTTTACTAAGGCACTTAACAAACTGTAGCCTTCATGAAATGGGCAAACTCCTAATAATAATTCGTCTTTCAATAATAACGGAGTCATTTGGTATTGATTGATAGTATTCAGAACATCCTGTTTGCCATCCTGTTAAATTGGTGGTTGGATTGTTGGGTTGGTGGTTGTTTAATTGACTGTGGTGGACGTTTGAAGCCATTCTAGGAAGGCTTAGGCCTCCGTTACCGTCCTCTGAACTTATTAACTTTTTGACATTATGGGTCCTGATTGCCGCTGGCCATCGCCGTACGCACAGTAGGCCAACTCGCTTCAAAACCTGGACATTAAGGAAAAAAAAGGTGCGCGTTCGCACTTTAGTTCCATGAAATCGAGTGTAGATGGCACTAGTGCTTACTAGTCCAACGCTGCAGTGGCATTGCACTCACTAATCTCTGTGATACGTGTGACAGTTGCCGGAAAGCACAGGCTCGAAAAACGGCGCGTTTTTAATCATTTACATATATTCCCTAATTTTTAATTAGTGACAGTGATCTGACCCAGTTCACACGATCACATACGATGTGTAGCACCCCAAAAAGGTAAGTTTATCACATTTGCACGCTTTTAATAAAGTGTTTCGACTAAAAACCAAAGTAGATATTAAGCTGTATCGCGTAATACGGAAATTCTCTAAAATCATTGGCTACAAAATTTTCTCCGGGGTGCTCCACTTCTTTAAGTGGCTCTCCTACTTCCTTAATGATGTAGTTGATGAGTTCAAAAGAAATGGCGTGCGCATTTCTGCGGAGTGGTTCATACATTTAGCTTACAAGAACGGCGATCACAAAACGGAGAAAAAGTGGCAAGCTCGGTCTGTAGAGGAAAAGCAGCGTGTAGCGACTCGTAAAGCGAAAATTCAGAGCGATTTTAAACGTAGTTTGGGCTTGCTGATTGATATTCCTTAATAGGGATCGGGCACTACAAATGACGGTAATACTGCTAGGCGCTTTTTTGAAGACGTGTCTGCAAAAAATTTGGGGATTGATGAGGAGTTGATGGCGAAGAGTAAAGTGATCTTGCAGACAATGTCAAGCGGGTGTACTATTAATGTCGAGAAGTTTAAAATGTACTGATTGAATGTGGCCAGACAGTATGTAGAGTTGCACCTTGCACGCATGGTAGGTACCCGATGCCGACATCAGTCCACATTGTTTTGTTGCATGGATATGCCATAGTCGAAGCTGCTCCGCTGCCAATTGGTCGGCTATCTTAAGATGCGCAGGAAGCTCGAAATAAGGATATCCGGTGTTACCGAGAAGATTTTACGCGTGTTCCATCGGCTTCTGGCATCTTCGGAACCACTAATATCGAGCTTCCAGCAGATGGCAATCGCAGAAGAAAAACAGATTCCACCGGAGGTGAAAGATCTGCTCGCTGAGCCATCTCCCAGCGGACAACCAGATAGCGACCCTTATGGCAGCGAAATAGGTGTAAGCGCCGAATGGGATTACGAATTTAATTAATCCTTGTAAATAATCTTAATAAAAAGTCCATATACGGCAATTCCGACCTCTAATTTATAATCAGTGACCTTAAAATACCTTAATTCCAAAGGTTTACACGAATCCGCTCAATGGGGCTACGTAGACTAGTCATGATTACTATGTAGTAAAACCGAGTTTTACGAAGAGAGACGTGAAGGGGCGGGGTGAGCATGCCGCCCCTTTACCTCTCTCTTCTTAAAAATCGGTTTTACTACATAGTAATCATGACTAGTCTACGTTGCCCCAATGTATATTTTTTTTATCCGCCATATTGAATTTTCCAATTCCGACCTCTAATACGAAGTCAGTGACCTCAAAATACATTACATATATCCAAAGTTTCACACGAATTCGCTAAATTTTTATTTTTTGATCCGCCATATTGGATCCGCCATTTTGCATTTTACAATTCTGACATCTAATTCGTAATCAGTGACCTAAAAATACCTTATATCCAAAGTTTCACGCGAATCCGCTAAAATTATATTTTTTGATCCGCCATATTGGATCCGCCATTTTGAATTTTGAATTTTCGACATCAAATTCGTAATCAGCGACCCGAAAAAATATAGGAACACAGTATTGTAGGTTTTTGTATTGATTTTCTGTCTATGTCCAGGTTTCGAAGCGACTTGGCCCACTGTGGTACGTGAGGATTTGGGTACCACCGTTGTGTAAATCCACAGAACCATTTTTGGCCCGTTGGCAGATGTAAGAATTGATGACCCTGTACAATGTCTAATAGTAATCGGGCTTTAGTCCTTCGTGCATTCATGGCCCCTTTTCCCGCCTTTGAGATGAAGACGACCCGTGCCCGCCTATAACCTATGGGGACGCAACTGAGTCACACGCAGATCGCACACGCAAATCGGGTCAGGAACCAAAGATTAACCTCTCGTTCACGCAGTGCCCCTTGATTTTGCTAAAGAGAGAATGCTAACTTAGTGCCTAAATATATAGCTGGATCCTTCCTAACTACCTCCAGGTTGGCGGTTGCTCGAGAGAACTCTCTAAAGTTTGGCTAGAAATGTATCTTCAGAAAAAAAGAACTGCAATGTAACCTCAGACGAGGACGAGGAACACGACTTTGGTTGTAGAACCAATGGAACCAATTAAGGAGGCTAGAATTCTTCCACGGCTTCAAATTAAATTTTTTGATACAATTTTTGTCATTACACAAGCAGTTTTCATCCAAATGGTCTAATTTCTGTTTCAAATGCACGACTTGTTGAATGCTAGGGTCATAATGAAATGCTATTCGATTATACTCATCTCCTATCTTTTACTAGTTTCAATTGCATCAATGCCCGCTTTACTTAAACTTTTTTAATGTCTTTCAGTAGCATAGATAACCGTTTTAACAAGTGGTATCTAACACATATAATGTATGTATTGGTTGACAATATCGCCTAGTCTAGCATTAATGAAATCATAAACTAACTTCAAGCTTAAATATTTTAACTAGGTTTGTAATATTTGATTACCACATTCACTTACTTCATTCCTGCCTATCCAAAATAAACCTCCCTTTGAACATATTCCATTTTATTTCTAATGGAGTAACTATACAGAAGCTTCATCTGCATTGACTTTGACACCCATCAAAACAAACACAAACAGCTACAGTCGTGCCAGATTGATTGCAGTCTAAAGTTGTTATTCATAAACCTTACTAAAGTCCCCTAGGCGTGGTTGAGTGTTCTAATCCAGTATTATTTGTAGAGAAACAAGCTTCAAGTTTATTGGTTCATGAGAAGGACCGTTTCCTAAAACTTCTTCAATAGAAGAGATAGTGGGATTTTCGTAGCTAGACAATGTTTTTGACTGCAGTGATGACGCTAGCTATGTCATACCCAAGAGACGTAATTGAAAATGCACTTTAACAACCCCAAAGCTGCAGGAAATTCGTTTCTTATATGAACCGTTTTGGCTCCAACATGGCTCGCTCCAATGCTTTCACACAAAGTTTTAATAAAATCCTTTTTCTTCCCGTATAATCTGCCTAAGTGTTTTTCTGTCCCTTAAACACCATTCCCACAAAATCTCTTTTCCATAAAAGTACGACCTTAAATTATATCTGGATGAAAGCATAAAAATCATTTCCCTTCCATAATTTCAGGATCCACAATGTGAAGTTGTCACTTTCGAGACAATCCAAACATACAAAGGACATAAGCCAGACCGAACAGTCGTAACAAAAGAACGACGAGATTATTCCACAACAGACGTCCGTAAATCGCCCAGTGTAGTACGATTGATGAGAAGGAGCACCACACCACACAGTGAAGGACAATCTTTGGGTGTATCAACGAATGATGTTAGCTTTAGAGAGCGGCGAACGACATCCTTTAGCAATGGGACAAGTAAGTCTGGCACACAACTAAGTCTGAGACAGAAGTCACCGTCTCCAGCGGCAACCAAACGAGGCAGCGGCTATGGAGACTTCGAAATTGAATGCCTTAAAGCTCACAATGAGTATCGTAGTAAGCACGGAGTGCCTCCCCTTAAGCTTAATCATAGACTTTGCAAATTCGCTGAGGAATGGGCAACAAATCTGGCGACACGAGGGAATCCCATTCACAGGAGCAATTCGCCTTATGGAGAAAATATCTTCTGCTCCTGGAGCTCCTCTCCACATGGAGTTCAAGTCGATGGACGTGAACCTGTTGAACACTGGTTAGTAAGTAAATAATAGTAACATTCTGAATAATTAAATAAATAATCTTTTAGGTACAGTGAGGCAGAAAATCATCTTTTCGGAAGAGAACCATATACTCTAAGGACCGGACATTTTACACAAGTTATTTGGAGAGATAGTCGAGAATTAGGGGTTGGAATGTCCCGCAGCAAGTCCGGGCAGGTTGTTGTGGTTGCTAACTATGATCCCCCCGGCAACTTTATTGGCAGTTTCACAGAGAATGTTCCTCCGATTGGTGGGTTCCCACCAACGCCAAAAATTGTTATTGACAAAGTACCTGACTCTACTGACACTTCCTTATCCTCAAATGGTTGTAGTGATGAGATGAGTGAATTTGCTTATAAAGTGCTCAAATTTCATAATTATTATAGAAGGAAACACACTGTTCCGGAATTGAAGTAAGTTTTTTGGGTAGTTCTTAATGAATGTTTGTAAATTAACTATATTGGTTTAATGGCGTAATTTGTGTAATACGAAGGGTTTCGAAAATGTTATGTCTACTACAAGATACCGTTGAACTTTATAGAAGGTCCGCCAATTATAGTTTAGGTTCTTAGATTAACAACGAACTAACTGGATATAAGATATTATGGAATTGCTATTGCGAACTCCTGGTATTTCACCCTAACGTTTAGATTATATAACAATTTAGATAAACATCCTTTATGTGGTGATTAAAACAACACAACAAGAAACAAGTTGTTGATTTTGGCAGTGATGATATTAGGAACATTCTGTTTATTCACTATTGGTGATAGTCCAATATAAATGTTACGTTTCAACATGATTCAAGAACAGAATAAGTGCAAGAAAGCTGTTAATCCCTTGTTAAGACTAGCAATGTTGCCCATTATCTCTCTGAAAAATTTTATCGAGACACTCATGGTGATATGCACTATTAAGAATATTTAAAAATATTAAGTTATTTCTTTCGACAGATCAAAGAAGCTTATTTCTGGGTGAGAGCTGATTGCACTTACTTAACATGGCACTTACATGACATGGCAACTGTGTTCGTTTGCTCATTTCCCAAAATTTCATAAGTAACAAATCCGGTTACTCTTCCCCAATTATAAAAACACTTTATGCTGTAAAGAAGACTTATTGTCAAATAAATGGTGAAATGTTTTAATGTATTGTCATTTGATTTGAATGTTGATCTACCGGTCCAGCCTATTGCTGCAGGAATAAATAACATTGTCGTTTAAGCAGAAAAATCTCAGCAGGAGACCTTTCAGTAGAATGGTAGTAGTTATAGTAGAATATTGCCATCATAGCTACATTCTTACGGTGTTTAATAAGCCTATGACGGAACAAATGACTCCATCCTAGATGAGTTTAAGAGCGCTCATAATTAAGTTTCATGACGGTGGTTTTTAAATCACCAGGCCAAATAAACGAATGGCATTTTACCAAAAGTGAATATAACATTTGTAGATTACAACCCTGGTTGGGAGAGGAACTTGTATCTATTGAGGTACTTGGTAGACACTAGGTTACTTGTTTAACTATTTGGAATACGTGTTCTTTCTAACGAAAAGCTTCAGTTAATTTAACGACAAGCAATTTAGATATTATAAAATAAACACGCTTATAGCAATGGACTAATTTTTCTATGAAAGATTTGAGCAGACTACACGTACACTAGCGAAGGGCTTTGAGAGGAATGCACCACGGTTTATTCTGGAAGGGTGCCGGACACTTAAATCGCAATGCTAACACCAGATTAAGTCGTTCACTGGATTTTTACTATAATGTTATACCTCATTTATCTTACATTATCACATAAGCTACAAAGCCGTAATCTTAATACACTAGGGTGCTACTTCTTTTTAAATGGCACTACAGTCCTTGTAGGAAGCTAGCCTCTTGAAGTCTCTTCATCTCTCGGTAGACAATTTTTTTTGAGAAAGTCTAGAGCTCAGAAGTAAGCCCCTTGATATTGTCCTGAATGAGTTCTATCAAGAGTTATAATATGTACAACAGTGAGCTTTAGTCGGAAAGATAGTAGGCAGAAGAGTGTAAGAACTGCCAACGTCAGCAAACCCTCTCTGTTCCCGTTGAATACTATTCTGACAGAATGCAGATAGTATTGGCAATCGAATGGGAGATGACTTTCCCGATTATTGTGATTACAGAAGAGAGCACCTAATTGCTGTAAACAGGGAAGACAAGAAAAAACGAATACTATGTGGGTGGGAGAAGTGGAAATATGAAAGACCATGTCGCTGAGTTGAATCGAATCACGGCCATCTGGGATGGTAGTCTCCCAAACTTCTAAATTACCGAGGATCGAAATTGGGAGGTGAGAGATACAACAACGGGAGAGAATGTTCGTTTGTAACTTCTTAGAAGATAGACTGATGGAAGATATACGATATAACAATAATAAACGAGAATACTCTATTATCCATTAGAAAAACTCAAGGGAAAGGATAACAAACCATATCTTATCATAATACTAATACTGTCAGCTTCACAATGCTTGATGATTGTTTCGGACTTTATCAGGGGCCGTATTTGGTTTCTCGAGTCGATATCGACATCTGTCGATAAACGAAAATTGGCATTTGGCAACACGATATCTACAACGTTATCGTCTCTTTACGTGTCGATCAAGACGTTTGACGTTCATTAAAAAGCTAAATTTATGCATACAATAAACTTTTAGCAATTTATATTTTAATTAAATATACGTGGTTTACTGCACTTGGAGTAATATCACAAAATTTGATGGTTTTTATGGCGACGCTTATCTGTCGATTTGGTCGTAAGGCCAAATATGAAACTTAGAGAAAATCGAGAAGCTTTTTTTGTCGAGTCGATTCATCGACTCGAGAAACCAAATACGGCCCCAGACTGTGAATGTACAGATTAAAGCATTGAATTATTAGTATTATTTTCCTACGTAAGTGTCAATATAGTATTACTGTTTTCTACATTATTCTCTTTGAAGAAATATATTGTATAAATTCACTACTGGGGGAAAATTTATCATATTTCTTTTTATTAGTTGTATTTTTATTAATGTTTTTGCTTTCGTTTTCAATATATGTATCTCTAAAAAAATTAACTATTCCTAACTTTCAGGTTAAATCACGAACTATGTCAACTAGCTCAAGATTGGGCTGAAACATTAGCTAAAGGAGATCGCTTCGCATACCGTCCAAACTGCAGTTATGGAGAGAATATCTACTGTCTGTGGTCGTCCGATAGAAATGCCAAGGCAAGTCCAAAAGATGTATGCCGCTCCTGGTATGAAGAGAATCGCGAGCACAATTATCTAGTCGAACCGAAAGGTGTATTTCGTGCTGGACATTTCACACAAATGGTTTGGAAATCTACCCAAGAACTAGGAGTCGGACTGGCAAAAACTAAAAAAGGCAAAGTCTTAGTAGTTTGTAACTACAATCCAAGAGGCAATATTGTCGGAGAATTCTTGGCAAATGTACTACGACCACATTGATTGCACGTAAATGGATCTCAAGGACTGTAGTAAAAAAAAATTAAGAAAGGCTGTTGTTTTTTATTGGTCGAATTTATTACTAAAACAAAAAAAAATTATTTTAATCATAGATAGTAGTTTTTAAGTGAATACTTAATATTAAGAAATATTTTTTTTCGTTGTAACTAAAACAAAACTAAAAAAAAAAACAAAAAATATGCTCACATTCCAATTAAATTGTAATTTTTGTGTGGAAAGAGTAATTATTTGAATTGCTCTAAGTTACCAAATATACCTATGTTACGAAAATTAATATAATATAACGAAAAGACATTTTCAACAAGTATACTGCAATATTTTTTTTTGTTGTAAGCATTTAAGGAATTTTATCAAGAAATATATATGCATCTCAAAATTTTTTTGGATAATGTTCGAAATTCATCAGGTTTATTGCCATTTGTTAACGATTGGCCATATTAAAAGACACCTTAAGCTTCAACGCACAATTTATTTTCGTTAATATGTAATTAATTTAATGGTATAGATTAAAAATTTCTTATCTCTGAGATAATATAATATAATAGGGTATTGTAGATAGAATAATAATAATAATATTTATTTTTGATTTGTTGGATTTTTAAGGAGAATATTTTATGTTATGAACATTTTTAACATTTTGCTTAAGCTAAAAATTAAACAAAAAAAAGAGGGAAGTTTAGATTTATATTTTTAAAATCTAAAATTTTCCCAGAATGGTTAATATAATGTATAAAACATACTTGAATGTTTTGAAATTGTTTTCTTAATTCTAATCTAGTTAAAATTATAGTTCCAAACAGTTTAAATTAATATTATGACATTCAATTGCCTGGCGCCAAAATTTGCAGAATGATTTGGTGATATAAAGAGTTTGTCTTCCAAAAAGTTAGATTAACATCGATAGATGTATAGACAGATTAACATTGTAAAATGTCTTTACTTTGTATTACGGTAGTGGCCCAGTTCAATGTTTTCCCAGAATTAGTCTGGCACCTCCTAATGGGCATCTTTATTCCGAAGGACACACTATTCATCGATAAGTGAATACAAGAACTTGCGTTTACCTTAACACAATCAGAAGACAAATGTCGAGGCAAAGTTAAAAAATTATTTTCCAAGATATTAGCTCTAAAATGCTCACTCTACACAAGGCCCTTTCATAAAAAATAGAATCTGTTGAATTGCAGCTATATAGTATGTCTTCAGTAGCGCTACTGCTCCTTTTTTAGATAATATCTAAGTTCTATAAAATATACATGGTAGGCTAATCTTGGGCTCGTATGTGGGCTGCAGGTTCTTCTAATGGATGCTATATCTTTTAGTGCTCTCTTTGAAACATTTACATTCAACGAGAAAACTTTTTGACATAGTGTAGGAAATAGTATACGATTTTTAATGGCTGAAATTACCCTCAGCATTAATACAACTTATTTACTCCAGCTTAAATTACTCGTAAGACGCCTTTCGTTGATATATGTAGTTCGTCATCGTGCATTAGCGCATTGCTTGTATAAACACTTATTAAAGCATTTTTAGTATACATTCTTTACTTTTTCCAAAAATTCTGTTGACTATTTTCCAAAAAATTGGCATTTACATATTGTTATCTCTAGAAAGTTTATTCGTATGGATTTCAAAATTGGGGTTTTGTTTAGAGCTGTGAAAAGAGCGTGATAACGCTATGCGAAATGAAAGAAGTCAACGCGGTTGTTACATTTTTTAAAGTAGTTCTCCTATTCAAGTTCGACACTGACAAAATGCTGTTTGACTTCAACAATCAAGAAAGTTTGGTGTTTACCACTTACAGGGAATCGAACCCGTGCTCGATTATGCATTCATATAATGATTTCTTCTCTAAACTTAAATCTGATTTCCGATTACTTGATTTAAGTAAATCTATATAGTTTTGGTTTATTCTTCTTGAAACTTAGATAAAAGCCTTTGTTTGTTCCTTGCTTCCTTGCTACAAAAGTTGCTAGTTGAATACCACTTAGTTTAATTAATCTGTAGCACAACCGCCTTATTGGCCTTGGCGTCCTCCATCATTTCTCTCCTTGCCGTTCAGTTCCTGACTAATGCCCTTCAATTACATACGCCTAACTTAACTAAGTCCATCGCAACGGCGTCCATGTATCGTTTCTTTGGTTGACCAAAATTTAGCTTTCGCTCAGGGATCCGTTTTATCGTTATTTTAGCAGAATATCTCTTGTCAAACCTTTATATGTGTGCCACCCATCTTTCCGGGGAAGTGCGTTCCATTGGGTTGGTTCACATCATTTTCATTTTCGTCGCCTCTGAATACGATTGAATGCTTTCATTAAAATACTCCCTATATCTTTCTAAGACTTCTTCTTTTTGGCTCAGGATATTACGGTTTTTATCCTTATACTTAGATACTCTGGGTTTAGACTCTTTATGTTGCTTGTTAACTTTCTCATTGAATTTTCTCATGAGTTCGTTTATCTCTGCAATTTGTTCTTCCAGCCATTCTCCTTCCTTCTTTCGTGCGTGCGGTTTTCAATTCGTTGTTTTTCTTTATAAGTTTACTACGGAATTTCTAGTTAAGTGCCTTTGCAGCATATTAGCATATGTTTCATTCTTATCTTTCGTTACTGCAGCGCACTCTTCATCGACCAAGTCTTGACGTCGTACTCATGTTTCATTTCCTATCTTGCTTGCTGCGGCTTTCTTGATTATGGTCCTTATTTTAGTCCACTACTCATTAATATTGGTATTGATATTTGCTGCTTCATTATATGGTGAACTGAACCTTCTATTTAGCTCTGTGACATATTCTTTCGTTATTTGTTCTCCTTTGAGGACTGTGGTATTATATTTTCGTTCGCTTTCATCTCTCCTTCTCCTTCCGCTTGCGCTTGCGCTCTCTCATCTTAGCACCCACCAGAAAATGGTCTGAGTCCATTTTTGCTCTCCAGTAGATTCTAGCGAGCATCTATTATAGTAGAGCTGTCCCTTGTACTGATCACTATATGGTCTAACTATAGCATTGACTGTATCCACGTTAGGAGATTTCCAGGTATTTTTCTTTGTTGGAATTTAGTAGTGGCGAATATCATGTTAGCTCCAGTAGTACAGTTCACCATTCTGCGACCATTATCATCGCATACAAAACGCACACTGTGCTTTCCTCCGCTATAATTACTTTTACATAGTACCTGGGAAATTTTCTTAGTTCCTTTTTATGTTTGCCAGTTCGTCATTGTGTTATCCGTCCGGTCCGTGGCTCTGCTATCGGGTTCATAGCAATTGATATTCCAAGGGAGGATTTCTAATCCTTTGCTGGTGGGCGGGAATATGTATAGCGTCCCGTACTCACTACTACCGTCGTTTGTGAATAGTTTGTAAATAATAAAAGATAATGATTCGTGAATAACAAGACGAATGCTTATAGAGACAATATTTATATAAGCTTTCGATAATATAATTTAAAAAAAAATGCTTTTTTTATAATAAATGAATAGTTTGTTCATATTGTCATAATTTTGTATGATAGGACAAGGATTTTGTTTGAAAAACAACCGTTATTTTAAGAAATTTAGCTTATTCTATTTAACTAATTCATTCTTAAAAAACCTATCTAAAAATTCAGCAATTTATTTTGTTAAATACGTTATTAAACAAATTAATTTAATTTTATCTTTGATTATCGATAAATTTAAGTTATATTCTTGATGTCTAGAACTGCTTGTGACCAATTTTTAAAGCATGCAACTAATTTAATGCTTCACATGAAACTATAATTGTTAAATTTAATAGCTTTGTTTTTTGATCCTATCTTAATTACTTAAGCTAAGTTGCATGTCATTTCAGATAATCGATTAGGCTAGGTTTTTTCCTAACAGTCGCATGCTAAGCGCATTTACTGAGCAGCTATTTTTTACTTTTTTTATTTTCAAGAGGGATTTTGTTGAGAAAAAGCAATATTCTTTACGTACATATGTATGAATTTTTAAATAAATAACCAGAGAAAAAGAAGTACATGTAAATTAATAGTTACAGCCATGGAATATTAACCATTGTTTGTACTGATATAGTGATTAACAGATCGTTGTTTTGCGAGAATACCGACGGAACTAAAAATGATTGAATTTAGAGAATGACGTTTTTTATGTTCTTTATAAATTAATCTAGAATGTTTTGTCTCATTTGGCGCGAAATCGGCGTTGCGTCCCTGTTTTCTATGAATTTATCATAAATCTTTGATTTGAAGATTTATGATCATTTGGCACATTAAGTTCAACTTTTCAGAATTTTGATTCATTCATTTTGTGTCAGCTGCTTATGAATTTTTAAATTATTTCTCTGGATATAGCTTTTGGTAATTTGATTATAATCCTCAAGAAAATTGCCTGTAATTATATACCTTATATAAAGTCCTTTTCTCCTTGTGTCGGCTGACAATATCGTATCTGTCTTGCTGACGTTAACGGTGAGGTCTTGTTTTGTGACCCATCTACTTATATTCTTCTACCTCTCGTAGTCATGATGTCTGTTATAGTTTTCATAAACTTACCGCCTGCTTTAATTGCCACATGGTTGGTATACGATTTTCTAGTCTTCTAATATGGATGATAGTAATGAGTAATATACTTTTAGTGGTACTTTATCACCTGATTAATCACTAGGAATTGATTCAGGCTGCTTCTTGCGGCACTAGAGCCGACATTTAGGGGCTCTTAATATTCATCCTCTGATAGATTTGGGAGCAAAGTTTGGCGAACTTTTAGTATTTCTTCCTCACTAGAAGAACGAGACATATACTACGTATACATGAGGAGTTGAATAGTTGAGTTGAGGTTGAGTTGAATTTTCGACAATCGACAAAATTCGACAAAAATCACAAACAAAACACAGAAATGCTACTGTCAAATAAATACTCAAATAAACTACTGAGATCGCGTCTATACGCATAATTTCAACTCAACCCAGGTAGCAGAGGTGAGTCGAGTTCAGCCGACCCTATCTCAACTCGATTCGCGTCTACATGCATCTGAACTCGGGTTCAACCTGGGTTCCACTCATCATGTATACGTAGTAATAATAAATACGCTTACACTACGAAAGAATCTCAAATGAAAACAAAATGAAATGAGTGATGTACAATAGTCACAACAATATACAGGGTGTTTTGCACTAAGTGGCTAATCTGTTAGGGAGTGATTCCTGGATGTATTTGGAGAAAAAAAATTGTTTTAGAGAATGGGGCATTGGCCCTATCCACTGAGATTGGAGAAAAAGGTGGTTTTAGAATTTAAATTGAACAAAAACAAAATTTTGACTTTGAACTAACATATTTTCTAAACGGATTGAAGGTTGACTTTGAACTGACATATTTTCTAAACGGATTGAAGGTTTATGCTATTGATATCAAAATAAAGAATGTACATTTTTCTAAATAATGAGCCGACGTTGCTCTACGATAAATAGTTGAAGAGTTATTAAAGTTTAAGTAAATTACAAAAATTTCCAAACGTCTTTTCTGAAACACCCTGTATCTCAGTGGATAGGACCGATAACCCCATTATCTGGAACAATTTTTTTTTCTCCAAATACATCCAGGAATCGCTCCCTGATGGAATAGCCACTTAGTGCAAAACACCCTGTATAATAACAAAATAAACATCCGACATTGCACTCTATGCTAGAACCGTCTGCGGTACCATAGGAGCTTACTTCTGGGCTCTAGTCTTTTACATAAAAAAGACTCCCATTTTTATAAATGAACCTGTGTAATAACTCCAACCATCTTTGAAGGAAGACATTGTATTTGTTAAGGCTCGTCCTCACTACGCGGACTTAGAATCCACGCGCTTTTGGTCGTACGGCCAGCCAAAAGCGCGCGTGATCTTTTAATTTTCTGAATCATGAGTGAGAAAAAATCAATTCTCATTTGGAACGGCGTACGCGCTTTTGAAAAGCTCATAGTGTGTGGACGCACAATGTACCTTTTTAAGCACAGCCTTTTGTTCGCGTTGTTTTCCCGCACGACCTTTACCATGGACAAAGTCGTAAAAAAGTCGTAAAAAAGTCCATAAAACTCTATATGAAAAAAAAGGCAAAAGCGCGTACGACCCAAGACCGCGTAGTGTGGTCACACCATTAATGTTATATCATGATGCCTTATTTAAAACAAATTTTAGTGTGAAATGCAACTTAAATAAATAAAATTTATGCGAATTATTAATAGACAAGTTTTAAATTTGGTCAAAAGACCCCCGTTTGCCTTTCTAGTGTTAAAGCGCTGATATTCAGACTGCTTAAGTTAACAAGACACTTTTTTTAGGAATTTTTTAGGAATTTGGGGAATTATTATAATTTTATAGAAAATTTTTTAATTTGCAAAATTAGGATGTTAAGAAAGTAGTATTTATACAAAAGCATTTTGAATTTTTTTATTATGGGACAGATACATAATTGTAGATTGTAGACATGACAAATAATAGCGAAGTTTTAATGAATACTATTCTGTTTGTAGGTAATAATTACCTTTAGTAGTAAAGGATGTTTTAATTCGGTATCTGTAACATTTAAATCAAAATTTTTACTTATTTAATTTTATTTATATTATGATTTCTTCAATTATATCAAATTGTTTTAAAACTACTAAAAGTTAAAACAAATTTGCATACGGTGCAGTAAGAAATCACTAACGCATAATTAAATATCAAAAATTAAACCGAAAATATTTTCCTTTAAAATCCAACAATGAAAAAAAAGTCAATCTCCAAAGAAAAGATGTAACAAAAAAAACAGTGTGGCTAAGAGACTTTATGAATAAATTAATACCTCAATAAGAAACTTGCAATCCTAATGAAAGCGCCTTCAATTGTCACTAAATAATATATATAAAAAAAATTAATTATTAAGCATTTATATTTTGAAAATATCAGCAAAAATCAATAATGAAATTTATACACACACACATATTTTACTAGAATGATAGACAATGTAAAGTGTTATTTGCAAAAAAAACATTTATTATATCTGCAACATTACTTTTACCTGTAGAAAAATAGTGTCTTCTTTTTTTTTAATGGTAATTGTTATTAAAGCAGTAATTTTTTTCTTTCTTATACACAAAATCACAAGTTTTTATTAATATCAAATATATTCGTAACAAAAAACTAAATCAATCTCTAAATCTTATATCAAACTTTGACATGATTTGCCTAAGAACTATATGTACTTTAAAATTTATTCTAAAACTTATACAACAAAATCTTATATTATAATGCGTATTGGAGTTGTGTATTTATTTTTGATGAGTTAAGTGTTTTGAGTTTGAGTTTTCAAACTTGAAAGCGAAGTAGTGTGTAAAAATACGCCATTTAAAACTTGTAATTTTTAAGTAACTTAAGGGAAATTTTTATATAATACGTAAAACTGCATTTTAGCAAATATTTAATTAATATTTTATTTAACATATACACTATAAGTTATACTTCCAGGTACCCCTAATAGGTTTAATCTTAAAACAACTAATAAAAATTATATTCTAATCTGAAATTATTGTAGTTTTCTTGATGGGGTATTCGCATTATATAGTATGGAACGGAACAAGTGATAGTCAGAGGGTACTATATCTGGACTTCTTCAAAACTTCCCAATCAAATTATCCCAATTTTTGATGGTTGTTTGGTCGAGCGTTGTTGAGATGGAAGACAATACCTTTCCTATTATTCAACAATTTGGGCCGTTGCCTGACGTAATCTGCCTAGTTGTTCGCTGTAGAGTTAAGCGTCAGTCGTCTGATCAACTGTAAGTATTAACAGATGATTTCCTTCCAGTCGCACTAAACGCATAGTTTCAGTTTTTTTGATGGCAATTCTGGGTTCGCGAAGGCCTTTAACGCCTCCTATCCCTTGTCCATGATCTTTGGCGCTTCCGATTGTCCACTGTAGAGTTGAGAATAAATTGTCTGACTAATTGAAAGTACCTCATAGTCAACGATTCCCTTCTAGTCCACACAAGCATCATTTTTTCGACGTTCATCCTGACTTCGTTAACGCCTGCGACGGATCACTATCCCTTCTCCACGTTATATGACGATTTTCGTAAGTGATTAATTTCAATACCGGTTATGAGACATTTTTAAGTTTATCGTTTTTTCGCGTTCAACTTATGAGAAACCTATAGGTACATCAAATTTCTTTTTGTATGCTTTGCGAAGCAATTTTCACGCAAAACCAAAATCGTGAAAACTAACACATGCATATTATATTTCTTCTTATGTCAAATCTTCTTCTTTCTGAGCGCAGCATTTTCCCACTGAAATTGTTTAATCATTCGCATTTTGTTCATCAACCTGTTCAAGTGGTCTGAAAATGTTGTTTTTTTTTTTGTGAGCATATTGAAAAAATGATATTAAGGACTTTTTATTTATTATTTCTATTTGTCAACGAAATGACAGCTCTATGACAAGTAATTTTCATATGCACAAATACATTTAAAATTTCCTGAAAAGATTCAAGTTACTAAACAAGATGCTATTACCCCGTCTGCGTTCCGAGCAGTGTAGTAAAACCGGTTTTATGTGCCATAACTATGATCTCGTGTGCGTTGGCCCAAAGGGCATATTCACACAGTGCACATTCATGGCGCCTAAAACCGCTTTTATAGATGAGAGAGGGAAGGGAGCGGAAGAACTTAACGAAACATTTTTCACGCAAAAGCAAACGCGTGAAAACTAGCTCACATATAAAAAGTTACTTCTATCTCTTGCATTCTTTAGCTCTGTTTTTCTCTAACAAGTAAATTTCATCTGCAATACAATTAAAGGTTCCTATATAGCATTCAAATTTACTACACTCATTTACGCCCCGTCTGAGTTGCTAGGAGTTGAATAAAACCGGTTTTACTCACCACAATTATGGCAGCGTGTGAATATGCCCAATGCCTAGTTCCATACCAATATCGACTCTGGAGCTGTATTTGGTTTTTCGAGTCGATGAATCGACTCGACAAAAAAAGCTTGTCGATTTTCTCTAAGTTTTATATTTGGCATTACGACCGAATTGACAGACAAGTGTGACCAGACCATACGAAACCATCAAATTGTGTGATATTACTCCAAGTGCAGCAAACCACTTATATTTAATTAAAAAAGAAACTCTAAAAAGTTTATTGTGTGTATAAATTGAAACTTTTAATAAACGCCAAACGTCTTTATCGACACGTAAAGAGACGATAAGCTTGTCGATATCGTGTTGCCAAATGCCAATTTTTATTTATCGACAGGAATCGATATCGACTCGAGAAACCAAATACGGCCCCTGCTAACATGCCTATCTTGATGAATTTTTCAAGAATTTCAACGGCTTTTTCAGCGATTGTACGACCAGAGCATGACTAATCGTGATTAAGCCATACTGTATCGATCAATATCATTCGATGATTGGTAAAATATTACAAGTTAACCTTTATTTTCCAGTAAAACAACATAAATTTCAACATTTCAGGCTAAAGCCAATAATATGATGGAATATTTTTGACGGTCCATTTCGAAATTGACCGCCCTTAGAAGGAAGATGCTTGGTAGGAAAAAAACAAGTCAGTGAAGATCAATAATAAAGGATAGAAATGCAAACGTAGTATTTTTCAGTTATTTTTAACTTTATTCATTTTGTTTTATGTTAAGTTATGTAACACACTTAGCAGCGTAACCCAAGCAAAAGTATCCAACACAGCAATCATAGGATGTTTGGCACTGAAAAAAAAGTATAAAATTAAACTCTTAAGAGATATTTTTATATGCACAAAACTTACGGGTCCACCAACATTGCTGCAGTCTTCTCGCCTTTTCTAAAAAATTAAAAAACAAACAAGATTAAAGTTTGAATAAAAAAATGATTTTAAAATCAACTAACCCCTCCGATTTGGTTAAGGAGAGCTTCTGCTAGAGACATTGAGCCTTGTGCTGAGCACTGTAAAACAAATAATATAAAATTTAGTACTTGTGAGTCACTCGATACAATTCAAAATCGCACCTCAATGGCTACAAAAGCAATAAGGGCAACCAAAATTAAAGCAACAACACGAGCCATTTTCTGTTAGACTATTGAACGAAAAGTGGTGAGTTTTGCATTTGGCGATCTTTTTATACAAAATTGATACAATTGAAGTCAAGTTTGAAAGCCATTTGTGTTGACTTAAGTTTATATTTGCTTTTATTTTTTTCTGTTAGGAATTTGGAATTTTTAAAGGTGACAGGTGGCTACATGGTTGTACCATGTTACTATGAGTTAACTTTTGCAGATATGCATTTTAGATGTAGCACGAGCACAGTTGCTACTTAATACCAGGTCAATTTCTATGGTAAGATGTTTTGAGGAAGATTTTAGAAATTTCATGTTGTTGGCTCGTTATCTTGGTGCACTTGAGTATATGATTGATTGCCAATATAGATTCCTCAGGTCTGATTTGGTTATTCGTCAGGTCTGAAAGCACCTTAGCATATTGTACTACAACTCCTTTACTTCACATGTGTGCGGCAGGATGTTTGAAAAGATTCAGTCGTATGGCTAGTGGTTTGTCGCTCATACTTGATATTTAGGACAGCGATAGCTTGCTCTTCGCTATCGTGGAACAGTAACCGAAAGCATGAAGTACAGATCTATCCTCTTCGAATGTGTGACCGTCAAAAGGTTTATCTTATTTTTAAAGGAAAACATTTTCGGAAAAGAGTTTATTACTAATTTCTTTACAACACCCTAAACATAGGCATAAAATGAAATGGTATGACATGTAGAACACGGACAGTTTGCCTGCGGTAACCGTGGATGAGACAGACGTCTCAGAGGTGAAGGAGGAAGAAATTGTGGAAGCCGCAAAAAGGGATCACTTACAAGGACGCTGCTTAATTTAGCGGGCCCCAGGTCAAACCGACGCCTCCTTATCACGAGAGTGGTTAGTTTTGTCCTATTGTATGCAGCGGCTTTGGACAAATTGGTCATTAGGAGGAAAATAAACTCTGCGTATCACCTAAGTGCTCGTAGATCATGCTGTGCATACCGTACTGCATCCGATGAAGCAGCACATGTCATAACAGGAATGACCCCCCCGAATATTCTGGCGGCAGAGTGTAGGAGCTTTACCTAGAATTACCGGATCGGTACTCGATTCTTTACTCATATGAGTATTTGGATAATACTCATATGAGTACTCGATATTTTTTACCGAGTAATTTTAGTAGAGGGAAATTTAACAATTTTTTTTCTTTACATATGTTAAGATAAAGCGAAAAAAAAATTTCTGCAAAATCGGTCCTGTGATGTACGAGAAAATTGCATAAATATCCATTTTTGATGCATTTTGAGTGCTTTGCTACACTATTTTTTTAATTTATACAGTTCTGTTGGTCGTAGAAAAATAAAAAAAAATGGAAAATACTCGTGAATGAATAGACGTATGTAATTTGATGCTATAAATACGTGGTTGAATTTTCAAAAAAAACTTTCGATTTTTACGGCAACAATTGGCAGTTTTCGAAAAATTTTAAAATTGCCACTATTTTATGCCAAAACATCGTACGGTAAAATATTTTTTTATTTGTAGGTTTTTTATGTACTTTCTTGTGAGCATACGCAATACTTCGTTACTTTATTTTAAAATGCCCATTTTAGGATTTTTCAATTTTTTGCCTTTTTTTCATAGTTGGCAAGTAGCTTTTTTTGCCATTTATTGAAAGTAGACGTAACAACGAATAAGTGAGCCAAAACAGAACTCCGTAGGAAGCCTAGTTTTAAGAGGAATCGCAGTTAAAAATTTCGCTTTTTTTTTAAAAAAAATTAAATTTAACAACAATCTCTAAATATTTCCGTCTGAAAAAATTACTGCGTTTTTGCAACCCTAAAAGGTTATTTTGAGGTTAGGGCAAAAATGGTAAGCACAAAAGTTGTAGATCTCTTTATTTCCTACAACTTTTACCTTTAAATTTTTTCGATAGGATGCACAGTTTAGCCAGAAATTGCGAAAAACTGTTGTCAACCCCTAAAAAACCCCCCAATTCCACCACGGATAGCAGCTGCCGGTTCGATTTATTTTTCCCTCTTTTACAAAAGCTTGTTCGACAATATCCCGCTGTCAGATTGCTGTAACGAATTTTTTTATTGTTCGAACCCTATTTCTGCTGAATTTTGTAAAATTCACTTTCTATTCACTATGTCCATAATACCCATTTCTGGGCGATAAAAGGGCTCCAAATTGCGTTTCAACTTTGCGGTTGGGGTGTAAAAGGGCCTGTATAGGTTTGAATATCCCATGTAAGCTATATGTATATGTAATCCGTTCGAGCTGAAAATCGAGTTATGTATACGCTAAGGCAGATTGCATGTATAAGGCAACCCTTCGGTGAAAGAGTTATCAGTACTGCCAAAGTAAGGAGTGCCAAATTTGCCCTTATACATTTCTCTTGCGAGAGAGTGGTATGTCAAAAATTACTTATCGATTCTCCAGGAATCCAGTACTTTTGGACGAGTAAAAAGTACTCATTGAATAATTTTCTTTCGATTTTACTCATGAGTATTTACGGGAGTACTTTCCACCAATTCCGTATCCCTAATTGTGATAACAAAGTACTAAATGTAAAGGTCTATACATATAAACTTATTTACATAAACTTTCCGCTCGAGGCAAGTATAAATTCATTTTAATACCAATCAAGATAATCGTGACATAAAATCTGCCAGACTTTAATAACCCAGAAACAATAGCAATTATCCTATTAATGCGTAGTTTTACCTGGTGCTATATGCAAATGTCTCATATTTTATCAATTTGGAAAAGTATTCTGCAAATAGCTAATGGCAGACTTGGATCAATACAGATGTGCTTTTCTTTAAGCTTGTTGACATCTAGAAGATTTGCTTGCATCTAAATTTAAACCGAAAGGGATAACAGTTATAGGAGCGTAGGAGGAATGCATTGTTGAAATATGGAATAGTAACCAGACTACACGGCTATGTTTAATTAATTTGATTTACAAGCTAAACTTACGCACCGATTGCAAAGAATATCTTATTTGACCCTGTGCTGACCGGGGCGATGAGAAGAGGATAACATTAATCTAGTTAAAGGCGGCATATGCATCCCTTAAGAAATTCCAAGCACTGAGATATTCTTTTAACGATTTGGAATATATGTGGTAATTCTATCGCAGTTCCTTGATTGTTGCCACGGATGTTAAGGGATGGGTCAGCTATTAGTTTTATATCGTCCACAGAGACGGATGTGAAGGTGTTGCAGGTGTTGTTATACAGCAGGTGATAAAATTGATCCCTGAGGGACACCGGCAGAGATGGGCTGGTGTTTGGATTTGACGCAAACCAGTATTACATTGGTTGAACAGCCGGAAAGAAAACTCTCAATCCTGTTCTGTAGAACTGAGTCAATGCCATTATCTTGGAATTTAGTTAAAAGAGATGAGTGCCATACTCTATCGAAACCTTTGGAGATATTTAGGGCAATCATACCAAAATTTACAAAATCGATGCAAACTTTGGTTGGGGTGTTTTTGGAGAGAGTAGAAGTAATGGTTTTTTAGTGGTAGTTGAAGGGCTTATGGGAAACACCTTTTCTTTTCACGGAGCATGTGAAAGTTTGCAGGAGTCTGGAGGTACAGAGAAGTATGATAGAGTTTCCACAGCGACTTAGCTAAAGGTAAGGCGCATGTTTTTAAAACGATAGGAGTTATATTGCCAGATGCAGTGTATTTGTTGACATAGAGCTCCTTGAGGAATCTATACTACCTCGCGAGAAGAAGACACTGCCCATTGAGTGGTGTGTGTGGACACTTGGTGGAGTAACAGGTTCAAGATATTGTTACGTTACGAGGTATAAGCCCCGGGTTCCCTCAGGCTGAGCCTGAGGGCACTATACGAGGGTGGTGTTTGATGTGAAGGTTGGGAGAGCAGGTGCAAGAGAACGTCTTTTGGACTCTTCCCAACTTTATGACATTATTGGTCCCGCGAAGTCGTCAAGCCACCTCTGGTGATGGTGTCACATTGAGTTCCTCGCCCCGCGTTCTAGAGACAGAGTCGACTTTTGATACTGCCTCGATATCAACCTCTTCGCCTCCAATAGTGGGTGATCCCCCGGTCACTGAAGCTGCTGATCCTCTGGGACGTTGTATCCCTTTGGTTACTGTCCCGAGGCCTTTACATATCTTTATCTCGCGTTTCTCTCCCGAAACTAAGGTGGAGACTATCCTCGAATACTTAAGAATGAAATCTCTAGATCCTGGAACGGTTTTGTGCAGAAAAGTCAGCAAGGCTTCCAAGCCTGTTGCTTCTTTTGTTTTGTCTGCACCGCCTGATATTGCCGAGACTATCTTGGACCCTGGTTTCTGGCCTGCAGGTACCAAGCTTTTTGTCCCGCGTACTCGTACTCGAACCCATCGTGCAAACGCTTCCACTCCGAGCGGTCCGCTGATGCCAAAAAACTAAAGACGCTTTCCCTCTACTACCAGAACGTAAGGGGGGCCAGGTCTAAAACTAACCACATCCTTCAGGCAAAGGCGGCTAGTGGGTTCGATGTCATAACATTCACTGAAACCTGGCTCCATGAAGGCATTCTTAATGCTGAACTCTTCGTTTCCTCCTATCAAGTCTTTCGGAGGGACCGTTACACTGACTCGGAAGCTCGTGGGGGTGGCGTACTTCTTGCTTCCAGCAGCCATCTTAATTGTAACCCAATTTCGCTTCCTAGTTTCTCCAACCACCTTGACGTTGAGCTTGTCGCTTTCCTTTTCTAAATCTAATCTCTTCCTGCTGTGCTGCTATATCCCACCAGATATGATAAGCACTCTTGACGATGGAGGTAAAAACCTTATGATATTCTCATTTCTTGTGTTGATCATATCCATCCAGTGTATGATGAACACCGGCGATTTGCTACTGCTTCTAGGCGATTTCAACTTACCCAATATTCAGTGGGTATATGTATGTCAAAGATGACGATAACTACCTCTCTGAAGGGAACCTTAATCTTAAATAGTCTTGTTTTCTCAATTCTCTATTCTCACTAGGCTTGAACCAAATGAGTGGGGGGACTAATGTGTTGGGGAGGCAGTTAGATCTCGTATTTTTTACGGACTCAGTCAACATGACTATTGAACCCAGTCCAATAGTCATGTCGTCTGTTGATAATTACCATCCTCCTCTCTTGCTCAATTATTGCTTCCATTCTGAGAATAATTCTTATCCGGAGGTGGTATCCCATGCCTTTAACTTCAAAAGGGCTAATTTTAGTGAGCTGTCATCTAAGCTTGCCTTGATTAATTTCAACAGTTTACTTTCTGCAAATGAGTTGGATTAGTAGGGGAGCTGGCACTTGAAAAAATCGTGTCGTCCCAACCTTCTGCCCTTTGGTATATAAGCTTTTGAAGTAATTTTAAACATTTTTTATAATATGACATTTTTGCGGGAAGTGGACCCATTTCGAGTTAGGGGTTTTGCGGGGTAAAAAGGGGGTTAAAATTGAAAAAAATTTCTGCCGCTTCGTATGTAGGTTCTTTTAGGGCTAAATAACCGTTAAATACTAGTGGCAGAAATTTTTGACTATTGGCTAGGGTGTGCGGAGAAAAATGGCAACTTCAGCTAGGGGTGGCTTGGGGAGGGTCCAAATGGTCAAAAATGTCTGCCACTAGTATTTAACGGTTATTTAGCCCTAAAAGAACTGTAACGGACGCGCTATGAGATTGGCGCCACCGTATCGGCACAACTACAACTTCCATTAGCGAACCGAAGGCTGTCGAGGCTCGGCACCTAGATTGGAAGCAAAGTCCCTCTACGTTTGGAACATATCCATATCAAGAAAACTCTTGCAAACATTTCCCTAAGAAAAATTACAGCAGTTCAGGAATTTTGACAGCTATTTAATTTTCATCGCAGACATTACATGAATTGTTTTATGATTGTTTGGAATTAATGAAATTATTTAAATTAGTAAGGGGACAAAGTAGAAAGAAAAGAAAAACAGAAAATTTAAACCGAAATTCGGTCAAAAGCGACATCTGCTTGTCATTGGGAAACTCGATTTTCCGGTGTGATTTATTTCCTGACTCTAGCACACCGGGCTCTACTCAGACATCGCCGTCCGTCTTGCATAAACAGACCTATGTAGAAACTGAGCTATTACTGAAGTTCCAAGGAACCGAACATATGGTTCGATGAAAATACTAAGTTCAAAAACCGCGGACTTCGTGTTATGCCTGAACACCAGCAGCCGACCGCTATGTACCACACGGATTGAGAATAAATATACGTACGGTTCTAACCCACCAGAAGGAAATATTTTATATACGGAAAATGAAAAACAAAAAGGAATTTTCTTTATATAAACATTATATAATTGCCAAAATTATTGCCTGTGTGTGTTAAGGTTAACGAACGCAGCAATCGGCGACAGAGGCAGCGCTAACGCTGATTATCGGAACTCACCGGGATGGCGCACATGAATGCGAAAAAGAAGAAGAAGTTTTTTTTGGAAGTTCCGGGGAAGAAAAAAAAGTGTGCAAGAAGTCGAGGAGAGCAGACCGTCTAAAATATAGCGCTAAAAGAGTTTTTTTTTGAGATCCTGAAAAAAAAAGGAAAAATAGTTGAAGTTGTGAGGAGGTAAAGCTGCAGGTTTTTTTTACCTGAGGACCCCAAAGGACGGCATTGTGTAGCCCTTGGGATTTGACATCAGTTTATCGTGAAAAATCAAATATCGTGCCATTTTCGCCACAGTTGTGAAATGGCGGCGTGACCTTTTTTTGAGGCCGTGGAGCAGTGGAGGAAGGTGTGCTCGTGGACGGCACCTAAATTTTTTTGGATTTCGCCTGGAATATTCGAAGGAACCATTAGCAGATCCGGTAACAACAGGTGAACGCAGGATTTGGTATCAGTAGTCCAGTAAGACACTGGACATTTAAGGTGAATATACATAATTCATTATTTGTGCCCCAAAGTGAGGTTAGGGCAGAGAACGTGCACCAGACCAGCGGTCTCCATAGCTGCAACTTCCGGAATTTTGAAGGAACAGGTGTTATGAAATTTTCCTGTAGAACATTTTGTGTAAATATTAGAGCTTTTAGTATATATTTCTTGACGCCTGAGTTTTTAGGGTATGTAGCCCAAGGAAAAGGTTTTTTTGTTTAACGGAATTTGTTTTCCATACCTGCACCCGAGCTGCGGTAAAGAAATTAATGAACTGTGTGAAGCGTGGAGTTGTATATGCATAGGTTAGGTTTTTATAATCGTAAAGTAAATCCGTAGAAAATCCAAACATAAATTCAAGAATAAAAAAAAAAAAAAATAAAAAAAAAAAAGTGGACCGGCGTAGAGTTTTTTTTAATGTCATGGTTTAATGTTATGTTTTTTTGGAGATAAAATGGAATTCTGGCCAAGACGGAAAATTCGCGCGAAGTCGATTCACTTGTTTTACAAATATTGAAAATCTCTTTATGTTGTGCAGAGAAGGAAAAACCAAGTTAAGATTAAAGAAAATTTAACCAATTGTAAGGTTGCAACCAATTTTTTTTCATAAGTTTTTTTTATATAATATTAATTTTTTTTGCATGCTAAACATATATATATATACCAATTTTAGTTAGTAGTTAATAAATTAAGAGTTAAAATTATTAAACCTATAAAAACAAAAAAAAAAAGGGGGGGTTAATATATATTTCAGGAGAACCATTGTTAAGTTGTACACATATATATATACATAATCTGTGAAGATAAATGGTAATATACGATAGGAGGTAGAAGAAAAACTGTACAAGATAATATGTACGCACAACACAAAGAAAAGAAGTATTAGATCATGGCTGAAGTATGAGCCACGAATTGGATCGTTTTCTTGGTTTTTTTTCTATCCTAATTGAATTAATTTCCTTTTGTTGTGTCAGAAGCTAGGGTTTCTTATTATTAGATATAGGTGGTAGTAGCTGTGAGGTAGCAATTTCGGGGAAATTTAAAAAAAAAAAAAAAAAAAGGAGAAAAAAAAAAAAAAAAGAAAAGGAAGAAACAAGCAATTCTAGACCGAACTTGCTATCTGTACTTACCAATCATAATCATAGTAGACGAATGTATCGATTTTTTTTGTAACTTTTTCTTGTATTTGAATTCGAAAGATTGCTCTTGTTCTGAATATAATAAAATAATTTTAAAGTTGATGATGAGTTCAAGTATGGTTATGTTGATTTTCAAATTTTATCTTAAGGAATAGGTATCACGCCAATGACTCCCTAGGCGATGGGTAAGTATGGTCCCCCGGCAATAAAAGAGATTCCCATGCAGGTGAGTGACCTCACCATGTAATAGTTCCGGCACTCAGTTACCAACAAGCGGCATGACCGATGACTCTGACCCTAAAGCCTCCCTCCTCTCGCTCGGCGTATGCTAACTCGTCGCGACCACCGATTTCGCCTTTCTTTTTGTAGCACGCGAGTCCTTTTATTTTTTTTATAGTAACTGTCGACCCTCGACTACCCCTGCCCGGGAACCTACCCCCACGGCGAGCTAAGCCGCGCATCGCTAGCCGTGCTATCATCGGCGCAGCGGGTTGTATTCTAACGGTGACATTTTTCGGTGGTACTCGAATGGAACCATGCATCTCCTAATCCCTTATTTTTTTTGTATTCTGTCCTGTGGGAACCTTCTTCCGTGACCGAAGTAAGGTCGTTTTCGTCGCGCTATAGGCGCACCCCAACACAACCAGACAGTTATTACAAAATGGCGCCCAACGCAATGGCTAACGATTCATTCATTAGACATAACGCATAGTAAATTTTATTAAGAGGCCATCTTGTCCTCAGTAATCGGCAACATCGCTCAACATAGATATATTTTTTTCAACTAGCTCTTCAATTTTGTTTTCACACTAGATCAGCCGAACCTTAACAAAATTTTCAAAATTAACAGCCTCACCAAGGAGAGGAGCATGAGGGGGCGACGGTACATACCGCGGTGCCTTAGCTCTCATCGCAACTTTTCCTTCCTGTTTCCTATCGCACTTATTTCACCATTTCACCCTTTCAATTTTGTTTCTGCGGTAGTCTCCGATTTTAAATATTCTCTGCCAAGCGGACTCGGAGTCCAGCTAACAGGCGTATAGCGCCTGGCTCTGCTCAAGCTTGCTCGGACAGTAGAAGCCAATTTTTTTTGAGTTAACCCGTAGTATGGTCGGTTGGATGTCGTGATGGCAGACTAGCACCGTTTGGGCTAACAGGCGTTCCACCGCCTGGCCTAGCGACAGGTTCGGCACCATGGTAGCCACCCGACCCCGTAAAGTACCCTCTAGCCGTCCCGCCTTCCTGGAAATCGGCATTATATGTTGACCAGTCGTGGTGAGACTGCAGAGCGGTTCCCAGATTTAATCTAACGGAGACTCCTATCACTTTCTTCTTCTACATGGTCATGGTTACGTTCATCCAGCCGGTTGGAAAACTGGGGTGTCGAGGCATGAGGTCTCCTTTGGGGAGGATGGTGTCATACCTAGTTCTAGCACCTTCCCCTCCAACGAGCCTTCTGCATGAGGTATGCATTGATCCTGACGACGCTGGTTCCGCTCAGCTATGATGGTTTATTTTGGCCTGAGTCGAGATCCGGCTAGGAAATGAGTCACGATTCACAACAGACTGACATCAGTGTCGTCAGCCACCGCTGCCTGTGGGGGAACATTCTTTTGCCGGGGACCTTACTACTTACTTTATGAATTTTTGCTTGTATTTAGCGTGTTTTTAAAATCATTAGTATTATAGCTAATTATAGATAGACGTTCGTTAGGAACAAACATAAAAACTTTTCTTAACAAGCCTTCGTTGTCTGGGTCTACTATTAGGTTAGTGTTATTAGAAAGTCGCATAGCATTAGGGTGTTGGATTTTCTTAGTCGAGTTTAGATACCGTAAATGTAGGGTTATAAGTTTACTTCTGCTCGTGTGTCATAATTATTATCTTACATATATAAGCAAACATTCTCGTTAGCTCCGACTACTATAACTATTGATCACTTTAGGTCGGTATACCAAAAATTTAAGTTTTTTGACAGGATAATAACTCTAGTGTATGCTAACTAATAGCAACAAAAAGCCTATTAATAATGGAGCGGGGTGAAGAGGCAGTTCTGCCATGAGGTTCTATGGAATAGCGAAAGTCTTCTTCTTTTGATTCTTTGTTATCACTATAGTTTTCTCTCACTATTTCCTTTTTTTGAGTGTTGCTGATGGTGCAGGCAATTTAAATACTTAAAAGGAATTGGTCTTACCTACTTCACCGCCCCTACTAGATACCTATATAGTTCTGCATATAATAGAAATTATATGAGAAATATTCCAATAATCTAATTCATAATTAGATTGTACCGAATTGTGTATAAACCCCCTCCCCCCTCTTCCACATTATCTGAGAGAAACCAGGCGTACGGCTTATCTTCCGTATCCGAAAAATTAGCTGTCGTTCGGCATAATGGGGCGAAAGCCAAAAGGAGCCATCACGGCCCCAGACGGTAATGATGATGATAACGATGATGACGCCCGATCTGAGCACGACCACCAAGAGTCAGATCGAGATGACTTGCTAGCAGGTATGGTCGAACAGCTAGCAGCCCTGCAACACGAATTCAATAGAATGAAAGATCGGCAGAATTTGGCGCCGCAGGAGACCTCTCAGGAAGGGACCTCCGATCGACTCCGTCGCTCCTCTATGCCGGCCGCGAACGAGTCCTCTACCACCCTGCCGCCGTCCGCTAGCGTTGGTGAGCGACCTAGCTCCCACCACGAGTACTCGGGACCCGCATACAAACGGAAGTCCCCAGTGCTAAGTTGGAATGTAAAATTTTCGGGTCGACCGGGAGAAATCTCGGCCGAGGAATTCCTCTATCGGATCGAGGCCAGAGCTGGCGACGATGGAATCTCTAACTTAGAGCTAATTCGGAACATAGTCGCGCTTTTGTCTGGACCTGCGGAAGAGTGGTATTGGACTCAGTTTCGTCGGCAACGCCCGAGCCCAGTGTGGATCGATTTCAAGATCGGCCTGGCGGACCACTTCGGTGGTCGCGAAACTGATTACCAAATCATCAAGGAGATGCTAGAGACCAAACAACTCGGTCAGTCCTACGATGCCTACGCCTCTAAGATGTTAGCACTATCAAACCGCCTGTCGCGTCCGATGCCCTCCGCGGAGTTGGTACACATGGTCATGTCCAACCTGAATGTCACCCTAGGGTCAGCAATAATAGGGTCAACGTATGACAATATGCGCCAGCTTCGAGAAGCGTGTATTCGCGTAGAACAATGGCAGAAAGCCAAAAAGGAGGAAGGGCGGCATCAGTACAAAGTGCACGAGCTGGACGATACAAACTCATTCCCATCGGTCGCGGTTCACTCGAATCATGTCTACGATACACCACCACCCGCTGTTGACGAGATGAAGGTAGGCCATTTGCCGCGCCGCCCGGTCAACTGCTGGAATTGCCGGCTAGAGGGTCACACGTTCACGGAGTGTCCTTCGCCGGAACGAAAGACCTTTTGCTATCGCTGTGGGCGACCAGAAGCTTATACCACCACCTGTCCAAGTTGTTCGGGAAACCCGAACCTGGGTGCGAGGCCCCGGGGAGGCCCGCGCCCTACTTAGCCCCTGACGATCCCTTTAAACTACCGGACGATCAATTTATTCTACCTGACATGTCAACTAGCTCGATCGATGATTCTGATCTGTCGAAAATGGAGCCCTTGCCGGTTTTCCCTTCTCAACAGGCCAGAATCTCCTTCATGCGACGATGGGCCAATTATCACAAGGTTCGCAAACGAATCTTCGAGGAAAGTGGCGAAGCGCAGCCAGTCGCTAAGGTCCCACGCGTTCGCCAGAAGGCCATCGAGAAACAGAAAATGACCAAGAAGGCTATTTCAACGATACTGACTGACGTCGCTGATGAGCGACCATTTGCAAATGTTCAGATTTTGGGCGAGATGGTTGTCGGCTTGCTGGACAGCGGGGCAAGCATTAGTTGCCTGGGAAGAGGGGCAGAGTCGTTCCTCCAGAGCCACCCAGAGGCACAGCTAAAGAGCTTGCATACCTCTGTCAAGACAGTCGATGGTACCTCTAACCAAATTGTGGGCTTCATTACAGCCCCGGTGACCTATGGCCATCGTACATTGCCATTAACCATCTATATAGTCCCTAGCCTTTCGCAACAGTTATATCTCGGCGTAGATTTTTGGAGAGCCTTTAACCTGGCTCCACATATCATAGACGAAGTACAGCTAGTTCATCCACCCGATCCAAACTGCCATCATCTTGCGGAAGCCCAGCAGGCGCGTTTGAACCAGGCCAAAGCGCGGTTCCCGTCATCTGACATCTGTGGCCTCGGCAAGACACTCTTAGAACAGCATGTTATCGACACTGGCGAGGCGGTGCCCGTGAAGCAGAGACACTATCCAGTCTCTCCTGCCATCCAGACCCTCATGTATGAGGAGATCGATCGCATGTTGAGTCTAGGTGTGATTGAAGAGAGTAACAGTCCGTGGAACTCGCCTGTGGTCCTGGTTCGAAAGCCCGGCAAAGTACGGCTTTGCCTGGACTCCCGCAAGGTGAATGCAGTTACGGTGAAGGACGCGTACCCATTGCCCCATATCGACGGTCTATTGGGTCGGTTGCAAGATACTAAGTACATCTCCGCCATTGATCTAAAGGATGCCTTTTGGCAGATTCCTTTGGAAAAAAAATCTAGAGAAAAGACGGCTTTTACCGTCCCCGGACGACCGTTGTATCAGTACACCGTGATGCCTTTCGGACTTTGCAATGCGCCACAGCGCATGTGCAGACTGATGGACAAAGTAATACCGGGTTCCCTTCGCGAAAATGTGTTTGTCTATTTAGACGATCTATTGGTAGTATCTCCAGATTTTGAGACTCATGTCAGACTGCTGTAACGAGTCGCTGACTGCCTCCGCCTTGCTGGCTTAACAGTGAACCTGGCCAAGAGCCGGTTCTGTGTAAGGGAGGTGAAGTACCTAGGATTTAGAATCGGGGATGGGTCACTAAAAACTGACCCCGATAAGGTATCGGCCATTAGAGATTTCCCAACTCCAAAGTCGACCAAGCAGGTTAGGCGATTTTTGGGCATGACGGGATGGTATAGGCGCTTCATAGGTAACTATGCGAGCATCGCCTCTCCCATCACTGACTGCCTGAAAAGCGCTAGATTTGCTTGGAATGACGAAGCCCAAAAGGCCTTCATGGAGTTGAAGAAATTGATGATGTCCGCTCCCTTGTTGGTCACACCGGACTTCACCCGCCCCTTCTTTATTCAATGCGACGCAAGCAAGACGGGGGTGGGCAGCGTCCTGTTCCAGAAACATGGCGATGACGAGCACCCTATTGCATACTTCTCAAAAAAACTTAATAGAGCGCAGCGCAACTATTCGATAACAGAGCTTGAGTGTTATGCGGCGGTGCTAAGCGTCAAAAAGTTCAGAGCATACGTGGAAGGCCACCCCTTCACCATTATTACCGACCATGCCAGCCTGAAGTGGCTCATGAGCCAGACAGACCTAAGCGGCCGATTGGCTCGCTGGAGCTTAAAACTTCAGGGCTTCCAATTTTCTATAGAGCACCGCAAGGTAGCCAGAACGTGGTGCCGGATGCGTTGTCACGTGTCAACTGTGTGGACGATCTGTCTTTCAGTCGGGACGTGGACCTTGCGTCTCCCGCCTTCAGATCTGAGGACTACCAGTGCCTCGCTGACCAAATCAGCAAGAGGGCCGGTCAGTTACCCGATCTCCAGGTGTCAGACGGATACGTGTTCCACCGTTCGTCTCCGCGTACTGGCGACTCTATAGCGGATGACCTGTCCTGGAAATTGTGGATCCCTGAGGAACTCACTGCTCCTTTGATCGAGTCCGCTCATGCGCCACCCCAGGCTTCCCATGGCGGTATTGGTAAAACGCTACAAAGGCTCAGAGAGAAATATTATTGGCCGGGCATGACTAGTCAGGTCCGAAGATATATTGCACAATGTGATGCCTGTAAGGAATCAAAGGCTCCGAACACTCCCTTACGGCCGCCGATGGGCAAGGCCATGGAAGTGCAGCGACCCTTTCAGTTTTTATATGTTGACTATTTGGGTCCTTATCCCAGATCAAAAAAAGGATACACCGCCATTCTAGTCGTCCTAGACGCCTTCAGTAAGTACCCCTTCCTTCATCCGGTTGCCTCCGAAACCTCAAAGGCGGCCACCGACTTCCTTGAACACCGCATTTTTCACGCGTTCGGAGTGCCGGAAGTGATATTTACAGATAATGGTCGACACTTCACCTCGAAAGAATTTGAGAAGTTATTAAATGACTATGGGGTAAAACATCTACGAACAGCAATATACTCCCCCCACCCGAACGTTTCCGAGCGCGTCAACCGTTCTGTATTGGCCGCTATTAGAGCCTATCTGGCCGATGACCACCGAGAATGGCCAAATCACCTATCCGCAATAGAATGTGCGCTTCGAAGTTCCCACCATGAATCAATAGGAATGTCTCCATACCAAGCCCTATTAGGATACCCAATGATCCTCCACGGATCCGCATATCCTATACTGAAGAAACTGGGAGCCTTGCAAGATGGGGATATCGACGTACTCCCCTCAGCAGACCGGTCACAGCTGCTACGAGAGAGGGTGGAGCAGAAGCTAGCGGACGCTCACTTGCGGCACCAAAAGTCATATGACCTGCGATGTCGAGTGGTAAGCCTCGACCCCGGACAAATAGTGTACAGGAGAAACTTTCCGGTCAGTAACAAGGCGGACTGTTTCAACGCTAAGTTGGCAGCCAAATTCTTGAAGGCTCGTATAAGAAGGAAAGTAGGACACGGTCGTTATGAGATAGAGGACTTAAAAGGACGGTCCTTAGGCATATATCACGCCAAAGATATTCGGCGCTAAACCCCTCCCCCCCACATAGAATAGAATGGATGGGACTCACGGTGTCGCAGACATTCTCCTCCCCTAGGCTACGGCTAAAACCGCTTGAATCGATTGTTTAGTCGTCAACCCGAACACATGTGAAGAACAGCCCTCTCCACTACTTTCGGTATGGCCCGGCTAGCTCAGTCGGTAGAGCATGAGACTCTTAATCTCAGGGTGTGAGACGAGCCACACTGGGTTATAGGCACACCGCACCAACTTAGTCAATTCCGTCTAATTTCTACGTTATTTTAACCAATTCCATACCAAAGTTAGGGAACTTAGAATCTTTAGTCACTTCAATTCTACACAATACCAATTCAGTAATACAATTAGTGGTAAGCGTTTCACCTTCTTAACGACAAGTGTTAAATGGCCGGGGCTGAATTGAGCTCCGTTTGTTCTTTTTCGCGTCCCCTCTCTTCTGTCGGCTTCTAGGTGGCGCGTGGTGTAATGGACGCGCTATGAGATTGGCGCCACCGTATCGGCACAACTACAACTTCCATTAGCGAACCGAAGGCTGTCGAGGCTCGGCACCTAGATTGGAAGCAAAGTCCCTCTACGTTTGGAACATATCCATATCAAGAAAACTCTTGCAAACATTTCCCTAAGAAAAATTACAGCAGTTCAGGAATTTTGACAGCTATTTAATTTTCATCGCAGACATTACATGAATTGTTTTATGATTGTTTGGAATTAATGAAATTATTTAAATTAGTAAGGGGACAAAGTAGAAAGAAAAGAAAAACAGAAAATTTAAACCGAAATTCGGTCAAAAGCGACATCTGCTTGTCATTGGGAAACTCGATTTTCCGGTGTGATTTATTTCCTGACTCTAGCACACCGGGCTCTACTCAGACATCGCCGTCCGTCTTGCATAAACAGACCTATGTAGAAACTGAGCTATTACTGAAGTTCCAAGGAACCGAACATATGGTTCGATGAAAATACTAAGTTCAAAAACCGCGGACTTCGTGTTATGCCTGAACACCAGCAGCCGACCGCTATGTACCACACGGATTGAGAATAAATATACGTACGGTTCTAACCCACCAGAAGGAAATATTTTATATACGGAAAATGAAAAACAAAAAGGAATTTTCTTTATATAAACATTATATAATTGCCAAAATTATTGCCTGTGTGTGTTAAGGTTAACGAACGCAGCAATCGGCGACAGAGGCAGCGCTAACGCTGATTATCGGAACTCACCGGGATGGCGCACATGAATGCGAAAAAGAAGAAGAAGTTTTTTTTGGAAGTTCCGGGGAAGAAAAAAAAGTGTGCAAGAAGTCGAGGAGAGCAGACCGTCTAAAATATAGCGCTAAAAGAGTTTTTTTTTGAGATCCTGAAAAAAAAAGGAAAAATAGTTGAAGTTGTGAGGAGGTAAAGCTGCAGGTTTTTTTTACCTGAGGACCCCAAAGGACGGCATTGTGTAGCCCTTGGGATTTGACATCAGTTTATCGTGAAAAATCAAATATCGTGCCATTTTCGCCACAGTTGTGAAATGGCGGCGTGACCTTTTTTTGAGGCCGTGGAGCAGTGGAGGAAGGTGTGCTCGTGGACGGCACCTAAATTTTTTTGGATTTCGCCTGGAATATTCGAAGGAACCATTAGCAGATCCGGTAACAACAGGTGAACACAGGATTTGGTATCAGTAGTCCAGTAAGACACTGGACATTTAAGGTGAATATACATAATTCATTATTTGTGCCCCAAAGTGAGGTTAGGGCAGAGAACGTGCACCAGACCAGCGGTCTCCATAGCTGCAACTTCCGGAATTTTGAAGGAACAGGTGTTATGAAATTTTCCTGTAGAACATTTTGTGTAAATATTAGAGCTTTTAGTATATATTTCTTGACGCCTGAGTTTTTAGGGTATGTAGCCCAAGGAAAAGGTTTTTTTGTTTAACGGAATTTGTTTTCCATACCTGCACCCGAGCTGCGGTAAAGAAATTAATGAACTGTGTGAAGCGTGGAGTTGTATATGCATAGGTTAGGTTTTTATAATCGTAAAGTAAATCCGTAGAAAATCCAAACATAAATTCAAGAATAAAAAAAAAAAAAAAAATAAAAAAAAAAGTGGACCGGCGTAGAGTTTTTTTTAATGTCATGGTTTAATGTTATGTTTTTTTGGAGATAAAATGGAATTCTGGCCAAGACGGAAAATTCGCGCGAAGTCGATTCACTTGTTTTACAAATAATGAAAATCTCTTTATGTTGTGCAGAGAAGGAAAAACCAAGTTAAGATTAAAGAAAATTTAACCAATTGTAAGGTTGCAACCAATTTTTTTTCATAAGTTTTTTTTATATAATATTAATTTTTTTTGCATGCTAAACATATATATATATACCAATTTTAGTTAGTAGTTAATAAATTAAGAGTTAAAATTATTAAACCTATAAAAACAAAAAAAAAAAAGGGGGGTTAATATATATTTCAGGAGAACCATTGTTAAGTTGTACACATATATATATACATAATCTGTGAAGATAAATGGTAATATACGATAGGAGGTAGAAGAAAAACTGTACAAGATAATATGTACGCACAACACAAAGAAAAGAAGTATTAGATCATGGCTGAAGTATGAGCCACGAATTGGATCGTTTTCTTGGTTTTTTTTCTATCCTAATTGAATTAATTTCCTTTTGTTGTGTCAGAAGCTAGGGTTTCTTATTATTAGATATAGGTGGTAGTAGCTGTGAGGTAGCAATTTCGGGGAAATTTAAAAAAAAAAAAAAAAAAGGAGAAAAAAAAAAAAAGAAAAGGAAGAAACAAGCAATTCTAGACCGAACTTGCTATCTGTACTTACCAATCATAATCATAGTAGACGAATGTATCGATTTTTTTTGTAACTTTTTCTTGTATTTGAATTCGAAAGATTGCTCTTGTTCTGAATATAATAAAATAATTTTAAAGTTGATGATGAGTTCAAGTATGGTTATGTTGATTTTCAAATTTTATCTTAAGGAATAAGTATCACGCCAATGACTCCCTAGGCGATGGGTAAGTATGGTCCCCCGGCAATAAAAGAGATTCCCATGCAGGTGAGTGACCTCACCATGTAATAGTTCCGGCACTCAGTTACCAACAAGCGGCATGACCGATGACTCTGACCCTAAAGCCTCCCTCCTCTCGCTCGGCGTATGCTAACTCGTCGCGACCACCGATTTCGCCTTTCTTTTTGTAGCACGCGAGTCCTTTTATTTTTTTTATAGTAACTGTCGACCCTCGACTACCCCTGCCCGGGAACCTACCCCCACGGCGAGCTAAGCCGCGCATCGCTAGGCGTGCTATCATCGGCGCAGCGGGTTGTATTCTAACGGCGACATTTTTCGGTGGTACTCGAATGGAACCATGCATCTCCTAATCCCTTATTTTTTTTGTATTCTGTCCTGTGGGAACCTTCTTCCGTGACCGAAGTAAGGTCGTTTTCGTCGCGCTATAGGCGCACCCCAACACAACCAGACAGTTATTACAGAACCTAGATACGAAGCGGCAGAATTTTTTTTCAATTTTAACCCCCTTTTCACCCCCCAAAACCCCTAACTCGAAATGGGTCCACTTCCCGCAAAAATGTCATATTATAAAAAATGCTTAAAATTACTTCAAAAGCTTATATACCAAACGGCAGAAGGTTGGGACGACACGATTTTTTCAAGTGCCAGCTCCCCTACTAGATGACAACGTGGCACGATTTTGTAGCGTACTATACGAAGCCCTGGTTTCTTGTGTACCTTATGAGCCTCAACAATTACCCAGTTCATCTCTACCTTGGTTTAATAATGAGCTCAAGCATTTGAAAAATCAGAAGAACAGACTCTGGAAAACCTATTTAAAAAGAAAAGATACTCCGAGTCTTAATTTATTTATAAATTGCTACAACCGATTTCGCTCACTCTCTTCTGCTCTGTATCGTGAATATCTTAGCTGTATGAGCGATAAAGTGTTTACTAAACCTAGAAATTTCTTTAAATTAGTCAACTCTAGGAAAAAGGATGATAACTACCCTAATGCCATGCAGCACACGAACTTGCCTAGTAGTGAGTCCCCTGCGATTTGCAACATGTTTGACTCATTCTTTCGTCAATCTTTCTCACCGTCTGACTTTCAGCCTAATGACAATAATTTTCGTCATATAATTCCTAACCGAGAGGCTTATAGTTTATCCCTTTCAATTTCCAATGATGATATCGCGAAACATATTTATAAACTCCCATACAATTTCACCTGTGGCCCCGATGGTATTCCTCCTGCTGTCCTTAAGTCCTGTGCAGAGATTCTTCTGAAAACCCTGTTTCAAAAATCCCTTGACAAAGGGTACTTCCCTACTCTTTGGAAGAATTCGTTCATAATCCCTATTCACAGGATTGGTAGCAAGAACGAAATATCGAATTATAGACCAGTTGCAAAGTTGTCTGTCATTCCGAAACTCTTTGAATCGATTATCTATTCTGCAATCGCGCCTATCTGCAAGAGGTTGGTATCAACAAACCAACATGGCTTTCTTGCAGCTCGTTCCACTGCCTGCTCGTTCACTTCTCATGCTGTCGAGGGCTTCGTTTCCGGTTGCCAGACTGATTGCGTTTGCACTGATTTTAGTAAGGCCTTTGACAAGCTCTCCCACTCCATTATACTTCTTAAATTAAGGATGTTAGGCTTTCCGCGAGCCCTTCTAGCATGGTTTCAGTCTTACTTAGCTGACAGGACCTACCAAGTTCTTTTTCGTGGATCCAAATCGGCAACCATTGAAGCGTCATCCGATGTCCCTCAAGGAAGTCATCTTGGTCCCCTGCTCTTTGTTCTATCAATTGATGACATTGTTCCCTTGCTAAGACACTGTAGAATCAGATCAGATCAGATTTACGCTGATGACAACAAATTGTATCGCCACATAAAGAGTATCGAGGATTGCAAACTTTTGCAGGCTGACCTTGACACCTTTTACTCTTGGTGTGTGAACCAGAGTGCCCAATTTGGATGCGGCCAGTAAATCTCAGCATACAACTACATTCAAACGCCCTGTGCGTGAGCCCCCTTTCAAATGCTCTAGCAGTCTAGCTCATCCCAGTTTCTCAGAATTTTGACGACTTTTTATGGTTTTGTAATTTTCAACTTTTTTCTCAGAATATCTAATACTTTTTTAGTCGTCGGGGTTTTCTGAAGTTTGAACAAGACGACTTTTCAATAGTTTTTTAGGGTGTCGCAGAATATTTCAGTTGAGGGTTTTCCGAAGTTTTTCAGTTTTTTCAACAATTTTTCAGTTCGACCGTTTTCTATGGTTATTTAATAATTAAATAATTTAAATTAAATCGATAATATTTCGTTTTGAATTCTTATTGTGTCAATTCTCAAGAATCCTCATTTTAAAGATATTAAATAACCATAGAAAACGGTCGAAATCCTCTGAAAAATGGTTGAAAACCCTCAACTGAAATATTTTGCGACACCCTAAAAACTATTGAAAAGTCGTCTTGTTCAAACTTCAGAAAACCCCGACGACTAAAAAACTATTAGAAATTCTGAGAAAAAAGTTGAAAATTACAAAACCATAAAAAGTCGTCAATATTCTGAGAAACTGGGATAAGCTAGAGCATTTGAAAGGGGGCTCACGCACAGGGCGTTTGAATGTAGTTGTATGCTGAGATTTACTGGCCGCATCCAAATTGGGCACTCTGGTGTGAACAACAACCTGGTTTTCAATATTAGTAAATGTGAAACCATGACTTTTGGGAGAGTTTGTAGTCCTATAATTTTTAACTACACCTTTTCTAACGATAGTGTCCGTCGTGTTAATTTTGTAAAAGATCTCGGGATTAGATTTGATAGTAAACTCGATTTTTCTGCTCACATTAACTATATTGCTTCCAAAGGTAGTTTAGTCCTGGGTTTTATAAAAAGGTGGTCTAAAGAATTGAATAACCCCTTGATTACTAAACACCTTTATAACTCTCTTGTCAGACCATTACTCGGGTACGGGTCCCAGGTTTAGTCTCCGCTGGAAGAATTCAGTCAGTTCAAAGGAGGTTCGTGCGATTCGCACTGAATCATTTTCCTTGGGATAACCCATTAGTTTTTCCACCATATGAATCTCGGCTTAAGTTACTCAACTTAAGCTCTCTTTGCAGGCGTCGTGAGGTGGCCGATGTTGTATTTGTTCATCAGCTCCTTAATGGAAAGGTCGACTCAGGTTTTCTGAGTCGCCGTGCGTCGTTTAGAGAGAGTGGATACAATTTGAGAGGGCCACCTCTCTTACACACCAACTCCTCTAACACGAATTACGGCAGATTCGAGCCTGTTAATCGCATGTTCATTAATGTGAATAGAAATATTGATGTTTTTAGCGTGAGCATTAGTAAAGACGTCCTTAAAAGGAGTCTTTTCAATCTCACTTCACTGACTTTTCTTACACGCTTCTTTGTGTATTGCATTTCTTTCTGTTTTAATTGAATGTGCAATTTCGGGGGGGTCACATCTCGCATATCTCAGTGCTACTTGTGCTGAGCTGGTAAATTTTTCTTGGCCCAGCTAAGAAGTGTACTTTCTGAATTAGAAGGATTAGCTCTATTGCATGAAACAAACTCAGCGCTGGCCAAAATACTAACGAACCATACATGAGAATTATGAATGTACCCTGCAAACATTTCGATTCGGAAACGATTCGTGAACGATTTGCCAAAAGCGAAAGCTTGCTTCGATCTCGGACTCGTTAACGACTCGTAAACGAATTCGAAGGCAATAAAAGCGGAGCAAGAGATCGAATCGCTTTCTCGTGCTGATAACGAATCGCATGCTCGTATCGATAGCAAATCGCTTTTGTGCCGAAAATCACTCCGCCGAGCAAAACAAGTCAAAAGCTCGAACTTTCCAAACAAATCGTTGAAGAGAAACCAAAAACTCTCAAAACTTCCTCTCAATAGGACTTCAAATCGGTGAAATGACGTTATGTTGTTAGTGTAATTTGGAGATTTGAAATCCTATTCAGGGGAAATCGGCTCTCAATATTTTTCTACAGCATGAAGGCTTTGGGAGAAACAAATCAACCAGGAAAGCTTTCATTTTGCGTTTTGAATCTTTTTTCTCTTTTTCTTCGCAAGCATTTTTCGAATCGAGAATGGTCCGAGAAAGCGAGCCTCCGAGAAATTGTTTGCAGGGTACAGCTGTGTACATCCACAGGACCATCTTTAAGGTTAAGGCGGCTACACACGTAACTGCATGCTTGACAAGCACGCATGTTCAATCTTTTTGTGCAAGCGTGCTTGAGCGTGTGCGTGAGATTTTTTGCGCAAGCATGATGATTGAACACCAGCTTGAAGATTGATCGAATTTTCATCTGCATGCTTGAACAAATCTCGCTTGAAAACAAAAGTGTGAGTGCGAGCGAGCGCGTCGTCAATTTCCGAACGAAATTATTTAAGGATAAACTGCGGCTATTCAAGCATGATTTCGTCGTGTGGAGGCTACAGAGAAGTTGCGCGAGATTGCGCAAAAAGATTAAACATGCGTGCTTGTCAAGCATGCAGTTACGTGTGTAGCAGCCTTAACCTGGAACGGTTGAAGGTAAGAATTTTCGTTTTCCCTGTGATTAGCATTAGCTTAGTTTTCCCGGATTAACTACCAGAACGCAGCCTGCTGCCCAACTGCCAACTTTATTTAGGCATTATTTAGGATTTCACTCATTGCTGTTGAAAACATTCCTGACACCATTATCACAAGGTCATCTGCGTATTCCACTACCTTAGCTACGCTTCTCTCTAGTTTTTGTAATATCCTATTTATCGTTACTAACCACAGTAAAGGGGAGATGGCGCCTCCATATGGTGTACTTCTGTTGGTGTATTTGGTTACCGTCTTAGGAAAAGAGCGGATGAAAATATTTGCGGATTTTTTACATCTACCCGATTCGCCTCCTCAATTTTTGCATTGACATTACAATAACCATGTTCTGGAAGAACTCCATTGGGGCAAATTTTCTTCTAGATTTGTCTGGTAAATATGTAAATGCGTGAACCGCGCAGCATCTGATGGTAGGTGGCAAGATAACAATTGCTTCTTACTTCTATTTTTATGAAACTTTCGTTGCGAACTTCTTCCCTAGCCAAGGGCGGATCCACCGTTGTGGGCACGATGGGCATGCCCACAACCCTAATAGACTTGTGACGTCACACTTTCACCGGCTTTTGAGATTGATAGGCTGATGATATTATATGTCCTATGCCTTAATAAAATGAAAAAAATATGAGTGTGCTTAAGACCATACTTTAGAAGTAAAACTTGTTTACCCAGAAACTGCCGCAATTATATTAACCCAGCTTCAATATGCAATTGATATAGTGGTAATATGCATAACTGTCACTCGAAAACAAGCAAAAGTGGATGTAAACACCTCACTCGTTTTCCGAAAACGAGTTCATGAAAACACTTGTTTTCGAGGCGATGTAACGCCGTACACTGTAAAAAATTTCTGTGGTAATTTTACAAAAAAAATTCTGGAAGTTTTATTCACAAGCAGTTTTGTAAATTTACAATATATATTATTAGGAATATACCTAATCTACTTTACGTATTTTTACCAACTGTGTAGTAAATATAAATTATTTTTGCGATGTAAAAATACAATCAGTATTGGAGCTTTCTCTTCAGAGTTTTGTAAATTTCCAAAACTCTTGTTGCAGCTTTTTACCAGAGAGAGACGAAAAGGGAAAAACCCAAAGCTGAAGATTACCGCCCTGTGCCAATGTGCTTGGCCCTGCCTGAAATATTTCCAAGCGCCAAATTTTATTCTTAGTTAATGCCCGCTCCCTATACATAAAAAATTAGCATTTTGCTCACAATGCCTTGTTAAGCATGTACGTGAGGCAATAGCTCTGTTTCTTTACTTTTCATGCAAAAAATGTTCGTGAAAAAACTTGCTCATGTGGTGGGAGAAATTTCAAGCAAGAAAGAAAAAGTAAAGAAACACATTCGTGCAAATTCTTTATAAAATGAAGAAGAATAAAATGTCATTTTATTTTTTGTTTATATCATTAGAAAAGATTTAATTCAGTGATATAAACTAAAAATAAAAGATTTAATTATTCAGAGATAAAAGCTAAAAAATGAACATTAGTGAAAGAAAAAGGAAGGTAGCATGCGTAGTTTTACGTTTTTCAAATTCACAACTGAAATGCCAGCCACATTTGACATTCGGTAAAACATCCAAGAAAAAATGGCCTACGTACACAAGCAAAATACTTCGTGAAAATTATTGCAATAGGGGAAGCGATGTTATGACGTAATTTCCCCTCATTTTGGCATTTCACGAAAGTAAAGAAACAAAAAACTGTACGTTCGTGCGAATTCTTGATCCCGAAGGATCCCAAACTTGCGTAAAGAAACAAAGCTAATGTCTATCAAAATTTCTTGGCTGTTACAAGAACTGCCCAGACCCTGACAAAGTCAAAGGTCTGACCTTAACTTAAAAGCAATTGGGTTTATATGCTTAGTATTCCATTGTTACCTGTGAATTATATCCACGAGAGGAAAAATTTAAACCTTACATTCCAATAACCGATTTGTAATTTTACTGAAAATTTATGTTCTAAAATTACGCCTCTTTAGTAAAATTATAGTACAAAGTGTTAGGATTTTTTCAGTACATAACATTGATAAATATGTAAGAAATATTGTAATTTTCCTACATAAACGATTTAGAAAAATACACAACATTGTGTAAAATATACGTCACATTCATGTAATCAACATTTACGTTATGCAGTATGGGAGATTTCCAATTTCATTCATTTCATTCAGCTACAAAATTTATAGTAAAATTACAATATTTGTGTAGTAAATTAGTATTTCATATCGCGATTTATAATTTTACTATACATTTGCACTGTGAATTTACATATTTTTTTTACAGTGTATAAAGCCTAAAATCGAAGCAAAGGTTTTATGATAACTGAAATATTTTCGGTTGAAAGTGGTCTAAAGATCGTAAAAACTGCATCGTGTGGTGGTACCTCTCATCATCCCCACATTCGCCTGGAGATTGTCATGTATGAATTCCATTATTTTGCGTAAAGTTTTATGCGGCGATACATAAATAACTACCATCAAATTCATCTGTCCTTTTTCTGCCATAGATCTGCCTACACACATTTCATGGTGATTTATGGTGACTAAGCGATAGCGTTTTTGAATATCTGTATGAGATGTTAAAACATTAGCGGAGTCCTCATCTTATTCTTCATTTTTCATCCAAGATTCTGATAAAAGTAATACATTCATTTCTTTTTACAACTTCGTCATCTAAATCTTGTACGTTCGGACCTATACTTTGACAATTCAGCGAAAGTATTGATAATCCTAGTCTATTCAAACCCGAGCAAAAATAATTTAGTTGGTTAATTTTCTTAAAAGCATCCACGCGTCGCACCTAGGATGCATAGCGAACAAATGCGAATGCCAGACGGGTATGCATGCTCCCGCTACAGGCATGAACATTTATAAATGCATCCGCATCGGCATAGGCGATTCCAAACTTGGGTGTTGTTTTACCAAGCAGTCCCCCAACTAAGCACTAACGAAGTGCAATGCTGCTTGACCTACGCAATCGAACGTGAACCGGGCTACTGAGTATGCTATTGGTACCCTTTATGGTCGCCAAGATAATTGACCGTTTTCTTTTTTTAAAGCCCCAATTTTAAAGGGAGCAAACAGAAATGCAAAAAAAATGTTAATCTTTTTTTAAATTCAACTTTGATCTAGGGGTAGTTTTACTCCCTTAAGGGTTGAAGATAATTTATTTTTGGCTGATAATACCTTTCAACCAAACTTCAAGCAAAAAGCAGAAAAAAATAAACCTGGATATCGATGAAATTATCAACGTTTTCGCGAAAAAGAAACGTAAGCTTGAATTTGTAATTTAAGTAAGCACCTAAATAAAATTATTTAATTTAAAATGTATACTAGCGTTTAATTTAATTTGATATCCGTTTAAGTTGTAAAAATTTCATCAAAATCGGTTCAGTAGTTTAGAGTCTAACTGTGACATTGTGATGTGCAAACAAACGCACATTTACTTTTGTAATTTTCGTGAGCGAACAAACTAACATTTTACAGGTTAATTAATTTACCTACTAGTGTTTGCCCCACGGCTTTGCCCGCGTGGAACTATACCATGTGCAAAATCTTGGTCAGGGCGTCAAATATTTTGTAAACATCTCCTTTGTAGGAATGCACTATATCAATCATGAGCGAGTTCATACTCCGACTCGCACTTGCCCGAGTTTCGGGGGGCTGTGACCACAACCTTTTTTGAGGGCTGGATCCGCCCCTGTCCCTAGCTTTGTTAACAGTTTACTACAAATCTGAGGTATAGGGTAGTACAATAGGGTACTTTTGGACCTGATACGAGCAGTAAGATAACCAATAAATTTAAACTTGTAAAACTCTTCTCAAAATATTTCCCCATAGAGAAATCTACATTTACCTGCCACAAGGAAACAACGGTGCACGTGCTAAAAGTATGTGTGTTTCAAAAATTTAGCTCATAGTAACATAGTACATCCATGAACCCACCTATCACCAGGAAATGCAAACTAAAAATTCCAAATTTCTACCGGTAAAAATAAGAACAAAGTCAAACTTAAGTCAACACAAGTGGCATTCAATCTAGACTTCAGTTATGTCATTTTTGTATAAAAAGATCGCAAATTACAAAATTCACCACTTTTCGTTCAATAGTCTAACAGAAAATGGCTCGTGTTGTTGCTTTAATTTTGGTTGCTCTTCTCGCTTTTGTAGCCATTGAGGTACGACTTCGAATTGTATAGGGTGACTCACAAGTCCTAAATTTTATATTATTTGTTTTACAGTGCTCAGCACAAGGCTCCATGTCTCTAGCAGAAGCTCTCCCTAACCAAATCGGAGGGGTAAGTTGATTTCAATTAATTATTATTGATCACCATTTACTTGTTTTCGCCCACTGCGTAGGCCAATATTTGAAGTGTTTCTGTGAACTAGAATGTAGTACTGCTGAGAAATTACTGCTGTGCTACGGATGACATTGAATAAACTACAATTTTTTGAGTTATTTTTACTATTGATGACAAATGTCAAAGGTCTCGGTAAGGACGTACAATGGTTGGAAGCACTATCTACAACTATGACATTGCAAAAACTCCAAGTTTTAAAATTTGCGCAAAAATTTAGTTGGATTGAAGGTATAAATTTGAGCTTTGGCTTACAGCAGCTTGTACCTTATAGAGCCTACACGCGGTATAATTGGTCTTATGCCAGCCTTAATCAATAGGGATAATGAACTCATTCACTAATAATGACTCCGAATCCGATGAGGAATATTGGAGAGAAACCAGAAAAATATTTACTGCCGAAAAGACGGAATAGAAGTTAGACGAAAACTTCACACCTAAGGCGCTGTCTTTAACCGACAAGGCCATTGGCAAAATTGTCCTATCCCAGCTGAAGAAGATACTGAAACTGCCACTGGATGTTGGGTGCTGGGATAGGAACAGACGGATGTGCCGTTACGGGTTCCGAAGTTCGAGGTACTACCACGGAGGTTCAGAAGGAAGCCAAAAACGCTGTCAAATCAACATGTTACTATAGCTGTTACACAAGCTGAATAGCGATGGGTGTAGAGCGGCATTAAGGTGAAGCCCAATTTACTTCGCAGTTTGCAAAAACTCGAGCACAACAGGCAAGGCTGCTTCACTGGTAATAACATTGCATCACAATTCATGGTATCAGTATTGTGCCTGAGTGATGTAAGAGACTTCATCAAAAAGTCACTCGGATTATTTCATTCAAGTCATCCTTTTCTTGTTCTATTGTAGGTTTGGTTGTTCTTATGTCGGCGGGTGCACCGTGATGGAGGTTATATTACGAAATCTGGATTTGATTCTTCAGATCGTAATCCGATCACTAATTTCTATTACGTTGTCTATTACGTTGTTTATTAGAGGCTTAAGCATACACGAACCTACCCCAAAGTTCCATCTATCGTTTCTGCCATTCTCTATGTCTCTATAATGTTCTTCTCACCTTTCATGTTGCGAATTTGATATAAAGGTGCGGGCCCAATGAACGTCTCGCCTACTACGCTCGCCTTGACATATCACAGCAGGTGCGCTGAACTCAGCAAACCCGGGCCCAAAGAAAGCTTTGACAGCTAAAGTTTTTCATTTGTTTACTTCAATTAAAAAGTGAAATATATACTATATTCTTTGCTAGAAAACGCAAGTTTATAGTGCAATTTAATAGCAAATATAAGTCGATTTTGGATATCTAACTAATTGCTCCTTTAATCCCTCATGGGACATAGGGCGGAAACAGTTGCCCTCCAGCGGACTCTGTTTTGCGCGACAGCTCTCAGCTCTGACCAGGATCTCCCGGTTGTTGCGGCCTCTGCTAATAGGGTTCTCCTCCACGTTGTTCTAGGTCTTCCGACTCGACGGGTTCCTTGCGGATTCCAGTCGAGGGCCTGTTTGGCTAGATTCTCGTTTTCGCGTCGCAAGGTGTGGCCAATCCAATTCCATTTCCTTCGCCTGATTTGGTCGTCTATCCTTTCTTGGCCGGCACGGCGCCATAGTTCTTCATTTGAAATTCTATCTTGCCAGCGTGTTTTTAGGATACGACGTAGGCATCTGTTGATGAAAACTTGTAGGCGCCCTGTGATGAATTGGGTGACTTTCCATGTTTCGCAACCGTACAAAAGAACTGCCTTAACGTTGGAGTTGAACAGCCGCAATTTGGTGTTAATTGAGATCTCCGTCGATCTCCATCTGTGAAACAGGCATGCATATGCGCTTCTTGCTTTATTTATTCTGGAACTGACGTCGTCTTCTGTACCGCCGTTTTCGGTAATAATACTACCGAGGTAACAGAGTTTGTCTACCAGTTCCACGTCACAGTTATTTAGCGCTGTCCGTTCAAGGGTGTTTGCATTTATCAGCATTTCTTTTGTTTTTGTCAGATTTAACCTTAAGCCTGCCGAGCTACTTTCTGTTGCCAAATTGTTTATCATGTTTTTGAGGTCCTGGTGTCTGTGGGCCAGCAAACAGATATGGTGCCAGGTTGAGTTTCATTGCACTCTTTCTTGCTTCGAAAATTGGTTTCATTTCTTTGTTAGCCTTATGCACTTAATACATCGCCCCGAAAACAGGGGTTAGCACCGTCTTCAAAAGTGATTCTTCTTTCTAGATCCATTCTGATTGGATTAGTATTGTAAAGAACTACCAACAATTATTTTATCCTTTTTTGTGCATCACGGTATTGGTTTTTTTTGAAGTTGGTTTTTAAAAATTTATTTTATTTCATACTTTTTAGTCCGTTCATTTTTTTAGGGGGCAATTTAAAAAAAAATTATTTATTACGATAAATGACACGCCGCACAGTGGGCTCGATCTCGGCAAAAGGCGCGCATACAGTAAAAAATTTACTTTCGATTTTTTCGGGTTCTAATGTCGAATTCCTTAAGATTAGTTATTATGAAGATCAGAAATTGTCACATTTAGGTCATTTGACTATGCTGTGATGTGTAAAATTAACGTAAATTCTACAGTTTTTAATTTTTTTCGTTTTTTCTTATTTTTGAAAATTCGAAAAAATACTGTATCTTTTGTATGCAATGATGTGCGGTAATGATTTTTTGAGGAAAATAAAGGTCTATCTTTGCTTTATAATTCCATAAAGTTTCATGAGTCAATATTTGCATGGATATAATTGGCTGCATTAAACTGATTATTGTAAAGAAAAATGTTTTTTTCAAGATCAGAACTTGTTTGTGCAGTGGAGTGCAGCGATGAGATTTGTATACGAAAAAAAAGTTCTAACATTCAAAACATGTCATCAAATTTCCAAATGCAAAGACTTGCAAGATTGACCTTTGTGGAGGTCCAAACATTTTCATTTTTATAAAATACCGAAAATCAAATATTCATACTTTTTGTTTCTGGTAAAATAAAATATTCCAACGTGTTAAAAGGAAAATATATACGTATTGAAATGCTTTTTTCTTGCACCATATATGATTTTTCATCTACTAAGTTACCATCTGTCGGTAAGTAGTGTTCACAGTCTCATCCCTTGTTTTTTAAATGCCAGTGCTGTGGCTCTCAAAGTTTAAGTTTGTTTATGCATTCAGAGGAAGTTAGATCAACTTTTTTCGCACCGAGTTGTCGAAGAAGTGTCTAATAGTTAAAATTTGAAGTTGTACATCAAAAAACTGGAGAAAACAGGTTACATTATGGTTTTCTTATTTTATATTGTTGTTAATTAATGTTTTGTAGTGATAGATAGTGAGGAGGAAATATAAAGCAAGTCTTGTAGGTACTAATGAAAGTACAAATTTCACTATTTTAACTGAAATTTTAGAATTACTGTTGAAACTCTCAAATGATTCAAAAAGTACACTTTGAACGTTAATATTTTGTCTTCTTACTTGTTAATTTATAGATCGAACAGTTAATTATTTATTAAATATTGCTGGATATAGAATAAAAAAAATATTTTTACTATATTGTTGTTTTTCTTTAAAATTTAGAATGAATATAGTTCGAAAAACCTGTAGAAACATACCAAATTGCTTCGAATAATAAAATTCAACAGAACTCGACAGTGGCGACACCTATAATGGTTCAAAATTTGTTATTGTCCTCAAATTTAAAATCAGCGACCTCAAAAACCCATATAATCACATAAAATAGCACATTCTACTTGAATTAATATAAAAATCGACGGTGGCGCCGCCTATAATTGTCCAAAACACGTTTTTGACCTCATATTTGGAATCAGCTACCTCAAAAACCTATATAACCACATCAAACAGCACAATATATTTAAATTAATATAAAAAATCGACGGTGGCGCCACCTATAATTGGTTAAAACACGTTTTTGACCTCAAATTCCAAATCAGCGACTTCAAAAACATAAAAAAGTGTTTGTATAGCAATTTTAATATGATTTCTGCGTCCGTAAATGCGTATGCGTGCGTTTTGCCGAGTTCGAGCCCACTGTGCGCCGCCGTCGATAAGAATCGAGGCAGTAGCTAAATAGTTTTTGCAGTAATGTATTTGCGTATTTTCGGAGTAATTTAAAAAAACTTATTTAGTATGAAACAAAATTACCCGAAGGAAATTAGATAACAATATTTATTGTGAGAATATAAAGTCGATTGAAAAAATATGGGAGCCTCATCCACATAAGCTCACGGGCGAAGTGAAAATTCTTTCCGTGGATTTTACTTGGATATTTAATTTTGTTTACAATTTCAAAATTATGAAAGAGTTACATACTTACCTAGTAATATGGTTTTTTCTCTATGTACAATAGTAAGGAAATGTACTTAGTAAAAAGGTTACAAATTTTTAATTTTTTTTCAAACTCTTATTAGTAGATACAGCCATTTGGTTCTCCGGAAGTTTTGAAATTGGGTAATTTTATAAATTTCAATATGCTCTTTCCGAATTTCAACTTTGCCACTTCGTATCTTTGCCGCTCGCGCCGCCATGTTGGAAAAATGGCGCCTAAAAGCAGTTTTTTGACAATATCTCCTTCCCGACTCATTTTACGATAAAAACATTTATTCACAACATTAAACTAGAGAAAATTTCCTACGATTTATAACCTTTTTTCCTAACATCAATAGTTTTGGCGTACGAGTGTAGCAAAGTGTAGTTCAACATGCGCTTTGGTCAAAAAAGTCATTTCCACACAGTGGCGTAGCGTGGGTGTCAGCCGCCCGGGGCGGAAGAAAATTTTGCTGCCCTCTTATTAACTTCCCAGTTTATAGCGAAGTTATGGTAATCGGTCCGAAAATCGAAATCATAATTTTCAACGTATTTTCATTTTTCAAGGTCCCAATAGCATTTTAAGCAAAAATTTGAGAAGAAGGATTCGTGTGTGTGTGTGTGGTTACGTATGTGGTTATATTCTCCTGCACGATCTCGCGCGAACCAAAAAAGACATCGACTTCGTTGAGGTGTCGATCGAAGTGTATTAACTGAAATATGATCTGAAAAGATTTTCATAAAATTCGGTCGAGCGGTTTCTTTGTTTAGGCGACGTAAAAATATATATATAGATATCGCTCGAACCAAAAATGATATTGACTTCATTGAGCTGCCGATCGACGCGTATTACCGAAGTTATAATCTGAAAATATTTTCATAAAGATCGGTCGAGCGGTTTTTTTGTTTGAACGAAGTTCGCGATTTCTGTACCGCCCAATATCGCGCGTATCAAATATGATAACGACTTCGTTGATGTGCCGATCGGCGCATATTAACGAAAACATGCTCTGAAAAAAATTTCATAACATTCGGTCAAGCCTTTTTTTTGATTAAATGGAAAGACTTTGGCTAAGGGTCACAAGCACCTTAAATTGATTAGTTTTTTTAAAACTCGTTGGAATGAAACTCGTTCCAAATGAAGTATTTTTTCTGGATTCAGCAGAGCGATAGGACGGTTTTTTGTCAACTTCCACTCCTTTTGTTTTGGATCGATTTTCTGAGTTGTTGCAACACCTCACAAAAGCGTGCAGCTGTGATTGTGGTCCCACGGGGCTGGTAATTAATCAACAACACCCCTTTGAAATCTCAAAAGAAAGTTTGCCATTTTCGCGCGGATTCCACAACTTTCGTTTTATTTGGTGTTTTGGCGGTAGGAGCGAGTGGAGTCTCCATAGTGGCTGAAGCCTGACTGTCGGATCGGTCGACGCACGGGCATAGAAATTTTACAGTGCTGACACTACACGCGAATTCCCTGAGACTCCCAGACTTTCCCGCCAACGACGGGTTTAATAATATAGTGGAACTTACTTTTGAGACGACCCTCGTACAATATTGAGCACTATTCTTTATATGATAAAAGTCATTCTTGTTGAATATTAGTCATAAACAATCCAAGCACAAATTAAAATACGGGGAATCCCTGCAAGTCAGTACAGACGGTGTTGCCGCTACAATGAGCAAGACATCATTATTATACGTTCATTTAAAGAAAGGGGATTCCCCGATTTCGTCACAGTATAAGTTATGAAAAATTCCGTGCTAATTTCGATCGGTCCGAATCGTAGGTGCGACAAAAATAATATTTACAGGATATCTATTATTATCATTTATTGTGAAATTTTGCCGCCCCCTTAAGGTGCCGCCCGGGGCGGGCCGCCCCTGCCGCCCCTACTACGCTACGCCACTGTTTCCACACCACCTTGAGGAAGAGTAAACGGCGCATGGCCTAATCCACATGCAATATTTTAAAAATTTTGTTGATAATTATTTTTGTTATTCATTCATTACAGTCTTGATTGCTTCCTACACATGTGATCAGCGGCTTATGATAACTAAAATGTGATACAAATAATTTTGTGTTGATCGAATTTAGATATCTCGTAAAAACTGCATCTAGTGTTGTTCCATGATTTGTGGTTGCTTCTGTAGGATTATTGGGCATATGTAATCAAATCAAATTCTTCTTTAAAAAAGGCTATTAATGGAGCTGACGATTCTGAAGAGAAATTTGTATTAAAATCTCCACCAATAATTATCGGGATTTTTTCTAGATCTTGATTGAGTATTGCCGCAACTTCAGCTGAGTATGGTAAGAGTAATCTATAAATAAATCTAATTATTTCATTGATTTTTTGATCGGGTGATATATAGACAGATATTAATAAAATTGTCTGCCCATTTTCCACCTGACATTCAGCTGCACAGATCTCTCCTACAAAACTAACTTGCACTCCGGATAAATAACTCGATTTATAATTTTTTTTCTTTTAATGTGTACATTAACGCAATAGTCATCATCTACATCTCTAGGTAAATTCGAAACCATTGTCTTAACATCGACAGGGACATTAATAGTTTGTCGAAAAATTCCATATTGACCATGAGCATGACGCAACCTAGGAATTTGCATGAATGGCAATCGCAGTGAAATAAGCCTCTCTGATACAAGAATCCATTGTACGTAGACATAAGTGAAATATTATGTTTCGACAATGCTCTATTGCACGTAACACATACCACAAAAGTTTTTATATCAACATCTGGTAATATTTGCTTGATAATGTCTATATATGTATGTATGTATATGTAGCAGAAATGGCCACTACGTCTTTTTAAACCATAAACGATCGCATACGGAACATGGGAATCCAAAAGGATTGTGATGAATTGCTGAAAAAGTTTACGAGCACCCTCATGAGATTGATAATTTGTATACTGTAATGGCATCTCATTACGACATTCAGTAATTAACAGTTTAATCACATCTCCATGATCTTCATTATTTAGGGGATCAATATTTTTAAAGAATCATTATGATGTATGCGTATGACACTCGAAGTAGATGGGTTATTTACATACGATGGTCCAAGCGACGCGACGGTTCAGGTGCATGCACGGGCTCAATTCTATCTGTAACTTATATGTGAAATACAAGGTATAAATATTTTGTCAATTGGTAAATTTATATACATTAGTAAAATTATGAAAATTAACTTCTATAAATATTGTGATTAATCAAAAATTAACTTTGAATAGTCACCAGTATTTATATTATGGTTGGGCAAACGATTTTGTTCGAAATTGCGGTTTCGAATTTCTTTTATTCGCTGTCTGTACTCTCGCAAACGTTCCATGTTTCCATTTTCACGACATTCATTAATTTTTCACGCATTCACTAATTTTTTTTCTTGACATATATATATATTCAATCAGCTGGAGCGATCACAATATTGCGCAAGCGCTATGATAGAACTAAGATGAGTAGGCTTGGATTTGTTGTCTAATGTCACGGCAACCATAAAAATTTATTTTTCTAATTTCTCCTCCGTTGAATCACTTCCCCTTTTTCGTAACAAAAAATTTTTAACAGATACGTCGCTAAAGAAGTTTCACTTCAAAAAACCGCAACAGTCCGAAGAATCGAACTCGGAACCCTCGGTCGAGAGGTAGTTACTTAACTCGCTGCGCTACGAGAGAGTGTTACTACGCGCTGGCTTAATATGTAAATAAGTCCTTTCAGGAATTCAGTTAAATAGTTTTCCAATTCAAAGGAATAATCTTACAATCTACATGAGTATGCATGAACTTTCTCACCGAAGAGTTTTTAATAATTCTTTACAACATTAATCCAATCAGAATGAATTTAGAAGAAGAGAAAAAAAGAAAAAAAGTCGCACTGTCCGACCCGGGGTTTGAACCCGCAATAATTAGTTCGGTAGACTTTTACGTAGACGCTACGCCAAGTCCCTCTCAAGTATTTGGTGACAATAAAGAATTTTGTGATACCTTTGAAAATAATTCTATCTGTTCAAGGTGTACTAATTTTACCAGTTTTTTAAGCCTACCTTCGAACTCCTTTATCAGAATTTAAAAAAAATTGCATGGGAAACTACCCTTTCAAACAAAAAAAGAAAAAAGCAAAAAAGTTATTGCGTTACAAAGTTATGCGTGAACAGGACCCAAAAAACATACCTACGCGTCGAATTGATAACCTCCTCTTTTTTGAAGTCGGTTAAAAATAAAATTTAAAATCAACTTACTCCTGGGGTAAAGACAGAGTGTAGTAGAGTACCTATGAGTTCTGCTGAGCACTGTAAAATAAATATTATAAAATTGTTAATCACCTTATACAATTTAAAACCGCACCTCAAGGTCTACAAAAGCGAGAAGAACAACCAAAATTAAAGCAATAACCCGAGCCATTTTCTTTGAGACTGTTGAACTAATGTGGTGAGTTTTGTATTTTACGATCTTTTTATGTAAAAACAACACGTAAGTTATATAAGTTTGAACGCCACCTTATGTTGACTTAAGTTTGACTTTGTTCTTATTTTTCAAGTTTGGAATTTATGTGTGATGCGTGACAGGTGGCTGCATGGATTATATGTACATTCATAATGTACTACGCTACAACGAGTTAACTTTTTGAAACATCCATGCGTTTAACAAGTGCACAGTAGTTACCCCAGTACCAGGTAAATTAGTTTTCTATGAAGATAGAACTTTCAATAATAAATCATTATTATTAACCATGTAAAACCGAAATAAACTAAAACTATCAATGGGGCTATTCACACAGTGCATATTCATGGCGCCTAAAACCGGTTTTATAGATGAAACATTTTTCACGCAAAACCAAACGCTTGAAAACTAGCACACATATAAAAAGTTACTTCTATCTCTTGCATTCTTTAGCTCTGTTTTTCTCTAACAAGTAAATTTCATCTGCAATACATTTGAATGTTCCTGTATAGCATTCAAATTTACTATCCATAATTTACGCCGCGTGTGAGTTGCTAGGAGTTGAATAAAACCGGTTTTACTCACCACACTTATGGCAACATGTGAATATGCCCAATGGTGTCTAATTTGAACTACGAATAGTTCTGCCAATGATCAGAAGTTCAAAAAAGTATAAATTGTTTACTTAATTGTTTCTTTGCTTCAAGATAAGTTTGCGTTTCTGCCAAATTTTATATTAGTTAAATATTTGGAAAAATAAGGCCAATAAACGAATTTCAATTTTTTGTTGGTGAGAGTTAATTGCGTTCTAATTATTAGTTGTCACATTTTAATTAATGCACATAATTTTGGGTTATCAGTATATATATTTAGATACTAGGAGTAGTTTCATACACTGATAAAAAAATTGTCTTGATTCCAGCAATTCGATAGTCTTCGTTTCGTTGTCTTGAGTAGAAAAATTTTTCAGTCTTAACATGAGAATGCTGTCTCAGAGGAAGACACTGGAAATTCTTGAGCCAAGCAAAAGTATTTCTTCGTTCAATACTTATATTTTTCGACCAAGATATTTCTTTCTCGAACTAAGATTGTTTAATTTTTTACTCAAGAAACTAAATTCTTAATTCATCGGACTTTTTTCGTTTACCGCACTTTCACGCTCTAAAAATGTATCACAAACTATTAAGACCGATTTTAGAACTTGAATTTTTTTCAATTATAATATCATCGGTTTCGTAATTTTTTTAACTTCAAGTCAACTTTTGTCTTCATCCAAGACAATAAAACCAAGACTATGAGTATTGCTTATCCCGAGACAATTTTGTTTTCGTTATATCCAAAACATGAGTTGCTTGGTTCAAGAAAAAATGCTTTAAGCCAAGAATTTTTTTTTATCAGTGTAACTAATCTATTTAAATTAAAAGGAACACTGATAAAAAAATTGTCTTGATGCCAGCAATTCGATAGTCTTCGTTTCGTTGGCTTGAATTTTTCAGTCTTAACAATTGTATTTCTTCGCTCAATACTTATATTTTTCGACCAAGATATGTCTTTCTCGAAATAAGATTGTTTAATTTTTTACTCAAGAAACTAAATTTTTAATTCATCGGACTTTTTTCGGTTACCGGACTTTCAAGTTCTATAAATGTATCACAACTATTAAGACCGATTTTAGAACTTGAATTTTTTCAATTATAATATCATCGGTTTCGTATTTTATTTTTATATCAAGTCAACTTTTGTCTTCATCCAAGACAATAAAACCAAGACCATGAGTATTGCTTATCCCGAGACAATTTTGTTTTCGTTATATCCAAAACATGAGTTGCTTGGTTCAAGAAAAAGTGCTTTAAGCCAAGAAATTTCTTTTATAAGTGAACTTTTGCGCATTAAGAAACTAATCCCCGTATTATAAAAGCAGTCACAACGCAATCATAAAAGTGTGTCATGAGTTGCAACTTGAGACAATTTTGTAGTCGTAATTTTGATAATCCGCAAATAGGTGCAACGACTCTCAAAATCTTGACATTATACATAGCAGGTCACAAGCCGGTTTCTAGCATATTTTTCATGAATTCTCACAGACTCGATACACAGCCAACGTTGATAAGAGGTGCTCAGACGTTCACATATACTCGACATTACTGCATCAATATTTTCTGGCGTATATTGTCTACATGGTCGCCTAGCCTAGGCTTTGTTTTATCTCAATACACGAATACAAATTCACTATTAGAGGTGAATATTTTTTACTTTTTATTATGACTGACGCTTATAATACCAAAACCGCTGATAGTCACAAGCAGGGGCGGCGGAGCATAATCATTGCGGGTGGGGAGCACGTATCTGGTCACTGTTAAAATATAAAAAGTAGTATTTTGGGGGGGTGCAGATGTGGACCCCATATGGATTGCCCTATAAGATCCACACATAGTCACCCTTATTCCACACTCCGACGTAATGATATTTTTTCTCCGAATCCCGAATTTGACATTCCGCACTCCGAATCTTTGGTGCAGAATATCAGAATATGTTACGTCGTAGCGTAAAGCTTACGTCGTAGAAGTCTTCCGACGGAGTGTGGAATAAGGGTGACTATCTAACGCCTTGCCTCATTCGCGCCTCTTCAAAAGGAATGAGCAAATATCATTGCTACCCGATCCCGAGTGGAAAAATGAGACCAAACAATTTGAGAATCGGAGTAGATATGTGAGTAATAACTGCACCGGTGTCGAAAGCTTTATATTTTTAAACGCGAGTGTCGTTTTACCAATGCAGTCTCCCAACTGCGTACTAATCTCGTCCAATGCTGCTTGACCTGGAACCAGAACCGGTCTATTGAGTATGCTAAACGACATCCTTCAATACAACAACAAAAACTAAAGCTTTGTATGAGTAAAACTAAAGCTTAATGGTATTACTTTAAAGCCATTGTCCCATTTTATTTGTAATAGGGTTTGCCTCATAGGGCCCTTATGGAGAAAGTGATAACGCATACCTGGTCACAAGAATATTTTCTCAAGCTTTCAATGACAACCATGAGTCTTAAAAGATGACTGTGATTTATAACTGGTCATACTTAAACAATTACCTTGTTTATAGCTACTCCAAAAATAATTAAAATTATGGATCATACTAAATCTTTTGTCGTATAAACGGGGTAATTCGAATTATGGTATAAACCCAAATTTTTTGGCTTAAGCCAAAGTTATAATAATGTAATTGTGAGAATATTCGATATTAAATACCCGTTTACAGCGGTACAGCGGTAACAACGTACACGTTGCTATTAAATATATTTTAAAACCATTGTTGATGAAAACATAAATTCGAACTCCAATTTCATCTGAGCTTAGATTATTTGTAACTTTGCTGTACGTAAAGTATTTGTATTTCCTTTTAAAATTGATATTTCAAATATGAATCATTTATAGTTAATATTATTCCCAAAAAAATAATTTCTTTATCAAATAAATTTTCTAAAACCACACACATTTATTTTTCTAAGCAAAAGAAATATTAAACAAACGCGAAAGCGTACAAAGCATCAAAAAAATAACATTGGTTATTTCGAGATTTGCTTTAGCTTTGCCGCTTTGGCATTTAGTTTTGCCTCATAACAAAGCATTGGTTCATTTGATATGTCAAAGCAAAGCAAAGCACCAAACAAGCCAAGCGTACATTGGGGTTTCACCTTTAAGGTGCAGGACCAATGAACGCCGCGGTTGCTACGCTTGCAGTGCTCACAAATAAACTTTGTGTTTCCGTATGGTAGTGCGCCCAATAAGAAAAGCGAGCAATGCGAATCACAGTAGTTTATTACGTTGTTTATTAGAGGCTTAAGCATAGAGGAACCTACCCCAAAGTTCCATCTATGGTTTCTGGCATTGTCCAGGTAATGTTCTTCTCACCATCCATGTTGCGAATTTGATATAAGAGTCTTGTTATTGGTAAAAATAAATCAAAAATGACTGATAAAAAATCCAAATTTGTCTTTTTGTAAATAATTATTTATTTATTTTTTCTCACTTTATGTTACACATTTAGCACCGTAAGATAAGCAGAAGTATCCAGCGCAGCAATCATAACTTGTTTGGCACTACAAAATATAAAAAATTAAACTCTCAAAAGATATTTTTCTAGATATAAAACTTACTGGTCCACCAACATTGCTGCAGTCTTCTCGCCTTTTCTGAAAATTAAAAACAAATAAGATTAAATTTTAAATTAAAAATTAAATTTAAAATCAACTTACCCCCGAGTTTAAGATTGAGCTTAGTAGATTTCCTATGAGTTGTGCTGAGCACTATAAAATAAATATTAAAAATTTAGTACTTGTTAATCACCCTATATAATTTAAAACCGCACCTCAAGGGATACAAAAGCGAGAAGAACAACCAAAATTAAAGCAATAACACGAGCCATTTTCTTTGAGAATATTGAACTGAATGTGGTGAGTTTAGTGTTTTGCAACCTTTTTATGTAAAAACAACACTATTTAAGTTAAGTTTGAATGCCAATTATGTTGACTCAAGTTTCACTTTGTTCTTATTTTTCAGGTAGAAATTAGGAATTTATGTATTTCCTCGTGACAGGTGGCTACGCTACTACGTGTTAACTTTTTGAGACATCCATGCTTTCAACACGTGCACAGTTGTTATCGTAGTACTATGTAAATTAGTTTTCTATGAAGATAGAAATTTCAATAATAATCTATATCTAGTATATATATATATAAAAATGAATCATTGTTTTGTGTGAAATCGATGTTTGAAAATTAGGGTGAGTGGGGCTACGTTGACTAGTCATGATTACTATGGCCGGTTTTACACGACCGGACACCAAACAGACAAATCGAACGAACAAACTGGGGTTTATGGGGAAGACGGTGAGAGAGGACGATGGAAAACCGGCGCCTCTCACCCTCTTTCCCATAAACCCCAGTTTGTTCGTTCGTTTTGTCTGTTCGGTGTCCGGTCGTGTAAAAGGGCCCTATGTAGTAAAACCGGCACACTCACCCCGCCCCTTCACCTCTCTCTTCTTAAAAAACGGTTTTACTACATAGTAATCATGACTACCCAGTAGGAATTCTAGGTAGCACTTACCGATGGAGCACTGATATAAGTAGTCATCTGGTAAGGGGTACTCATATTTCCTTAGGTGTTAGAAGAGCCCTTATATAACGCATTACAAGAGAAGGCAGATGGTAAGGGGTAATCCAGAATTATATCCCAGTAGGACTTGTAAGCTTACAGAAGTACTGAAATGAGCCCTCACTAGTAAGGGGTAGGCCTTACCATACCCCTTACAGAAGTACTTATTTTTACATACGATGTCATGGAGGTAAGGCCTTACTTTTTACTACATCGATGAGCCCTTATATAAGGCATTACAAGAGAAGGCAGATGGTAAGGGGTAATCCAGAATTCGACCCAACAAAGTTAGAAATTTACCCGATGACTCATTTGTTTTCGTATTTTTGGAATGGTATTTGAGTCATCGGGCAAATTTCTAACTTCTTTGGCTCTAATTCTGGATTACCCCTTACCATTTGCCTTCTCTTGTAATGCGTTATATAAGGGCTCTTCTAACATCTAAGAAAATAGGAGTACCCCTTACCAGATGACTACTTATATCAGTGCTCCATCGGTAAGTGCTACCTAGAATTCCTACTGGGTGGGTAGGAGGTAAGACCTTACTTTTTACTTTGCTTAGGGTAGTTACATAAGTACTTACCTTTGAGTACGTACAGAACTGCTCATCGATGAGCCCTTATATAACGCATTACAAGAGAAGGCAGATGGTAAGGGGTAGTTCAGAATTCGACCCAACGAAGTTAGAAATTTACCCGATGACTCATTTGTTTTCGTATTTTTGTAATGGTATTTGAGTCATCGGGCAAATTTCTAACTTCTGTGGGTATAATTCTGGATTACCCCTTACCATCTGCCTTCTATTGTAATGCGTTATATAAGGGCTCTTCTAACACCTAAGGAAATATGAGTACCCCTTACTAGATGACTACTTATATCAGTGCTCCATCGGTAAGTGCTACCTAGAATTCCTACTGGGTGATTAAGTAAGTTGGTATTTTTGTAATGGCGCTTGAAAAAAAAATTGTCGATATCCCTATTGGATTTTTTTTTATTTTCACATTAAATTGATATGATTTATTTGTATGTGAAATCGGTTTTTTTTTCAATGAAATAAAAAAAAGCTAGCCTAGGCTTTGCTTTATCTCAATACACGAATACAAATTCACCATTAGAGGTGAATATTTTTTTCTTTTTCTTATGGATGTTTAGAATACCAAAAGTGCTGATAGTCGCAAGAATAGTTTCTTAAGCTTTCAATGAGAAGCATAAGTCTTAAAAGATGATTGTGACTTATAATTTGTCATACTTAAACAATAACCCCGACGACAACACACTTGTGCCACCACTTAAGAGAAGAACGAATCTAACAGCTCTAATCTTAAATGGCTTGACCCTATGAGTCCTTAACAAGTTAAACAAATTACTTGATTGTAATCGTACATAGCAAGCTTACTTGGATCTCTCATCGCACTAAAGTAAAAAGAAAGCAGCGACCTTTGTCCTCACATCATCGGCAATATCTTAGTCCTGGGATATATAACCAAAGGTCATGCATTGATTATATAGCACCGTTTTTAAACCCATAGTCATCTAGGCTCCTAATGTGATGGCCTAAAACAAAATAAAAAATTCCGAAGCACAAAAACTGCAAATAATTGCTTCCCTACGAATTTCAGGTGCAACAAGTCGCCCTGTTCTACTGCAGCCATTGATGCTGTCCTAGGCTTTTCCCCTTTGTACTTCAGGGGCTATCTCCGGTGCATTATGATTGCAGAGAACCAAATGTTATTCCCAAAAAAATAATTTCTTTATCAAATAAATTTTCTCAAACCACACACATTTATTTTTCTAAGCAAAATAAGTATCAAATAAACGCGAAACCGTACAAAGCATAAAAACATTGAACATTGGTCATTTCGAGCTTTGCTTTAGCTTTGCCGCTTTGGCAGTTGTTTTTGCCTCATAATAAAGCATTGGTTTATTTTATATGTCAAAGCAAAGTATAGTACCAAAGCAAGCCAAGCGTAGATTGGGGTTTGACCTTTAGGTTGCGGGCCGGCTGGCAGTGCTCACCTTGACAAATAAACTTTGTGTTTCCATATGGCAGTGCTCCCAATGAGAAAAGCGAGCAATGCAAATCACAGTATGCGTAGCTTCGATTTGGGAAATGTTTATTTCCGACCGCCACACAGTGGTTCCAAATGCCGAAAATGTGGCCAAAAGTCCCTAAACTCGATCTTTGATTTGGGGACTTTTTCGGGCTAGTTATATAGGTTGGTACCTAAGGTATATTAGAAACAGCGTTTTATAACGTCAAAGTTGCATGGGGGCTCTCGGGAACCATTGTTACGTGAGCGTCTGGCACACGAAGGCCTCGACGCGGTACATAGTGAAACGGGTTTTTTGTGTTAACAGTGACCTGTAATCGTTTGAAATGGCTTCTGCTAACGAAAGTAAGTACTTTTAAACGTTATTTCATATTGAAAACTAATTTTCTCAATTATGTTAGTAATGTGCCATTCAAAACAAGTTTTTTATAACTTCCCGTTGTAAACGTCAATGTTTAAAATTACATTACTCAAAAGTCCCACGACATCACACTCTCTAACAAGTTTTGTCGCATTTTTGAGATCTTTCTCTATAATTTGGAAGTTTCAAAAGTTGCCCCAGTTTGCCCCGATTTGTTTAATTTAAATAAAATTTCATAAAATTCTGGCCATTTTATAAGAATTTGGATCCGCCATTTTGTTTTTTAAATTTTGAGAAGTAATTCGCAATCAGCAGACTCGACATACTCTTCATACCAAATTTCATAGAAATGTGACCACTTTGTAAAAATTTTGTCCGCCATATTGGATCCGCCATTTTGTTTTTTTTATTTTGAGTGAAGATTCGTAATCAGCAACTTCAAAATACTATTTGAACGTAATTTCATACAATTTGAATAACGTCTACATATTTTGGCCACCTTTTTCGAGATTTGGAACCACTGTGCGCCGCCGCTGCAATGATTTGACAGTTTTTACCGATTCGTCCTTTAAAAGTGTGCAGTTTTTGAATGTCAAATTTTGTTTTTTAAATTTTGGCACTGTCTGATTTTATTTCTGCCAGTGAATGCACTGAACTCATAACACGAAATTTAACAAAATTTGAGTTTGGTAACAAAAGGGGCTTATGGAGGAGGGAGAGGACTATACTTTTCTATACTTTTTGGTGCCATGAGTTTGTATGGAAATTATTTCAGATGAACAGTCCATTATTATATGTCGTGGGTGTAGCCCAACTTACTTCGCAGATTGTGAAAACTCGAGGAAAGATTTGAGAACGGAGTGACATGCAATATACATTGCAACATACAATTCATGGTATCGCTATTGTGCCTGAGTGATGTAAGAGACTTCATCCTAACGTCACTCTGATTATTTCATACAAGTCACCTTTGCTTGTTCTATTGTAGGTTTGGTTGTTCTTATGTCGGCCGGTGCCCCGTAATTGACGTTATATTATGAAATCTGGATATGATTCTTCAGATCGTGATCCGATCACTAATTTGGGTGGAGTTTATTACGTTAAGTTTATTATTACGGTAGTTCCATCTATCGTTTCTGCCATTCTCTAGTCTATATAATGTTCTTCTGACATGTCCATGTTGTGAATTTGATATAAGTCTTGTTATCAGTAAATATAAATCAAAAATGACTGATAAAAAATCCAAATTTGTCTTTTTGTAAATAATTATTTATTTATTTTTTCTCACTTTATGTTACACATTTAGCACCGTAAGATAAGCAGAAGTATCCAGCGCAGCAATCAAAACTTGTTTGGCACTACAAAAAATATGAAATTAAACTCTCAAAAGATATTTTTCTAGATATAAACTTACTGGTCCACCAACATTGCTGCAGTCTTCTCGCCTTTTCTGAAAATTAAAAACAAATAAGATAAAATTTTAAATTAAAAATAAAATTAAAAATCATCTTACTCCTCCAACTTGGTTAAGGAGAGAGTCTAGTAGAGAATCTACGCTAGCTGAGCACTGTAAAATAAATATTATAAAATTTAGTACTTGTTAATCACCCTTTACAATTTAAAACCGCACCTCAAGGGCTACAAAAGCGAAAAGAACAACCAAAATTAAAGCAATAACACGAGCCATTTTCTGTGAGAATATTGAACCGAATGTGGTGAGTTTTGTATTTTGCAATTTTATGTAAAAACAACACAATTAGAGTTAAGTTTGAATGCCACTTATGTTGACTCAAGTTTCACTTTGTTCTTATTTTTCCAGTAGATATTTGGAATTTATGTATGTAGTTTATTTCCCAGTGATAAATGATAATACATCTATGTTACTAATGAATTAAATTTTTATGGCAAGCATAACACATGTACAGCATTGACGCCATTACCAGGTAAATCTTTTAATAATAAGCATTATTATTAAGCATGCAAAACTTAAATAAACCGAAACTATCTATGGTGTCGAATTTGAACTACGAATAGTTCTGCCAATGAGCAGACGTTCAGAAAAGTATAAATTGTTTACTTAATTGTTTCTTTGCTTCAAGATAAGTGTGCGTTTCTGCCAAATTTTATCTTAGTTAAATATTTGGAAAATAAGGCCAATAAACGAATTTCAACTTTTATTAGTGAGAGTTATTTGTCTTCTAGTCATTAGTTGTCACATCGTAATTAAGGCTGACAATTAAAGAATAACCTCGACAACAATACACTTGTGCCAATCACTTGAATCTAACAGCTCCAACCCTAAAGTTTATTGAAATACAACCTCGTACTCTCAATTGTGTCCTACACTGGTCTGTAGTAATTTTACACAATTCTATTAATTTTTTCGGAAAATTCATGTCTTTCATGTTTCTCCTTTTATAAATCAGGTCGAAAGCATATCTGTAGTCATCATGCATTTGTCTCACTATGAAAATCTAGTGTTCAAAAACCTTACTATGGTTAACTATGGTAAACTTTTGTTGTTCAAAAACTCTGTTAACTACAACATAACCACGAACATAACTTTTTGGCGTTCAAAAACTCTCGTGGTGTAGTTAAATTTTAACCCTGCTCGGGACCATTGTTAGCGATAGTTAAGAAGAAGAAGAATGAAAACAACTCTCTGACAGTTGTTTTTATGTTAAACAAATGAACAAATCATAGTGGGATTTGTGAGATTATTGCAAAGAAATAATAATTAATGGACACATACGAAATAATTGAAGCAAATAGCGAGACTATTTTATGGAAAAAAAATTTTCATTTTCTGTAACTCGTAGTTAACCACGGTGCGTTCAAAAACCTATATGGTTAAACACGAACTTTCGTGGTTAAGTGAAGTAATGCAGAATAACGACAGCTTACCTCGTGGTTTACCATAGTAAGGTTTTTCAACACGCTCCTGTTCGTTCTAAATATGTACTGCTTGGTAATCTCCCACTTTGCCTTCCATATATAATTTCAGTCTGTTTAACAAAGTATGTGAAAGAATATTTGCAAGCTGTGTTCCTAGAATTCTAATGAAGGATACTTTAAAAAACACTTAGACAAAGGATTTGGTAAACAAAAAGGAGCTTGTTTTAAATTAAAATCAGAAGAGATATCCGTATCAAACACATTTGACGAGCGTGCACGCAGGCGCGGATCTAGAATTTTCTTTTGGGGGGGGGGGGGGGTGACGGAATTAAAAGTGGCGGAAAAAAATTTCTACTCCTAATAAAACAAAAACAAAATTAACAAAACGAACAAAACTAACCGAATTTTCTGGTGGATTAAAAACAAGCCCTACGAAAACGTAATGTAATGTGTTTCTGAGGAAGACGCACCCTTTCTTGTGAGTGCAGCTAAAGGCCCGTCCTCACTACGCGGACTTAGATCCCACGCGCTTTTGGCCGTACGGCCTGGCACTGTTTTTGGGGGAGGGGGGGGGTCATGAAGGAGTTCTCTGGGCACTGACTGGAAAGTTTATGCGTCACCCAACGTTCAACTCGTTAACCGTTAGAATAGAGGAAATATGAAGCAAAATAATCCATACGGAACCTATAACCAACCCAAACTTAAGCTTCGATTTTTGTAAAGGAATCAAATTTATAAGCAATAAATGCATGTCGTCAATACTGCAGTAAAGTAAAAGCTTTCAGAAGCTTATGGAAATAATTTGACAGTGTATGAAAAGTTTATGTAGACCAGTTGAAAAGCTTGAGAAGGTGTCTCTACTTTTTCAATAGTTGGAGCTTTCGTAAATTTGAGAAGCTTCCAATTGTTTTGGATACCTTTTAATAAATCATGTAGATGGCAGACTCAAAATAGATTTCGGTTATATTTGAAAAGTAAAGGACAGTATTTTAGTGAAAACATATTTTTATTATATAAAATGAAAAAGAAATTAAACAAATTGTACTTAACTTGCTACTTACTTGTACTTAACCAGATATCACACATTTCATATCATTATTTGCTTCTTATTGGGGCTGTCCATAAATTACGTAATGCAATTGGCGGTGGAATGTAGATCCAGCCTGGCGTTGCGGTCCTGTTACGTAGAAGCCAAATCTTGCGTTACGCAACGATTTTAAAATCGCTAAAACTAACAAAATCTACGGTTCAACTCCTGCTAAAAACAATGGTGTCACGGAAGTCCGATCATGTTGCATGCCCCTCAATTTCCAATCAGCTGTGTAATAGAACAACACTGGAAGTGACCACCATTTGATAGTAGCAACTATCCGCCTAAAAATCGCCGCAATCAGAAACGTCCAACGAGATGCCATAAACCGTAGACGGTTTAACGTAGACCTTCTCCGCGAGAGCACTAAAAGGAGAGAATTTGCTGGAAATCTGCAACAAATCTTAAACCAGCAAACCGTTTCTGACGACACAAATATTGAAGAGCTGTGGAGCACAACAAAGGGCGCTATAATAACAGCAGCGGAAACAAGCATCGGTTATGTCCAAAGAAACCAGCAACACTGGATCTCGGGTACAACCTGGCAAAAAATAGAACGCAGAAGGGCCCTCAAAAATAACGTGAACTCTACAAGCGACCCGGAAAAACGCCAACAACTTGAACTGGAATACTCCCAATTACACCGGAAGGTAAAGAGAAGTGTCCGTCGCGATAAAAGGCGGTAGATAAATGAGCTCGCAGAGAAAGCGGAAAACGCTGCAAAGACAGGCAACAGTAAGGTGCTGTACCAAATTACTGGGGCATCCAAAAATTACGTGAGGTGATTTTGGCGATTTTTCGACCCCCCTCCCGCCTTGGTGAGATGTCGTGAGATTTGGCTCGACCCCCTCCCCCCTCAATCTCACGTGAGATTTTTAAAATTTTAAAAAATTTGTAGGATTTACATTATTATGCGTATTTTTAGTGTAAATACCTTAATCTGTGCTTGATTGCGTTGGATTTATTTAGAAAAACTTAATTTGTGTTGAAGAAGATTACCACAAAATCATAACAGCACCAACTCGGCATGCACCCAATATAAACTACAATATCTGTTGATTGCCATTTAGCAGGATTCTGCCTATCCTTTGGAAACCAACCTCATGGTGCCTTGCAGGGATAATGATTTCTTAACAAGAGAACAGAAAAATTTCAATTCTAGTTTGAGCTCAGCTCGTGTATTTGTAGAGCAAGCATATGGAATATAAAAAAAATTTAGAATTTTACAATATATTGACATACGAAGGTTGACTTTGGCATCCACTGATTCGTTTTTAGAGAGTAACGACTTGACTGTTTGAATAGTAATGGTAGAGCCATTTATGACTCTGGAGATATACAAACTTCGGAGCATTCTTCTATAGATGTCATCGTTGGGTAAAAAACCTGTGACTGAATGACCTGTGACGCGAATTCGAATTAAATTTGTCCGCCTGTTATCGGATTTCAGTCCGCGAGTAAAGCCATTCGGCATGCGCTGCATTTATTTCTTTGTTTTAAAATATTCTAAAAACTCTGTAAATATTCTTGAAACAATTTATTGTTCGCATCAAAATGTCAAATTAAGTTAATAAATGAAGTTGGTTGGCTGAAAATAATTTCTTTTCGAAGGTTTATCAGGCATCGCTACTAGCTTCCGTTTGCTTCCTACTTTCGTATCGCCTTACTGCCGGGGCCCAATGATTCCGTCAACGTGATTTTCCCCTACCACTATCGGTGAGAGCTCGCCCAATGAAACCGGCACCGTCCGCGTAGCTTTTCGTTGACAAATGTCATTTTCTGTAGTGATTGCATTGGCTGTTTGCTTATTTTGTGTTTGTTTTGATTTTAATGAAATAAAAGTACTTGTTTAAAATTTTCTGCTTAATTAAATACATTTTCCCGCACTTTCTGTTCAAGGAAATTGTGGACGGGTTGCTAGTAGCAACATAAATGTAAAAGCATCATCAAAAAATGAGCGAAAAAATGAGAGAGCTTTTGTTCGTGGAGGGGTAGACCGGCAAAATTAAAATTAAATCCAAGTCTCCGGCACCAGCAAAAGCAACAACAATTTATATGGAAAATCACGTTGCTGGATTCATTGGGCCCCGGCAGTTAGGCGGCCATTACACGTTCATGAAAGCGGCAATCAATTCCACCAGTCATGATTAATGGAAATCAAAATATACGGAGGATTACGTCAGTCAACACCTTAGACGTTAGGTTTTCCGTCAGTCGTAGGCAAAACTGTGGAAAAACTGACAGCAAAACCTATCATGTAATGGGCGCCTTAGAAAAGCGGAGTCTGAAGTCACAGCCAGCTCTCAAATTGACGTTTGAGCCGCCTGTACATCAGGATACAGATTCAAGAAGTGCAGATCTGTTAGACTTCCATTCTTCACAACTCTCGATAATGATAACAAAAGGTTTTCAAAATCTATCTTGGCCTCTCGTAGGTATGTCAGAGCACATGGTCGTCGATTCAAAATTCGAGTCCTGTAAGATGCTTAGATAACTAATTATGTCGCCTGGTGCAAATGTCTGCTTTTTGTAGTGACAATGCATCGCAGATAGCATGTATTCTGACTGATGTGAAAAGAGCCGATTCTTAATATAATCTCTACGATTGCAGTAGGATTGGGTACATTATGCACTTGAGACACTTAGGCCATTCATACATGAGGGAGCATGGTTCCGGAGCAAAAGCTTTTCTCGGGCAAGGGAGGCGTGGGGAGATGCAATAAGTGGAGAGTTTCGTGCTCCGGTGGAGACTTTTGTGCTCCTGCCTTTGGCCTGCGAACACGGAAAGCATGCACTCACACCAATAAGAAATCAATGCTTTGGCGATGAAAAAAAACTTTCAAACAGTAAAATTTGGTCAAAATTTGTATATAATAAGAAAAAACTTTTAATTATTGAGAATTCAAAGGGAGTGAGTGAATTTTTTCAAATAAATTATTTCATAATAGCGAAAAAACCTCCATTTTGTTTTTAATAAAAAAATTTGACATCTCACTAATACGAACAAATATCACGTAGCAACACAAAAGCTGCTTCCATCGCTGTTGCTCCGTGTATTTTCAGAAAACTTGCAGCAAAGCTTTTGGTTGCAGAACCATGCTCCCTCGTGTATGGATGGCCTTAGGAGGGCATTAGGTTCCAGGTTTTTCAATTGGGCTTCTAGGCCTTTTAGTTTTGTTTAAGCTTAGACCTCCACTCTAGTTCATCGTAGGGTCGCAATCTGTCCAAAAATGGTCGTATAAGTCAATGCATACATTACTTTCGCAGTTTTCCCAGACCATTGTATAAAATGATAAGAATTTTTCATCACGTCATTCACTCTTCATTCCAAGGGCGGATCGAGAAAAGTTTTTTAAGGGGGGGGGGCGATCTGAGAAATAAAAAATTTTAAGGGTATTTATTATTTGTAATTTTTATATGTCCATGAACTTGTGAATATTTATTTAAAAGAACACTGTTTGAATGTTTCTACTTCGGGATATGTCTAAGAAATAAAATGAAATCTGAGTGAAATGAAAAAGAGGCTGAGGCTGTAAATGCACACTTATTTATAATGTTTTGAAAAACCATTTTTATACATGTTCGTGAATTACAAAATTTTACTACTAGGTAGGTAAACCTACGGACTCCTGTTGAAACTTCGTTACCATTGTGGCTTGCTGAAAAAGGCTGTGCGTATGAATTTGCTAAAAGCTTTACTACTACCTCTTCTAATGCATGGCCTTTCCGTCTTTCCATCTCTCGATTCTTCTTGCGCCCATAAATTTGAAGTAGCGTTTAACGATTGCGTACGTTTTGTTTTTAATTTACGCCGCTTTGACCACATTTCACCCTACTCGAACTCCGTTTTGGGCTGCTCTCTAAGTGACTATCGTGAGTATAGGCTTCTACGACTGCTTCACGATATCCTACACAAGCGCAAACCTCCATACCTCAACCAGTTTGTGCAGCATTCGCAATCCCTCAGAAATAATAATTTAATAATTCCGCGTTTTCGCAAGTTAATTGGTCAGCGTTCTTTCTTTGTCTTCGTAGCTCAGCTTTGGAACTCTCTTCCTGCCGATTTACAGTGTATCGATTCAATGGGCATTTTCAAGAAGCGTCTTTTCGAATTTATTTCTACCAGGGCTAATTAGAGCATGAATATACAACTATTTATTAATATACAATTTTTTTTTTACTTTTTCTATTTCTATTTATTGTATTATATTTCTATTTTATTTTTATTTTTCTTCTCTTTTTGCTTTTTGTTTTCTGTTCATACTTAGTTAGTTATTTTTAAGTTTTTTTTTATTTTTCCGTATTAAGTTTAACTTAAGTTTGTCCAATGTTGTTAATTAATGTACTATTTTTTAAGATTAATATCAATGTACATGTATTCGTAAATAAATAAATAAATAAAAAAATAGGTATATTTCTCATAAAATTTTTTTTTTAATTTAGTGGGGGCGATCGCCCCAATCGCCCCCCCCCCTGTAGATCCGCCCCTGCTTCATTCCCAGATATTTAAATTATTTTCTTTGGTTTTTTTTGGATGTTCCAGTTGGATGGTATTTAAAACAGTGAACAAATACAGTGTAAACGGCAGTGCAAAATGTTTATACCCAATTGCTATTGAGTCGAAATATAGGGTGGAGTGAATAAAAACTAAGTGTACACTTAAAGGGAACACTCCTGAGTGGAGTGGTTCGTTAAAAGTGAACACTCGATTTAGTGTGAATAAAAATTCTCTCATTCAAATAGTATTCACTCATGGGAAATTTTAGTTCACTCATGGGAAATTTTGGGACTAAAGGGAAACGTCATTTTTGTGAAATTAGTAGGCTGGTAAACGTGGATGTATTTATATGGAGTTTTACTTTGGGAAAATTTATTTAGGGCTAAATGAGGTTCTGTGGGGAAAATTTACGTTTGCGGGATTTAGTTTGGGCAAAAGGTGGTTTTGTTGCGAGGTCAAGCATTTATCTAATGCTGAGTAGATTAAGATTTTTAAACGGATTGAAAATTGAAAATATCAAACCAGTACAATTAACAGGCTAAAAACCATGCAATACTGATGCTCTTAAGGAAATGGAGCGCATGAGAAACTTACCTGCTGCTTTTTAAAACGGATTAATTTAAAAATTTCTTAGTTATTTATAGTTGTAACTAAAAAGTAAAAAATAATTTTTTCTCTGGTAGTGATAGGTATACACAAGAAAAGTTTCATTGCAAAATAAGAAATTCTAGAACTCAGGCTAATCTTAAAGTATTAATAAATGTTTGGACATAAATAAATGTTTGGACATCCATAACTATAATCACAATTGCCCAAACTTTTAATAATGCACTTCATTCATATATAAGAGTTCAAACATTTAAAGTAAAACGAGAATATAATTTTCAAATTGTTAATACACATTAAACTTCCTATTTTGCAATGAAACTTTTCGTATGTATACCTATCACTGTCAGAGAAAAAATAATTTTTTACTTTTCAGTGCATTTCATCTATAAAAAATATTTATTTTAAAAGTTTTTTTAATTTATTTTATTAAAATGAATAAAAAAAGGTCCTCGCAACCAGCCTCAAATTTTACAAGTGTTCACTCACAGGCAACCGTTAAAACTTTGTTTTATTCACATCAAAATGAAGTGTTCACTCTAGATGGAGAAATGACAGAGTGAAGTACTTAACGAAACCTAACGAAGGTTATTTTTATTCACGCCAAAATAAGTGCTCACTCCAAAAAATGGAGTGAACACTTGCACTCAGTTTTTATTCACACCACCCATAGTAATAGTATCACGTATACTTTTTATGTAATGGATTCATTATTCCTTCTCTATTTGCAAACCTTTCACCATGTTCATCTGATACTGCACCAAGATTTTCGTGAATAAAATCTAAGTGCGGTTCAAAAAGACGATTTTAAAAATTTTCTCATTTACAGATATTGTACTTAAAATTGAAAAAAACAAAAAGATATTAAGAAATATTGCAAAACAATTACAGAAAAATCGAAAAGTACCCATTTTGAGGGCTAAAACCCCCTAAAAAGTGGGCTTCCCGGGGTAGAAAATCGGTAGACTTTAACCCCTTATTAAGAAGCCTAAAAAGAAGCTCTCTGCCAATTTTCAGCCTGTACCTAATTGTTTCCGCTATATCGCTTTTTTCGGCTTAATTTACCTGTACTATTAATTTAACCCAGTTTTCTCGAGATTTTACACTGTTTCTTGCGGAAACAAAATTACGTGATATTTGCGAAGACCCTCCCCCTCCCCCACGTGAGATTTGGTGAGATTCGGCTCGACCCCCTCCCCCACTAAACACCTCACGTAATTTATGGACGCCCCCTAAGCAGCTCTCGGGAAAGCACTCTACTAAAAAACATGCCGTAAAGGGTGCGGATGGAAGGCCGCTCTGCAGCGACGAGGAGCAACTCCAAAGATGTAGAGACTACTTCTTCGCCGCCCTGAATGGTTCCTTTTCGCAGGAACCTGAAGAAAATAACAACAATGCACAGCCAATAAGAATCGCCACTCGTGCACCATCCAAGACAGAAATAGTAACCGCAATTCATGCAATGGCCAATGGTAAAGCAGCTGGAAAAGATGGCATCCCGCCAGAATGTTGAAAGCCGACTCAAGCCTCATAGCAGATGCGCTACAGCCAATCCTGGAAATAGCATGGAACACCTGTACCTTCCCGGAGAATTGGACGGAAGGTATCATACTCAAAATACCCAAAAAGGGGGACCTAACAATATGTGACAACTGGAGAGGCATCTGTCTATTCTCTACGGTGGGAAAAATCTTGTCCCACATATTACTATCAAGGATAAGAGAGGCAGTAGATCGAACGCTTAGAAGACAGCAGGCTGGATTCAGAAACGGCCGCTCCTGTATAGACCATATTAACACCTTTAGAATCATAGTGGAGCAGTCGACTGAATTCCGATCCCCCCTTTACCTTGCTTCCGTAAACTATGAGAAAGCGTTCGACTCGGTCAATAGGAGCTTTATATGGCGAGCTCTACGGAAACGTGGACTGCCGAACAAAATAATAGAATTGATAAAAGCTCTATACAACAATTCCAAATGCAGAGTTCTCCATAATGGAAAATTATCCGACAGCTTTGAGGTGAGCTCAGGAGTACGACAAGGATGCCTACTTTCACCATTACTATTTCTTATAGTAATAAACGACATTCTTGTCAGCGCTCTAGATAGAAGAACAGGTGGCATACAATGGGAATTGCTAGACCGCCTTAAGGATCTCGACTACGCGGATGATATCTGTTTGCTGGCCCACAGACACCAGGACCTCAAAAACATGTTAAACAAATTGGTAACAGAAAGTAGCTCGGCGGGCTTAAGGTTAAATCCGACTAAAACAAAAGAAATGCGGATAAATGCAAACACCCTTGAACGGACAGCGCTACATAACCGTGACGTGGAACTGGTAGACAAATTCTGTTACCTCGGTAGAATTATTACCGAAAACGACGGTACAGAAGAAGACGTCAGTTCCAGAATAAATAAAGCAAGAAGCGCATATGCATGCCTGTTTCACATATGGAGATCGACGGAGATCTCAATTAACACCAAATTGCGGGTGTTCAACTCCAACGTTAAGGCAGTTCTTTTGTACGGTTGCGAAACATGGAAAGTCACCCAATTCATCACAGGGCGCCTACAAGTTTTCATCAACAGATGCCTACGTCGTATCCTAAAAATCCGCTGGCAAGATAGAATTTCAAATGAAGAACTATGGCGCCGTGCCGGCCAAGAAAGGATAGACGACCAAATCAGGCGAAGGAAATGGAATTGGATTGGCCACACCTTGCGACGCGAAGACGAGAATCTAGCCAAACAGGCCCTCGACTGGAATCCGCAAGGATCCCGTCGAGTCGGAAGACTTAGAACAACGTGGAGGAGAACCCTATTAGCAGGCGCCGCAACAACCGGGAGATCCTGGTCAGAGCTGAGAGCTGTCGCGCAAAACAGAGTCCGCTGGAGGGCAACTGTTTCCGCCCTATGTCCCATGAGGGATTAAAGGAGCAATTAGTTAGTGGAATAGAACCTGTAATGTTTGTGGTCTTTTTTTGGGGTAGTGTAAGCCTTCCATATTTAACAAGTTTCGTGCGAATGCCGTGTAAGTTTTTGAATGGATCAAGTGGTTGAATGGAGGCAGGAAAGAGCTAAAAAAGCGCTCAGAAGGACTGCCAACCTCAGGAACTCACACGCTACACAATCTGGAGATCTTTTAAGGGAATTTCGCAGGGAAATTCCATTCATCTATCTTTAACCTCTTTAAATACAGATTTGGCCCTATTTGAATACATACTTTTTATTCTCAAAATAAAAAGGAGGGATTAAAGGGGTAAGATGGGACTCATTAAATGACAGTGTGACTGTTGTTGTCAGTGCGTTCTAAGGTGGTTCAGTTCAACTGGTTTCTTATAGTGTGAAAATGAATTCATTTAAACCAAATATGCTCCGTTATTATCGACAATGTTTCGAAATCTTTTGGGTAGAATCTTGATACCATCGGTGAAGAACTTCTACGGTTTCTGCTGGAAAACAGAATCAATCAGTTTTCACAGGCTTGTTTTGAATCCAGCTTAATTCCATTTAGATAGTTCTGCAGAGATAGTAACAAGTGATAGTCATGGTGTGCTATGTCTGGACTATAAGGTAAAAACTTCAAAACTTTCCAACCAAATTTTCCCAATTTCTGACGGGTCATCAAGGAAATATTTAGTCGGGCGTTGTCGTGAAGGAATACAACATCTTTTCTACTATTCCATTCGGGCAGTTTTAGTTCAATTGCCTGGCGTAATCTAGTTGTCAACAGTCAAGCGATTCATAGTGGACGATCCCCTTCGCGATTCTTGTCCCACCACATATACATAGCATCATTTTTTTTATGGCAATTCTGGGGCTTATCGTGGTAAACGTGCGTTTAAAGTAAGGCTGCCAACTTTCCTAAATCGAAATGGGGGACGGAACTAGGCTTTTCTATGCGATCATGAAAAATTTAATAACCCTATATAGTCCGGGGATATTAGCAAAAAACGGACGAAAGGAGACAAAATTACAAAATGGCTGAAAATTGGTCCACAGCTTCCTTCAGACTTTTTAAGAAAACAATTTCGGAATCACAAAAAAAACATGGCCGCCGGAGATATCATTTTTTGGCCAAAAATCACTCAAAAATTGGTTTTTTCGAAATTTTTTTTTTAACTGACAATACAAAACATTACTGCCTACAAAATAGCCCTCTTGTAATTTTTTCGAAAACCTTGGCCTTTCCGAATTATTCAAGATATTTTTTGATCGGAAACCTTGACCTTGAATAACTTCAAAACGGTTAGGTTTCGTATTGATCGTATTGATCAAAATTTTTTTTTCGAAAAAACAAGTTTTTGTGTGCTTTTTTGGACAAAAAGTGATATCTCCGGCGGCCATGTTTTTTTTTGTGATTCCGAAATTGTTGTCTTAAAATGTCCCAAGGAAGCTGTGGACCAATTCTCAACCATTTTGAAATTTTGTCTCCTTAAAATGCTAATTTCCCCGGACTAATAGTCCAGTCAAATTCGGGTTCCACCTCGAAATGAGGGGTAATAAGCTGAATATTTGTATGAACCTTTGTTTTGGCATTCTAAATGATGTGTCAAAAGTCTCATATAATCTCGTGTCCGCGTCTTGAGATATTAAAGGTAAAATGTCACAAGTATCAGTTTTTCGCCAATATCTCGTAAATTATCGGCTTTACGTAAATTTTGGTTACGCAAAGTTTGTTCATTAGATAAATCTGCATAAAAATGTCCTATGCAGAATTTACGTGGAACCAAAAGTTTTCGAGATATGGGGCTGAAAATTCTTGGCATCGTGCTACTTTCATTTCCGCACCACCTCTGAAGGAGAATGGAAAGGGCGCTTTTTACATGGTGTCCCCTGTAGGCCTAATCGATGGGTTACAATTATAATAAAATTCTGTTGATTTTCTCTCTATCTCTTCTATTTCCGCTTCTTCCATATTGTCATCTTCATCTACAATCATCTCAGAAGAAAATAATGGAATGTGGTCGGCGTCATTATCGTTGAACTTATATTCAACGGTTGTATCCTCGAACATACTATTGAAACACGACTGGCTCTCTGATACGCTACGGAACATGGCAATCTTACTTTTCTACATCACTCATGGAGCTTTAGTTGCGCACCCCTGAATTACAGTCTAATTTCTCTCTTTAAGGCCCTTTAGGCTTAATACGCAAAGTGAATACAAAGAGAAGGTACTACCTAGACGGAAAAACATTGCTCTTGTACATATGCAATCATGTATATAAACACAACGTTTGTTCATATGTATTAATATTTTTCCGGCTCCTTAGTCCTTTCCACCTGATGCACAATATACTATTTGCACAAAAACAAAATACGGGACTTGAGGGACGAATTTGACGATTGGGGGACAATGTGGGACGCTTTTAATAACGCGGAACAATACAAGCAAATGCGGGACTGTCCCCCCTAATGCGGGACGGTTGGCAGCCTTAGTTTAAAGAAACGTACCGTCTCACAGTGGTCAAAAATCCCAAAAAGCTGGCCAAAAGTCAAAAAATGATTTAATTAATACAAAACTTGGTACGCGGGGGTTTTTGGGGTCGCTGATTACGAATCTGATGTTTAAATTTCAAAAAACAAAATGGCGGATCCAGTATGAAGTATGTATGTAGAAAAAAAATGTAACTCAAGCTAAAACTTTTTATCGTTGTTTCATAAACGTTAACTAAAAATTCCAAATAGAACTGAAGAAAATTAATATTCTCTAATAATGAGACGTTAGTCTTATATTTTAACAAATTTGTTAATAAAATTTTTTATTTACACATTCAAAATAAAACATTTTCAAATCTATTCGAAAAATTTAATTTTTTGCAAAAATACAAAGTAAAAAATAAAAAATAATAAGTATATATTAAACTAATCAGATGAATCTTCCGTATCATAATCAGTTGATTCTGCTGCAGAAGTGTCAGAGTCATCAGTTTTTATCTCAATAGGTGGCGGAATCAATAACTGCACTGCACGAGACAATGATTTTAATTTCTTTTGGGGCAATTTTCTTAAGCTTGAAACAAATGGATCTGATGCTAACAACAGACGTAAAACACATCTTCCATGGCATTTGCACGAGAACATTTTCGCGCGAAATCTTCTCGGAATTGTTTAATGTATTTGTAGCAAGAGGTGCCTCTTCAGACGTTTGTCCTACGGATAATAGTGAGGAAGATATTATTTGTGTGCTGTGAATTAAGATTTTGTGCAATGTAGTTGGCATATAATACCAGGGATATAACTCTACGAATTTACTAGCTTTTTGTAAGGTATATTGTTGAAAGTTACTGAAACTAATTTCATTGCCACTCGAAATTGCTTGCAATTTAACATGAAATCGTTTGATTAAATTTTCGTCTACTCCTGTAATAGAGGCAGAAACAAAATCACAAAATCATGCAAAAAAATTGTAGGCGCAGCTACGCGCAGCTGATTTTTGTTTATTTCAATGAACAATAGTATAAGCTACAATATGAAAAAGGATTCGTAGCAGAATACGGGGGAATAAGTAACTTTTTCTCTAAATGTTTGAAATTTTAATTTGTAATTTTACGTTTAGTTTCATCAAAGTCACTTATATATTACCTTTGACTTTATTGATGATATAGCTTATGTAAAAATGTTAAATATTCTACTTACTTATTTTACAGAATAAAAATTGCTTCACTGTAGAACTTTTGGCGTGCTTCTGAAGTGACCACTACTTTTCTTCTCTTGGGCGCGGCAGATAATACTTGAGGCAAGGTCGACATTAGCACTGAATTGTCGACTCACGGTGAACGATCGACCTTTTTGGACTACCGTTTGGCAAACTTGAAATACCACCCTCAAATAGAAACTTTTCAAAAAAATAAACTTTGGCCTTTTAATAACAAAATACATGCCTTTATGGCGAAATTAAAATAAATAGATTAAAAATGAAACTATTTAAAACATATTTCCAAATTTAAGTCAAAAGATGCTAAGAAACGTACAACTGCCGCCAACAAAACTTCACCTTTCACAAACACACGGGGAACTGTCACCGCACGTTTTGCACGATACCGAAAAAACAATTTCGAAATTAACGTTTTAACGTTTTCATCTGCTGCGTTTACTACGATACCAAAATTGAACGTCTGACAATTCGTTCGCATTTACGTTTTGGGCGATAAGCCCCTCTGGCTTCGCGAAAGCTTGTGATGGCTCATCATCCCTTATCCACGATCATTGACACATTGTAGTACGTGGCCAATTTTTCATCACTGGTCTTACAGAAATGACTCGTTTTCATTACATTTCAGCAGCTCATCGCAGATGCTAATTCGATTTATCATGTTTTCCGCGTTCAACTCATGAGGAATCCAACCATCCAACTTCTTTCTGTATCCAGATTTGGGTAAATGATTCAAAACTAATAGCAATACCAAAATCGACATTGCTAACATGCTGGAATTTTCTAAGAATTTCATCAACTCTTTCAGTGATAGGATTACCAGAGCGTGACTCAACTTTCACCGTACACAACAAAACAATTTTCACAAGCCTGCGCAGCATCCTTACCTCTGTTGCAAGATATACCGCAAATTTAAATTATTTTTCTCTATTTTTAAAAACAAAAAGCTCTCCAACCACTGCACCAGTTTATATACACTCAAAGTAATACTTGAACTGTCACCTTTCAAATGAGCGTTTAGTGGTATTGCTGCGATCAGTGGCTCGTGGCTTAATTGCAATTGATGCCATCTATCGGGAAAACACCACTTTTTTCCAGACCTTACTTGTTTTATAAAAGGTTGAATTGCTAATATCCAAGAAGATGAGTTTCATTTGCAAAATTTTCAATTTGACTTACAAACGAATGAATTTGAATGAATTTAAAAATTTGAATTTGGATTGCAAATTTATACTCCTGGGTTTCCAAACATATGTATATCGGGCTGATACAGTGCATTCATTTTTAACCTCAGCTCAGCGCTTGTAGTAGATTTCTCTGCTATAAAATGGAGCGAAAGCAAGTTAGGCAGAACCTTCAGTATTGCTAACGGGTGCGAATAGCCTCGGTGATGGAAAGCCAGACCATTCTTTGCGTTTTGCTTGATTTGGTAGCAAAGCTTTTAAACCTGGTTCTATGCCACCTCACTACGATTTCGTATGTTATGCCATGAGCCTTATGATACACGATTTTTGAACGAGAGTGGCTCTCAAAATTTTTGGCACACTCAAGAAATTTTACAACGAAGGAACATATTAAAAAATTAAACTATGTTACCAAATTTTATTTATTAAAATTTCACTGTTTAACTTATAAATAATAAATTTACAAAAAAAAATAATTAAAATTAATTGAATAATATTGATTCAACAGGAAAAAGAAATTCATTGCAAAATTTAGCATTCCAAAATTATTGGCACACTCTATACTTTGTAATAGTTTTTCTTTTAAATTAGAATAAAACTTTATAAGTAATATTTTGTAGGAGGACCCTTTTGCTTTATAACATCCGACATCCTCTTTGGCATGGATTCAACCAGTTTCTGTAAATGTGCAGGCTCTAGTCTACTCCACTCTTGTTCTAGGCTTATTTTCAACGTTTCCCTGCATAATACGGAATTTTTGCCGATCTCGCGGTCTAATTTATTCCATAAATTCTCAATCGGGTATAAATCGGGAGATTGAGGGGCAGTGTCCATTCGTCAAAATCGGAGCACTTTGACAAAAACGAGGGGAAGAAGTGCAAAGGGATCCCACTTTTATTTTTAGCGATTTTCCAAAAGTTTTGAACTAGCCCTTTTTTGGATGGGAAATTGAAAGGCACCTTCCAGGGAGTCCGTAAATTAATAATTTAAAAAAAGAAATTTTAATCAATACAATTTGCTAGCATAGTCTAGTTTTGAAATATCTTTCTCCCTTGTAAAATTTCTTGGGTGTGCCAATAATTTTGAGAGCCACTGTAGATCCCATGTAGATCGACGGTCACTACGAAGGTAAACTGCGACCAGCGCATTCTGCTCTTCAGAGTGTTTTTGGACGCTGTTTGCAATGGGCTTTGGCATCTAACGTCAAAGGTACCAGTATTGTTCTGTCGGGATTGTCATGGAGTCCTTAAATAAAAAGTAACCATTAATTTGCGAGTTATAAAAATAAGGTTGATCCAGACACACCAAGTGTTACCTAGACCTCATATTCTTGCAGCCATTACTATAATTGAAAAGGGTGTATTGTCGAAGCCTCCTTAAATATCCAGCTTTAGTACCAGACTGTGAAGAACCGTCACAGTGAATTTCAATGATGGTTAGTGTGCTGCAAAGAGCAGAAAAGCTGGCGCGAAAAATAAGGGGGTCTTCTTTTAAAAAAGTTGCCTTTCCAGTAGTGTTGAGCCGGACTTACAGGAGCCAGTACATTTGTCCCTTACATAATGTAAATTGTACTGAGGCCTCAGTTTTTTAAATGTCCTGGTTCAAAAATAATGTCCTACTGGTATATGAGCGTGTATCAAGATAAATGAAGCGAGGTGTGATTGTAAATTACTTAGTGGAAAGACATTCCTTACTTCTTTTGCTGCAGTAAAATATCCAATTTAAACTGCAGCGAGGTGAGATTGTAAACACGAGCTGGGGAGACATTTCTCACTTCTTTTGCGGCAGTAAAATATCCACTTTAAACTGAGATGTGGTGAGATTGTAAATACGAATTGAATGGAGAGACATTTCTTACATTTTTAGAGGTAGTGAGGTTTTGTCATGAAGAGACATTTCTTACATTTTTCGAGGGAGTGAGGTTTTGTCATGAAGAGACATTTCTTACATTTTTCGAGGGCGTGACGTTTTGTCCTGAAGAGACAATTCTTACATTTTTTGATGGAGTGAAATTTTGTGCTGGAGAGGCATTTCTTACTCTTTTTGCGGTAGTAGAATTTCCAACTTGAAATTAGGCGAGGTGGGATTGCAAAATATAAATATATGGCCACGAACAACTAATTACAAACAGTTTCATGAAAATTGCATTTATACAGTTTTTATGTAGGAATCAAATTAAAGAATTCCCACCACCTCCTCTTAATTTTTTTTAAATATATAATGATTGAAGGAAATCAATTACCATATCATAATGAATTCCTAACAGGATTGCTACATAAAAAATAAAAAAATGTATAAATACAATTTTTATGAGACTGTTTCTAATTAGTTGTCCGTGGCTGTACATTGTGGAGGTATAGATTTCTTACTTACTTAAGGCAGTTTAATGAATATTAGAATTAAACTTGTAAAAATGCACCTCATTGGTATTTATTTTCTTTCTTTTTTTTAATCTGCTTGTTTTTGTCATTTTGGCATTGCAATAGCACCTCGCCTCATTTGAAGTATGACATTGTACTGGCTCAAAAGAAAAAAGAGGCACCTCTTACAAACTCATTTTATAATCGTGTCCTACCCAACACTATTTTCCAGTGGTTATGTGTGGTTGCTTCCTTTCTGAAACATATTTTCTAAACTCTGAACTGAGGAACACAATTCCATCATTATTTTCGGGATTATATGCTGTTACGATCCATTATTTTCGTAATTTATATTATATTTGGTGAAATCCTAATAAAATTATCTTCATACATATTTACAAATTGAATGCTTATTACCATAATTATTACACCAGCACAAAGAGATCAATCATAAAATATACGTCGAACCCAAAATAAAGTGATTACAATGTTTCTCTTTAACATAAAACACGTTCAACAATTTTTCGAGTTTCTGAATAAGCAAAAAGGATATTTACTTCTTTTGAATTCCTTTTATCTGGCATTAATAGAATTTGAATAAGCGTCAATCAGCTGAAAGCAAACAAATTGCTGAATCCAACATAATGGACAGCATACAATGGTCAACGTTAACAATATGCACGCTTTTCTACCACAAATAATGAGGCAAGTATATTCCGATATCGACGAGAAAATAATCACATGCCGCAGAATGTGGTCAAAGTGTAGTGAGTCTTCCACGCTACTTGACAAGGATAAAAATAAAGGTTTCTATATTATTATTTCGCTAGTGACAATGATGGAGGAATACTTTGAAATTATTTGCGGACTTGTCAGGGACATGGATTTCTTCTATTGATTTATTATATTTCTAGGTATATTACTTGCGCTCAAGTAATAATTTTCGTACTCTATTTATATTATCATAAACTGAACCCGAATGGACAGGATTCCAAAGAAATTTGTTATTTCGATTCATTATTTCACAGATAGGCGTGAGCATTGAAATTCATCAACGATTCATCTAATTTACATTGTAACGTGATTTCCTCTAATAAATGTTACAAAGGTTTCTATGGAAATTTACACATCAGTTTCAATTGAACAAATTAGCCAAATTTGCGAGTACAATTGAGAAGAATTGTTTTCTCAAAGCAGCCTCCTTTTGTTTTGATATAAATGCCATACATAAACACACTTTGCATAAACCAAAGCTTTCATAAGGTATCAATTACATACGGTTCGGTCGTCTTGCGGCAACGGTGTTGGGGGCCCGGGGCCTACCTAAGATAAATTGCCGAATCAAAATATAAATCAATGTAGAAACGAACAACGAGAATTTTTATATGCGAGGTATGGAAACAATAATTATCCAATATGATGAACAATTGTCTCAAAGAAACCAAACAGAGCAGGAAACGACTAACCAAAAAGAAGCGAGGTGCTCCTTTGCAGGGGATTCCCCGAATACAAAAATAAGCATACAAAAGAAAGTTTATGTGTTTGCTTAGATGTTAGTTAAAAATTGAGTAAAAGTGATTGATAATTATAATTACAATTATTTCTTCAATGGTATTACGAACTAAAAAATTATTTACAATCATATTTGAATCTGATCTGGTTCTCTTTCGATTTCATTTGTAAATGTAACATAATAATCATGAAAGGCTCGTCCAGCTATCTATGACACTAATCAGACCTTTAGGAAGAGTTGGGGCTTGAACCCACACGCCATGCGGTGGGTCTACACTACATAGCAATTGTTATACCAGTGCTGGAATACAGCAGTCTGGTGACCCGATCTTGCAAAATAATATAACAAATGCAGGCTAGAACAAGCCCAAAAAATGGTGAGTATTGGTGTAACGAAGGATCTGTGTGCAACACCCACGGAAGCAATGGACGTAGTTCCCGATCTACTGCCACCTGATCTATATATCAGACAAAAGCCAGTATGCAGTATCTGGTGTTTCCGCCCCATCGGTTAACCTGCAAAAATACTACCGCCTCACAGTGGTCTGAGAATGATATTTACGTGGAAAAAACATCAAACTTTGTTGGATTTGCACAGAAATTGAAAATCATGGGTATTTGGGGTTGCTGATTACAAATTTGAAGTCAAATATTTAAAAAAAAACAAAATGGCGGATCCAATATGGCGGCTAAAAGGCTAAATTGAATTGAATTCACATAAAATTGAATATTTCTAAGTTTTTGGAGTCGCTGTTTACAATTTTCATGTCAAACATTTGGAAAAACAGAATGGCCGATCTAATATGCTTAGGCTAAAGAATTTTATTCTGAATCAATTTCCATTTCGTCACTTTCATCTATAACAGCACAACAAAATCAAACTTTTTTTTTGTTGCATAAAATATTATTAATGGTTTTTTACTAATTTGATGTCACTGATTTCGAATCTACCCTCATTTATATTGTATCAGTTCGAGTTTTATTGTATTTACATTATTTATAGTCCATGCTTTCCAATTTTGGAAAAAAAATATATTGACTAACTACGTATTTTTGGGCAAAAAGGTAGTTGAAGCTGATAATACTCCATGCAACAGTCATGCTGTTGGGCAGTGAATCAGTAGCCGTTTCACACGCTATTTTCAGTTTTGTTTGTGCTGTGCATATAGTATCTATGTATATATTTATATCTGTGTTCTCAGAAGTTATTGTTTACACTGATTTCTAAACCTTTAAAATGTGATACACTAGTTTTTACAACGTTGACTGCATGGCTATTTTCTTTTCACTGTGACTCACATAGCTGCGCACAACTGCACATGAAATTTTTAGACATAACGGTAAATTATATGTTCTTTCAGGAGCCGTAATTAAATTTTTGTCTCTTTGTGACTTTTCAAAATAATATTTTAGTTTTCATATAAATATGCATATTTTCAATTTTGTATGTGTATATATGTATGTATATGCATATATTTATGATCGCACGAAATACTGATCTGTGTTCGCAGAAGTTATTGTTTACACTGATTTATTTTTCTTAAAGAAATAAGCCAAATAAAAAAAACGGCCTTCACTAAAATATGAAAATAACGCCCATTCTTGACGTAAGTTGAAGATAACTGTCGCACTCGCACTAAAATCTCACTTTTGGAGTCGCTTTGACAAATTACTAACATAAACGAATCAATTTAATGCGTAAATTTCTTTCTCAGACCACTACGCCTGCTTGACTCGGTCAATGCCTTTCAAGCTGGCCATCTTCAAAGCTTGCCTAACTATATAGACGAACCGAAGGTCATGACCCAGGGTAATACAGATATCGGAAAGCCAAGATGCTGTTAATCCGTCAAAAGGAGCTCTATTTTTTGGCTAGTAGATACAGGATCACTCCTCAGTTAGTCCCAGGCACAGGAACACCCAGAATAACAATAAGGCAGGTGAATTAGGAAACTAGGAGACACACCAGTAAAGAATTTACAGAAGCCACTGCGCGTGGCAAAGAGAGATATCACCATGCACTTTCTTTCAAAAGAAAGCTCCAGATGGAGCTGTTTTACATGGTTGGCTTGACTACAACACTTTTTGATGAAGCCGAGGAAGGACACCGCCAGAATCGTAGCGATCATAACACGACACTAGCCGATTGTGAACATGCTGCAAGCTTAAAAATCCCATACAAAACCCACTGTCGGAACAACTGTGAGGAGAAACAATCCAGAAAGACAACCGAACATTTTCTTTGCAGTTGTCCGACGCGGACTAAGATAAGACATCGTTCGTTTAAAAACCTTTTCATTAAAAAACCTTTAAATGAAAGATATTATTAGTTACATGAATATGACAAGCTAAATCTAAAGTCACTCGAAATACACTACCATGTACTAATGTAAAGGTTTGTTCACTAGTTCGGGCATAAAACGGAGCCCTTTCAGCGACAAAATATGTTACCGTCTTCAGACTTTGGACCTATCATAAAATGAGCTCGCGTGATCGTGATCGGAGCTAGAAGAACATCTTCGGGTATTTTTATATAAACGTATTAAAAGTAATATTCAAAAAATATCTAAAAACTTTGCCTTGACTTAAAATGATGCATTACTATACTATTACCCTACAACAGCTGAAGTCAACATCGTCATGGGTGCTACCACCATCAAGTAGCGGGGATCATCAATCAAAAACTGAGATTGTAGTAAAAAGTCCAATCCAAATAAAAGCTGATTTTCCCTCGTAAATAATAATGGACGCTAATTGATCGATTCATTCTGCTTCTTTTTTCCAGCGAGGTATCGCTTCAAAGGAGCTCTGCTGGCGTAAAGTGGACCTATTGTACTCTTAGCAGCCCTTCTACCTCAGATATGTAGGCCAATACGCTTGATCAGACTCAGCAGTTTACCTAAAAATTTTCCAAGCAACCAAACCTTGGTCCTTGGTAAAACCACACAGTTACAGAGAACATAAAGGAAGACTCGTTCCGGGGAATCCGTCTTTCCGATCCTCCATAGATTGTAATTAAGGGTGCAATGTCCGGTTACGAAAAAAACGTGTATTCTGATATTTCATAAGATTATTACTTATTTTTCAAGAAATATCTCGTTGATTTTTCAAGATTTATTCTACATCTATATAAATATAATTGGAGTGTCTGTCTGTGATTTCAAAATAATTGTCATTTTCTAAGTTCCTATGGTTATTTACACGATATTAACACGAAATCAAGTATTTTTAAAATTTTTGTCTGTCTGTATGTCTGTATATCTATATGTCTGTATGTCTGTATGTCTGTATGTCTGCCTGTCTGTTAACGGCTTATCCGATTGCGATGGGACTTTCACTGGAAGATTCAGTATTTTCTTGGGCATGTTTTAGGCTATTTTTTTACTAGGATCCGACTATCGGATCCGATTATCGGACCCGATTACCGTGTTCGACTACCAGATTAGACCGAAAACTTGAACCTTGCAACTTGATTTTTACCCACTTCCATATAACCGATCAACTTTAAATTTTGCACATATGTATAGTTCGCGTGACAATGCAATTTAACCATTTTTGGAAAAAAATCAACATGGCGGTTCCAAGATGGCGGCCGAATTTTGCAGTTGTGTTCCCGGACCCCCCGACATGGATATCAAATGAAAGGGTAAGACAAGTAGATTACAATAAGCTATGTGGGGTCATTCAAAATTCAAAATGGTGGCCAGCACAAAATGGCGGATTATTCTTCGGTATGGGCATCAAATGAAAGCGAGTATAGTGCAGTAAGCGGTGTGCCGTCATCTATATTAATATAATTGGAGTGTCTGTCTGTGATTTCAAAATAATTGTCATTTTCTAAGTTCATATGGTTATTTATACGATATTAACACGAAATCAAGTATTTTTAAAATTTTTGTCTGTCTGTATGTCTGTATGTCTGTCTGTCTGTTTGTCCGGGCTAATCTCGGAAACGGCTTATCCGGTTGCGATGGGACTTTCACTGGAAGATTCAGTATTTTATTGGGCATGTTTTAGGCTATTTTTTTACTAGGATCCGACTATCGGATCCGATTATCGGGCCCGATTACCGTGTTCGACTACCAGATTAGACCGAAAACTTGAACCTTGCAACTTCATTTTTACCCACTTCCATATAACCGATCAACTTCAAATTTTGCACATATGTATAGTTCGCGTGACAATGCAATTTAACCATTTTTGGAAAAAATCAAGATGGAGGTTTCAAGATGGCGGCCGAATTTTGGAATTGTGTTCCCTGACCCCCGGCATGGATATCAAATGAAAGGGTAAGACAAGTAGAATACAATTAGCTTTGTAGGGCCATTCAAAATTCAAAATGGTGGCCAACACAAAATGGCGGATTACCTTTTCTTTCGGTATGGGCATCAAATAAAATCGAGTATAATGCAGTAAGCGGTGTGCCGTCATTTTAAATCTAATATGACGGTCACTACAAAATGGTGGAAGACATATAATAGACTAAAAAGTAGAAAATAAAAAATATAGTTTAAAATAACTAAAAAATACGCTTTTATTTTAAAATGAACTAAAAAGTAAAAAATAATTTTGAATGTAAAGTTTTTATTGCTCCAGCCAGTATATAGACACAACCTACCTACCTACCTACCAACAACGGGTAATCCGATTGCGATGGGACTTTCACGGAAAATTCAGGCTTCACTCGGTTCCGATTATTGATTCAGGCGGAAAACTTGATCCGATGGTCGGAGAAAAGCGAGTGGAAACTTTTTTTATCATTCCAATTGTAAACCTCAAACCTCGGAACGGTTAATCCGATTTTAGGACTTTCGCGGGATGATTCAGAATCTTCTTAGGCCTTTAGCCTACTTTTCACTATTATCCGACTATCGGGTTAGACCGAAAACAGGACTTGATAATCGAAGGAACGCGAATGAAATGCTGTCACGGCAAGATATTGTTCTTTCAATGTGCGGAAATACTGTGAAGATTATGGTTTGCCATCTCCGAAATGATCAATGGGTCTGATGAAAATTTAAACAGAGAATATATCGAACACAATGAACAAGGGGGAACAAAATGTTGAGGACGCGATGCCATGGGGCAAGTTCTGCACAGGGTGAGACACGTATTCTGAATATGATTGTTGTGCATGTATTACAAAATTTTTCGAATAGGTGGCGCTTAACATCGCATTTTAAAAAAGTTTTAACTCATTTTTTATAAGTAACTCTAAATTTTTTTTTTTTTTAATGCGGCAGTGCCAAGCTCAGGAATCACCCTTTGTACTACCAGTCCGTTATGTCGGTTGCACATCATGATGCAATGTCTAGCAGGGAACTTAGTAAGGAGGTTAAGGGTTATGGGGGTTCGGGGGGTGTTGAAGATTGGGATTAACCCTGCGTTTGAACTCTTGGATGTTGTACGAGTTCGGAAATACTGACTGTGAGAGATTATTCTATAGTCGAGTTATGTGCCCAAAATTATATTTTGCAGATTTGTTATTTTTTTCATTATACGTTTATCCTATACCGGACTGTGCACACATAAGTTTTTTTATTAAAAGGCGTTGCAACGCACGCGGGTTTTTGCTAGTCATTAATAAAACACAATTATTTAATATCTACAAATATATTTGAATTTACAAATATAAAACCGGCATCGATCGATTCCGCCACTGATCAACCTGTTCGTTTCTCATGAACACATCTGGAAAACTGACTATGACAGATGTATCCTAAACAACAATCAATAATTTTTGTACACTAAATAAAAACTACAAATTAGTAAAAACAAATTTAATCAAGAATCAAAATAAAAACTCACCCGACCACCTAGTACACCACAATTAGATTTACGCATTTGAAAATTTTTCAATATATTACCACCCCCTAAAGAATCTACCACTAAGCTTGACGAGCACTATAAAAAATATGAATTTTTTATTATAAATTTATTATTTAATATTTTTTAAGTCATACTTCAAGTGAATATAAAGAAACAAGAGCAACGATCACTAAAATTACTATTCTTGTCATTTTCATATAATACTTAGAATAAAAAGAAATTTCAGTTTTTACAACCTTTTTATATTCCCACAAATGACATATTTGTTGATTCAAGTGTTTCTTCAAATATGTTTGTTGTTTTCGAACAGTTTTAGTTTAACATTTTCTTTTTTTGGATATGAATATTTGTTTTGCAATAAAGTTGAAACAGATTTATTTGTTTTATGTTTCTAATTCTGTGTTTTGCAATTTCTAATACACCAACCAGGTAAATGGCAATATGTTCTGCACAACATTCACCGATCAATAATGGGTGATGGTCTTCATCACATACTCTGTGCTGACCTCTAATTAGTACACTAGCGCCGTTTTGATACCACTCATTGGGTGGTGCTACACGGAGACTCGAGAAGTCGTCCAAAATCAGATTTGAGTCTCGTTATTTAATGCTACACGAGGCTGTCTTCGGCTTAGAATAATTATTTACCCTACCGTGTGTATACCGTGGTCATTGTTTACATCTGAGAAGGGAGAAGAGAAAGAAATGTGGGTATTAGTTAGTTTTCACCCCGGAAATTTTTGGGTGAAAATTCTTTCGTTAAAGTTTCGTCATGTGCGTCCATCTTTCTCTCTACTCCTTCGTTTCTTTCCTATAAAACCGGGTTTTTCGTACTTCTTGAGTCTCCGTGTAGCACCCCACATTCTCATGATCATTGGTTACGGTTTTTAGATCCACTTTTTAATATTCCAGAACTGGGTTATGTTGAATGCGTCTTCAAGCTCGTCCGATGCGGGCTCTAGGTCTCCTAGGGACTTCCTAGCTGAAATTAGGCCATTCTTGGATTCTTCTCAGGTATTGACTAACTTGGAAGAATCAAAGCGTGGAGGAGGTGCTCCAGTCTTTCCCAAGAGGTGGTCCATCACCATCATCGAAAGCTTGGCTTCTAGTAGCACCCACAGCTTGGGTGAGACCTCCGTTTTTTCGTCAATGGGCGCGTTTAGACCGAAGTTAATTTAACTGAGCTAGGCAAGTTAACAACGTCATAAACAGCGACTTTTTTAGCGCTGTTAGCTAACTTATTTCTGCTTTTTGGCTTAGCTAAAATTTAGCACAGCCAAAATGAATTGAGGTTTGCTTGTAATTTTTTGTTGTAAGCAAATAATTTAGAAATATTTCAATACAGAATGAAGATTTCATTATTATTATTCATTTTTTAGATTTTTATTATTTGTAAAATGGGAAATGTTATTTTTTTTGCCTGTTATTAGCAGTAAAATGACAATTGTCAAATGGCATGCTAGAAACGGTGCTAAGTTAACAGCGTTAATTTAACAGAGTTAAAATAACTCGGGCCTAAACGCGCCCAATGGCAGCTACGTTTAAGTCACGGTATACAGAAACAAGGTAATGTAAAAGAGACTGATAGCTTTGAATATCGTAGAAAGAGGTCTCCGAGTGACGTCCGCAATAATGCAGAAACAACAACAACAACTTCGATTTTATATGGGAAGAGGTCGCCGAGTGACGTCGCACTAAAACGATATTCAGTCTTTGACATTTACCTTGTATCTGTATACCGTGCGTTTAAGTTAATTTTTGACCATTTCACTCAGCTTATTCGCTGTCATTTTATAATTAATACTGGTCTCCGTCTTGGCGACCTTTCCTATACGACCGCATGTCCCGGTCTTATCTGAGAACCGGTTTTTTTTCTGGGGGCTGTTCAAAGAGTTGTAGCACCTAGTACTTGGCTTTGGTTTGCCGCATCTTTTTCATCCATTTCCCCTGGGCCTTATTCCGGGCGATCTTGCTTCAGAGGAGCAGCGGAACTCTTGTGTAACATTGGATCTTGGAGCTTTAAGTTTGATTTTGATTAAACCAATTATAGCAGATAACATCTCCCTTTCATTTATTACCACCCTCAGTTCTTTAAACTTTCTTTCAGTAATCAAAAGGTGTACGTTTCAAAGTAGCAATTGAAAACTCGTCCCTTGGCTTACCAATGGTGTAACCATAATTCTGGCGAACGACGGCAAATGCGCTGTTAAAATTTTTAAAAACATGTGAAAATGGAATTGCCCACAATTCCGACGGGCGACAATTGGCGAATATGACGAAATTCGGCCGATTAAAATAACTGGTTTCACTTGCTGCAAAATACAAAAGCATAATTGAAAACAAGCAGACTTGTAAGACAAACGTGGACATGAGGCTAAAAAATGGAAGGACATAGAAGTAGAGTTTAACTCAAAATCGGGAACATCATTTCGATCAGTTGATGTGCTCCGATAAAAGTATGAAAATATAAAAAAAAAGAACCAAACAGAAGTCGGTTGAGGAAAGAAGGTATTTGTATGGAACTGGTGGAGGTCCACCAAAGTCCCCAAAACCGGTGGATGATGTGGACGAAATAATGAGAAAAGTTATTGGTCCACAAATCCACGGTCTTGAGTCGGTGTACGACAGTGATGTATTAAATGGTAAGATACAATTACTTGATTGTCTTGTCTTATTTTAATTAATTTGTTCTATATTTTCAGAATATGCCGCGATTGAATCGGCTGCCCAGAACGTGTGGGACGAAAATAATGAAATCTGTACCGAAGGACTCTTGGTCGTTGAACCATTAATCGAAGCCACATTCGAAAGTGAGGAGAAGCAGAAGGAATTTAACAAACTGGTGCAGGAACAAATAAAAAAAGCCAAAATGGAAATAGAATTCCTCAAAGAAAAACACAAGCTGGAAATGAAATTTATGAGAGAAGAGCACGAGTTAAAATGTGCAAATTTGAGAATTTCGAGTACACAACAATAGCAGTGCAGAGAATAAAAGAGATAATAAGGGTATTCATAAAATCGTGTAAGTTTACACATTAGGAAAACGCGTATTTTTACGAGGATTGTTTGATGAACACACCTATGATGACATGAGGTATATAAACTATATAATTGATCAACACTGTTCAAACTGGACGTGGATGTCTAAATTACTAAACTGAAAAATGCCAAACAAAGTGAAATAAACTACCTCATTCATCTTGCACTTAAAAAATCAAAGCAACTAATAACTTGATGCTTAATTGGTATTTACACATTTTACACCATATCAGTTATGCAGTTTACACAACACAGCAAAACTTTAGCGTAAACTTATCTAGTGTGCGTATTTCACTTTCCATACAAATTTTCACAGTTAATTTACGAGGTGGTAAACTTATACGATTTACGCGGCTTACTAGGGTTTTACATGTTTTCATGAATACCCCTAATGTTTAGTTTAAATTTGTTTTTTTATTTTCATTTCAATCTTCTCCATTTTGTTGGAGTAGGTTATGAGTTGCTCCTGGCCATTTTGCTACAATATCCATAATTTTCAAGGAAACATCACACAGCGTTTGTACGTTGAATGAAAAGTATTCTTTCGTGTTCCGAAACAGTTCTGCATTGTCTCCACCTACACATTGAATGAAGTAACTAATTTTTAATTTCCACATGACAATAGAATCGCTGCTTACCAGGCGATTGAATTCGCACATGAGTACAATCCATTGCTGCAATCACTCTTGGAAAACGAGCTATGTTGTAGAACTCCTGCATGACTCTGGTTCTTTCATTTTCTGTGTCTGGCATCTTGATGTAATCCTTTCTGAGCAATGCAATGTAGTGCGAAACTTTTTTCACTATGCGGCAAGCTGATGATTTCGAAACGCCAATTAATTCTCCAGCAATCATCAAGAAACTTCCTGTTGCATAAAATCGTAGTGTTAGAAGAAACATGCAATCAGCACTAATTGCTTTAGGGCCTGTTTCACCGGTTGCTGATAAAGTTTCAGATAGTTATTTGCCTTATAACAGTATCTAACAGATAAAGGTTGCCGATATGTTTTTTCAGTTTCACCATCAAACTCCCTGATAAACTAACTGGCAGATAAATATATCTGCCACTTAATTAAGCAGGGTCACTCAATCTTTGCTTAATACGGGAGTCATTTAAAATAGTTTGTTTATGACATGATCAAGGCTATCTGGCAACTATGTCCACGATTTAATTTGGAGTCCCAGTTAAAAAATATCGGAGAGTTATAAGCAATCGTTGCATAGGTGGAATTGCAAAGTTACTGAAAATCAAATCACTGAAAGACATTTTTAGTTACCACAACCAAAATATTACTAAAATTTTTAGTTAAATACGGCATCAAATAAATATATTTAGTTGTCGTTATTAAAAAAAATGCTTCTCATGACCAGAAAAATTTTTTGGAGTAACACATATTTGCACTATAGTCGAGTCGTATAGTGATAGTTCGCGAGAGCCCAGGCCCGCCAGACCTACGTCATTTTCTTAAAGCTGATATTTCGTATATATAGTGTGTTACGCAGTTAAGAACGTATGCACACCCGCTAGCCCGGAGAATGGGCCCTTTTGTAGATAGAGGGGTTGAGGGTAAAAAAGGGGTTAAAATTGAAAAAAAATTCTGTCGTTGCGTATATAGGTTCTACTAATAATCTAATAACCGTTAAATACTAGTGGCAGAAATTTTTGAACATTTGCACCTTCCCCAAGCTAACCATAGCTGAATTTGCCATTTCTAAAACACACCCCCAAATTGGTAAGCCAGAATCAAATCCTAAAATCGAGTGATTCAAAAAAATTTGGGCAAATTACTCGGTTCCTACGAGGTCGCGTAATATGTTCGTAATATTCATCAAATTCGTCTTCTAAGAATTCAAATAAATCCATCTGGAACCCTTTTGTGACCGCAATCTACGATTTTTAACGTAAAAATGCTTAAAGAGAAGTATTATGTAACGGTCGGTTAATTACATAAAAGAATTCTCCTTACGAAATATTCCCCCATCTCGCGGAAATTTCAGAAATTATTCATAACCATTTAGGAAGCTTAAGTATTCGAAAAATTTTTGAATCACGTAGGCGAATGAAAACAAAATTTTTCTGAGAATGGAAAAAAATAGATTTTTTCTGAGAGACGGGATTGAGCCGTGAGGAAATATAGTCGATATTGGGATACATATAGACGTAAAAGGACGTAAGCAGAGGTTTTTTTAATCTGCGATCCCGATGGTTCATAGGGATGTCTTTGAAATAAAGTTTAATTAGTAGTTTGTACTTAAATGGTGTGCCCCAATACTGAAAACTAGTTATGTTGCCTATGGTCAAGTAGAAGGTCGGAAGAACTCAAAATTGGTAGGTGTCTGTCGAGGATAAGGCACAAATTCAACAGGCTGTTTCGATTGCTGGTCGGAGGATTCTTCAATTCAGGATTGTGATTTGAAAATTGGTGCTCCTATTAATGCAAATATGGAAAAGGGAGATATTCAAAAATAAAAAAAAAAAAACTACCAATGTTTCATCATTTACTTGGATCTCCGAGTGCACACCAGGTATAATTGATAATTTAAAAGAAATTGAAGAACAAAAAAAAAGTGAATTTGGGTCCAGACGAAGCATAGTGATTTTAGGCGAAATTTAAGGACATTAATTAAAGACTCTAGGAAAATTTCTGATTTTGCACGACAACAGTCCATTTGGCTGTTTACAGGCTGGACGTTTTCAGGGATTCTTACCAGATATTAAAAAGAGAAACTGACCTTAGTCGCATGAGTCTGTCTATTTTTTTTATCAGCGAAAATGTTATTGATTTCAGTTTTGACTAATAATTATTGTTAATTATGGTTACCCCTATAATTGGGCTAAATGTAAGAAAAGGTGTACAATGAAGTTCCAAAACGGATTGTAAAATGTTTAGTGCATGCCAGTTTTTCTCATCAGAAACTACGAGGGATTGAAACCGTGCTTCAATGAAACTTATTCTTGGGTTAATGATCCAGGTTACTAAAGACAAATTTTTTTCGCAGTAAGCTCATTTTGTTTTGTTACATCTTTTTGTAGCCTAAGAAATAAATAATAACACTCATAGATAATTAACACATTCACCCATTAATTATATTACAATTATATTCAAATTTTATTATATTGTTTAACCTATATAAATATAGATATTTACGCCATATACCATAATTATCTATCACAAAGAAAGAAAACAACTTATATTACTCCATTAAAATTGTACTCTTGTACACTTGTACTTATATTACACAACGTAATTAATAACAAGATTGAGGTAATTACTTTGATTCCACTTACGTATTATTTTTTTCGAATGTGTATGTTGTAAGAGAAACAGGAATCCTCGACTGGTACCAGAGCGACGATTTGTATTTTTCCTGTCCGGTATTGGCTGGACCGCGTTGTTGAATGGTAATAGATGGTTGCATCCACATTACCTATATTGTAATGCTATTTTTTTCTGTACACTTATCTAATAGTTACTTCAAACTTATCTTCATTTTGGTGTTAATTAAATATATTGTATTAACTTGTAATTATTATATAATATATTTGATGACAGCCTAAGGGGGTAATTTATCCAGGATGGTCGGGTTTTGCTTTCTCTCCAGGGTCATCTCGAAGTCGCGTTGAACATTTACAGGTCCACCAGGTCGTTGAGAACTTCCAGCGATGAATACCTTTGGCTAACCTAGTACAAGAACGGTATGAAGAGATCTCCCTTTTAACTAATAGGTAAGTGGTGAATCATATGTGTAGAGTCCCGGTCACACAACCCCACGCCCCCACCGGCGAGCTAGCGTAAACCGTGTGGCCGGTTTAGCATCCCCTATAAGAATTTAGGAAAATAGGGAGGATGTGGTCTTTCAAAATTTTTTATGTTTACCCAAGCACGATGGCAGTAGCCTTGCTGTCACCAGCAAGGAGCTCCATTGTGCCGGTACAATTATTATACCAAAAAATGCTCTAGAACTATCTCTATTCCCGCTACTTGCAACATCTTTTTATTATCTTCCAGATAAAACTTTTAACAGCCACTAGAATCGGCTGATAAGTTACCAGCAACTTTATCTGCAAGATATATCTATCCAAGACCTGTGAAACCAAAATTTGTAGTTTATCTTGCAGATAAGTTCTGAATAGGCTATCAGGAGCTTAATCAGCAAGTGGTGAAACAGGCCCTTATTCTTGTAAAAATAAAGATTATAATATTGCATATAAAACATTACAAAAACGTAATTAAAGTACCATGTCGTTTTGTGTTCAATACGCATCCGTATCTGATTTAATATTTCCCCAGGACATTGCTTGCTCATTCTAAAACGAGTATAGAACTCGGAGTCATCCCAATACTTGAAGCTCCTTCGGCTATGAAACCTTTTTAATCTAGGTACACGCACTAACACATAATAATCTTTTTCATCAATTTCATCAATAATATCTTCGAAAATTTGATCCATTATTCCACAAAAATAATGTTTATTTCTTTTTACAATTTAAAAAAATTACAACTTACAATGACATTTCTCTCACTTATATCGTGAGCTTTGGCTTTAGTAGCCAAATTCAGTGGCTCCGGTTCAAGTCAATTTGAACCAAATTCAACACTTGAACCAATACTGTCAAACAGTAAAATAAGTTGAGCCAAAGTTTAAGGCTGAACGAAAGCTTAAGTGAACACTGTGAAACCGGGCATTACAGATTTCTAACGCCAAATTTTTTTATGATACCAAGACTTGTGGTCGGTTAAGGAAGAATTATTCATTTTAAAAATGGATTTTAATGAGTCCGAAATTACGAAGTGTTGTACAATATATCGTAGAACCGATATAAAAGAAAAAAATTTGGAGGGATATATCCATTTAAATGTCTGTCTTTATTTATTTCTCGGACCCACAACCGTTATTTTCTTGTTTTCAAATAATATGGGAAAGCTACCACTCAAACAAGGTCTAAAATATAAATTATTTGTATTATTTTCAGAGTTTACATGTGATCCATTTTTGTTTAGTGTAAAGAAAATGTCGTCGTTATTGTGTTTTAACAACGATGACCATAACGATGAAATTCGTTGAACATGACATTAAAAATTACTATGAAAAATTCAGGGGGTGCAAGATTTGCTTGCAAGCAGGTTTTGTACAGATACTTTGTGTTTGTGACTATTTTTCTTCAAATGTCCACATTAAGAATTACTAGTTTATTATTTGTGGGAGAGTCCATTATCATTGCATCTACTGCACCCTCCCCAATCACCCCTAGTTGAATTTGCCGTTTCACCCCCAAATGGTTGCAAATGGTCAAAAATCTCTGCCGCTAGTATTTAACGGTTATTTAGCCCTAGTAGAACTTACATAAGCAGCGACAGAATTTTTTTCAATTTTAACCCCTTTTTTACCCCCAAACTCCTCTATCTACAAAAGGGGCCAGTTTTCCGGGCTAGCGAGTGTGCATACGTTCTTAAATGCGTATCACACATAACGAAATATCAACTTTAAGATAATGAAGTAGGTCTAGCGGGCCTTGGCTCTCGAACTTTTATGGAATACGTTTCAATGTATACTCGGGTTGCCCGCCTTCAAAGTGGGCTGCCAAATTTTCTAACTATCTGAGGTTTGGTAACCATTTTTTCCTAAACTTATAGTAGAGGGAAATTGTCATATGATAGTGATGTAGTTGGGAAGTTGGATTTTTTTGTTTTTTTTCTTTACATATGTTAAGATAAAGTGAAAAAAAAATTTCTGCAAAATCGGTACTGCACGAGAAAATTGCATAAATGTCCATTTTTGATGCATTTTGAGTGCATTGCTACACTATTTTTTTAATTTCTCCAGTTCTGTTGGTCGTAGAACAATAAAAAAATTGGAAAATGAATAGACTATCGGACTGAATAGACTATCGGACTGATTCGGTATAAATACTTTAAAAATTAATCCTAATCTCAAAAAACCAAAATGTATGAAATTTTGTTTTATTTTACTAAAAATGCAATAAATAACGGGAAAAAGATCGGATTTTGATAAAAATTGGAGACAATGTACTTTGATGCTATAAATACGTGGTTGAAAAAATTTCGCTTTTTACGGCAAAAATTGGCAGTTTTCGAAAAAAATTTAAAACTGCCGCCATTTTATTCCAAATCATCGTACGGTAAAATATTTTTTTTTAAATTGTAGGTTTTTTTATGAACTTTCTTGTGAGCATACGCAATACTTCGTTACTTTATTTGAAATGCACATTTTAGGCCTTTGAAAACACTAAAAAATTTCAATTTTCAGTTTTTTGCCTTTTGCTTACTATGAAAAGCTACTTGAAAACTATGAAAAAAAGTCAAAAAATTGAAATTGTTTGGTGTTTTCAGAGGCCTAAAATGGGCATTTCAAATAAAGTAAAAAAAAATCCAACTTCCCAACTACATCATAACTTCGCCTTTTTTGTTTAATTTCCCTCTACTATTAGAAAGTTCAAGCTTTCATTTGGCGGTAAAATCTTCCTATAACTAATAGGCTAATGTCACATGAGTCTGAATTCAGACTCTGAATTTTTCAGAGTGTCTAAAAATGCACAGAAATGAATTGTGCCATGTCACATGAATCAGAAATTCCAAACGGTCTGAAAAAATTCAGACTACTCAGTCTGAAAATGTAGTCTAAAATTTTCAGAATTGGAATAAAAATTCGCTCTCTTACATGTTTTCTTATCGCGCCATGTCAGATGAGTCTGAATTTTTCAGTTAAACAAAAGGCGTGCGTCTGTAAGGTTATACTAAAAAATCACGGCGAAAAATTAATTTCGTGCATTGAAAGCAAAGAAAATTTGTGGAAAGTAGACCATCCCGTTTATTTAAAACTGGAATTCATCAGAAATTAAAAAAATTAAATGTACAGGATACAATTTCCTCCTCCAGCCGTCGCGTCGGCCAGGGCTATCATCTACAAATCTTACATTCGTCCTTACTTAGATTCATCGCTATTTCCTCATACACCCCCAGATACCCCTTAACCTTTCTTATTCCAGACATCTGGCCATGACGTGAACGATATGACGGACTGGTAGTACAAAGGGTGACTTAGACTTCCACATAAAAAAACACTTTGTACAAAATTTCGCACAACACTGGTCTCCTAGCTACGGTATATGAAATATTCAGACTCATGTGACACCAAAATCTGAGCTGAAAAATCCAAGTCTGAAAAATTCAGAGTCTGAATTCAGACTCATGTGACATTAGCCATAAGCTAAGCAACTACACAAAAATTTAAAAATTCAAAAAATGGTTGCCTAGTGAAGTGACTTGCTGGGGACTGCGCATGGCATTACTTCTACCTACATAAGTACTATCTTTTCCAATAATATATTTTCTTTAACCTATCAGGTGCCATTTCAGCTGTCGGCTCTTCGCCTATTATGAGGCTACCATGTATTATTGTGCCATGGATTCCCCCATCATCAAGTGGCTGAAATTTGCTCAACATTAGTGCGTTCAGTTAGTGGCATAATGTTACATTATGCGACATAATGCAACACAAAGCGTTCAGTTAAGGTTCTATGTAAAACATTTTGACGTTTGTAGCACAAAAAGCCGTTCAGTTAGCAACGATGGTATGTCGTTTATGTAACCTAACCCAATGAAGCTATTTTGCTTCTCTGAATGTTGCATAATGGCAGTTGACAGTTGGTCGTTGAAGATTTGACACTTGCGGCATAAACCAACACAAATCGTTCAGTTAAGCTTCGTTACATAATGCAACATTCTACCCTTCTCCTTTCTTTTGACAAATTTTACTATGCTACATTATGCCACTAACTGAACGCAGCCATTGGGTGGTGTGAATAAAAACTGAGTGCAAGTGTTCACTCAATTTTTTGGAGTGAACACTTATTTTGGGGTGAATAAAAATAACCTTCGTTAGGTTTCGTTAAGTACTTCACTCTGTCATTTCTCCATCTAGAGTGAACACTTCATTTTGATGTGAATAAAACAAAGTTTTAACGTTTGCCTGTGAGTGAACACTTGTAAAATTTGAGGTTGGTTGCGAGGACCTTTTTCATTCATTTTAATAAAATAAATTAAAAAAACTTAAAATAAATATTTTTTATAAATGAAATGCACTAAAAAGTAAAAAAATATTTTTCCTTTGGTAGTGATAGGTATACACACGAAAAGTTTCATTGCAAAATAGGAAGTTTAATGTTTAGTTTAACAATTTTAAAAATATATTCTCGTTTGACTTTAAATGTTTGAACTCTTATCAATGCATTGTGTAAATTTACAGCATTTCAAGTGAATTATTAAAAGTTTGGGCATGAGTTGCAGTTAGACAATTGCGATTATAGTTATGGATGTCCAAACTTTTATTAATGCATTTGAAAAGCTGTAAATTTACACAATTCATTGATAAGAGATCAAACATTTAAAGTCAACAAGAATATAATTTTAAAATTGTTAATACATATTAAACTTTAAGGTTAGCCTGAGTTCTAGAATTTCTTATTTTGCAATGAAACTTTTCTTGTGTATACCTATCACTGCCAGAGAAAAAATTATTTTTTACTTTTTAGTCACAACTATAAATAACTAAGAAATTTTTAAATTAATCCATTTTAAAAAGTAGCAGGTAAGTTTCTCATGCGCTCCATTTCCTCAAGAGCATCAGTATTGCATGGTTTTTAGCCTGTTAATGGTACCTACTGGTTTTATATTTTCAATTTTCAATCCGTTTAAAGATCTTAATCTACTCAGCATTAGATAAATGCTTGACCTCGCAACAAAACCACCTTTTGCCCAAACTAAATCCCGCAAAGGTAAATTTTTCCCACAGAACCTCATTTAGCCCTAAATAAATTTTCCCAAAGTAAAACTCCATATAAATACATCCACGTTTACTAGCCTACTAATTTCACAAAAATGACGTTTCCATTTAATCCCAAAATTTCCCATGAGTGAACTAAAATTTCCCATGAGTGAGTACTATTTGAATGAGAATTTTTATTCACACTAAATCGAGTGTTCACTTTTAACGAATCACTCCACTCAGGAGTGTTCCCTTTAAGTGTACACTTAGTTTTTATTCACTCCACCCAATGTGTTTCCTCTCGAAAACTTTGACATATCAGACTTGTTTCAAGGCCATCAATTGAAAATCGGGTAACTTTTTGGCACACCAGAAGAAAAACGCGACTTCTTGGATAAAAATTACAGATTTCCCAACTGTTTTGAAGATTCAAAATTGATATTTTTAAAATTCAAAGAAATTTTGCGTCACAAGTAGGCTTTGAATTTCGAAGTTGGACTATTTTGAAAGTTTCTTTTTATTATTAAAAAACAGTTGAAGCTACAAGAAGCGTGAGCAAAGTAAGAAAGGAGTTATCATTCTCAAGATGGATCTAAACAAGAAACATTCCGACTGTACTTTGATCTGCGATGAGCAAATCCCCATTATTAAAGAAATGGTAAAAACTCAATCGCGCTTCGACGAAGCTATAGAGTTGCTTTATCACCTGGAAAAACTCACAAGAACGGTAAGTCATGAGAAAATATATCAAAAAAACACTTTCCTTTATTATCTTTAAACTTTTTTAATTTTCAAGGCTGCTGATGCTCCTTCATGCACCCGAGTCCTTACAGAAATGGTGCATATTTGTGTCGAGTGCGACCAGTGGGAGAAACTCAATGAGTGCATCTTGTTAGTAACAAAGCGCCGATCTTTGCTTAAGGAGTCCGTCTCCCAAATGATACAAGAATGCATGAAGCTCCTTGACAAGGCGAAATCAAAGAAGGATAAGGTGGCGCTGATAGAGACCCTTCGTGCAGTTACAGAAGGGAGGATTTATGTTGAGGTTGAAAGGGCACGACTTACGAGGATGTATGCGGACATTAAGGAAGCGGATGGTGATATCGACTGCGCGGCGTCTTTGATGAGTGAATTAAAGGTGGAATCGTACGGACTAATGCAGAACAGAGAAAAGACGGAACTAATACTACATCAAATGCGACTTCTGTTACTGAAACAAAATTTCGAACAGGCACGAATTCTGGCTAAGAAGATAAACGAGAAATTTCTGGAGAATCCCGATCAGGAAGACTTAAAACTTAAGTACTACAAAATGCGGATCATTATGGATTGCGATGACTCGTATTTGGCAACCAGTCGACATTATCAAGCGATTTTTAACTGCAGTTCAGTTGAAGAAAAAGAAAAATTGGGGATTATGTTGAATATTGTCGCTTATTGTATCCTTGCACCATTTGACAACGAGCAGAAGAACATGATGGAAAATTTACTGGTCAATAAGTACTTAGAGAATCTTCCAAAATTGAAGTAAGTTTTTGTTGTTGAATTTAGTTGATGTGAAAATGATTATTTGTAACTGTAATTTTAGGATAATTCTTCGACTTTTTCTTACTATGGAAATAATTGATATCGAATGCTTCATTAAACCATTTCGAAAGGATTTGAATCATTCTAAGGCATTGAATGAGCAAACGTGTCACGGACAAAAGTGTTGGAAAGCTTTGGGAGATAGGTTAATTGAACATGTGAGTATATATTTCGTTAAGTACAGTAATTTAATGAACATTTCATTGGAATATGAAATTAAAAAATTAAGATATAATCAAAGATAAGGCAAAGAATAGTCTTCGAAAGTTAGTGAGCAAAAGGAGTTGATTGGTACAATTTTGCTGGTCTAGCTGTCAAATTTCAAAAATAATTCCGAATTTCTTGCTCATTCAACCCAGTTTAATTTCTATTTATTGCCATGATTCCAGGATCGCTCTACCTGACATACTGACTTACTTTCACGGTTCTACCACCGGAGTCCGGCCGTGGCCAACTGATCCCTCCACTGGCCCGATTGTGAACCGATACAATCCAAATCGGAAACTATAAGCTTTTGGGCGTTCTGGTCAACGCCATTCTTCCAGCGGAGGCTGGGTCTCCCTCGTCGTACCCTGTTGGATGAGTTTTAAAAAACTCTAGATATTTTTCCGTCGCCTGCCTCAGGATGAAAATCTGATCAATTGTTGATTTGCCTGGGCTGAAGGCACACTGGTATTGGCCTATGATGGGTCCATCCTGTTTTGTGGAATATTGGAGAATATCTTATACGCGGTACTCAACAACGTTATACCGATGATGCATGCTGTGATATCTACTTTTTTTTTGTACCGGGACTAGAATGCCTTTTTCCAATCCTCTGGCATCGCTTTCTGCTACCATACTTGCACAACTAATTCAAGAGTTGCTTGGTATAGTGTCGGTCCTCAATATTTAACCAGATCTGCGGCGATGATATTTGCAGCTGAGGAGTTGTTGGGTTTAAGCCGGTTTATGCCTCTGTGAACTTCTTCTCAGCGTGGTGGCGGCAGCGTAGGATTATCATCAGATATTTGTTGCACCTCTTAATAGTTTTTCAGACAGGAAAAATGAAAAAAAAAACAATTTTGCCCACAAAGCTTTAGTGTGGTTGTCACCTCACTGTCACTGTCATTGTCACTTTCCATATTGTAGAGGTAAAAAATTTCAGTTCAGCTTTATTGTGGTTGTCACTTTCGGTGACCTGATATTTCTTATAATTGAGGATAAAGAAAAAGTTAGATATTTCAAATCCTTTACACAAAAGGATATTGCATCATGAAATCAAGCTTGATCTCAAATTGCTTTCTAGTCGTTATTTTCACACTAAGAATATATATTATAAAATGTTTTCTTTTAAATATTTAAAATAAATAAAAATTTTACTTTCAAATAAATAATCACCTTTAAATATCAAATGAGAAAATCTCACTTACAAATATCAAGTGAGAGCAATTGTCACTGAATTCGCCGTTTCTCGATATCAGTGACAACCACAATTCGCCTTAACTTACTGAAATAGGCAAATGTCACTTTTTTAGAGAACCACAATAGCATTTTTGTCTCACTTCGCCATTTGTCACCGAAAGTGACAACCACAATTCGATTAATTGCCCACAAAATGCGATTAATTGTTTATCGATAGGCAAAAAAAACATATTTTACGACCTTCGTAGAAAATTAGCAGCTATCGATAGGCTAATCGAAATTTTGTCTGCATTTTTTCAATTTTTTTATCCGAAGCTTCCCTGCACTCCCAAATGAATGATTTTTGGGGATAACTTTGATTTGTGATGATTTTTGCGGGTGCAAAATTTTTCGCACAAAAGTTTGATATTTGGGTGAATTCAAAAACTCAACACTGCTGCAACACTGCAGAATTTAGCTACAGACTTCTAATTGCTGAATTCTGCAGTGTTGCGGCAATGTTGAGTTTTTGAATTCACCCTTTCTCTTTGGAGAATCATAATCCGCGAGAAAAAATGGCGATTGCCATTTGAAATTTTAAATTCACCCCCACCCCTGGTGGTGATAAGGTGGAGGTGAGTTTTGTGTGAAAACGATTCCACCCTCCAAGTTAAGCAACTTTTGTTCGAAACTTTACTCACGAAAATCTACCCTTCAGGAAATATCGGACCGTTGCCGGACTTTTCTCGCACCATGGTTAGTTTCATCGCGAAGCGAGCAGCCGCTGTTAGTGCTAGAGCCTGGAGACCGAAAAACTTCGGCCTTTCTCTAGGCCTTCATACAAGTGTCACTAGCGGGGGCCAGTGGGGCCATTGCCCAGCAGGTCGAGCTGGCGGACAAAGTCTGGGTGGTGCCGCCATATGCGGGTGCCTCTTTCGCATCTGCCCACATGGGCGTCGCTTTAAGGTCGATCAGTTGAAGTCATTAATCCTGAGAATGAACAACAACAACAACAGTAACTGCACACCGCCCATCCTGCACTTCGGCCAACGTGCTCGGTCATAAAATCGGCCGTAAGGAGTGAAGTAGAGATGGAAAATTCTGCAAACTTCGGTGGTGTCCAGCCCAAGTAGCTTAAGAAACCGGCCACCACCACCCCTCAAATACCTAAAGGGCAGGGGATTGGAATAAGCGAGTAAATAACTGGTAGCTCATTGCGTATATAGGTGCGCGATAGTCTCGGCTCTTTTCTAAAAACCTGGATTGAGTGATTGCTTTCTTGCCATTCAAAATCTAAGCTCAACACCATCTCAGCTGGTGTAGCCGGGATTGAATTTTATCACACGAACCTTTCCCATTCTTTATAAACGGCCCTTTCTTCTCTCAATCCCTTTAATCCACTTTGAAACGTACCAAACTTTGCCTTCATGATCGACAACTCAGCTCTAACTCAATTTTCACTGAGAGGTGGCGAGACTCGTGAATGTAAAATTATGTACCGTCCAATCTCCAATCAAAGCTGTCCTATTATAGCTCCAGTTTCAATCGACGACTGTGTACAAGTATGGACTAAACCACTAAACCATAAAATAACCGACGATCTGTGACAGAATTACCACATATTCCAGATCCCCAATAAAGTATCATTTTTTAGGGGTACAACAAAGAAGTTCTACATTCGATCTTGCCTTGATTATAACTGCTTTATCTAGGCTATCGCTTTAAAAGCCGTCTTAACATTGTTGGAAAATGTATACAAAAACGCGACTCCGGTGGAAAATTTCAATGGTTATAACCTTTTTTCCGGATCCACACGTTTGCCAAGGCTTGGCAAGCATTCGCAAATGCAAACGTGTGGATAAGGCGTTTGGCTTGGCTTGTGTAAGCTTGGCGACGCTTGTGGCCGATCCGATCGAGTGTGGATGCCGGCAGACCAAAGCAAACGTTTTCAATTTGCGAATGCTTGCAAAGGAAGTTTGCGGCAAGCGTTTGTGATGCGTCCACAGGTTTGTTTTAAGTAAGTGTTTTCAATTTGCGAACGCTTTGGCAAGCCTTGACAAACGTGTGGATCCGGCATTTGATTCTTCGTAAACTGTAAAAAATTTCTGTGGTAATTTTACAAAAAAAAAACTGGAAGTTTTATTCACAAGCAGTTTTGTAAATTTGCAATTATTAGGAATATTCCAATTCTACTTTACGTATTTTTACCAACTGTGTAGTAAATATACATTATTTGTGGGATGTAAAAATACAATCAGTATTGGAGCTTTCACGTCATAGTTTTGTAAATTTCCAAAACTTTTGTGTATGCCCTCTCCCTATACATAAAAGTAGCATTTTGCGCACCATGCAAGGACCGATTCGCAATGAAAGCTTCAAGCTGCAAGCTTCAAACTGCAAGCTTAAGCTGAGTTTTGCTTTATTTGAGCACTGCAGCTTGAAGCTGTCAATGTGAATCATTGTATAAACCAGTGGCTCCCAACCTTTTTGTGACCATGGACCACTTAGATTTCATAATTATTAATTTAAAAAATTAGGTTAAAAAATAAACTGTATGAATTTACTGTTTTGAGACAGCTTTTACGTTTAACTTCAGTTCGAGTCCATTTGGGTGAACTGAGGTCTGTTTTATTCTCAGTTGAATATGTTGAAATTGTTTGCAAACTGAGGTAATTTTAAAGTTCAGTTCACCAATTTGCTCGAACTTGCGCATTTCGGCCGGTGAAGCCGGTGTATGAAAATATCTACAAGATAAGCCAAATGCATCTGGGATGTTAGATCAGAAAACTGCTCCGGTAAGTCATTTATTTATTTCTCACCTAAAACAACTCAACTCTTTTCAGCATGTTGCCTTTCGACATCAAACGAAACCTCTCTGTGTGAAAGAGAAGGTTCTCTTGGTCGGATTCCATTTTAAAGCACAGATTTATAAAAAGGCGTGAATTTAAGGCACTACTTTTGCTAACATTTACTACTTTTATGGCCAATTGCATTGTATTATTGAGGCATTTATAAAGAGTCTTGGAAACTAACGCCTGGCGATGAGGAATATAATGCGATGTTAGTGCTGATAGATTCCTCTAGTCGCTAGACCGGAACGTGATCCTAATATCACTGGAGTGCCATCCGTACAGATATGATCTTTTGCGGACCATATTTTAGCTCTTGCGGACCACTGGTTGGGAACCACTGGTATAAACCATTTTATCCTAATTTTTGAAGATTGAAGCTTGCAGCTTGAAGCTTTAATTGTGAATCGGCCCTAAGTATCAAAAATTATCAAAAATTTCTTGGCTGTTACAAGAACTTCCCAGACCCTGACCAAAGTCAAAGGTCTGACCTTAACTTAAGAACAGTCGGGTATATATGCTTAGTATTCCATTGTTACCTGTGAATTATATCTATGAGAGGGAAAATTGAACGCGCGAGTGGAAGAACAGTAATGCCTAATCTCCAATGGGAAAACCAACCACGAACCAACCAACCAAAATGCTGCTTCCTACTGCTTCTCATTGTAAATTGATTAACCCGTCTCTCTCGTGTTTTGGTCGACTTGTGTAACTTTCCGTATGTGTTAGTTAAATCATTTGAGTTGCCACATGCAGCGGGTTTTTTTCATTGGTTCTAAACAATTTTGTACAGAGAAATGTCGAATATGAAGGCAAAAATGACGTTAAGTTTAATTTGAATATCGCGCCAAAAAATATGTCAACACAAAAAGTGAAATGACATTTAATTGGAGTGCTACTAGATTAGCTAATGTTTGTAAATTATTTATTTCATATATAGTTTTGCGCGCCATTCCCGATCAAAACAAGACAGAAATTTTTGATATTTCACATCTACATTGATAGAAATGTGTGTGAACGCATTTTGTCAGCTAATTCAGCCAACTGGTACGTGGTTGGTTCTCCCATTGGAGATTAGGCATAATATTCCAAAAATACCAAAAAAAAGTTAAGATAGCCATTTTGCAATTTAATTGTAGGTAATATTCCCGTCGATCCTGTTATTTTGACTTGGAATTTTAACCAGGCATTGTTCACGTTATAAAGTATAACTTCTAAAAATTTCATCAAATTTCACATAAAAAATCCGAAGTAATAACCAAAAAACCATAATTTGGCAATTTGTTCAGTTTTTTATTTTTTTTGAGATTACGTGTGCGTATAAAAATTTCATATTGTAACCGCTGAAAGCCAATACCATAACGAATAGGCTCAATTTTTTCACTTTTTTTTGGACCTACACATACCGAGTAAAACTCATCTATATTTAGAAAGAACGACCAAAATGGCCGTTTTTTTTCACAAAATGTCCGATTACTTGCGTAGCGGCGGGTTGCTAAAGGTAGAAAATGCCCATTTCGTATAGTATTCGATGTAACTAACATGTTACAAAAAAAAATTAAGACTGGAAACAATTCCTTATGTTTTGCTTTTCTGACTCCACTAGAAGGACAGACATTTAAAGAAAACTGAGATATTTTAATCATTCAAAACATGTGTGTTAATATCTAAACATTGTTATTTTCTCTTTTCTATATTCATTAAAAATGCTATCTTACAACAAGTAAATAAAAAACAGTTATGTAGACCTATTTTTGAGAAAAAACTTTAATTGAGTGGAAGAAAGTTAATATTCCATGATACATTATAGTAAACAAGTGGGACCCCTGTTTATACACAAAACAGAAAAAAATAGCAAAAAAAATCAAACACAAAACGAAATTCTCTTCTGTAAAAAATTCTCTTCCGATCAAACAAAACAATAGAAAATAAAAAATGCTCTTCTGAAAAAAATGCTCGCTCGATTTCTTGGAAAAATGTTGAAAGTGGCACAACTAGAATATTATTATTGACTAGTGGGGCACCTGTTTAAACACAAAATGTAAAACAGCAAAAAAATCAAACACAAAACGAAACTCTCTTCTGTAAAAAAATTCTCTCCCGACCAAACAAAACCACAGAAAAAAAAATTGTCTTCTGAAAAAAATTCTCGTTCGATTTCTTGGAAAAATGTTGAAAGTGGCACAACTAGAATATTATTATAGATATATACAAAACTAATAATGCGAGTAATTTCCTATTTTGAGATAATATGTAGGACCCATAGATCTACAGATTTACAATAATATGTACATTTTTTTTAAACTTCAAGTTTCTTTGATAAACAGTTTTATTTAATTTCCCGAAAAAGATATTGCTGTTCTTCTTCTCACACGTTCAATTTAAACCTTACATTCCAATGAACAATTCATAATTTTACTAAAAATATAAGTTCTAAAATTACGCCTCTTACTGTAAAATTACAGTACAAAGTTCAGTACATAACATAGCCCAGTTGTCAGAGACTTTGACCTCGCACAAAATGTGATCTCGCTGAAAATTGGAACGGTACTTTTTTGGGTGTAGAAAACAATAAAAAAATCTTTGGTGCGGTAAAGTGTATGCTAAGTTCACAATTTCGAAAACAAACTCGAAAATTTGGTTTTTGCTTTATATATCGATAAATAAAATAAATTTCGAAAAACTAACAGCGCCACGTGAAAGAGCGGAAAATTTCACTAAAGTGTATATTATAAATTATTTTAAAAAAAATTGTTTTATTATTATAAAAAATTATTAAAAATAAGAAGCAAATTCGAAAAATCTTAGCGCGCCAAAAAGCTGAATTAAAATATTCTAGCGAGGCGTTCGGGGAAAAACTAAAGTATCCTTGCCTAAAATGTACGCAAAAATAAAAATAAAAATAGCATTTTAAAGAGGACACTCTAAGGTTTCTAATGAAGCCATTGGTTTTTAATTTTTTGTTTTTTTTTCCCATAGAAAATTTGACCGGAAGTTATAATTTGTAAAATTCTCACTGATGTTTATAAAATTGAAGATATGAATAGAGGCGCACGAAAAAAAAATCCTTGTACATTTATCATTAGACATTTACTTTTGATGTAAAAAAAACTAAAATGATAAACATTGTCTCTGTGTAATAAAATTTATGTTTTAAAATATTCATTTTTTCTTACAGCATTCATTCGACGCCATTTTTACCTTCAAAAACAGCCGACACACAAATTATGATGAAGAAGAAAGACACGCCTCGGTCGCCGCCAGTCTTTCACTTCTATCGTCTGGTGACGGCTGTTTTTGAAGGTAAAAATGGCGTCGATGAATGCTGTAAGAAAAAATGAATATTTTAAAACATAAATTTTATTAAACAGAGACAATTGTTTATCATTTTAGTTTTTTTTACATCAAAAGTAAATGTCTAATGATGATAAATGTACAAGGATTTTTTTTTCGTACGCCTCTATTAATATATATCTTCAATTTTATAAACATCAGTGAGAATTTTACAAATTATAACTTCCGGTCAAATTTTCTATGGGAAAAAAAACAAAAAAATAAAAACCAATGGCTTCATTAGAAAGCTTAGAGTGTCCTCTTTAAAATGCTATTTTTATTTTTATTTTTGCGTACATTTTAGGCAAGGATACTTTAGTTTTTCCCCGAACGCCTCGCTAGAATATTTTAATTCAGCTTTTTGGCGCGCTAAGATTTTTCGAATTTGCTTCTTATTTTTAATAATTTTTTATAATAATAAAACAATTTTTTTTAAAATAATTTATAATATACACTTTAGTGAAATTTTCCGCTCTTTCACGTGGCGCTGTTAGTTTTTCGAAATTTTTTTTATTTTTCGATATATAAAGCAAAAACCAAATTTTTGAGTTTGTTTTCGAAATTGTGAACTTAGCATACACTTTACCGCAGCAAAGATTTTTTATCGTTTTCTACACCCAAAAAAGTACCTAAGTTCCAATTTTCAGCGAGATCACATTTTGTGCGAGCTTTCGGTCTAAATTTGGCTCTGACGACTGGGCTAACATTGAAATATTGTAATTTTCCTACATAAACGATTTAGAAAAATACACAACATTGCGAAAAATATAGGTCACATTCATGTTATCAACATTTGCGTCATGCAGTATTGGAGATTCGCAATTTCATTATGTGAAGTTTCAAAATTTATAGTAAAATTACAATAATCGTGTAGTAAATTAGTATTTCATACCGCGATTTGTAATTTTACTACACATTTGCACTGTGAATTTACATATTTTTTTACAGTGTAGACACAAAGGAATGTAGTAGTCCGAACAAAATGCTGTATTTATTATCATGACAACTGGGGGCCTACTATGTATTCGGATCTGAAAGTTTTATTTTTCCGAAACCCTCTTCCGATTGGAAAGTGAATTGGTACTATGTAAAATGTTCAGATCGGAACAAAGTGTTACCAATGATATTTTCATTTGAAATCTGAATTTGATTGTCAAATCTGGATATCTGTGATTTTCAAATTTTTAAAGTGTGAAGTATTGGCATTTTCATAATTAAAAAGTTTGTTTTAATTAATTTTAAAATGGATTATAGCCTAATCACTTTATAATTTCTCAAAAGGGTCACAAATAATTTCCCTGACACTAAAGGCTCAAACAAAATAGAACCAACCCGTTACGGAGCGGACGGAACGGATTGGTTCTGTTTGAGACTTAAGTTACGCAGAGTCAAAGGTCACGAAAAGCAGTTTTCTCAAATATCTCGTAATATATGGGTTTTACGTAAATTTTGGCTAAGTAAAATTTGTTCGTGGGACAAATCTGCATAAAAATGTCCTACACAAAATTTAAGTAAAACAGCAATAGCTGCGGAGCTCGGGGCAACCCAAACGCAACTATTGTATAGGAGTGCATGTGTTTGTTGCGTACGCTTGTGGCAGCGTTATGAGATCTCAGACGTTATTAGATTACAAGCCCATGTAGATTTCAACAGTTTAAGCCTTCTTCGGTGCATATAAAAGGTGGGGCATCTGTAAGTTTCCTTTTGAAATTGTTATTAAAGCTACATCGTTCAATATTTTTCAATGAATGTTAACTTTATTGACGAAATACATCTTCCAATTATTTATGTAAAACAAAAATAGCTGCGGCAAAACTGTTGCAAAACTGACTGCAAAACCTATCGTCTAATGGATGCCTAACAATGGTACTTAACATTTATCCCAAAAAAATATTCCATCGAATAAATGTTATTTGAGAAAAACTGATTCTCGTGACCTTTGACCCTCCATAACTTAAGTTCAAAGATGATGACGCCGACCACATAGGGCATTTTTATGCAGATTTATCTCACGAACAAACTTTACTTAGGCAACGTCGTAACTTGAGTGGCCGGCCAGTTGGCTTTAAAGACTTTTGGGAATCCCGCTGGAAAATTTCCAGTTTGTGATTGTAAAATGAATATTCGAGCATTTCCAAATCGTTCTTGCTTAGTGCTCACTTTTTTTTATTTATCTTTTTAGGCCTAAAGTTGCAATGTTAAACGTTAAATAATTATTTATTATTGAATTTCGTATTACTTACTTACTTTAACTTTTAATTAAAATAAAGAAAGTACTTCCGTAATGCTCGAAAGTTCTTCTTTCCGATACCAAATTGCATTCCGAAGACTGAATCAATAGTTTTCGGATTTTTTCTAAGGAAATCCCATTTCATAGTAGGCCCACAGCAAAATTAATTCCGAATATAAATGTCATTGGACTTTCGGATGAGGTGCGTTTGGAAAATCAGAATACATAGTACGAAATTTCCGAATTCATATTAATCTACTTTCAGATCCGAATACATAGTAGGCCCCCAGCTCTACTGAAATTAAAGCCGTCTCGACGGCATGACAATACAAGACTAGCATGCTCAGCTCATTCCCATATCCTGCAGTCCTCCTTTTAATTCTCCACTACGGTTTGGAAGTAGCTTTATAAATAGTACAACTTAAGGGCCGTCCTCACTACACGGACTTAAATCCCCCGCGCTTTTGGCCATGCGGCCAGACAAAAGCGCGCACGATCTTTTAATTTTCTGAAAGTGACTGAGAAAAAAATCAATTCTCAGTTGAAACGCCGTACGCGCTTTTGAAAAGCCCACACTAGCCGTGTTCCTTTTCTACTTTTAAGTACTCCAGAGTAAAAAATTAAAGGAACGCAAAATTTGTTGATTTGAGTAAAATCTATGAATTATGTGTGAGAGCAGGAGTAGTTCCAAGTAAATACGAGTAAAAAAGAGCAGAAAAGGAACACGGCTATTGTGTGGACGTACAATGTACCTTTTTAAGCAAAGCCTTTTGTCCGCGTTGTTTTGCCGCTCGGCCTTTCCCATTGACAAAGTCGTAAAAAGTCATAAAAAAGTCATAAAACTCTATATGAAAAAAAGGCAAAAGCGCGTACGACCCAAGTCCGCGTAGTGTGGACCCACCATTAACTGTGGAACAGTCTTTCGCAGTCAGTATTTCCGAACTCGTATAACATCGTAGAGCTCAAACCTGAGGTCTCCATCTGCTCCAGCATCTCCCAAACCTTCTCTCAAATATCCTATTCTGTTATGGCTTTCAGATTTACGGTACTACTAGACATTGGGCCATAAACTGTATATCCTATCATAAACTGACTAAGCTTCGTTTCTCAACATAAAAAATCCAGAATAGCATGCCACGAGGTCACCTCGCTCAAGTTTGTTTTATATTTATCATTTAAATATAAGTTATATTAAATGTAATGAAATAATTCTCATCCTTATTCCACAGAATATCCTTGTTATTTCAACGTACTACACCAGAATCTACCTGAAACGCATGAGTGAACTGCTCAAAATCTCCCAGCCGAAATGCGAAGAATATATTGCAAATCTAGTTAACTCGCAGAATATATCAGTTAAAATAGATAGACCCTCGGGGATAGTCTCCTTCAGGCGAATAGAACAGCCCCCGGACATGCTGAATGCCTGGACATCCCAAGTTAATGACTTTATGGTTCTAGTAAATAAGACATGTCACCTTATCAACAAGGAAACTTGTGTGAATTGCCACAAGACCGCCGACCTGTGAGTCCCCTCCTCCAAATAAAATTTTGTTAATTGAAAAGAAAAAATTCTCTTTTTGACTTGTTTCTTTTCCTTCTTCATAATTTTCGTCCTTAAAGGTCAGCTATGGCGATAAAAATCTAGTATTTGTCCCCTAGGAGATATCCAAGTAATTAGCCAAAGCATGAGGACGATGAGAAAGGATACAAAAATCCAACTCGGCTAATTTCACCTTAAATTGATTTCCGACCCTGAAAGGGTTTACAGAGAAGTGAGTTTTAATCGCCCGCCAGCATTTCCATCCACGTTCGTATCCGTGAGCGTGTATGGTTTTGATGGAGAAGGATGTCGTTGATGACCGCATTTCACATTAAGCCACGATATTGGATGAATCGATAGAAAATGGCTTTTATTTGTATAGGGAAATCATCGTATAGATTTAATTGCCCAGAATATAACATGAGCTTTAATGGCGCGACCAAAGTGGATCCTTTTTCATTGCCTTAAAGTGTGACCAACCATTTGCCGGCTTTAATATCACAAAAAATCTCATATCGCATGGGCGAGTGCGACACTGTAACGGAAACAGGACATTTCAAGAACTGAAGGAGCATAGCCAAGAATTGTGGATTTTATTTGATTTGAAAAAATGTCCTTTTTGTACTAAATGCGTAAAGGACATGCGCTAAAAATGTTAAGAGAACATTTCTCCGTTTTTTTTGTTGTAAGAGAGGTCTCCAAAAAGCTTAAGGACCTTAAAGGATATTTGGTGTATCAATGAGCAGCACATGGTGCGCCTTCGTGTTTATATTGTCATATTACGGAAATCGTTCATCAAGATTAGTATTGTGTTATATTATGATTGTTGTGTTATGACTCACTTGTCACAAGGCACAATTCCTTATGTGATTCGAGTTTATTCTGCGAGTTTATCACTTTTAAATACATACATACATATTTGCCTTTCATCGTTGGTGTTAGCAGAGAGGATTTCTAATAATTAAAGGAAATAACTTTATTATTATAAAAAATCGATTTTTAATTATCGATAGGAAGCAATGTTGGAAAGTTGGTTTCCGACCAAACTAAATCATGCAAGTTTGAATGTGTGCTGATGCTAACTCAAATCCAGCATCAATTCAGACAAAATTGATAAATTCAATTTTTAAAATCATATTTTGTTCCAATTTTATGAATTTTGAAAATAGAAAAGGTTCGTTTTATTGCACGGAAATTAAAACATGGATACTATTCAGTTCGGGTGATTGGTACATACATATGACATCACTGTGGGTTATTATTTATTGTGTAATTTAATAATAGTGTTAGATATTTCTATAAGAACAGGCATTACAGTCATTTAAATACGTTTATTCTGTATTAGTGTGGAATTAAATCTGATGTACGACTATGAGGCGAAACAATTTGCAATAAATTATTCTGCCAAAATTTGAATTTCGATTGGTTAAAATCGAGTTCTTCGAAGTTTATGTTTTAGTGGATGGCGTCAAATGTAAGCCCCAAACCATATCTGCCGGTGTCCCGCAAAGGTGAATTCTATACCCACACTTTTTCTAATCTTTATCAACTACTTTTGTTGAATTTCCTTCAATCCACTGGCGCAAGTAAAGATCCAAAATCCAGTAACAGAAGATTTCGAAGTCTTAGGACTAGTCTCAATGATTTCCAACCTCGCCCTAGAATGGGTGATAAGGAAAACGTCAGTCCAGAGAAGTACGTCAATAGCAACATACTCTGTACAATTACTTGGTTATGAGAACTTCGTGGGTAGGTACTGATTGGGAGCTAAATAAGCTTATGAGCCGGTTTAGACGGTGCCCTCCAGCGCATGTGCCTCACGAACTTTGTGGATAAAGGGAGAAGTGGGGTGGTACTACTCTTCATTCCCACTCCTCCCTTCATCACCAAACGTTCGTGAGGCACATGCGCTGAAGCGCACCGTCTAAAACAGCTCTATGTCGAACCAAATGAGGCGGCAAAGGACATAGGCCTGAACATCAAGGAATGAAAAACAAAGGTTATGCAACAGTTCAGAGCTGGAAGATTTAGAATGGGAATAAATATAACTATTGCCGAACAAAACGTAGAAGCAGTTGATAAAACAGTCTAGCTTGGGTCTACAATTACAAAAAGAAGAAGAAGACTGTTTTTAGATATGTTGCACACAGAATTTTCCATATAATCTTTTTCGATCGGTATCTTAAACATAGAATGAGCTGTTTTTCCTCCATATATGTAGTAATTTTGCAGTTATCCCTGATAAATGCCACGGCTATGGCAACCATTTTATCTGCACGTATTTTGGATAATATGAGATTAATTAAGAAAGTCTTGCAAGTGCCACATACATATTGACACTGTTGATGGTGATCTTTTTTTCATTCTTTACTTATTCGAGATATTCTCAACATTATCATCGATTATTTGCAGAGGTGGCAAACCATAATGATCAATAGTATTTCCACCTGCGTTAAATTTATTGGTTGGTAGTAAGGAGTTTTGAATTAAATTAACAATCGGCGGTGTTCCACAATTCGATTTTTGTGAAATCGATACTCGAAATCGAAATTAGGTGTTCCACATTTCGATTAATTCCATGTATGTGAAATAGAAATTCCAACTCGAAACTTAGGTGTTCCAAATTTCGATTAAATCGAAATGTCACTCGAAATAAATCCGATTGAGTAGACGTTTGTGAATTGAAAGTGGAATAACACGAGAAGCAAATGTGATTATTTTAAAATGTAAGAATTTGTAATTTATTTTAGAAAATATCAGTTCAAAATGGGAAGGAAAGCAGTAGATGCCTGAAAAGAACATACCAATCTCTGGAGAAGTTATGTGATTGTATTAAACAACAAAATGCTGAAACCCTGCGCCCAGCGCCACAATATGCAGATGGAAAAAGCTCGAAAAAAACGAAATTAAAAGAAGAATGTTGGAAATTGAAGAAAAAAAGTTAAATATAATTTCCCTAAATTCATAGTTGCTTGATTAGCATTAAACTATTACCAATTGCATAGGTTTTCTTTTATGTTTTTAATTTAATATGAATTCTATTGATGTTATGAATTATTGATTTTCGAAAAGACTGATTAAAGTATTTTTTCAAATTTATATTTAACTTTTCTTATAACATATTTAGCTTATAGACTAGTAGCTATATCATCTCTGACCCTAACACCGACTTGTCCCTTAACAATATTTTTTTAATTTTTTCCTTCCTTGGAAGCTCTCTTTCTTCAATTTCTCTTTCTTCAATTACTGCGGCTATTAACGCAAAATCCATTTTTTGGGGTCAAAATTTTTTAATTTTTTTGAAATCGGACACAAACTAAATCGGAATCTGAACTGAAATCGGAAATAAACATAAATTTAAAGTGTAAACCAGATTTCGGTTTTCGAACAAACGAAATTCACTCGAAATTCGGAACATCAATTCGAGTGAAATTGAATTCCGATTTCGATTGCAGTCCACTCGAATTGTGGAACACCGCCGAATGTCAGCTACAAAATGTAAATACAATTAATTGTAATTGTTATCAAGGGCGGCGAAGCATAGTCATTGTGGGTGGGGAGCACGTGAACAGTTAACAGTTAAATGTATAAAGTTAATCGGTCAATTTATTTACCAGCTGTCTATTGAGTTATGTGGTTTTAAATTATTTTGTTATGGCGCTATGCCCGACTAGCATTTTGAAGTAAGGGGTACAGATAGGGCCCCTATAAGACTAGACCCACTCAGGGCATCTAACGCCTTTTCCCATTCGCTGCTCGTCATAAAGAATGCCCCATTTGCACCCTTGAGGAAAAATCATTGCTACCCGATCCCGAGTGGATTATTAGAATTTCGCGTAGATACATATGTGAGTAATAAATGCGCCGGTGTCGAAAGTTTTATATTTTTAAACGCGAGTGTGGTTTTGTCAATGCGGCTCCGCAACTGAGTAGGTACTAATCACATCCAATGCTACTTGACCTCTGTAATCGAACCAGAACCGAGCTATGCTATGCTAAAAAAATGGTGCAAATTACACTATCCATCACTCGATACTCACGTCAAAACGGTTTGTGTATGAATGATGCGGGTATTACACTAAGCATTCATTTTTCTGCCTCTTTTTCGTGTAACGATTGTGATGCCTTGGTACTTGTACAATAAACCCGAATGAGAAGGGGAATTTCTCTTGGTTTTCGCAGACCCAAGGCCCTCGTAAGTACAGGCCTGGAAGCAGCCAGGCCAACTAATACTAACATAGCTGAAAAGTGGCCAAAAATTTCTGACAGTTGTGGAATTAACATGGCCAAAGCCATACGAAGCAATTTTTTAAGTTTGTTTTTGCACTAAAAAGTGGTAAAATAATGTATATTATCACTTTTTGGTGCACATGGATTATCAGTGATTAGTGCTTTAGTGATTTAATAAAAAAAATTAAAATGAAGTGAGTGGTTAAGTGTATTTTAAGAGTGTTAATTGATTAGGTGACCATTTTTGTTTACATTCGCGGTGGTTTTTTCGTGTTAATTTAGGGAAAAAATGTTGAATTTGTGTAGTAACATAATAAAAAGTGCTTTTTAAGTGATTAAAGATTATTATAGGATAGTTATTAAAAACATAAGTGCAGAAAAATGTGAAGGAAAAGTGAAAAAGTTATTGTTATTCATGTTGTGTGGTAGTAGGTACTTGCACTTATGTTTTTAATAACTCTACTATAATAATTTTTAACTACTTTAAATTCACTTTTAATTCCATTACTACACAAATTCAACACTTTTTCCCTAAATTAACACGAAAAAACCACCGCGAATGTAAACAAAAATGGTCACCTAATCAATTAACACTCTTAAAATACACTTAACCACTAATTTTTTTTTAATTTATGGACTCAGATCACTAAATAACTTATCACTGATAATCCGTGTGCACTAAAAAGTGATAAAATACAATATTTTACCACTTTTTATTCCAAAACCAAAGTTAAAAAATTGCTTCGTACGGCTTCGGCCATGTTAATTCCACAACTATCAGACGATTTTGGCCTCGCACAGACACAACCAAAAAGTCTGCTTCCAGGCCTGTACTTACGAGGGTCTTGGCAGACCCCAATAGTGATGTTATATTTGTGTTAGTGTAATGGATCGCTGATTTTTTTTGTGTGGTGCTCATGAGGAAATTACCCATTTGCCACATCGAGTCCTCATGAGGCACCAAGGGTAGGGCTGCCATCCGTCCGGGTTTCCCCGGATTTGTCCTAGTTTGAGGGGCGTCCGGGGACCGTCCGGGCGGGGTTTTAAAAAGTGTCCGGGTAAAACCCGGGCACTTTTTATGTCCGATGAAACCTGATTAACTGAATGATAAGCAATTCAAACAAATCTTAGTTAAAAATTGACTCGTAAGCATCCAAGCAAACTCCGGCATGAGAAAAATACCGCATGCCCCGTTTTGTATGAAAGTTCCAACCTATTTCTTTTCAGAACAAAATGCGCAAGCATAAATGCAGTATAACAGGGAATTGCAAAACAAATATCCTATGTTAAACAGAGGAAAATATGACTAGGAAGTTCTATGCTTAATTTGTTCTCCAAACATTTCCATTGCAAATAAGGATGTTACCGATATTAATGACAAGACTAGTTCGACAAGCCAAGCCCTTTTTTGTCCGAACATCATGCTCTACTTTGGCAAAACTAGACTCTAGCTCAGAAGAAGATCTAATTCGAGCAGCCGAAGGTGCAATGGCTTACCATACAGTTAATAACCACATCTCGTTCAATTCTTTGGATATTACTAATTCCCTTTACCAATTAACGTTTTCGGAGCCAAATCGGCAAAAAACATGACATGTTATCGCACAAAAGCTCCGGCTATTGTAAAGAACTTGTTGAGGCATTTAACGATTGCCGAACTGAGATGTTATCAAATAGATGTTACATTGATAAGTGTATCTACCGATGCTAGAAATCACGTCAGTTAGAAATTCACGCCATCATTAAATATTTTGGTAAACAAAAAAAACGGCATCACATTAAAGCGTTGGCCACATAGCATACGTGTTCTGAGTTCCGTCTATCCGTTTTCCGTCTCTCCGTTTTTCCGAGTTCCGATATTTATTTTTATGTGAGCCACAAGCGTCCGTTACCATGGCATTCTGGATTTTATTGATAAGTGAGTGCTTTTGCGTTTTCTATTTACTCAATCTACAACAAAGTGAGGTAACGTTTCCGTCAATCCGTTCAAAATTTGAAATTTGCTTATCTTCTCCGTTTCCGAGTTTTTATCGTTCCGTTCTTTTTTTGTTTATCTGGTCAAACAGTACTAAAACATTGTAATTAACAGTACTAAAACATTGCATTGTATGCTATGTGGCTCCCGCTTAAAGCTACCTGAAATCAAATATACTAAAATGAGAAGTCGAAAACAATTGCTGAGATTATTCTAAAACAACTTGAGCATGGCGACAATAGCAACACAAAATTCGGTGGGAGCAACAGACTAGGGACAAATAATGTAAGCCGAATTGTAAACTTAATCCAAATATTTACTACGTATACACGATGAGTTGAATAGTTCAGTTGAGGTTGAGTTGAATTTTCGACAATCGACAAAATTCGACAAAAATCACAAACAAAACACAGAGATGCTGCTGTCAACTAAATTCAACTACTCAACTACTGAACTCGCGTCTATCTGCATAGCTTTAACTCAACCCAGGAAGCAGAGCTGAGTCGAGTTCAGTCGACCCTATCTCAACTCGACTCGCGTCTACATGCATTTGAACTCGGGTTCAACCTGGGTTCAACTCATCATGTATACGTACTAATTGTTGGCATAGGATGTTCTTCCAACGCTGTGCATCATGGATGCGAGCTACTTCCTATTTTTGTAATAAGATCAGGCTTAGCAATCACCCTTTGTACTACTTACTAGTCCGTCATATCGTTTAAGTCATGGTGCAATGTCAAGTAGTAAGCTTACAAGAGAAAGGATAGGTTAGGGTTTTGGAGGGTGCTTGAGTAGATGTCGATGAACCTTCTATTCAAGGCCGGGCCGAATATAGGACTTGTAGAATGTAGCCAGGCAGCTGGAGGAGGACTTGCATCTCTTGAGGAATTCCAGGCATTGGCATAGAGACGATGATATTGAAAATAACTTTTTCTCAATTTGTACCGTTCGAACAGAAGTTCTCAAGGAATTCTGCGCAGCCAGTGAATAATGTTTTAAAAAATTTTATCTCAAGGGTGTCCGGGGAAAAAACTCAATTTCACCAAAATGTCCGGGGTTTTCGAAGATTTTGTCCGGCGTCGGACATTTAGGTGATGGCAGCCCTAACCAAGGGTAATACTTTTTTCGGCATGCCCCTGAGGCAATCCCTATTTTAAATGCTAGTCGGGTAGGATTTAAAAACCTTAGGCTACACCGTTTTAAGTTCTTAATAGCTCTAATATAATTATTTAGTTTTCGTATAAAAAGCCTTGCTTGGATGCGGCCCTTCGACCATTTTCCTTCTTCGCCAGCGACCGAGACGGCGCTGCAACGTTCTGGGATGAACAATTTTGTGTGCAGTTTTCCTTCCATCCCCAAGCGCTCCGCCGCCCCTGATTGTTATAGACATGTTCTGAGAACAATTTTCAATAAACTTCAAATGTCAAACTAGCAAACGAATTCGGACGGGTTAGCTTTGCCTTTTTTTAATTTTTAAGGGCTTGTTCGCTGACGTCATAAACTGTTATAACAAGAAGAAGACGAAGACGAAGACTTAGATTCGGACAGGCCCTATGTGTTCGCTCCTTGTTAGGGTTGACAGCTTGGATCAGTCTTCTTTTGTTCCTTTCATATAACAAGAAAATGCTCCTATTGAACGGTGATCATCTTGCTTTCATTAAAGTTGATTTCAACCGAAGTTTTCGTTAGCTCCGTTCGCTTTTGCTCTGCTCGTTTTGTGCTGTTCACATCACTGTAACCATCATTCATTTATTGCCTATTTTTTGTATGAATTACAAAATACTGAAAAGTGATAAGTCCTCAAAATCCCTAAAAAAAGACACAGGAAATCGCCAAGTCCTGAATGATATTCATTTTGCCTGAGAGGAGGGAATGATAAACTTCTTTTTTTTTATTTGGTAGTGATAAGCTCAGGAATCACCCTTTGTACTACCAGTCCGTTATGTCGTTTGTCAACCCATGGTGCAATATCTAGTAGCAAGCTTAGTACGGGGGGAATAGGTTACGGGTTATGAGGGATCCGAGGGATGTTGCAGAAGGAGGCGATTAACCCTGCGTTTGAACTCTTGGATGTTGTAGGAGCTCGGAAATACCGACTGCGAGAGATTATTCCACAGTCGAGTTGTTCTATTAGAAACGAATTGCTATCTTGTTAAGTGCGCGAAAAGACGGGTTGCAGGTGCTGGGGGTGAGACGAGTGGGCCAATCCGGTGTTGTGTGTATAAGAATGCCGTGGAGGCAGGAGAGCGTTTACTTCGCTGGTACAGTCGCAGTCGCTATGATAGTAGCAATAAAATTTTGTCAGTGCTGCTACATTCCTACGGTGGGTCAAGGGGTCGATGGTGGAGCAAACGGTGTCGTCATCGATAAATTTAAGGGCCCTTTTTGTATTTTATCTACCGTGCAGTGCTACCGAAAAAACGCTCTATTTATACCTGAACCCATCCTATCGTCAGGCAGCTTGATTGTTAACAATAAAAATATTTTTTTTAAAAATTTACCATTTTCCACCTCCATATTTTCTTAAGTAAGGTATTAATCCTAGCGAAAAAGTGTATGGAACCTTTTTATACGCTTTATATTAGCTTCACCTGTATGTATGTATGTATGTATCTATGTATGTACAGTACTGATTAAAATATTAAGACCACGTACTATTTTCATAAAACATACTTTTTAAACTATATATGTATTTAAGAAAAAAAAACCTCAAAATTTAGCTTGTATCCTAACATCGTACATCGACATTATCTCGTACATCAATATTATCTACCCCCATTTTTCACAGCAATGAAGAACATATCAAAATCACCCTAAAAATAATGGTAATAGTCATAATTAACGGTGCCAAAAGTAATACGAATAAACTTTAGCCTGGAGGATGTTTCGGTATTACTTAATAATGGGATAACTCAATACTTAGAAATACTTTCTGATATAAAATTTTTAAAAGTATGGCAACTATTCATAGGTGTGGTCTTAATATTTTAATCAATAGCGAAGTTTATTTTTTTTTCTACTGAGTTTACTGTTCATTTTATTACTACAAATTTTTTACTAATAATACATTATGATACAAGCTAAATTTTGAGTGTTTTTTTTCTTAAATACAACTATAACTTAAAAAGTTATAGTCATTTGAAGTCAAAGTTTTATGTCGAATAGTAGGTGGTCTTAATATTTTAATCAGTACTGTATGTATTATTATTATTATTAATGAATGAGGGGGCAACCCATATGGTGAACACTGCGGCCAAGTTAGGCCTATTGTGTACGTACCCCACTAACGGAACAGACTATCAGCCTTCCGGACGAAGGCAAGAAGGTCTTTAATTGAAGAAGAGCGGACTTGAGCGGGGCTCATAAACTCTCTGATAAACGTTCTTCTTCTAAGCCAGATCAGAGCAGGACATTCGCAAAGAATATGTGTGGAAGTCTCGTCGCCTTCCAGGCAGAGTCGGCATTCTGTCTCTTGAGACAGTCCTAGGTTGTGGAGGTGGTACCGCAGTCCTACATGGCCAGTCAGATAACCCACCAACAGCCTTAGGTCCGCTTTGTTTAAAGTGATAGTGCCCCTAAAGGCAAAGGGTCTTATAAGATCTTTAGCCTGTCTAAGACCTGGGATTGATTCCCAATAGGCAAGGTGTAGTCCCTTAATCCACTCCTCTATCAGGGACTTGGAGGTGGACCATGAGATGCCACAGAAGGGTTCTGGGCCCTGGACCAACGTCTCAGACCCCTCCCTCGCGAGGCTATCTGCAGCCTCATTGCCCTCGATACCCCGGTGTCCGGGGACCCAGCAGAGCGAGACGTTATTTCTTCTGGTCAGGCTCTGGAGTAAGTCAAAACACTCTGCAACTGTTTTGGAAGAAAACTTCCACGTTGAGAGTGCCTTGATGGCAGCTTGGCTGTCAGAGAAGATTTTAATGTTGGCGCCTCTCAAACCTTTCTCAAGGTTGAGCCTAGCGCAGGTCGCAATGGCATGTATTTCAGTCTGGAATACAGAGGGCCACTTACCCATTGCAATCGAGACCTTGGAATTGGGTCCTGCGACACCAGCCCCTGTACCATGTTCCATCTTTGACCCGTCGGTGAACCAGTGGAGATGTTTTGGATCCCCAGGAAGAATAAGTTCTTCCCACTCAGAACGATCCGGGATAATCGCCCTGAATTTCCTTTGGAACCGCAGTTCACCAACCATATGGTCGGATACGCGGCAAATGGAAATATTTGGGATATTGTCAAGGATATCCATGTGTCCTTTGACTGTATAGGGCCAGTTGGATGAGATCTGAAGTCTCAGGGCACTTATGGCCGCGGATTTCCATATGAAGATATGCAATGGAGTCAATCCAATGATTGCCTCCATCGCAGCTGTGGGACAGGTCCGCATAGCTCCGGTAATGGAGAGGCAAGCAAGCCGTTGTAGTTTGCTGCACTTAAGGATCGCCGTGACCTGTTTAGTCTTAGGCCACCAGACTATAGCGGCATAGGTGACCACAGGTTTAATGATCGTGTTGTACATCCAGTACATCATTTGTGGTGTAAGACCCCATGTCTTACCCAAAAGCCGTTTGCAGGCCCATATGGCCCTGGTGGCTTTACTGATGGCGTAGTCCAGTTGAGCGTTCCAGTTCAGTCTCTTGTCTAACTTTATTCCCAAATATTTGACTGAGTCTGAGTACTCAACTGTGGTACCCTGGATGCAAATAGGACCTAGGTCCACTTTGTAGCGTTTGGAGAAAGGTACCAAGACAGCCTTATTTGGGTTGATTGACAGACCCTCCGTGGTACACCATCTTTGAACTTCTCGTAGTGCTGTTCTCATGACCTCTGTAATGGTCAGGTCACACTTCCCAGAGACGATGATGGCAAGATCATCTGCATAGCCGATGACATCGAAACCAGATTCAGATAGTTTGGTCAAAAGTTCATCCACAACTAGTGACCAGAGTAACGGGGATAGGACTCCACCTTGTGGGCAGCCCTTAATAGCTTTAACACTAATGGTGGAGACACCTAGGGTAGAAGAAATGTCACGATCTACAAGCATGGCATTTATCCACTCAATTGTGTGAGGATCCAGGTTTCTGAGAGCCAGTGCTCTAGAAATAGAATCATAGCCAGTGTTATCGAAAGCACCTTCGATGTCAAGGAATGCACATAAAGCAGTTTCCTTAGCAAGGAAGGCTTTCTCGATTTTGCTGACCAGGTGGTGTAAAGCAACCTCTGTTGATTTACCTTTAGAGTAAGCGAACTGGGAGCTATGTAGGGGAAGGGAGAGCTCCAGCTTGCACCTAATATGAAGGTCTAGCAGCCTTTCCATCGTTTTCAAAAGAAAAGAGGTTAAGCTGATAGGTCTGTACGATTTGGGCAGCTCCAGGGGCCTATTGCCCTGTTTGGGGATAAAAACCACCACGACTTTCCTCCAGATGGTAGGGATGTATCCCCAGTTGAAGCTGGCTCTAAAGAGGCAGACCAAGTTGTCGATAATCAGATCGAGGCACTTCTGAAGGAGTGCCGGAAAAATACCATCCCCTCCCGGGGATTTATAGGGTTGAAAAGAGGCCACTGCCCATTTAACCTTGTCGCGGTCAAAGATGTTCCCAGAAATACTTCGGGAATGGCGGTCTGGGATGGTCCTATGACTACACCCAGCATCCAATGGATAAGCGGTCTGGAGGATTGACCCTGGAAAGTGCTCTCTGAGCAAGTACCACAAAGTTTCTTCGTGGTTAGAGGTGTAGGAGCCATCCTCCCTTTTGAGAAGGCCCACTCCGTTAAAGGAGTCTTTTGCAAGTAGTTTTTGGAGTCTAGTCGCCTCTGGTGGAGTCTGAAGGCTCTCACAGTGCTTCCTCCAGGCAATCCTTTTGGACCGTCTTAACTCCTTGTTATAGGCTGTGAGGATGAACCTGTATTCATCCCAATGCCCGGTGTGTTTTGCTCTATTGAACAATCTCCTAACATCCCTACGCATTTCACCTAATCTGTCGTTCCACCAGGGTACTTTACGTGACGACTGGAAGGAAGAGACAGTGTTGCTGTCATGGTAGGAGGAGATCAGCACGTCAGTAAGCTGGGTGGCCGCATTCTCCAGTTCACACACTGAGGTGATAGAAGCGGCAAGCAGGTCTGATTTCGAGGCCACAAGCCCCTGAAACTTAGACCAGTTGGTTTTCTTAGGAACCAAAGAAGAGGAGCGGATATGTGGGAGGTGTACAATGTACTGTATGTATGTATGTAGAGAAATCTTGCAACTTGATTTTCAGGCACTTGCATATAACCGATCAACTTCAAATTTTGCACATATGTATAGTTCGCGTGACAATGCAATCTGAACATTTTGTGAAATAATCAAGAAGGCGGTTCCAAGATGGCGGCCGAATTTTGCTATTGTGCTCCCCGACCCCCGACATGGGTATCAAATGAAAGAGACAAATAGAATACAATTAGCGTCATTCCAAATTCAAAATGGCGGCCATCGCAAAATGGAGGATTAACTTTTTCTTTCTAACATACTTAAAATGGGTATCAAATGAAAGGATATGACAAGTGGAATACTATAAGCTGTGTGGCGTCACTCCAAATTCAAAATGGCGGCCGACAAAATGGCGGACTACCTTTTCCTTTCAGCACCCTTGATATGGGTATCAAATGAAAGAGTATGACGAGTAGAATACATTAAGCCGTGTGACGTCATTTTAAACCTAATATGGCGACTACCAAAAAACGGAAGCAGACGTAAGGCTAAAAAGTAAAAAACTAAAAATGTACAGTTTAGCAAAACTAAAAAATACGTTTTTATTTTAACCCTTTGACACATCGTGTAACCCACAAGTAACATAATTTTCTGTTACTTACAAGTTACACTTTTATTTATATTATTTTACCGAAGACCCATAATGTAACTTAGAAGTACATAACATACAAAATTTTCATAATTTTCTACACAATTTTATAAAAACATTTTTTTTCTTATTTTTCTCTATTTTAGACTAATGTAATATAAATATATACTTTTTTTCAAGTAAAAACAAAAAATCATGTGTCAAAGGGTTAAAATGAACTGAAAAATATTGCACATATCTACAGTAAAAAGCCAGAAATGTTTAAATGCAAACTCGATGATTTTGAGTTGATTGCATTTTGTATTCCGTATTCCGTATTTCCTTCTTTATCATTGCTTTCTTGTCTTAAACTGAGCTGTGCTTGCTAAGTTAACGGCAAAAGTAATATGGCGGCCACAACAAAATGGCGGAAGATATATGGTAGACTAAAAAGTAAAAAATAAAAATATATAGCTTAAAAAAACTAAAAAATACGATTTTATTTTAAAATGAACTAAAAAGAAAAAAATTATTTTGAAGCTTTTATTGCTCCAGCCAGTATAGGGAACAACCTACCTTTCGAAATAGGCAAATAACTAAATTAATGAAGTTATTGGTAAAAATTATAAATATAGCTTACTTAAATATAAAAAAAGCGTGCGCCACTAACGAAAAGCTCCAGTGTTAATAAAATAATAATATATGTAGGTAAAGAGGCCCACGCTTTTTTACATTTAAGTAAGTTTACCTAAGTTAAGTTTTAATAATTTTTACCAATAACTTCATTAATTTAATTATTTGCCTGATTTCGAAAGGTAGGTTGTTCCCTATACTGGCTGGAGCAATAAAAGCTTCAAAATTATTTTTTTCTTGTTAGTTCATTTTAAAATAAAAGCGTATTTTTTAGTTTTTTTAAGCTAGATATTTTTTTATAGAGAATTTTATGTAGATTTATTTAGTATCTTTTAATATTTTCGCTAGAGGCCGCAGTGTTCGAGTTATTAACGAAAAACTGAGAAAGGGGAACTTTAGAGCGCCCAACTCCGTTAGCTCCACCTCCACCGCACGATAGTTTTAGTATGTTGTTAAAGGTACCTTCCTCTACAACTGTGCCAAAATTGGCTAGTGTATGTATTTTTTTTGTTGTCTTCGTTGCCTGGACTAATAGATGGTTTCTTGGCTTTTTGCATTCAAGCACTCCTGATTAAACCATCCATCAATACATGGTAATGCAGAATCAAAAAATGTCTATCTATGGTACTGAGCTAACAACTTTTAGTATCGAATGAATTGATGCTGATGAACTCTAAATCCAATACTTAATTCAACGAAAAACCTGAAACTTCACCTATTAATTTTTTCTGTCGAAAATCATAAAAATTTTTTTCCTTTACTAAAAATCGAAAAAAAGTTTTGCATGAATTGTTCACTACATATTCCCTGAAATCGATACCATCACCTCCTAGCAGGCAATTTCAATGCAATCAAACCATTTTATTTATTAATTGAATTGGCACTTGAAAAGGCAGGCGTGACGTGGCTATTGACTCAGGTAACTGCCTGCCAGAATGCCAGGTAGAGGTAGCATATATGAAAACTACCGCGGGAATACACCGGCGAACAAGCGTTTTAAATTTTTCTGGTTGTGCATTTCCCGAATGGCTGCCACTTCTGCAATGCATATCTGTAAAAGTAAAACATTCATAATGAAATTTTCAATAGTAGAAGTGTCAAGGTTTCAGCATTTTGGTTGTGCTGTTTTTTAGGATCGTATACCCCCGTTCGACACTCCTGGACTGTTCCCTTCTCCCTACCTCTGGAAATATTGTATAAACTTCCGAAGCTGCCTTGTGGCAAACTGGAACTTGTTTCAAAGGACTTCGTTTTGCCTTTTATAAGGCCAACAAGGATCCTAACCTCGACACGGGTCTCCTACTCAGGTATTCCAATAATGGTGCTGTTGGCATGCCATTCATCCGCGAGTTACTTTGTTGCACACCACCTGTTTGAGTTAACGCTTGGCAGCACTGTTTACCCTCAAGGTGTGAAAGATAAATTAGTCAACATTCGGGATGATGTATGGCAGTTAATCATTTTCTGATAGCTCTTTTAATATCGCATATTTTTACCCATCGCAAATAAATAATCATCTAAAAAGCATCAATCCCCCTGCCCCCGAAACGCTTTCATCGGAGACTTGTTGACCCAGTTTAGAAAGTTCGTAGTTAGTTTTAACGAGGGAAAATTTATCTGGAAACTTTTCGGTTTTCATATCAAATTCAAAACTTATTAGAATTTATCCAATTTGGAATGGCGCTTATCAGCTTCCATCATAACGGTATTAGCATTGACAACCCTTCCGAAATTGCGGTTCGATTTAATGCGCCGAGGTAGGAGGTTGGGCTAATGAAAAGAATTGAAACTATGTCTTCAGAGACGGGTTCAGAAGGACGCACCTGAATTAAGCAGATTCTAATTAACATGTGCTAATCATAATTAAAATATGTATAGGTGTGCAAACACCTGGGGGATTTGTTGGTTTATTAACTGGGGCTCATTTAAAGGATCATTATTTTGGGTACCTCGCTGGAAAATTGGATGATAATTTGATGTTAGCACTATGATGTTTTATTCAAATTATTTAACTGGGGTTTTTATTTGCGATCTGTCACAGAATTTAATTAGGGTCGTCTGTAAAAATTGTTTCCTTTAATCGTGAAAGAAAGGTCATTGTGAAAATATGTGTGTTTGGCCGCGGTAATGCAGGAGCCATTATGCAGTAGACTGCCATTTTTTATGTGTAAGTCAAGACTAAAACTGCCCATCGTTGTCATATACGTGTGATGGTGCAATGTCTAGTAATAAGCTTACCTCGAAAGAAAGTTGAAGTATAGGATAGGTAAATGGAGAGCCTAAAGATGCTGAAAGAGAAGGCGATGAACCCTGCGTTTGAATTCTGTTCCACAGTGTAGTTGTTCTATTTCTTTTGTGGATAGGAGAACTTCAGAGTGACCCCCGCTAGTCGTATTGAGAGAGCTTATCTCAGATACTTTGATGCTTCTTTAGCAATTTGACAATTTGCTCTAGACCTTGATTAGCGCACACCCAAAAAAAGTCACAAAAAGTATGAAAGACATAAAAATTTCCCGCCCTGTCAGCTAAATGCCAAGCTATTGGTGTTGAAGCAGTCCTATAGAACTGTGTCGAGACTTTTCTGCCTGGCTATTCAATCAAGGTAGAATTGCATGGCATAAAATCAAAACCCAACACCATATCTACCGGTATTCCACAGGGGTCAATTCTATCATATGCTCTTTTCTAGTTTTTATAAATGATCTGCTCTCAACCACCTCCAACCCACTTCACAGCTTTGCTGATGATGGTACTTTACGTTATTATTGCGACTTCAATAATGCAAGGCCAGCACGGGCCCAGACCTTGTCTCTAAGATATCTATGATATCTCACTCAATCAACAGGGACATTGGGGGGTGCTACACAGGTAGGGTTCGAACGATACTCTCGATACTGAGTAGGTATCGATACTGTCGTCTTGAAAACCGATACTGAGCACTCGATACCAAGATCATGGTATCGTCAAGTACTACTCATTAAGAGTATCGAGTACTTTGTCAACCTACATACAGTGGGCACACGCAAGAAATTTTAAACTGATGAATTTCTTTTTTCTGTTATATTTTTTTATCATTGAAAATGATTATAGGGTCGGTAAGTATGAAAATTGGTAACGAAAAATGTAACGAAAAAGCGTTACGCAGAGATGCTGAGATGCATGTGTCTTTGTATCGTCGTGTATCGTGCTTGGAATACAGAACTACAGGAAGGGCCCTCGCCGAATTTTAGCGTAGTGAAATTCTTTTTGTGTGAGTGCTCAGGTTTTTATAGTGTGTGTGCAAAGGAAGGCGAAAAAAGCGAGTGCATTTGAAGAGGCAGAAAACAAGAAATTCTATTTTGTTACATTTATAATTATTTCGCGTGTATATTTATATAGAGGTAAGTTTCAACATATCGCAAAATCATTTTCAATGATCCCGTCGTTTGCGTGTTTGCAAAGACTGTAGATTTTTTTTAAATTTATTATTTATAATTTAAATAATAAAATTTTAATCAATAAAATTTGGTAACATAGTTTAGTCTTATATCTTCCTCAGTTGTAAAATTTCTTGGGTGTGCCAATAATTTTGACAGCCACTGTAGGTACTACTGATAAACCGCAAAAATCGGAATATTCTTCAATCTTCAGAGATGTCGCTACATACAAGTTACGTTTATTTCTGAATGCAGCTTTAACCAGTAGCTGTTTTTAAAGGAGCATTTACATCGCAAACGCATTGTGGGAACCCAAAATGGAGCTCCTCTACCACACAGAAGTTTGTATTCTGTTCTACCAAAAATGTGAACATGCTCAATTTGCGTTTCCATCTTGGGCTGAAGATGAAAACGGGCCTTAGTCATGCCTTTGTTCATATGTGTCTGTGCTGTTTTTTTGTCGACGGAGTGTTCATACCGTTGGGTTATGTATATTTTTTTCTTAAATATATGTATTTTAAAAAGTACTCGATATTGAGTAGTATCGATACTTCCAGCCCGATACTTTCTAGGTATCGATACCACGGTTTGATTCTGTTATTAGTACTTGGTATCGATACTAGAAACCGATAGTTCGAACCCTATACACAGGAGACTAATACCCTTGATACACGGGCTTCATCGAATGATCATTCTTTAAAGAATGTTCATTCGCGACCCGTGTATCCCCTAAAATTAAGCTTGAATTATCATTCATAGCTTCATTCATCATTCGTAAGGGTGAAAACACAAAGAAAGCAGGTTGCCTGCATTCCTATTGCCAGCGTCTAGCAGCGCCAATCAGCACAAAGAATGGATATCCATTCTTTATACTGATTGGCGCCGCTAGACGCTGGCAATAGGAATGCAGGCAACCTGCTTTCTTTGTGTTTTCACCCTAAGAATGAAGTGAAATCTGTTTCATTTATGAGAAATGAAACTGAAAGTGGGGAAATTTCCATCAACTTTCCATGAAATTTCCATTACTCTCATAAAATTTCCATTCCTATCATAAAATTTAAAAATAATCGAACTGTCATCGTCAGAGACAAATTTAGCCCGAAAGCTCGCACAAAATGTGATCTCGCTGAAAATTGGGACTTAGGTACTTTTTTGGATGTAGAAAACAATAAAAAAATGAGTTAAGGGTCTGTGCCAAAATAGCAATTCAGACGTCAATTTGTATGGAAAACTCATTTCAAGCTACTAATTTGATTTTCGACGGTGTGCGTCTATGGAAATGAGTAAATTATTTTAACTCATTTCAGTTTTTAATAACCCGTTTATTGCTTAGCTAAATGGAGATGGGTCAAACATAACATAACTGCATTTTTATAATTCTTTGGTCTTAAACACTCGCCAGCAGTCATCATTTTAGTATATTTTTTAGTTTAGCAGGAAGGAGCTAAAAAAATAATGAAATCAAGGATAAAGCTCAATCATTTATTTATAAAAAAAAAGAATAAACAATCATAATAAGAAAATAAAATTTTAAAAAAAATTTATTAAATCTAGCACAAATATTTATCGTCCATTTTTACTCAAAAACTGTAACTGTCATTGAAATGTGTGAATTGGTATTTTGGCACACTTTAGAATATCGAAGTGCCCTGGGAAATGAGAAAAATTCGAAATGGTATGTTGGCAAACGGCCTAAGTGTATGTTAAGTTCACAATATCGAAAAGAAATTCGAAAATTTGGTTCTTGCCTTATATATCGAAAAATAAATACGATTGAAAACAACCGTTGATAAATGGTTGAAGCAAATTCAAAATTTTTAGATTTTTGGTAGGCGGAGCTTACAGGTTGCCAACCAATTTGCACGTCTGTAGTGACGTTGACAACTGTAGTGGGCAACATCATTTTAAATCGTGAGCTTGAGCATTGAACATCAGCGTGCTTTGCAATCAAAAACTGGAAATGAAATAATGTTTGCCAACTGGTTGACAACAAGTTGAAGCGTGTGTACACCTTCTGTTCACAACAGGTTGACAACCCAAGTTGATCGTCTGTAGGCCGCTTAAGACGCACTGGTGAAATCGGTTTTATGGGAGAGAAACGAAGAAAAGAGAGGGGAAAATGGCCTACTTTCCCTTTTCTTTTCTTCGTTTCTCTCCCACAAATCCGGTTTCACCAGTGCGTCTTAGGCCATTCATACACGAGGGACCATGGTTCTGGAACCAAAAGCTTTGCTGCAAGTTTTCTGAAAATACACGGAGCAACAGCGATGGAAGCAGATTTTGTGTTGCTAAGTGTATTTGTTCGTATTAGTGAGATGTCAAATTTTTTATTAAAAACAAAATTGAGGTTTTTTCGGTGTTATGAAATAATTTATTTAAAAAAATTCACTCACTCACTTTGTATTCTCAATAATTAAAACTTTTTTCTTATTATGTACAAATTTTGACAAAATTTTACTGTTTGAAAGTTTTTTTTTATCGCAAAAGCATTGATTTTTTATTGGTGTGAGTGCATGCTTTCCGTGTTCGCAGGCCAAAGGCAGGAGCACAAAAGTCTCCACCGGAACACGAAACTCTCCACATAATGCTTCTCCGCACGCCTCCCTTGCCCGAAAAAAGCTTTTGCTCCGGAACCATGGTCCCTCGTGTATGAATGGCCTTAGGCTCCTGTGTAGCACCCCCCATTGAACTCTTTCTTGATTGGATTTGCAAGAATTCAATGCCTTCAGAAAGTAAGCAGTCACAAAAGCTAAAGTTTTACATCACGTTCGTTGTCTGGGATTATAATGACAAAAAAAGTATTTATTGAGGCCGTTAACAGTACAACGCCAGATTTAGCTAAGGCGCATATTGAGCTGTGTCACGCAGTAAGCGCAGGGAACGGCAGTACAGAAAAAACTGCCTAACACAGTTGTCAAGGCTAGTACACATGTCTATAGCCCGCCTAGTGTCCACGCTATGATTTGAATTTAGTCCCCGTCAGTCCATAATGGAGGACCTTCTTTTATGCCCATTGAGTTCATGCTTATTGCTGATTGCAAATGAAAGAACGCGAAAACGTAAACGTAAACACAGAAGGACCTGGGATCGGCAATATGTTATTAAATAAATTAAGAATGGAAGACGCCATGGGTTTTCGGAATTTCCTCCGGCTGACACCAACCAATACAAAATTAAGAGAAACTATCCCAGCTTCTGGGAGAGGTCCCACTCTTCAGGCTACTTTTTTTCCCTCCCGGTTGAAGGATGATTTTAGATTGTGAATTTTCTTTTCATTGTCTACCACTGTCACGTCGTGCTTTTTAGCCAGTGACAATTTTTTTACGCGGTTTTGGTAATCAGAACTCATAACATCCCAAAGGCAACCAGACGCCTGATAGTCTTCGATAAGTTGTATACTTTATCGTTTGACCACGGTATACAGAAAGAAGGTAATGTAAAAGACTGAATATCGTTTTAGTGCGAAGTCACTCGGCAACTCTTCCCATATAAAATCGAAATTGTTGTTGTTGTTTTCTGCATTAAGTTGCCGGGTGACGTCACCTTTTTCTACGATATTCGAAGCTGTCAGTCTATTTTACATTTGAGGCTTATCACCCAAAACGTAAACGCGAACGCAACGCCAGACGTTCAATTTTGGTATCTTTGTAAAAGCAGCAGGGGGAAAACGTCAAACGCTAAATTCAAAATACTCACTAAAACTTAATAAAAAAGTACACAATTTTGAATTTAAACGATCAAGTAAACCTCTGCCGTGCTTGATTTGAAATTTTTGACAAATATCAGCTGATTTCGGAAAGTTTCGAACACAGTTGCATTCACGCGTTTTCCACGATTCGCGTTCAAGGTGAAGTGAAACATGTAAACGGCGCCTTTCCCGAAACCCACGTTTACCACGATAAGCCCCATTACCTTCTTTCTTTATACCGTGCGGTTGACCACATTTCAAAAAAAAAGTTTAAACAATGTAAATAAAAGCGGCCGAAGCACAAACTCGGTACCTAGGTGCAGAACAAGAGGGACGTGTCTCGCGTCTCGTCGTGAGGTCCACACTGGCTAACTATTGCGCGATGTGTCTACCATTGCACGCAGTCTCCCATTCCGATCGGGAGACCGTAGACCTGTGATTTTTGGTCTCGCAAGAGACTCTTGGACGGCAATTTGTCTATGAACATGTCTATGTAGAAAACTGTAGACATGTCTCGGAGACCAAAATCGCTCAACATGTCTACAAATGTGTACTAGCCTTAAGCACATTGAGGAGCAGTTGTTAGACAGTTTGACGCAAGTAATTTTTAAATAGAAGAATATCTAAATTTATTAAGTTCTAAGTCAGATTCGGATGAAGAATTTGAAAATTTATAAAAATCGATTAATTTTTCTTCCATTTTTTTAAAAAAAGTCCGAGCTCTTTGCAAACTTTAACAATTTACATCAAATTGTAAAATTTCCTCCGAGAGTCCCTGACGTTCCAGATCGAGGAGCCCATCTTCTTGATCTATTTCTTGCTTCTTATCCGACACGGTTGTCAAGGTTGACCACCTCCTTGGCAACTCAGACCACAGCTTAGTCAGGGCTTATTTCCCATATCCACCACAGCTCCTAAAAGAACTGTCTGGCACTATTGGAAAGCCAACTGGTTAAAGGGTCTTATTCGCTTTTTCCAAGCCACTGCCGTACGTACTCAGCTCCAGAAGATATGTGCTCGCGCTCAGAACTAGTTCTGCCAAATCGATGACGATATAAGAACTAGGGTTTTTTTTGGAAAGCAGTGCATTTCTTTTAGGAAATTTTTCTAACACAAAAATTTTCCCAAAATTAAAAAAATGACTGCTTGTCTTTAATAAAAGATGTAGTTGACGACACTAGTAATCCCAAGATGGGTTTCAGAAGGTTTTGAAATATGATATATGATACTTAAGATTTCTCTTGCTGTACCTAGCATTTGTTCCGAAAAAACACTTTTATTCCAGAATTTTCCTTTATATAAGTATACATATGTATGTATGTATAAAAATAAATGTTTCACAATTGAAACTCATAAATGTCCGATCTTTTTTATAGCTAAAATTCACCTGATTATTCGACCTTTAAAGCCAACTTGAAGATATCCTTATCTGGGTGACTTTGACATTTTAAGAGTTCAATAAATCAGTCTCATAGAGTCATAAAAATAACACAAGAAAAAACTACCCTACCCAAAGAAAATTGATATCCCCCGAAAAGAGATTACTTGCTGCCACCCACCCACTATCCACATAGTCCTGAAACATATACATATTTGTCAAACCAATTTCTCGGACGCTTTTCGTACTATTTTTTATGTCCTTTTTGTTCCTTCAAATTTAAAAAGTCATTTACCCCCTCTTTCGCCCTTATAATCTTTCACATAGGCACTCGAATCATTTCCGCTTTCACGGATATGAAAGGAATTGAATATTTTTCATGAACTATGGGAATGTGTGTTTGAATTTGAAAGAAAGCATTTCAGCTGGGGAAGAGCTCCTTTTGAACTTTATTGGAAGGCGGTCATCGATTTCATGAGCAAATTGTGATTAAGTGTACAGGACCGAATCATCGTAATTATGTTGAGTGTTATCAAGCAATGTATGAAGTTAATGGAAGTTAGTTTTTCTTTAATATTTAAAGAAAGGTTTTAAATTGTTTCGGCCTTTTGCAGTCGTGTTGGGAATTCAACTCTTAATTGAGTTTTGGCAGTGGCGTACCTAAGGGGGGCGGTGGGGGCGGTCCGCACCGGGCGGCACATATTTTGGGGCGGCATTTTTATATTTAATTTTAGTTGTAACTTGTTCACTTCATAAGTTTACTATTCGATTTCTTCGAATTATGAATTACTATACGATTTCGAATATTTTTCCTCATCGCCAAGTCAATGTAGGTTTGAAAATATTATCTATTAAAATTGTTCACGGATACAGACATCAATGATGCCGACGTCCAGTAGAAGTTCTATGTACTACTCCGTGCTCGATGTTTATTGTAATAGTTATTGATTTTTGAATGGCAAATAGCAAAAAACCAAGCCAGCTGGAGTTTTAAAGTGTACAAATAAATTTTCAGGTAACTTTTGAGGATGACAAAAAGGTTCAGAAAAAAGGACCTTAATGATGTACATTTTTAGTTACAGTGAAACATGTGGGAAACATTTTATTTTTTGTTTCTGTTTTTTATTTCTTAAGATACCCTATTTGTGGAAATAGACCGTTGTTTCACTAGCTTTTTATTCTAGATCCTTAAACTACATTTTTTCCCCAAAAGCAAAATTCAAAACGGTCAGAGATAGACCCCCTTTTTGTGTTTTTTGTCGATCATACTTTGTCTATTATCTACTATTAACCGCTTGCCGAGCTGAGACAGGACGCCCTGTAGATTGGAAAATTCTGTACACAACATTGCAATTTTATTAAGAACTTTTTTAACAATTCCCATCAGTGTCGCTAGTTGCGAAAGGAGTTTCTACAAATTGAAATTGATTAAAAATCCCTGCTTTGCGTTCATACTGGTACAAATAAAAAAATTTCTAATTTTTTTTATTGTATAGAATATCTGCATAATCTGTCTACTTTCATTCTGTAAAATGACATATTTTTAAATCTACAATTTTGTCAGATGGCGCCTTGTGCCATTGTCAACCTGCTCAACACTGGTTCATTTTCAGTTGTTTCGTCACCTTTCGACAGCTTTTTTGGTGAAATTTCATAAATTTATCGAAAAGCACCATATAGGCTAGTCGGCGAGAAAGAAAAAATGCTAAAAAAATGTTTGGCCCATAGGCGAGATTATTGTTAGAATCGCTTCGTACCTTTTACGTAGGTACGTACCTTTTTTATATTTGTTTATTTATGTCGCGTATAAAATGGTATGTGCCTAAAAAACCTCATAAAATCTACCAAAATTGCGATTTTTCAAAAATTCCAACGGGATTTCATTTTCAATTGTTTCTTAAGTTTCCCAAATGAGTTTTCCAATTATAACCTGATGTTACAAAAAATGGCATCATTGTTAATGAGGTTAAAAAAAACTAGATCTACACAAAAACTAATGAACCGATCTTGTTGAAATTTTTTGTACATTGCCGGGACTACATAAAAACCATCTTCAAGAATTATCAGCGTTCTATGTGCAGTTGTTCTGGAGGAAACAAATAGTGAAGGTAACGTGATTTGAAAACTTTAGAAGCTATTTGCAAGATCACCCTTACACCTAGCGACCTCTAACAGAGCTTGTGTTTTAGAGAATTTCATAACGAAGAGCTTTCCCAATGTATATGATATACTAAAAGCAAGCAGGAGCGTAGATATTGAAAGAAATATAAAGAAAGTGCCTATTTTATTCACAATAAGTTAATTAAAAAGTTATGCGGTCAACCAAATTGTGGGCAAACTTCGGTTGTTTAACTACACCCTAAAACGAAGCGATTCTAACAATAATCTCGCTTATGGGCCAAAAATGCAATGGAAATGCCTCACCGACTAGCCTAATAATTAATTATTAGTTTCATATATCATTACTACTGATAATAATTAATAAAATTTCTATTCTTCAGTATTTTCCATAATGGAAATTTTAAAAACTCTTTCCTGTAAAATTGCACTTTTTTACGTTGTGCCGGTATCAACGCAAAGCATCGAATTTATCTTCGATCCACAAAGAGTGATTTAAGACTACAAAATAGTGCAATATTTTCCATAGAACAAGAAATGAAAAAGAATATAAATTTTGAGAGCATTATACGATTTTTTTTACTATGAAAGTTAGAAAAGTAAACATGTTGGCATACACATGTGTACAATTTGTTTGTTTATCCAAAAGAAATGAAATTATTTATTTATAAAAATAAAATAAAAAAAATTTAATGGCATTTTTTTGTCTCATAGGTGCGGAACCTGCGACCTCCGTAATTTTCTTGTGGCCTTTCAAAAAGTATCGTGTAGCAACTTTTATCATTTATACGTATATCAACTTGTGCGGCCTCCTTTATTACTGCCTAATTTAAATATGGCACCCCTGAAAAGTGCCTCACCTATAGTTTGTCTCAGTTACAATTATTTATTTATGTTTATTAATTTATAAAACCACCATTTGATTGATTTAGAAAGGGCGGCAAATTGGAGAACGCCCCGGGCGGCAAAACTTCTAGGTACGCCACTGGTTTTGGTAAACCTGAAAAAAATAAGCATCTTCGGAACATGGGCAAGATGTAGACGGTCTGGGCTTGCTTAGCAAGATTCTTGGCTTAGGCCAGGCTTACCAAGATTCTCTATGGGCATCCCTAACACTCTTACGTCTTCTGCAGAAGCCCTGAAGCTTCTTCTGGAACTTCCCGCTCTAAAAAGAAGTGGTGTCAGACACGGACCTAAGATTCCAGGTGGAGATGGTAGGACGGCTGCTTAATGGTTACCATGAAAAAGATACCCTGGATAGTCAACCTTTTCTCTTTGTGTAAGTCACCACGTGTGGATAACATAATGCCAATTATACTCTAGACCCGAGTAAAAATAATTTAGTTGGTTAATTTTCTTACTAGAACGCATGCGCCCGCAGCAAGCATGCATAGCGAACGAATAGGCATGCAACAAAAGCATGCACGCTTACAGGTACCCACGCTCCCTCCACAAGCACGAAAATCTAAAAATTTGTTCGCTAGAGGCATCCACTCTCCCGCCACTGGCACGAAAATCTAAAAATTCAAGCATGACCAATCCAAACGCGAATGCATTCGCGTCGGCATAGACCATTCCAAACGCGAGTGTTGTTTTACCAAGCAGTCCCCCAGCTAAGCACTAACCACTTCCAATCCTGCTTGACCTACGCAATCAAACGAGAACCGTTATACTGAGTATGCAATTGGCACCCTTTATGGCCACCAAGATAATTACCCTTTTTCTTCGTCCTCGACAATTTTTTAAAGTAATATAGGCGATTTCGTGCATGCCTGCGGCGGGAGTGTGCATGCGAGTTTTATTCCCAAGTAAAAATTAAACTCGTCCGCACCTAGCACGCACACTCCCGCCACAGGCATGCATAAAATCGCCACAGCCATGCACGAAAATATTTTTTTGCTTTCGTTTTAAATTTGAGCTTAGAAAAGGACCTTTTGGCACTGTTCGTGCGTGTCAGCTACATGCTAGCTGCTGGCAATAATGTTTTGTATTGACTGATCAAAAAAAAATTTCGAAAAAAACAGTTTTTGAGTGATTTTTTTGCCAAAAAGTGATATCTCCGACAGCCATGTTGTTTTTTTTGTGATTCCGAAATTGTTTTCTTAAAAAGTCCCAAGGAAGCTGTGGTCCAATTTTCAGCCATTTTGGAATTTTGTGACAAATGGTCGTGATAAGAAAAAAATTGAAAAACTTGAATGATTTACATATAATTTTTCTATCCTGCAGGAGTTGTCTTTGTTTTAGGTGCTAATTTAATTGCCCCAATTTGGAAAAATAAAGATTTTCATTAAATATAAAATTCAACAAATTTGCTATCCCGCCCAACACCAACACACGACTCCAAACATATGCCCACCAACACCAAAACACGACTCAAAACACAAACATCTTTTGACGCTACGCGGTGGCAACGCTCAAAAAGTAGAAAGTAAAGCAACTTGCGCGGTGTGTGCGTAGTGTTCGAGCCACATTTCGTTAGTTCGCATTTTAATACACATATTATATTCTATCTGTCATTGCCCGCACCGCGTTTGCGCCTGTTTCTGTCAGCAGCTTGAGAAACAGTTCTTCAGAAATAGCTCTCTCTCTCTCACTCGAACTCACAAGCAGGTTAGAAGGGCTCTGGAACTTCCTGGGAACCTCGTGTGGTACCCAAGAGCTGGTATTGCTCAGCACTGGTTTACTGCTAGAAATTGAATACAATATGGTTATCTACATTAGAGATATTCGATGTATCGATTTCACTCGATGTTTACAATACCATACATCGAATCGATCCAATGTTTTAAAAAGCCATTTATTTACTCGATGCATTGATGTATTTTCATAAAACATCGAATCTATTCTAAACTAGAATAAACCTTGTTTTACAAGTTAAACCCCTTTAGACTCGAAGATTTTCTTGCCAAAGAAGTGAGTCGCTTCTCCTTAAAGAGATTGACAAGATTATGAGTGTTATATAGAAGTGACTCCTTTGGCTATAGATAGCCACGATATTGGATCCGAGATTAAGAAAAAAGTATTTTACAGACCCAATCGCTTGCTCTACAGCTATCGCAAAAGTCAAAGAATTTATGAAGAAACCTATAGGACAAAATCAGCCCAGAGAATCTGATTCTTTAGATCTTTCTGACAAACCAGAAGAGAACTTTTCTTTGTGAGAAGATCATAACAAATTAGTCCACAAGACCTGGAAAACGGCAAAGTCTGACGATGCTATTTCTGACGAACTGTTTCTCACCGAAGCATCGGAAAACATCGATGCACAATCTCAATGTATTGCATCGAAATAAAAAATCGATGTATTTTCTAAGTGGAGACCCCTAATCTACCTTAGTATTTCTTCAGCAGCAGCAGAACCGGGTTTACAAGTATATCTAGGTTTACACTGGTCTTACGACGCGAGCAACTTTCTTGTCTTTATACGGAGATATCTGTGTACGTGTCGATAATTTTGCTACCCATGGTAAGAGTAAGAGAGTAAGCAGAAGCACATTGTGTATGTGTTAAGTTTTCAAGACGAAATTTTCTGGTGAACATGTTACTGCAGTACCCTCTTGTCCTCTATATACATCTAAAAAACCGGTTCTGCTACTGCTGAAGGAATACTAGTGTGGATTGGGCCAATAGATGCAAAAGTATAAAGGGCCTGATCATGGTTGACGCTTGAAGTGAGAAATGGCGCGGCGACTGTAAAACGGAATCATAGTTCTCGAAAAAACTGACATTTGCCGGAAAAAACCCATTCAGCCGTATCGCAGTTGGCGTTTTAAGAGACAAAGTTGGGTTATTCGCGACTGTCAAGTGAGTTTTCCAGGCGCTTGGTTTTGATAGGTGACAAAAATGCAGTCTGAGAAAAGGTGTTTTTTATATATGGTATATTTTTTTAGTATATTTATATATAAATATACCAAGCCGGAACCGAACCGGTCCAAAGTACCAAGAATGGTCCAAAAAAAGCCCGCATTTTCGGTCCCGTGCTCGTTTATGCGGGGTTTTCTTGGACCTTTTTTGGTACTTTGGACCGGTTCGGTCCCTGCACATAAACGCGGCCTATGATACAAAAAATGACTACAACAAACGGCGCTGTCATTTTTTCGACTCGCCAACCATGATTAGGCCCAATAAAGCGCCCTTATCGTATGTCTTTTATGTTTATTCAAATCTAAGCTTTGTTTACCTTCTGTGCACATCCGGCATTATGTCTTGTTTTGTGGAGGGGTTATCATTTAAAAACTAAATAAATGAACACATTACTAAATCTCGCCGGTAGTGGCAGCGTCCTCTTGGACGTGGCGCCCTCCAGCGGTTTTCTTCTTCTTCATCTGCCCCTTAGATCACAACTTTGACTGGGACTTGTGTTTTCGTAGTACAAGAGGCAGCTCTATAGCCCTCTTCACCAGTTATAGGAACGGGAAGTTTATTCTTTCCTTATTATAGCAAGTCTCCAAATTCTAGGAACAATGGATCAGGACTGTATCGCAGTTAAAGCTAGAGAAGCCGGCTACAAGTTGATAAATACCTGGAAGTCAACAACCAGGAAAATAAACAATATTGCGATTGTCGATTGGATGGCCATTCGATGGCTGTCGATAAAATCGATAAAATTGAGTTTGGTATTGTGTAAAGGCATGACGACGGTGTGTATTATTGTGAATTTAGATATAAGAGATTGTGAACATTTTATATTTGACAATTCGGTGCCGTGTATTATAGGTTATGTGGACGCCATAAAATGCATAAAAAGCTTCAAATTTTAACAAGTTTCTGACGAAATACCCTCTGCTTGGCCTTAGGCAAGGGATTATTGAACAAATGTTATCAGTAGAAGCATATTTTGCCACTGATAGTGATAGCGACTGTGCTAGTTTAAAAATAAAAAGGAAAAGTATACGGGACTCTTCAAACCCATTAGAAATTGACCACAAAAGGTAAAAAAATCCATCCGTTTTTAAAGAAAAAGTCTTACCATTTTTTCAGTTTTGTTCATTTATTTCGGTTAAATAAAACGGCTTTCATTGATGTGTTGAAAGAAGTGGACTCAAAATTACCCCCGCAGAAACGGTCAACCGCAGTGCCCAATGTGATAAAACTTGCGGCAGTTGTAAGATTTTTTGCTGAGGGTGGATACCAGTAAGGGACTGCCACTGATTTTAATTTGGGTTTGGCCCAACCGACTTTTAGTTTAATTCTAAAAGGAGTTTGTACCTTACTGGAAACTTTAATTTGTCCAAAGTGGATAACATGCAGCTACAGTGACCAAGAAAAAACGGCTGCAAAGAAATATTTTTATGAAAAATGTAAGATTCCTGGTATTATAGGCTGTTTGGACGGCACAGACATAAGGCTGATAAGGCCCAAAGAGGAAGTGCAGCATCTATTTTATAATAGAAAAGGCTTTCATAGCATTAATGCGATGATTGTGAGTATATAATAATACATGTAAAAAATATATATATAATAATAAAAAAGATAGTTTTAGATGTGCGACCATGAAATAAAAATTCGATATATTAACGGTAAGAATCCAGGATCTTCACATGATTCATTTATTTGGAATACATCCGCACTAAAAACTAAACTTAAAGCCGACTACGACAACGGAGAAAGAAACACATGGCTTCTAGGTAATGCTATTATTCAATATTAACTTAATTTATATTCCCAAATTCCGCAGGTGATTCCGGCTACCCTTTGGAGGTTGTCTTAATGACACCATATCGTTCGCCCACCGAAGGAACTCCCGAAACTACATAATAATTCGCTCCATTCCAAGGGTAGGAATATAATTGAAAGAACGATTGGCGTTTTAAAGAACCGATTTCGATGCCTTCTTAGTGTACGGCAATTGCACTACTCTCCCGAGAAAGTAATAAAAATAATTAATGTCTGCGCAGCTTATGTGTACATTATAAATGCCAAGAGCCACCGGATGAGAACGTTGGTAGATCTGATGAAAGGGCTGACGCTAGTGGAGGTAATAATATTGAAGAAGAGACCACTGAGGCAAGAGTTCTGAGAGACAGAATTGCTCAATCTTTTATATGAAAAAGAAATTAGAAAAGAAATTTTTAATGAAATAAAGTCTTTTTATTTAAACTGAAATATAGATTTCTTTTTATTTCTAAATAAATTAACACAAATTCAATTACTTCAACAATTCAATTCAACAAAATTAAAAAGAAAATAAAAATAAACACTTCTTATAAAAAATAAATAAATGAACACTTCGTGGAATCCATTGGGAGATGCTGTTCTGCTGTCATTACAAATAACTCACTTTATTTACCACTGCTTCATTTGATCCTTTTGCATCTCTAGTAATTGCATTTTCACTCGTAATTTGTCTGCCCTATATTTCGCTTTCAATTTCACTTCCTCTTTGCATATAGCCAGTTTTTCTTTCTTAATACTCAGCAACTCTTTCTTCATATCTTTTTCATAATAATACAACTTTTTCGTATATTCTTCTAAATTTTTCAGATTTATTTTTATGTCTTTCATTAAATTTTTTACGACTTCGTAAAATTCCTGTTGGGCTTGCGTTTGCTTGTCTAATAAATACGGATATTATTTTTTTCATTTTTATTGGCTCTTACCTTTGTATTTTTTTCTTGCTTTTCCTCACGGTTTTTATTCTCTTTAAAGAAAAACACTTCATTCTCCTTATCTAAATCACAATTTTCACACTCATCAGTTTGTGATAAACCAAATTCTTTCCCAGGTGGATTTACTGACGAGTCCATTTCCAATAACCTAATCACTGCATCCTCCATATTACTAAAAGTATGCAGCCTATTAGGTCCACCACCAGTTGCATTGAATTCTGCTTTATTTTCTATTTTTTTCTTTTTAATTTTAAATTTCATGTCAGACCAAACCTAAATAGCATATAAACTGTAAATTATGAAATAAATATTTTTGCTGTAACTAAAACCTTTTGCCATTTATCCCACTCGCGAACAGGAGGCCCTAAACTGTTCAAATCTTGGGCGAATTCTTCCCACCTACGTTTTCCTTGTGCTTTTGTGCAGACACCTTTTGCGATGTCTGCATTTCCTTCCATCAAATTTACCAGCCTTTCTAACTGTTTCCTATTGCTTACTACTTTACTCCTATTAAAAATAAATTTTACAATAATTAATACTAAAAATTGCAATTACTTACATTGTTTTTATCAGAATTGTTATGATTAACACAAAACAAATTCTTGAACTTCTTCTTCTTAGTGGTTCTAACAAGAAGCGACAGTCATCGTCCATTAAAACACTATCGATAAGAAGCGTCTGTCAAATCGACACTTACCGATCGTAACCGACATTCACAATACCAAACTTCACAATCGACGAACGATAGTCGATAAACGTCGTTTATCGGCTGTTTTTCGACAATCGCAATAGGGGTGAATATCTGCTGACCAGCTCAGAAGTAAGATCTTCAATGCTACCGTTGACATTAAAACCTTCTGGTCTGACTTTTATCATAGACAAATAAAAGGAAAGATATTCCATTTCATACAAGAAAAGTGTGCGCGTTCCTGTTCAGAGAGCTTTCCTATTTCCTCCATTTAAGCTTCCTCCAAGCGAAAGCTGCCCCCGCTAAATATTTATTCTCGGTGGCACTGTCAAGATATTTGAGTAAATCGTATCTGAAGAGAGTAAATGGAAAGGAAAGGATGGGAGCATGGTTCTTGTAGAGCTATTCGCGTTTGCGCTTCTTTTTTATAGGTTTTCTCATTTATGAAATATCGGCATGTACGAATGTGTATCTTGTATTCTACGTAAATTTTATTAAAGGGATTTGTTGGCGGAAATAAATGTAAACAAGAAGGAAGCTATTAAATGTATTGTTTGATTTTTTGTTTAAATGACAAAAATCAATTACATTTTTAGAAGTTTGAATATTTTGTATTTTCAGGTCTGACTTTTCGGTTTCTACTACTTTGCAAAAGTTAGTAAAATCGTGAGTTTTGTGCGAATTTTGATATTGTTTTGATTTATAACAATGATTTCCGCGATGTGTTTATTTTGCAGATTTGGGAAAATATTATTTTGATCAAAGATTCACAAGCAAATTATCTCGTTTTACAAGGATTTCAAGATGTAAAATATCATATCATGAACAAATTTAAAAATATGAAAAGTGGAAATTATTGCTTTATGGGTATTTGTGGCCATTCTCATTTAATAGTGCAGCAAATACAACAATTCTATCTTAGGCACTAGAAAAAAAATCCAAATAACTTGAATTTCTTTTATTTTTATTATAATGTTCTACTGACATCCTGGAAAGTTTCCTAGTTTCAGCGGTCACGTTTTATTTTATTGGGGAAAATTTTAACTTGACGCAATTAATATCGACAACCATTTTATTCGTACGGGAAAATTGCGGGAAAGTTTCGGTGTCCCTCTAATACGTGCGGGAAAGTTTCGGTGTCCCTCTAATACTAGTATTTTGTTGAAAACAAATACTCCTTTCCACACCACCGCAGGGGTAGAGTATTAAGCGCGTTTATTGTAAAGTGGTTTCACCAGGAAGCCTAATCCCTTACAGGCATTTACGCTACTACTCCTAAGAATTTGAGGTAACAACTTTCCCTTTTAGGATTTTATAATTTTTTGCTTGGAATAGTTTTTAAATGAGTTCTTATCTTTAAATTGAAGTGAATGCCACAAACAAAATTCTCTAAGAAGAATGAGGATCAAATAATTTAAGATTTGTTTGTGGTGATCGTAACATTCATTTTAGCTAACCAGTGGGAAAAATTAGATTTTTTACATATTGTATCAATGCAATGTTCAATTATTTTGCTTTTTAAACCTTTTAATTCAGGCGTATTTTGAATAAAAGTGAAGATTTTTACAAATATTAAAAAAATAATCTGTAGGATTTTTAAGTGCAGCAAAATCGGTACTTTTTGAATAATTTTTAAAATAAATAAAACTTCCCGAAGGTTTTGAATACTTAACAGTTTCGTTTGGGTTTCTCATAATCTTGTGGCATAACAAACACTTTTCCTTTTTTGAGAAGCGGTCAATTATGAACCCCACAAAATACCTTAAAGAAGTTTCTTCGACAGAAATCGAATCTTCATTTGCCCCATATTCCAACAAATCAATTGACTGGATTATATTGCTAACTTCGTGACCCTCATTAGTGACATCACCAATCTACAGTAAAAATACAATGATCGTCATTATTATTTATTGTTTTGCCATCACTAAATGAGTCAATAGCTACAAATTGCTGATTATCTTCGTCACAATTCTTCCTATGGGAAAATATAGACAAAATTTTGATCGATATAATTTTGCAAATGATACTATAGAAATTATATGAATAGTCCAATTCCAAAACTGCTTTCTTCCATTTTGAAAAACCAGTGAGATAGTGGCGGTTTTGGTCTCTGAACAGGTTCCTTTAACGAATCTGTTACCCATTTCATAGCTAAAGTTGCTAAATGTATGTCCACCAAGCTGTAAAACTGAAAAAAGTTGACCAGTTTGGTTAAAGAAGAGAGGTTGAAGCCGCTATTGCTTTACTGATTTTTAAAAATGGAAGGAAGCCGTTTTGGAATTGGAGTATTCATATAAAGATGGGTTGTTACTGAAGCCCCCTCTTGATCGTACTAAGGAAGGTTTTCAATTGGGTCTTGGGTAAATTTCGATGTCACAACGAAATGTTTATCGGGAAACTCGTTTAATATTTCGTGAATTGGTTTATCGGTGGAAAACAACTAATAATAAATTGCCAATTAGAAAATAAACCTCGGACTATAAAAACAGACACATACTTTGCTGTTTCTTTATTTCTAAAATCACCTGTATCTACAAAATCAACCATTTCATCTGTTACCTGATCATATGTTAACTTCTTTTAATATTAATTTCATCGAATATTAACACAGTTTGCCTCATTTCTACATCTCAATATGAAACAATATTCTAAAGGTTTTCTGTAATCGTGTTATTAAAACCAAGTTGAATATTTTTAATTAGTTACCAACGATGCAAAGAGGTCAGAGATGGTAAATTTATGTTTAAATAATCTTTAAAATACCTGTAAGTTGTAGGAGATTTGTAATGGAAATTCAAAGCTAACGATCTTCCTTCATAAGTCCATCTTTTTTTATTTTTCTTGTTAGAAAGTATCATAGTGCAAAAAGTTTTTGAATTTTTAGTCACATATCGCTGTTTTGCTGATACTGGCACAACTCAATAAATTTCAAATTTCGTTTTATTGTATAGAATATCTGCATTATCTGTCTACTTTCATCCTGTAAAATGACGTATTTTTAATTCTGCAAGTTTTTATCAGATAGCGCCTTGATGTTTGAATAAAATTTTCTGAAATAACGGCACAACTCAAAAAAAGGTGGTGAAATCTAAGTTTCTTGTGTAATTTTAGAAATTTATCGAAAAGCACCATAATTAATTAATAATTGCATCACAATAACTAATAACTCATAATAACTAACTAATAAAAATAAATAAAGTTTCTATTATTCAGCATTTTTCCATAACGTAAATCTTAAAAAGTCTCTCCTGTAAATTTGCACTTTTTTGAGTTATATGGAGCGGAGGCAATTAAAGAAGTTAGCGGTCTTTTGACTATACTACTGAGATAGTTATTTCGACATATCCTTCCTTCTAGGTTCACCTTCTTACTTCTATTTTCTTTGCTGCTGCTCTTCAACTTTTCTATAAGTTTTTTATATTTACTTAATAAATTTTTATATTTTGAGCGCTAGAAATTTACCGATTTCGCCGATTTTAGACAAAATTAACAGGACAATTCGATTTCGACAGAAAGTATGTTACCTTAAATTCTTAGGAGTAGTAGCGTGAATAGCAAATTGGAGAACTGCTTTTAAAAAATACAATTTTATGTCAGATTTACTCAACGAAGACTAAATAAATGCCTGTAAGGGATGTAACGCCGAAATTTGTTTGTGGAATAGGCTTCCTGGGGAAACCACTTTAAAATAAACGCGCTTAATACTCAACCCCTGCGGTGGTGTTGAAAGGAGTATATATTTTCAACAAAATACCAGTATTAGAGGGACATCGAAACTTTCCCGCACGTTTTACGAATAATACGATATTAATTGGGTCAAGTTAAAATTTACCCCAATAAAAGAAAACGTGACCGCTGCAACTAGCATACTTTCCAGGATATCAGTAGAACATTATAATAAAGATAAAAAAAATTCAAGTTATTTGTATTTTTTTCTAGTGCCTAAGATAGAATTGTTGTATTTGCTGCACTATTAAGTGAGAATGGCCACAAATACCCATAAAGCAATAATTTCCACTTTTCATATTTTTAAATTTGTTCATGATATGATATTTTACATCTTGAAATCCTTGTAAAACGAGATAATTTGCTTGTGAATCTTTGATCAAAATAATATTTTCCCAAATCTGCAAAATAAACACATCGCGGAAATCATTGTTATAAATCAAAACAATATCAAAATTCGCACAAAACTCACGATTTTACTAACTTTTGCAAAGTAGTAGAAACCGAAAAGTCAGACCTGAAAATACAAAATATTCAAACTTCTAAAAATGTAATTGATTTTTGTCATTTAAACAAAAAATCAAACAATACATTTAATAGCTTCCTTCTTGTTTACATTTATTTCCGCCAACAAATCCCTTTAATAAAATTTACCTAGAATACAAGATACACATTCGTACATGCCGATATTTCATAAATGAGAAAACCTATAAAAAAAGAAGCGCAAACGCGAATAGCTCTACAAGAACCATGCTCCCATCCTTTCCTTTCCATTTACTCTCTTCAGATACGATATCAGATATCTTTACAGTGCCACCGAGAATAAATATTTAGCGGGGGCAGCTTTCGCTTGGAGGAAGCTTAAATGGAGGAAATAGGAAAGCTCTCTGAACAGGAACGCGCACACTTTTCTTGTATGAAATGGAATATTTTTCCTTTTATTTGCCTATGCTTTTATCAAGAATAATTTTACTTTACCCACAACCCACATTCGCACTGAATATCAAGTTATCTGTCATTTAGAAAATTAAATTTCAAGTGGGGTGTTTTTTGTATTGAAAATAAAGAGTAAAATTAATGAAAAAAAAGTGGCTTGAATAAAATTAAAAAATAATTTACACAAATATCAACTTCTCAAAAAGTTTACCGTTATTAGTGTTGCGCGACGAAAGTTGAAATGTTGGGAACTTCACGCGACAGCGACTCCCTAGCGACAAATTGTATTTGCAATTAGAGAAGTTCATACATTTTAAATTTTGACAGTTGATGCGACAGCGACAGTGACAGCATTGTAATCAAGCCTTTAGGCATGGTTCCCATATGAGTTTGACATGACGGACTGGTATTGCAATGAGTGACTTAAGCTTAGAGCTATCAAATAAAAAAAACAAAGACTAAGGGCCTGTTTCACCACTTGCTGATTAAGCTCCTGATAGCCTATTCAGAACTTATCTGCAAGATAAACTACAAATTTTGGTTTCACAGGTCTTGGATAGAAATATCTTGCAGATAAAGTTGCTGGTAACTTATCAGCCGATTCTAGTGGCTGTTAAAAGTTTTATCTGGAAGATAGTAAAAAAATGTTGCTAGTAGCGGGAGTTTTAGAGCATTTTTTGGTATAATAATACTCCTCTTTAAGCATTTTTACGTTAAAAATTGTAGACTGCGGTCACAAAAGGGTTCCAGACGGATTTATTTGAATTCTTAGAAGACGAATTTGATGAATATTACGAACATATTACGCGACCTCGTAGGAACCGCGTAATTTGCCCAAATTATTTTGAATCACTCGATTTTAGGATTTGATTCCGGCTTACCAATTTGGGGGTGTGTTTTCGAAATGGCAAATTCAGCTATGGTTAGCTTGGGGGGCGGGGGGGGGGGGGGGCAAATATTCAAAAATTTCTGCCACTAGTATTTAACTGTTATTAGATTATTGGTAGAACCTATATACGCAACGACAGAACTTTTTTTCAAATTTAACCCCTTTTTTACCCCCCCAACCCCTCTATCTACAAAAGGGTCCATTATCCGGGCTAGCGAGTGTGCATACGTTCTTAACTGCGTATCACACTATGTATATACGAAATATCAGCTTTAAGAAAATGACGTAGGTTTGGCGGGCCTGGGCTTTCGCGAACTATTACTCTACGACTATAGTGGAAATATTTGTTACTCCAACAATTTTTTCTGGTCATGAGAAGCATTTTTTTTAATAACGACAACTAAATATATTTATTTGATGCCGTATTTATCTAAAAAATTTTAGTAATATTTTGGTTGTGGTAACTAAAAATGTCTTTCAGTGATTTGATTTTCAGTAACTTTGCAATTCCACCTATGCAACGATTGCTTATAACTCTCCGATATTTTTTAACTGGGACTCCAAATTAAATCGTGGACATAGTTGCCAGATTGCCTTGATCATGTCATAAACAAACTATTTTCAATAACTCCCGTATTAAGCAAAGATTGAGTGACCCTGCTAAATTAAGTGGCAGATATATTTATCTGCTAGTTAGTTTATCAGGGAGTTTGATGGTGAAACTGAAAAAACATATCAGCAACCTTTATCTGTTAGATACTGTTATAAGGCAGATAACTATCTGAAACTTTATCAGCAAGCGGTGAAACAGGCCCTAAGGCTCAGATATTGTAGAACGATGCCGTGACCGTGGGCTTAAGCGGAACGGTTTTCGATGGTTTTGGTAAGGCATAGACTTGCATGGAGGCGGACCGAGTTCTAGTTCTTAAAGATGATGCTGACACAATTGGTCCGAATTAAGTTTCGCCAAACAGCTAAAGCAATGATACTTTACGATCGTACTTTAATATCTGTTGAAGTGGCCGCTGTGGCACCTTTTCTGTGTGATGTTGGCTGCATAAGTTGATTGTTTTTCCCTGGGTTCATACCGCCGATACAGTGCGGCAGATTGGGAAAATTTACAATTTCAAGAAGAAGCACGAAAAGTATGACATGTTGAATTACTTAAATGCTTTACGCAAGGTATGGTCGGACGTTTTTCCCATCTTAGTACTAAGTGAAGTATCAGAACGAAAAAAATCATGGTGTGATTAAGCTTTAACTTGACTTAGCAGAATGTAGCTTATAAGAGATTTTGCTTATTCAAAAATGCTCACCACTTTTTAACGCGGGAAAAATCTATTTGGAAAAGGAAGAGCTTTCTCTGCTCCTTGAGGTAGGTACAAGAAACCGTAACAAGCGCAACAAGTGTTGTTTGTTATTCAAGCCGGAAAATTCCATTGCATTTCCCCTAAATGCCTTAAAGTTGATGAAATTTGCGCAAAATCTCCTGTTCTAAAAGTATAAGAGCTTTTCGATTGTGTATAACAGTTATAAGAAAGTGTCCCATGTTATTGTGGTTTTTACGAATTTCCTTCAACAAAGGAAATTAATTACGCTTTTTTATTGTTTTTCCTGGAGATCAAAGGGAAATATGTTGAAGAATTTTAATTAAAATCAAATGAAAGAGTTTCGTAATTTGAATCCTCGTCCTTTTTAATAGAATATAATAGAAATATTCCACTTCCTTTCAGAGCAGAGTGCAATCACCCTTGGACCATTTTTTATTTCAAGAATTCCAGGTAAACTCAAATTGTTGAGACGTTTTTCACAGTCTAATTTCCATAGTCTAGAATAGACTATTGATAAAGAAGTGCAAATTACGAACTTCCGTTCATGACATTTGAATAATAAAAATTTCTGAATGAGAATAAACCATGATAACATCATTCCCACTACAATCAACACTCATAGCCGTGTGACATTAATGGAAATTTCAATTTACGATTATTATCCTTGGCTGTTATCGATGAAGGCTGCACTGCCACAAGGTGTATTCCATTCAATTTCCTTGTATCGCGGGGGATGATGATTGCTTTTGAATGGTAAATTGCATGAAAGTCGAAAGCTGCTGGGTTGTGAATTGAATTAAAAGATAACACATGGAAATATGAACTTATTAGGGGTTATTAGGTTGTAGAGGGTTGACAGCAGCATGCGGGATTACTGTATGCAATGTTGTAGTTTATGGATATTATTTATTGATGGGATTTTCAGATTTATAACGGTGATAGCGATGAGCGAATTTTTACTGAAATTATGCCTATTTAATTGAGTCTATAATTCTATTTGCTGCAATCGAGTTATGTGAAATATTTGATGCAATAACAGGGAAAATGAAATATTTGATGCAATAGCAGGGAAAATTCAAAAACTCGATAAATGTACTTCAAAAATGGTAGAAACATAATGTTTTTTATTTAATTTTTAAATTTTCTTTTATTACCTATTAATTTCTTTAAACATTTCTTCGTTCGTTCAAATATTATTCTTAGAATTTTCCTTTTTAAGCCTTTGAGTTGGGTAGCATGGTCGGAATAATTTTTTATCTATTCTAACTTTTCATTGCCTTGTGATTTCTTGGTTTTTCAGAATTGAAACAAGTGTGAAAATAGGTTGTATTTGTGGCTACCATGCGTCTATGAAAATCGTCCTTTATCTTATTTCTACGGTAACCATTGTTCCTTTATTTATTATCTACGAGATTTATGTTTCGTCACAATCTTTGTTCTCTCTTTGATGCAACTTGTTTTAATGTCATTTATTATTAGATTCAACCTTGCTGAATCCACATTTTTAGAAAAGGTTTTCTTTAAATCTTGAGCCTTGTTTCCAATTATAACCATGGCATATGCTTAGGATAGTATTTTAATGTGTCTTCTGAACATGCTTTTCGCTTGCAAAGAAATAGAAAAGTTTTAGTGTGATTGCATTTGCCTGCCTTAGACCCAATTCTTGAAGGGAGTTTGTTGAATTGTAACTTTAGTCGCAGCTGAGAAAATACTATAAAATAAAACTACAAATAAGTGACTGGGACATGTAATTCCTAAACAAAAACATAAACTCTGGAGCTATGAGTGTCACCGGGAACATACAGCAGGAATATGTCTGTTCTATCGCCATTCAACGAAATCGATAAAATCTTGGCCGCACAAATGGTTTAGTCGGGAGGGCATGAACGTAATAAAAGCTAAAGAAGCTGCCTTCAGAGTATACAAGAGGTCCCCCAATGAATCGTTCTGTCGAGAGTACGTGCAAGTAAGGAATTTATTCCTGTAAATCCACAATCAGGAACGTCAAATTTAATAATAAGTTAAGGAATAAACTCTTTAATGCAACCGGGGTGGCAGAAAAAATTACTCATCTGTGGTAACGTCCACCAAGAAGAATTTTACTACGGCCACTACCCCATACCTTATCTATAAGGGGGAGATGTTAACAGACAGCAAATCCAATCCAAACCTTTATGTCAACTCTTTGCCGTATCAAACTTCCTCGGAGTTGATCCAGAATCTTGACGGAAAAATCCCTCCAGCTCCAATAGGAATTACTATCAAGGTGGTATTTGATGGCGTCAAATCTCAGACCCAAACTATCTCTGCCGGTGTCCCCAGGGGTCAATTTTATCACCCGCTCTTTTCCTAATCTATATAAATGATCTTCTTATGATGTACTCTGCGTTATTCCTACGCCTTCGATAAATATAACCAAAGCACGTACTACACCTTTCCTTTTTGATCGTGGGCTCGTTTGCAATTGTAGCAACAAGGACATTGAACTCATTGGGCGCATCCAGCGCACTCAGCCGCTGAGCAGCGGCTAAGTGCTGAGCTTGTTGGATGGATAGCTGAACTAAGCAGCTTAGCTCAGCGGCTGGCAAATTTCTCAGCGTAAAAATTTTATTCTAAGTAGCTCAGCGGTAGTAAATTGACGTTATATAAAATAGGAAAAAAATTTAATTGTCAAAATAAATTTTAACTGAGCTATCACATCTAGCCGACACACACCGCTGAGTTACTTTTTACGCTGTGCTGTTCAGCTAAGCGGCTTTTCCGCTGAGTGCGCTGGATGCGCCCATTCTTGACTGACGCCGCAAGCATCGTGTCGAATTTAACCCCTCTAAAACGAAGTACTGTCTCATCTCTAATAAAACCTACGACGGCTGCCTCAGTGGATGGTGTGAATCTTACGGCTGATCCAACTCTTCACATCCTAGGCATAACTTTAACCGAGGATCTGCGATGGAACGATCACATATTCCAAATCACCTAACAAGCATCACCTGGGATTTTTTTTATTATCCTTTACCCCTCTTGAGGGGAGCATAGAGCTTCCACAAATCTTCTCTCCATCGGGCTCTCTTTTGATATATTCTTTTAGTTTCAATCCAGGTTTTGTCAAAATTTTCGATTTCTTCCATTACTGTTCTTCTGCATGTATTTTTCGGTCTACCGACACCTTACCTCTACCAGCCAGCAATAATTATTGCTCGCTACCTCTTCTGCCCTGCGGATTCCATTCAAGGGCTCTTTTTGCTAACGCATTATTTTCTTTTCGTAGCGTGTGCTCTATCCACGTCCACTTTCTTTTCTTTATCTGTTTGATAATTCGTTATTGTTTTGTCAAGTTTCATAATTGTATGTTTGTCGTTTTTCTAGGTCAGAAAATTTTACATATAATACGTAGAGATTGATTAACGAAAATTTGTATTTTGCTTATATACGCTTGGTTTATGAATCATGTTTCACTGCCATAGAGTAATATGGTTTTCACGCAACTTTACATTTCTAGATAGTTGCGGCGATTTCCAAATTTTCCATACTCTGTTGAATGCACCTCTAGCTTTTTTATCCTTCTTAAGATATCCTTCCTCACATCTCCTTCTGCAGTAATTATATTATAGAGGTAATTGAACTCCTTCACGCCTTCTATTATCTTTTAGTATTAACGAGTTAGTGTTTATAGTATTTATTCTCATTGATTTTGTTTTTTGTAGATTTATTCTTAGACCTGTTTTCAATGCAAATATTTCTAAGCTGTCTATTTTTCACTTCATGTCTTCTCTTGAATGAGCTAGAATTGCGATATCATCGGTTTTTTTCGAGATATTATAGCCGTTCTACCATCTTCCATCGGATTTCTCTTGCTTGTCTGCTGGCTTTTTTCATTATTTCGTCAAGTACAATAATAAGGAGTAATGGTAAAAGGGGGCAACCTTTATTCACTCCAGTTGTCGTTGTTATTAGGTCACTTAATATTGTCCATTATGAACGAATTTTAGCTCTTCGTCGTATCGTCGATCATTTGGATTCATTTTGTTGGTAATTTTTCCTTTTTAAAGCTTCTATTAATCTATTAATCTCAGGGTGTTTGAGGGGCCTATGCATCCGCGACCTTTCCTAAATCCTACCTGGTATTCTCTTAGCTGGCAATCTATTCCATCTTCAATTCTACAAAGAATTATTGAGGCCAGTATTTTTGCTACCATGTTTTGGACCTCTCCAATTTCAGCATTCTTTTAGATCTCATTTTTTTGGCAAGTTTATAGTCCAGTGGATAGCGGTAAAAATAGAGTATTACCTCCGAATTCTTTCGGACAGCACCGATTTTAATGAAATTTGGTAATTAAGCTCATCTTGCGCTCCTCTTCAAAAGTTATATGTTCCTGATGTGTGCTTTTTGTTTTAAGGGGGTGAAAACTACCCCTTTTGACAAAAAAATTTAAAAACAATATATTTAAGCAATATTTAGATTAAATCATGTTTAAATATGTAAAATAAACTTTCTTGCATATACTGGAATGTAATTTATGGTTAAATTAAATGTATCAACCCCTAGAAACCACCCCCTATGACGAAATTCACAAAAAAATAGTTCTTAACAGTTTAATATTGTTAATGGTGCATTTATGATAAATCAAAGTCCCCTCTTGGTTTATACTTTGTAATTTTAAGACGAGGAAGACATATTTTTGTTAGTGGCGGGGGGGGGGGGGGCGAATTACAGCTCCAACCCAAAATCGCTCCAAAAAATTTTAAAGGTATTCACAGCGATTTTTGAGTGCTCCAATAGTAATTTTAAGGCGGGGACATATATTTTTGCTATGGAAACTTTGGGGGACAGGTGGGGGCTGGGTGGTGCGGAGAGGGCTCCAAACCAAAATGCTCCAAAAAATTGTTTATGTTTTCAGAGTGATTTTTGAGTGTCAGTTATTGGATGATTATGAATGATGTTGCGCCCTGGTCGGTCGGAGGAGGGATCCTATAATATTCTTTGCTTTATTTCAACATATCATTTCGTACAAATTGCCCTTGTCCTTTAAATTAGCTACCATGTTAATACGTAAAATAAAAAACAGAATTGAGTACATCAGTATAGCGGGAAAATAAAGTTATGTACATTATAATAATATGCTTTATTAAAAATAAATCTATAAATCATCAGAAGTATCATCACTACCTAAATCATCTTCCTGATCCGTTATTGGCAAATCTGGTTTGTAAATAAACTCACCTAATGTGCTCACTCAGAGCATCAGCTGTCGGTACAAGGGAAGGTAGTCTTACAGCGCTGCTCTTAGTGGTAGCTTTTACAAAAGATTCACACCGCATCTGTTCCGGAATAGCTGACAAGTCTAGGACCCGTCTCAATTTTTTTATATGTTCCGTTGGAGCTGACACTACCTACCGGCTTCTAAAATTTCATCCAACTTTGAGGTGCTACTGAGATTTAAGGTGCCGGCCCATAGCAGGCGTTGACGCGATGCGTGCGGCAGAGGCATTTGACATTTCAATTGAAGTTAATGCTATTTAATGGAACCAGTCCCAATGGCTGCAGCGACACACGCGAGTAAAGCTACAAACGCTTGAAGTTGACCAATTTTCAACTTTTCCATGCGACAGGCGCGTTTGACGTTTGTTTGTTGTGTACATAATTTAAAATTCTTTCATCAATCTAGTGTGCGGTTCAAATATACAAATTTTTATTAAATAATGTTCGCTGTCAAACGCGTTCATTGGGTCTGTCGAATGCGTCGCACCCTGGACTGTCGTACGCCTCTTGCGCGCACGTCGCGTTATAGCGTTCTATGGGTCGGCACCTTAATACAATTTACATGCAATTTCAAAGAAAACGCGATTGGTTTTTTAACGATTACTTCCTCAATTTTAAAGATTGCAGGAAATTTCAAGGGCTACAAGGCCTGCAAAGTTGAACTGTCTTGAACCCTTAGTTTTTGAGATTTTAAAGTTTAAATGGCTCGGGAAAGGTGGTCTTCGCACTCACATGCGAACATACAACCAAGATTACTCAATTACTTTTCATCGTACAGAATCAAAATAATAACCAAAATTTTCTTCAAGAAAAGCCCTTCATTTTTGGACCTCTTCATTTTTTTCGTATCTCACTTAGTTTTTTAGTTATTGCGGAAATTTTTTACTAACGTAAATCTAACATTCTAGGCATTCTAAACCGTTCAAACTTTTAGAACATATTGTTAATACCTAAATAAAGTTAATTGTATAAGGGTTTCGTTTTCTTGCAATTCTCGCCGTGAAGCCATTGGTTTCATTGTTGCTTTTTTTGTCGAAAAATGGAGACAACCATATTATTTTCATCATAACTTCGTCAGTATTGATGATAATGAATTCTACCAAAGCTCATTTTTAAGGTCTTTTCAAGTACTTTAAATATGGTCTAATAAGTTTTTCTCCAAAAATTCGTCGTTTTGCCTTTATTTAACGTCGAATGGTGCGAGTTCATTTTTCGGCGAGCAACGGTCATCTTTAACGACTCATAGTTGTGTTTCATCTACAAAAATAAGTAAAACATCAATCGATTCGTTATTCTAAGAGCTTTATTTTTGCTACCATTATTTTTTTGAAAAACTTAAGGTTTTTAAGTTATTCGTGAAAAACCGCTCTGAAACATGAATTTTTTAGATGAAAAATCAACAATTTCAATCGCGAATAGCTCCGAAAATATTGATTTAAAGAAAAATATTCATATAACATGTTTTGCTTCCAATCCATCCCTCTATCGATTTCTGCAGTTTTTTTGAGTGTGCCAATAACCACCCATTAGAAGGGGTGGCATTCCCCAAAAAAAGAAAAAGCACACATTAACACAATATAACTTTTCTTACTTACTTATTTACTGTCCAAATTTCATGTCAATCGTTGCTGTCCGAAAGAATTCGGAGCCAAAAACCGCTATCCACTGGACTATTAATAATTATTGCCTTTTTCCATTTATTTGGCAATCTGCCTTTGTCCCATATCTGCTCTAATATAACGGTGTAATTCCTCTGACATTACTTCAAAGTTAGCTTTGAGCAATTCAGCTGGAGCTCAATCTAGGCATTTTGTTTTCTTATTTGTCAGTTTCACCATTGCTTCTTTGACTATTCTCGGCGTTGTTGGTGAATTTATATATATTTTTAGTACTTATAGTATCGACGTCATCTTAGTATCTGGTCTTCCGTAGATGTAATTAAATGTCCTTCAAAGCCCAACAAGGGCTGTCTTCGTCTCAATTCTTTATGTGATAATTACCTGATAAGGTCTAGCAATATTTTCATAAAATTTCCTTTTATCTCTTCTTGCAGCAAGTTTTACTTCTTGCAGCAAGTTTGGCTTCGATATAATGTTTTCGCGTGTTCTAATTCCTCTTGTCTGGTAATCAATAATGTTGTCCTTAACACGTTTCCTAAACGTCAAACGTCTTTATCGAGACGAGAAGGTTGTCGATATCGTGTTCCCAAATGCCAATTTTTAATTATCGAGAGAAGTCGATATCGACTCGAGAAACCAAATACGGCCCCTGGGCGTGGCTTCACAAGGTACAAAAGCGCGCCATCAAACTTATTGGTGATGCCATTTTTTCTGTACCATTGACCTATTGAGCACAGTAGGAATTTAGCAGCTCTGACAACATTTTACGCTATTACAATGCCCACTGTTCCATTAAAATTAAAATTAATACCCTTGTGCCTCCGTGGTAATATTTTTCCCGCAACACAAGACTGCCACACTAGGCTCACTTACATACTCTGCAGTTTTACTTTTCGCGTACACTACGGTCTGGAAATTCATTTTTAAACAGAACAGATCGGCTGCGGAATAACGAATTCGTATAACACCCCATAGTTCAAACGTAAGGTTCATCGTAATTTTCTCAAGCAACCCCCACACCCCTAACTTATCCTATTTCCTTCGATTATTCAAACTCACTTTTACTACTAGACATTACGACGGCCACCAGTCAAGTACAAAGGATGATTCCTAACCTTGATTTTTGCACATAAAAAAAATTACATTTTAAAACTAAATAAACGAAAACTACAAAATGTTTAATTCTGCATAGTAAAATTTATTCTTCATAAAATTAATAATTTCATTTTTATATATTATTTCAATACATATTTGCATCCTGATTAATTTCAAATATCATCTCTATAATAATATAATAATTTCTCCAATTCTGTTTTTTTTTCTTTAATTTTAAACAATTTTACTTTTTTTTTATAATATTAATTATTATTATTATTTTTTTTTCTCTAAGGCCTTTTTTAGTAAATCTTTCCGTCTAGAAAATGATAAGCCATTTATATAAATTATTTACAAAAGTTTCATTTTTTTTTCTTTATATAATAACTTTGAAAAATAATATACAACAAAATTTATATTTTTTTTTAAAAAAGATTTTTATCACGATGTTATTTTTTTTATTAAAATGTCGATTGTAAAATAACTAATATCACGATTCAAAGCGAAAAAAAATAATTTTCTTTTTTTTTGTTTGGTTTTCAATAAATTTTTCTTTTTTTTTTGCAGTTTAACAAAATAAGAAAAATTATTTTTGGGAAGTTTTAGTTTTAAAAAATTTTCAATTTACATGCCATTTAAAACCTATCTAAAAAACATACCATTATTTTTTTATCTGTTTTATTTATTTTTACTACAATTTTTAGATATGAACCAAATTTTTTGTGAGTTTGTTTTTTTAAATTTTTTTTATTTACAGCTTAAAATAAGATCATACACTTTGCCGGACTTTACATTTGACGCAAATTGCCAAACAAAATAGTTATTATTAGTTTTTTGTGGATTTTTTTTTACATTGAGGTAAATTTTTTACAATTTTTTTATTTATTAAATTAAACCAAAAAAAAATTTTTTTTACCTACTGATAATAAATTATTTTATTACATTCTTTTTTTAAACCGAAATTTATTTATTTCTAACACTAAAATTATAATTTTTTGTGTTTAATTTTTATTAATCCCCTAAAAGATACTCTTGATTATTATCTAAGTTAGCTTATGTTACATGGGAGTGCTTAGGACTATACATAGTTAGCTTTTTACATCACTCATGTATACTATTTACAATATTCATTTTTCGTGTGTTTTTTTAGTTAAATTGTATTTTTCATTTAATTTTTATTTTGTTTCATTTTATTTATTTTGTAAAGCGTTCACAGTATACCAAAGCGTTTATTTTTAATTTTGACATTTTCTTATACTAATTTATAAAATTAATAATTTTTTTTTGTTTAAATCGCTTCACGAGTATTGTGCTAACTTTAATATTTTGTGAACGAAATGATTTTAATAAATAAAAGATATTTTACATTTTTTTTTGTTTTTTTCTTGTGTGGAGAACAGAGGTCCATTTTGGGGGTGAATGTGTGGAATCCATTGTCTCACTTGAAAAAATATTGGATCTTCAAGCAAACGGAAGTTTTTTAATTAGGACCAAACGCAGAAAATTATTTTTTGGATAGAGTATTTGAGTAACGAGAGTCGTTAGAATTTATTGAAATCATTCAAAAGTTATTTTAAGTCGAGCCAGTTAAGGTTTTGTAGTGCTGTGGGTAATAACCTATTTTCACCAAAACAATTTTATAATCTCAATTTAGAAATTGAGTAAACTGCTTTCACTGGTTATTGCAAATTTTGTTGTCTTTTTACAAATCTGTTAAGTTTTATTTGTTATTTTATTCTTGTTTAAAAATCATAAAAATAAAATTTGAGTATTTGACAGCTCATTGAAATGTTCGTAACGTCAGATATAACCTTAATTGGCCTTACTAAAAGACGTTGCAGCTGGCTGCTGTGGCTTAGCACCTGTTGTGCTATTGCCAAAAGTTCTTAACACTACTGCAACCCCAGGATTGAGCCAAGCACGTCAGACCGTGGAAAGATGTGAAAATTGCCTCAGGGTTGAGCTTTCAGTATCCAAATGCAAAGGAAGACGCTGCTCTAAATGCGCCGAAAGACACAATACCATACCGCACGATGGTTCATGATCCACTCAGAGACCTTCACCACAGCTGACCACAGCAAGAGATCGTTCCCGCTCCACTTAACTTAACAGCCGCCACCCCAAACACGATGGTTTGGCGTCATATGTGCTTCTGGCAACAGCCATCGTGCAAGTAATGGACCATCATGGCAACTGGCTGGAGGGAAGAGCCGTACTCGGTTCTGGCTTTCAGTTCAACTTCGCTACCGAACGATTCATTTGACGACTTGATTCCACATTACCAACTTCCAGAATTAGGAATGGACAAAGTCAAAATTTTGATTTTTTTTAACAAAAAATTCAACTTCAGCTATCCTTTTCTCCAAAAGTTAACCAATAGCCAAAGCTTCGAGTATTTCCTATGAATAATATCAAGACAATTTTTATGTAACTGCCTCTACTTTTGAAGATATAAGCAATTGGGTCCATTTGGTACTTTTTGACATAAGCTTATGTAACGACTCATAACTCTGGAAGCTGGTCCGATGGAACCGCCACTTTAACAATAGTAGATAAGGGGGAGTATTCTGCATACACTGATAGTGCTGAGTCGGACACGATTATAAAATGAGTTTGTAAGAGGTGCCTCTTTTTCCTTTTGAGCCAGTACAATGTCATACATAAAATGAGGCGAGGCGCTTTTGTAATGGCAAAATGACAAAAACAAGCAAATTAAGAAAACAAATACCAATGTAGAGCTTTTTTTTCGAGTTTGATTCTAATATACATTAAACTGCCACAGGCACAGAGTAGGTAAGAAACCTATGTCTCCACAAAGTATATTTATATTTTACAATCTCACATCGCCTAATTTCAAGTTGGAAATTTTGCTGTCTCAAAAAATGAAAGAAATGTCTCTCCAAATCGTATTTACAATCAGACAATCATTTATCTAGATATAGATGCTCATATACCAGTAGGACATTATTTTTGAATCGAGGCACATTGAAAAAAATTGAGGCCTCAGTACAACTTACCATGTTGTAATGGACAAATGTACTGCCTTGTGCAAGTCCGGCTAAACTCTATACACTGGTACTTTATTTATGGAAATAGATTATAGGGTTACAAAAATACAGGGTGATATGTAAAACTCTAAAGAAAAACACTCGACGGTCCCCACAGCGGCTAAACCGTTACGACCCCCCCTGGCCCCTACATACAATTTTTTGTTTGTCTGACCAAAACCTATCAACAGCCGGCCGTTTTGTAAACTAATTGTATATCCCCTGTATACTGGTGCAGTGGTTGATGAGTTGTTTCTGTTTAAAAATGGAGAAAATTAATGAAAAGTTGCGGTATACTAAAGAAAAGAACGCTGCGCAGGCCTGTGAAAAAAGTGTACGGTGAAGGCACTTAATCAAAATCTGCTGTATGGGAATGGTTTGCTTCCTTTCGTTCTGGCAACTTTGATGTGACAGCAGTATAGAAATTGGGATGGAGCTAATCATTCAAAAAAACTGTCTCATAAAGCTGTTTTGAAACATTTACACAAAGGTGTAGCTCGATTTATGGGTGCCTTATGAGTTGAATGCGAAAAACATGATAGACGAAATTTACATCTGCGAATCGTTGCTGAAACGAAATGAAATCAACCAATAACCGGTGATGCCAAATGGGGCACATACCACAATCGGAAGCGTGAAAGATCGTGAGCAGAGGTTGGTAAGCCGTCAAAGTGTTTGCGAACCAATGATAGGCGACGAAAAAGTTGATCCTATGGGTGTGGTGGGACTGGAAGTGAATCGTTCATTATGACGTATTGACAGTTGGTCAATTTTTAAATTCCTTTAGATAGCAATAGCGAGGATTTAAATGGAGTGTGATCAAAAATACAAAGATGAAGAAAAATGCAGAGCCAAATGTGTGAACCATTTCTTAATCATTTGATAATATCTGATGAAAACTCAGGATCGATGCCCACATCAGAAGCTTTACTAAAAAAATCTGTAATTTCTTGATTGATAGGATATAGAGAGGAGAGAGGATACGTCGTTAGAGAAAAAATTCGCTGAGTTCAAACTACATTTTAGAGAAATGTGCCATTCAGGTAGTCATACAACATCAAGACACACTATAAATCACAAAAATTTGGTTGAGGGTTCCAGCTATATTCTCCATATTCATTCGACCAACTACCTACAAACTACCATCCATTCCACTTGTTACAGGATTTAAACGAAAAAAAATAATTGTAAGATGGTGGTTAACGGAAAGTGTTATTAATCAGTTTGTGGATTGTGGACGTTTGTTTGGTTCTAGAAAATGATGAGTACTAACCTGCATAGCCTATATTAAATTTCAAATAAATTATATTATATGAAACTGAAATTAAATGTTCTTTATAAAAATATGAGTCTTAACAAATTGCTTTCACAGAGTTTTTCGAAAAAATTACTCTAAAACTTAAAATCGATTTTGGGAACTTTAATTAAGCTCAGACTTTGTAAGCATTATGAAGTCGAACTCCAAACCTTGAACAAAAGAATCCATCTCTTTGGATGAGTGCGGAAGCTTTGGCCGTAGTTTTCCTTCCAAAAGTAAATGGTGAACGGTTTTTAAGGACTAAAACCGCATAAACAGTTTTAACTAATGAAGGTATTTTGGATTAAATTTTAAATAAAAAGTAAATTTTGTTTTCTTAAAAAAAACGACAAACACTTACCCTTACACCTAATACTATGTCCGACTACATCTTCTGTTATTGTTCAACGTGAAGTTAAATAAAGTACAGATATGGAATAGATTCAATACATTGGCTTAATATGGGACGGCAACAGCACTATGATTAAAGAAGAATTGTGGAACCTGACTATACTCGTTTTTCTTTTGTATTATAGAATCTATGCTTTTTTGGGACTGAATCTCAGAGAAAGACCTCCTTTATACTTCCGACAGACAACAAAGCTTACTCAAACGAAATAAGAATAAGATATGATAGATCGGCCCTATTTCAAAGTACTACTATGGATAGCTATACCACATGGGTCTTTCTTTGGTCACATGACGCAAACTTTTACATTTTAGCCGTTCCACACTATCGATTATTCTTCGAATACTATTGATTCACGTAGCCTTAAAATAAGTTAGATGCTAGTAAATATTAATGTAATTTCTAGCACATAAAATAACAACTGCCGATTTATTCTAGTCTTTGAGATTGTTGACGTTAATGATCAAATACATTTTAATATAAAATCAAATAATAAACAACAATTAAAAAATACATTGAATGAAATGCCAAGGTATATGAACCAATGTTTACCTAATACTCTGTACCCTTAAATCAAACTTCGTCTTATATGAGATCAAAAAAGTAGTGAATGAAAAAAATGAAGAATGCGGTAACCAGACTTGTGCATAAAACTATCGAAATTATCCTAAAGAATACTTTTGGCCAAAGATGGGTGATCAACTACCAATATTATAGGGAGACTGATATGAAGTATATGAAAATTTGTACTAATTCGGACTGGCGAAAGTGTAATCATAACTTACAAGCCACATTTACGATTTGAAATTCAAATATTTGTAGAACCGCGCGGAGGAGCGGGAGAGGTATATGCCTAGTTCGTACGATGTTGCAGTTACTACGTAATACATGATGCGCTGAACTCAAGTTGAACCCGAGTCCAACTACTTGTAGTTGAGTTGAAATTATGCTTATAAACGGGAGTTCAGCAGTTGAGTAGTTGAATTTAGTTGACACTTGGCAGCAGCATCTCCGTGTTTTCTTTGTGATTTTTGTCGCATTTTGTCGATTGTCGAAAATTCAACACAACCTCAACTCAACTATTCAATTCATCATGTATACGTAGTAAGTGAGTATTCGCTTATCACGCGGCTGCGACGCGACGGTGAGAATCACCATGAACAGTGACGTTTTCACCACAAGAATTTTCATAGAAAAGCAGCCTGATTTTTCCATTCGTGTATAGAGTGTTCCAAATGGTCATTTGTGGGCTGTGCAGGACTTGGCGCTTCAATCGCGGATGTCCTCCGATGCTGGTAATAAGGAATTCAAAAATCTGGCTATGATGTCATACAAGACCACCATATGGAAGGTTTTACGTTGAGTTAAAGATTTAAATCTGCCGTTACTGGCTTTAAAGCGATAAAAGGTATGCATAAGGTTATCTTCAAAGCCACCTGGGAATTCCTTGATGGAGCCATTCACTACTACTGATAAATATTCCACTTGTTACTAGACAATCGGCATCTTTTAGGCCTGACAATGTTACGAGCGTACCGTGAGGCAAATTTCGATTTTGATAACTATTTTCTTGGTATGGTAGTTCGAGAGCACATTAGAGTGCAGAAAGCTTTATATCTGCAAACCAGTCTCGAACCAACACAGGTTCCTTGTGGAACGAGATGGTGAGAAATTCACTGCGATTTGCTAGAAGTGGGTCTAAGTGAAAGCAATCCATAAGTTAGAAACATTTTAGTCCAATATCAATGTGGCTTTATTCTAGGCAAATCGACAACTGACTAGAATTTCATCTAAAAGTAGCAGATATCTATATCATAAACTTTAAAACCGCTTATTGGCCACAGTAGAACTCTACAAACCCGTAAGACAATTTAACATGACCAATGTGACAAGCCAAGTCAAGATATTCAGAGCTCTGCCCTATAATGGACTCTAACAAACGTCAACCTATTACTAAAAAAAAAGATAAGAGATTCTGGTGCGACAATCCTCCACTAAAAATACTGACTTACGAAGGCGACATGTACATTATTAGACGAACATCTAGGGATGTAGAAGATTTTCTTCAAACTGAAGCATGTAACCATGGCATCGAAACTGCTGTTTTATAAGATGGGGGTCTAATCTTCTTCTACTTCTTATTATTAAATGGCGCTACATTCCTTGTAAGTAGGACTCAGGCTTGTTGAAGTATGTTTTTCCAGTCTCTATGTTTTGGTACACTGATAAAAAAATTGCCTTGATTCCAGCAATTCGATAGTCTTCGTTTCGTTGTGTTGATTAGAAAAATTTTTCAGTCTTAACATGAGAATGCTGTCTCAGAGTTTAACTGGAAATTCTTGAGCCAAGCTAAAGTATTTCTTCGCTCAATACTTATATTTTTCGACCAAGATATTTCTTTCTCGAACTAAGATTGTTTAATTTTTTACTCAAGAAACTAAATTCTTAATTCATCGGTCTTTTTTCGGTTACCGGACTTTCAAGTTATAAAAGTATATCACAACTATTGAGACCGATTTTAGAACTTGAATTTTTTAAAATTATAATATCATCGGTTTCGTATTTTTTTTTACTTCAAGTCAAATTTGGTCTTCATCCAAGACAATAAAACCAAGACTATGAGTATTGCTTATCTCGAGACAATTTTGTTTTCGTTATATCCAAAACATGAGTTGCTTGGTTCAAGAAAAAGTGCGTTAGGCCAATAAATTTTTTTTATCAGTGTAGTTCTCTCCAGAAGTTCTAGAACGTCATCCATTCAAAAATTTCTTGGTTGTCCTAGCTTCTTTTTTCAGTTGGTCTACTATTGATAATCTGGTCTAGCATTCTTCTTCTTAGGTTCGTACATGTCCGGGCTATCGTAGGCTGCCAAGTTCTATGTACATATGTAAATCTACTGGTACTCATAAATACATCCGAGACTTATATGCTTACCAAACAACATTTTGACCTCTAATGGTTTAGCAGAAACTTTGGAAGGCACTCCCGTAACTGGACGAATTGGCCAATGCCCTGGAAATAGATTGAAGCACCCATATGCCTGTGTTCTTCTTACCCAGTAGGAAAAAAATCGCTTCGAAAAGCCTTTTAAAGAGCTTTTTCAAAAGCTTCAAAGCAGAAAAGTGCTTACGCTCCGTAAGAAGCTTCATGTTATTTTCACATTGCAACTTTTATTATGCTTCGTAAAAGAGCCTTTAAAGTGATCTGCTGAGATTGTGCTTTACTATCGCTGTTGTAGGAAGCAGAAGGAAGCTCTTATTGCTTTATATTTGCTCCGCAGCAAAGCATTTGTATTTTTTCCTACTGGGTAATGTCAAGCAGGCAGTAACCTAGAGTCTGACACCCAAGAAGCCTTCTAAAATATACTTAAGACCTGCTCCGTTCTAGGTTGCACTATGTAACTTTAGGTTCATTCGGTAGCCGGCCTTTCGGTAGCTAATATTTAATGCTCTGAATAACTTATTAATATCACAGATTTTAAAAAATATTGAATATTTCTTTTAGTAAATTATTTTTTGGAATTCCAATGTCATTAAATGGGCCCCTATCGTCCGTAAGTTAGTCCGTAAGGTTATGTGGCGGACCTGGTGGAAGGAATTAAAACAATAGTATAAACTTTTGTATTGGTTAAGAAAAAATATAGATCATTGCTTTGAAACTGAAATGTCATATTTTCTTTAAACAATGTTCCAAAAATGAATGATATTATATATGTATTTACACCTTCAGGACCAGGATTTGACAGAGATCGGTGAAGATAAATAATCGAACAGAAATACATATAACTGAACTATGGTCGCGTTACTTCAATATCAATTTTAACCTAAACATTTTAATGAAAATAATTTAATTAATTCGTTGAAAGATTTATACTTAACAAATTCTTTTCATAGAACCTCCCAACAATTTATGGCAATCCTAACATGTTTCATTTACAATTAAATTTTGAACCATATGCTCACAAGTTTATTTCGTACACCATAATGTTTAACGTAGAGTCATCCTTAGGTGTTGCAACAAATACGATGTCCTTAAAAAATTCTATGCAATTATTTAAAAAAAATTTTTTTGAAATTCTATAAATTCTTTAAGATAAAATGTAAATTGTTCAAAACTTATAGTGTTTATAAATTTTCTCTTTATATAGTGTCAAAAAAAGTGCACTTTAATCCGACAATCAAAATCCAAGTGATTTTATTTTATATAAAAAACAATGAAACCTGAAATATTAAGAAAAAATTGTTGTATGTGTTCTTAAATTCGCTAGTACCAATAATATTGTGTGTTGAATAATGAATTGAACAAATTCTATCTAATGAAATTTGTGTAGCTTCAGATAATAATACTATTATGATAATAAATGCGATGTAATACACTTGGGTATTTTGTAGAAAAAATATTAAAAATTCCCTTAAAAATTTTTTTGATTTAATTCTCAATAATAATAATTTAAAAAATAATAACAAATTGTAATAATATTTTGTGGATTTAGATAATTTTGAGCGGTTTTTTCCTGTTTTTTTTTGTTTAAATATATTATAACACACTGTAAGTATTTGTATAGAAAATAGTAATGTAAATAAATTAATAAATAAATAAATATTTAACAATTGTATCAATGCTTATTTACACTTTAGTATTATGCGTTGTGACAGTTGGTCAAGGCTATTTTTTTTATTCATGAAAACAATATATAATATTTGTTTTTGTTTGGTTTTTTTTTGTTTAAAAATATTTACATTTTCCTATAATTATTAACAAATTATATTTATATTTTTTTTATTTTTGTATTATATATTATTAACAAATTTACATAATTGTTTTTTTTTTTGCTTACAATTTTTACACAGTTTTAAGCTTACACAAAACTTTTTTTCATAATTAGATTTCTGTTTTTTTTGTTTGTATTTTTTTTTATTTTGTTTATACAATTTTCTTTTGTTGTTGTTGTTTCTTTTTATTAAAGTTTTGAAAAAATATAACCTATGGTTATAAAACTACTAATTTGATCCCAAAAACACTTTAAATCCTAATATTCGCTGAATATTAGTTTTTTTTCGTAAAAATGTTCCTTTATACATGAATATTACTCATTCTACTGCAATGAAGTAAATCTTTTTCATAAATAAATAAATATTTTTTTTTTCATAAATTAATTAATAACAATTTTATATTTCCGCTTTAGAAAATATATGTTTATTTAGCAAAGTCTTCGAAAGTCGATCCCTATTATCCTTTCACTCTTTTCGTTTCCTGTTTTTTTATTGTTATATTTTAAATTAAAGTAAATTATTTTATTTTTTTATTTTATTGGCTAAATATCGTTTTTTTTGTTGTTGTTATTGATGACCTATTTTTGTTTAAATAAATTAAATTTTTGTTATCGTTGAGTGTTACAGTAAATACAGATTTTCTACAATTTAAAATCTACAATAAACTTTTTTTTTGTAATTTTTTTTTATCTTTTTATTTTTGGGGGGGATTAAATCCATTTATTTTTCGAAAGTGATGAGCGGAGCCTGCGGCCCCACATTAGGTTGTATCATACAATTGTCCCCTGCAGGTGCTGCGGTGATGGTGCTGCCGATTGGGATTGCTCCTGTTGTGGAATTTGAAGCGGCGATGAACAGCCAACATCTGATGTGTTGATACCTAATGTTGAGCCACCCATTGTGGATCCGCCAAGGGTTGACGGATTAATACCACCATGGCATGGTACTCCTAGAACGGGAAGCGGCTCCTCGGGTGGTGTTACCTGGAAAATTGAAGCACGTTTTTGTATTTAAAGGGTGGATTCATATCCTTTTATGATAAATAATAAAATTTAATTAATGACTGCGGCTTGAAATTAAGTTTTTAATATCATATTAACTCTACGTTTAAAGGTGACTTGAAGCATGTTATTATGTTACATATTAAAAAAAGGGGAAAATAACTCCTAAACATAAAATGATTTCGATGGAATGATGCTATTATCGAGGGATTTAGGTAAGTCCCCTATTACCAGAACGACACCTATCACATAACATTTTTTGAGGTCTAAACGACTTGAGTATCTGTCCACACATTAGCCTATTAGAGTCCTCTCCTCAATACCTTTCTTGGATCCATTCCAAATAATAAGGAACTCATTGTTAGCTATAATATAATAAAGCATTCAAGTCCTTTCAGAAAAAGAACTTTTTCAGAGCACATACTACTTTTGAATATCCTATTATAGGTCAATCAATTGTCGTTTTTCCTGAAGTCTATATGGATAATAAAGAGCAACCCGAACACATACCTTTAGTGCTATAATCGCTGCGAAGAAATATTTTAAATGAAAAAGATTCAATGAAGGATATGAAGCAGAACGAACTTACATATTCATACCTTCAAGTGAAGAGGAGACTATTTCTTAATACGATATTTCCCTTCGATTCGCTTTGAAATTTTGATAACAATTTTAATAAAATTTTCAGATATTTCAGAAGATATTTTCCATGTATTACATGTTCAATATTTTATTATAGTTACAGCCATGCTTTTGTGTAATTTTCATAAGTCTCTATTTATTTTTTATGAATGAAAGATTGGACATGTTAGAACCCATCAAAATAAATATTTTTAGGGATAGAAATTAGTATTAGCCACTCTTTGTCTTACCATTCTATCAACATGTAAAACTCATTGTGCAATGTTTAGTATTTATATAATTCCAAAAATAGATGTAGAACACGATAGTCTAGCTCTAGAAGAGGTTAGTGGTTATTGAAAAAGAAGGAAATGTGAACTGTGAAATGAAATTTTAGATACCGTACGAGCACGGAAATACAGACCCATCACCACTAAGTTTGACTGAGCGGATTTGCACCTTACAAAGCCACGCAAAAACGGGGTTTTAAGCTTTATAACGGTGGGTGGTTCAAATGTAGAATTATAGATGAAGGTAGCCCTAATAAGGCATTCCGCTGGGTTAACCGGTTAAAAAAAGGGTACCAAAGTTCAGCTTAGCTCGGGTCTTCACCTCGGACGGTGCACCTCCTTGTACATCTGGTAGTCTGATACTGCCTACGTCACACCTTTTGTCAACTGCTTAGCGGGATTCACTTGTTTCAGTAGGCACAACACTCCGGCGAAGCTGTGGCCGGAAACGGTTAATATATCGATCCCTAAAAAATAAATAAATCTGCAAACTTGACCACCCATGACCAGGGAGTACAAATATTTTTGGGACCGGTCCTCCTGGTAGGGGTTGGGCGAGAGGTTGTGTTCAGAATTAGCAATTTAATTTCTGAGTCAATAGAAAGGGTGTGATTCAATGAAAGATAAATTTTCCAATAATCGAATTATTCAATTTCTGTACAATAATTGAATATAATATTCAATGTTAATTACAAAATTGCCAATATACTTCAGTTTAAGTCGTACTATTATTTGACCTTCGCTTTATGATTTGTAACTCGAATTCTATACAGGATGTACTACGAAGGGTGACAAAGCGGCCGGCTGTGGATTGGTTATGGATAGACGAACAAAAAATCGTATGGCGCGGGGAAAAATCGTAACGGTTTAGCCGTTAGGGTGTATTGAAGTTTTTTTTAGAGTTTTACATATCACCCTGTATTTTTGTAATCCTATGCCGTATGCCGTAACCCAATGACCTATTTTCATGAATAAGCTATCAGTGTACGCAGAATACTCCCACCTATCTAAAACTGTAAAAATCAAGGTTATACCCTATCAACTTCCAGACCAATGAGTCGTCAAAATCAAAATTTCTTTTTTTAACTAAAATTTCAACTAAAACCACCTTTTTCTCCAAAAAATACCTAGTTAACTAATATTTTTTTTTGCAAAATTGGAAAGCTTGGACAATTTCTTATGAATAATGTATGGACAATTTTTATCCTACGGCTTTTATTTTTGGAGTTATAAGCAATTTTAATGCTAAAATTGGATTTAGTACCAAATAAGCACCAAATAAGGTCAATTTTAACATCAAACTTGCTAATATAGGGTATAACCTTGACTTTTACAGTTTTAGAAAGGTGGGGGTATTCTGCGTATACTGATACCGTATTCATGAAAATAACTCATAGGGTTACAACAATACAGGGTGGTATGTAAACATCTACCAAAAAAACTTTAAAACGCCCTAGCTGCTAAACCGTTACGACCCCCCCCCCCCACCCATACGATTTTTTGTTCGTCTAACCAAAACCTATCCACAGCCGCCGCTTATACACCCTGTATAAACTATTGCTGGTTAACCTGCAAGTTGTTTTTATTCTAATAATTTAGTATTTGCAAATTGCCAGAAATATTGCTCAATGTTGGTAGTTGGATTGCGAATTGCTACACTTTGATGATCTTCAAAATGCCTTCAATTTTGCGAGATATAATTTAAATTGCCTCGCTGGATGTCTACCAAATTGCCTCTGATGTGGCCTGTTGCACTGTGTTTTGATTTCTCGGAAATTGCTGCTGATTCTGCTGCAGGTTTGCTGCTTTGCTGCGTTGCTTTGCCAAATTGCCGGAAATAGTGCTGCTGACTTTGTTGCGGGTTGGAAATTCGTCTCTCTGTGGTTGCGCTGGTATAGTTGCTGAAACTTAAACTTTGATGATTATATGTTATTGGATGAAAATCTCACTACGATCTTGGGATCTTGCTGGGACCGACTTAATACAGTCCTTTAAAATGTTACTCAATGCGTTAACAGATTCTTGTAGTTTTGAATACTAGCTCAATGCGTTAGCAGATTCCTGGAACTTGAAATTGCTTCTAGAATCGCAGGACAATTCTTCCCTTATAGCTCAGTTCACTATTAAAATTGAAGGCAATCTGGTTTGACTTCGGCTGTGTGCCGGTATTTATTTCCCTTAGAACAATAACTTTGAGTCGGGCAATATTGCCTTCTATTACATAACTCTGGGTTATGTACTTGATCTGTGCTCGACGACGATCAGCTGTTCCCTGTCTTATAGACGTCAAATGGGGTTTGTTTTTTGTAATTTTTTCTATTTCAGTTTTAGTTATTTACTAATTTTATTTTGTATTTTAGGCCTTTTGGTGGGCTTTTAATGAAGGAGTAGTTTGAAGGGCCGGATTATAGTGTTGTTAGATAAGTATTTTTTGGTTACTTTGTTTACTTTGTTGTAATATTTTGATCTTCATTTTTAGGTTCGTTGGACGATGGTGCCTTCATGGGAATGTTTTTGTATGCAGAACGAATTTTGTGGATTGCTGCTTATTTCTTTAAGCTGTGGGATGAGATTCTGGCGAGAATTTCTTTGTCCTGCAGCTTCTTAGAAGGAATATTTTTAGTGTCAGGTATTGTTTTGGTCCATATTTATTCTGACAGATTTCTAATTTTTATTTTAATGTTTATTTGTAAAATCAACGCTTTGAGGTTCGTCTGAGGACCGAACAGGTTGAAAACGAATTCTCGGAAAACAATTCTTGTTATGGCATCGACGAGTCAGCCTCGGAACAGTCAGGATTGGTTGTAGAGACCTGTAGTCGGGTAGGCAATATTACCATTTTTTTGTGGTAGAGGGCGCAGTATATTGCTGTGGACTTAGTTTTCTCGACCTGGACCTCGACCGCTTCTCGTACCCTCAGACCCGTCAAGTTTTAATCAGATTTAGCCTTAACTCTGCCGAACTACTTTCTGTTGCTAAATTATTTAACAAATTTTTTAGGTTCTTATATCTGTGGGCCAGAAATCGTAGTCGAGATCCTATAGGGGATCTAGCAATCCCCACCTGGTTTACTATCTAGAACAATGACAAGGATGTCGTTTATTACTTAGGAGTAAAGTCGGCATTCTTGTCGTAACTTCTGAGCTGACGTCAAAGTTGTTGAATAATTTTCCATTGTGCAGTATAGTAATTTTCTCAGATCTATTATTTTGTCAGGCAATACTACGTTCCCGTAGTGCCTGCCATATAAAGCTCCTATTAACCGACCCGAACGTTTTCTCATAGTCATAGCGGGATCGTAATTCAGTAGTCTGCTTCACAAAGATTTTCAAGGTGTTAATATTTAAAAAATTTTATAAATCTCAGCATTTGAAGGTGTGTTATTGTGACGTCACCCATTTGATTAACATTGTATTTAGCCCAGTCGTCAGAGGCAAATTTAGACCGAAAACTCGCACAAAATGTGATCTCGCTGAAAATTGAGACTTAGGTACTTTTTTGGATGTAGAAAACGATAAAAAAATCTTTGCTGCGCTAACGTCTATGCTAAGCTCACAATATCGAAAACAAATTCGAAAATTTGGTTTTTGCGTTACATATCAAAAAATAAAAAAAATTTCGAAAAACTAATAGCGCCAAGTGAAAGAGCGGAAAATTTTACTAAAATTTATATTATAACTGTTGAATTGTTTTATTATTATAAAAAATTATTGAAAATAAGAAGTAAATTCGAAAAATCTAAGCGCGCCAAAAAGCTGAATTTAAATATTCTAGCGAGGCGTTCGGGGAAAAACTAAAGTATTTTTGCCTAAAATGTGCGCAAAAATAAAAATAAAAAAAGCATTTTAAAGAGGAGACTCTAAGCTTTCTAAGGAAGCCATTAGTTTTTAATTTTTTGTTTTTTTTTCTCATAGAAAATTTGACCGGAAGCTAAAATTTGTAAAATTCTCACTGATGTTTATAAAATTGAAGATATATATATTAATAGAGGCGTACGAAAAAAAAATCCTTGTACATTTATCATCATTAGACATTTACTTTTGATGTAAAAATAATTAAAATGATAAACATAAAATTTATGTTTTAAAATATTCAGTTTTTCTTACAGCATTCATTCGATGCCATTTTTAACTTCAAAAACAGCACACACAAAATATGATGAAGAAAAAAGACGCACCCGGGCCGCCGTGAGTCTTTCACTTCTCTCGTCTGACGCCGGCTGTTTTTGAAAATAAAAATGGCGTCGAATGACTGCTGTAAGAAAAAATGAATATTTTAAAACATAAATTTTATTAAACAAAGACAATAGGGGTATTCATGATCTGTGTTATTTGTGTTATTCGTGTTATTTGTGTTAAATCGAGAAAAAAGTTTAACAAATCGAGAAACTTTCCTTAGTAAATGACATTTTTTTCGATTTTAACAAATAACATCTGAAAAGGCGTCTTAATTCAACAACTCGAGATCGAGATCGAAAATCGCACGTCATTTTTTTCCTATTACTGTCAACAGCTGTTTAGAATTTATTTTGATTGATAGATGTACTTGAAAGGTGTAAAATTAATATAAAAAATACACTTTAACATGAAAATTTAAAGGGGTCGCTCACGATCTTGTCTATTTCGAAGATAACATTTTACGATTTCTCGACGTTTAACACAGATCATGAATACCCCTAATGTTTATCATTTTAATTATTTTTACATCAAAAGTAAACGTCTAATGATGATAAAATGTACAAGGATTTTTACATCATCTTTGGAGTTGCTCCTAGTCGCTGCACAGCAGCCTTCAATCTGCACTCTTTACGGCATGCTTTTTAGTAGAGTACTTTCCCGTGAGCTGTTTAGTATTTTAGTACAGCACCTTAAGGCCTAGTACACATTGGGCGTTTTGAAGCGCGTGCTTTTGACATGAGCGTTTTAAGAATTAAAGAGTTCTTATTAGGTGTACATATGCAAACGGGCGCTTTTGACCAAGCTCCCGTGAAGCGCGCGCTTCAAGATTTTCGTAAGAGCGCGCGTTTCACGTGCATGCGGCGCTCTCTTGTTGTACATTCAAACGTGCGCTTTTCTACAGAAGAAACGTATTTACTGAAAAATAAAAAAATAGAAGGCGAACATTTTGATACTGCTAACGCTCGTTAAAAACCGAGCTAAACGCTTGGTGTGTACACTACCAACCCCCGCTAAACGCAACGCCGAGCGCTCAATGTGTACATGCCTTAAACCTCGGCCACGATAAGAGCACTGTGAACTTTTTTATCTGCCGCCTTTTATCACGTCAGACACTTCTCTTTATCTCTCTCTGTGATTGGCAGTGCTCCTGTTTATGACGTCGTTTTTCTGGGTCGCTTGTAGAATTCACGGCTCTTCAATATTTGTTTTGTCAGAAACGCTTTGCTGGTTTAAGGTTTTGAAAATTCACAGAAAATTCTCGCGTTTTAATGCTGTCCCGTAGAAAGTCTATGGTTTGAAGTTTCGGTTCATGGGACCGCGTTGAACGTTTGAGACCAACAGTTGCTACTACCAAATGGTGGTAATTTCCAATGTCTGCTCCCCAAAGCTTTATAATAGTTCTCTATCTGCGGCTATCTGATTTCTCTTTCTACCATCCGGCGACACCCCGGCCTTCTTGTGTATTTTCTTGCGACAAAAATAAGTTCCACGTACCGCTGGTGAAAACTACTGTAGTCAACGAGAAGTTCACCATTGCTGTTAGTAACTTGGCCTATGCCTTGATTTCCAATTGTGCGTTCAAGGCCGGTGTAGCTAAGGCCGATTTATGCGTTTAAGTCAGCCATCAAAACAATGATGTCTGCCTTTGGAGTAGAACGAAAAACATCATTCAGTCGCATCTAAAACTCGTCCTTGATGTCATCATCTGCGTCCTCAGTTGAGGTGTAGCATTGGACTAACGTGGTGCTTCTTAGTTTGGTACGCAAACGCACAGTAAGAATCCAGTCAGAAACTTGTGAGGGCCAGATAGTGAGGTTGGACCTAGCTTGCTTGGTTGCCAACGACACTCCTTCCGTTTTCGGTTTGGTTCCTGCCAGACAGTGGCGACGCTTTCATAGGTGCGAATGGTGCACTTCCACCGGGCGCAATTGGACGGGATCGCAGTTCCAGAAATTAAGATTTAAACAAAATTTAAAACTTTACTCAAAAAATCAGAAGAGAAAAATCCCCCATTAAGAGAAAAATCTCTTTAGTGTCTTTCTCCATTGCCCTTTACTGCGATCAAAATATGCACAGCTGATGGGGCGCAATATGGCATACTACACCGGGCGCAAAACACCCAAGCGCCGGCCCTGCTGCCAGAGTAGAAGGAGGACTCACCGTTTGGGCAGATATGCCCCGCATCGTGCCATCTGGCCTCTCTGATCCCATGATTTTGATTCTATATCGGTTCATCTCGTTGAGGACTTCATCCAGCCGTCAGAAAGTACCGTTCTTACAGTCCATGTTGCAATCCGTGTTCTGGTTAAAAAAGCAAAGATCATCGTTGTGTTATCCATGTTTTATGGCGCAGAGGACTCGCCATTTGACAATCTCCCGTTAGCTTCTTCCGAAGAAGTACCCCGGGGACACCGCTGGGAGAAGGGATTAGGATTTGCTAACAAAGCTGCTACAAGTCGGGTGACACCACGTTCGCGGCTATATTAAATTTTTACTTTTAAAGAATATTTTGTTCAAATCTAGAACTTATCGCTGGTATATTTTGCAAATAAAAAGATGAAGAATGTTGATTTGTATTTGTTGGTGGATGCTTTTTTCGAGCAAGCTTTCATGTTACCCAAGACTTAACAAGATACAGAATTGCTGGATTTGGTTTTAGTAAATACAATAATTTATCTATTTATAAAATTAGATTCATGAATCAAAAATATGTGTATATATATACATACCTCCAATCCGATACTTCCATTTAATGCAATTTTAATTGGATTTGTATGATTTGTTGCCTGCATTAATGTTGTAAAATGGCTAATACCAATTTCTTCCAATGATGATTTTCTCCTGCCCGATACCCCAACATTTGGTAAGCCCTGTCTTAGTGAGCTGGAACGTCTCAATAGGATATCATTGTCAATCTGTAAGTAATCCTAATTAGGGGAAAAATGGTCGCATGCTACACCTTTATATAAAGGTAAATATAAAAATATCGAACCCTTAATGAGTTGCTCCTGCCGCGCGCTTGACCAACAACTGTAGGACTATCGGGTAGAGAAAGAGAATAGTTTTTAATCGTGGTTAATGGTGGATTACCACGTGACAGTCCATACCCAGATAATGTTTGGACACTCTGTAGCGGATTTAATCCCATACCAGATCCTCGCCTAGAGCCAGGCCCACCGGGCGGTCCGCCACCTCCTAGATTTATATTCGAACAGAACGATATGTTTGATTTTCGACGTGAATTGTGCCTTTCGAAAGTTTTTTGCGCCGAAAATGGTGAAGGTCGTACTAAATATCTGCGAAATTAGATTTCTATGGTGAAGACTTTTGTAAATTGCGCATGCATTTATCATAGGCAAGTTACGGTATGATGTAAAAAAAAAACACTTACATTACATCTCCTTCCTCTAGTTTAAGATCACAGCTAGGATTGATAATTACATACGATAGATGATTGCGCTTCTCACTAACGTCATCATAGTCGATTGTTGGAAGATTTAGGGACTCCATCCGGCTACGAACTAAGTTTGCTACTTCAGCCCTCTCGATTTGCTGTGCATGATTATCGCGCGCCTCATCCGCTAGATTAATCGAGTACTGAAAACAGATAGAAGACTAATCACGATTAAGTATCGGGGACATTGGTCAACAATATAGAACAGAACTATAGAAAGCCAAGATATGAGATATCTGTATATAGTTATTTTATTGATTTAGCAGCGCGACATGTTTTTCATTAATCAACACTAAATGAATTATGAGAGTGAATGAATACATTGTTAACATTTAAAAAACAGTGTGTCCCTTTTGAATAATAATTATGTTAAAAAGTCATCTAATCTAGAATAGGCATAGCACAAGGCAAATCAGTTCGACCAAGTTTTTAAAGGCTATTTAAAGGATGCAGTCTAGTGTTTTAATAGAAAATATATAGAATATACAGAGCGAAATTATTTCGTTCCCATTCAATTTACTTAAATTTAATTTAAAATTATTTACTTTTTTTTATCTTTTAATTTTACTATTTATGTACCTACCTTGAGAATAATTTTCGATTTTAGGAGATTTGCTTTTATTTTGTTTATGTTTTAGTTTTGATTGTGTTTTTTTTAAATTTTATTAAGTTTTAAATTTTTATTTAGAAATGTTTTTTTTAATTAAAAAACGTTTTGCATATATATTTTCGGTAGAGTCCTTATTACGTTTTCATCACTTACTTTTAAAATTCGTGCGTTTCTTAATCTACTAAATGAAGTATAGTAAATAATGTCAGTATGAACTACGAAGAAGATTTTGGATTAACTAACTAAATTCATGTTTAGAAGAAAGTTATACAGAGAAAGTTACTTACATTAACTCTAGAAACTGATGTTTCTTATATTAAATTCACTACAATATATTGGGGAAGGAGATTTATGTGAGGGAAATAGTTAGTATGGAAAAAACTATTATTTTTTTAAGAATATAATAGCTTGATTTTACAGTTCAAACAAAAACTATACAAATCGATTTCAAATATATTGCGAGCTTATGTTCATGAAATGTCACATACACCCTCTCTGGGTAACTGCCATTATCAGTTTGCCATAGTGCTCCTGTTATAATCAAGGAGGTCCTGGAGACCGTGAGACGCCTGTGTCTTAGCATAAAATGATTTAATTTACCCCATGTTCTATATTGTGACCAGTCATAAGTCACAAGGATTTGTGACTAGTACTTGTTATTGATAGTTTGTGACTATTTTAGTAACTATCAGCTATTTTGATATTCTAATCACCCAGTCACAAGAAAAATCACAAAAAAATTACCTCTAATTGTGAATTTATATTCGTGTAATGAGATAAGTCTTGGCGATGACATAGCCAACGTACGCCAGAAAATAATGATACAGTGAAACAGAGTGTATGTGAACGTGCGAAACCTGCTCTATATACTTTTGTGACTTGCTATTTATACAGTCACAATTTTGCTAGCCGTTGTGACTGTGCCACAGTGGTCGGAAATCGATAAAAGCTGGCCAAAAGTCGAAAAAATAATAGAAAAAAGCGAAATTCTGCATACTAATGTTTTTCTGGTCGCTGATCACGAATTTGATGTCTAAAAATAGTTTTGACAATTGACAGCTGTCAAAAACGCTGTCATCAATGAAATAATAAACCCAAGTTACTGTCAATAATAAAAAATAGATTTTTAAAGGATTTTTTGGATTGCCGATCACGAATTTGATAGAATTAGAGGATTTTTTTTTTAATTTTTCAAAATAAGATTACAACGATAGGGGCAGACGCAGACGGTGGCAGCGGACCCTGCCTTGAAAGATTAGACATTTACGAAGATTTTGCACAAAAATTCAAAGTGGGATGTCGTGGGATAAAAAAGTTCTCAATAATTGAAATTTTTGTCTACGTTGAAATTGAAGTTAAGTTCAAAATGCCACTGTACAAACTTAGGTTATCGAAAATCTACTAACAACGCATAAAACAGTTTCTACTAACCTCCAGCATTGTCATCCATATTTGGTCGCTCGAGATGTCACTCGACGATGACACAACAAACACAATTTATTATATCGTTAAAATGCGTTAACAATAATAAACAAAAAAGGGTCACTTTGTTTGCTCCCCGACATTCCACAGTGTGAAGATATCCATTTCTCTGTTTTTTTTGTCATTCAGTGGTGCCCGCTGATGTTATTTTAGTGGTACTTTTTTTAAATCACACATCCTATATTTAGTTTTTTGGCCAGCTTTTTTGAAATTCCGACCACTGTGCTGTGTGCGGATTGTCAAAATTGTGACTGCAAAATTAGAATACCATATTGTCTCAAATTGAGAGTCAACGCATACTTGTGATTGCGTTGTGATTTGTGACTGATTTTAGAATTCCGGGGTTAATCTAATTTAATTAATTTAATCTAGTTAGGGAAACTGGAAGACCCAGATCCGGGCTTGAGTGACAGGTGGATGTTAGATGACTGTTTTCTATATAGTCCAGTCCCCAACCGATATCAACTCTACTTTTTTTCGGAGGCGACCGATTTACTTGAAATTTTAACAGTAGATAGGGAATGACTCAAAAATCAAAGTCTACCATATGCCAATGTGCGCTTTTTCTTTCGGGGTGGTTCCCACCCACCCCAACTCGGAGGTGGAAATATTTTTGGTCACAATAACCCTGTTAATCGATAGAGAGGCTAATTTTAAGCAAAAAATGTGGTACAAACTTTTCTTGTAAAATTGATATTTTTTTGGTTATAAGCGTTTGAAAAGTTGCAATTTTCATTAAAAAACCCCACGTTTTCGAACAGTTTTTGGTCAATAAGTCCAAAAATAAGCGTTTTATCAAAATATTTGTTATGAGTAAAAATAAAGCTTAAAAAACGAAGAAAATGGTTTTTGAATCAATTCTCTAGGTATAAAACAAAGCGAGTAATGATTGATGGAAGGGGATCTATTTCAAACCACATACTCAAAACGTTGCATTTAACGTGGAATAACGGAAAATCGATGCATTTTTCGAGGATAACTTATATAACATTTTTTAAAGTGCTTGAAAAGGCCTTTAAAATGAGCACTGATAAAAGTCATTTGCGTGTAAAATGAATGAGTTATGACAAATAGAAGGTGTACCGTACAAATTTTTTTTAAAAAAATGATCAATAAAACTAATACCACTTCCACCCAAATTCAAATTTATCATGTTCCACGGAGGATTCACTTTATTTTAGAGATAGCTATCGGATCTATATAGTTTGAGCGATTTTCAGGGTGTATTTTTCGAAATGGGTACGATCGAAATGAAAAGGTGAGACGCAGTTTCGATGTGGCTAGGTACCACTATGACTGACTGAAAGACAACTTAAGTTCAAAATCAGAATAAAATAATAATGCTGAAGACGAACTTTTGCTTTTTTTAGCGACTAAAAAATTAAAATCACCCAATAAGTATATTCTGTTGGAAAGGGAAAAATGATGTGTGATGCTGGTTTTACCAATTAGGTACTTCCGAATGAGCCACGAGCCTGGGATGATCGAACAAGCCTTTGGCTCAAATGAATGCAATGCCCAAAAACTATTCCTAACCAAGGAAAAACTTGCAAGGTCTACCCAAATCCTATTTTCCGATTTTGTCTTCATATAGTACGCATCATTTGTGTCATGTCTGTGCCCTTCACCGCCTCAATTAACCTTTCCTTTGCCATAGGTAGGTATTTAAAGGGGCAGTAAAAAGAAGCAGACTAGAAAGATGGAAGAGTAAAAACAACAAAATAATATTATGAGAAATTGTTGACACGTGTTGACCCGACCGGCACGAGAAACTGTGGCTCCACTACAACTTCACGCGTGTAGTAGGCGACGCGAGTCGCGCCACCTCGTGTCCCCTTGCCAATTTGCGCGGTTCTATTCGTTTCCATAGTTTACAAAAAAACGCACTGTGCTGTCCCACCCCACACGCTCTATACGCGTCTCAATTTGCGCCTTGCCTTAGGCAAGGCGCAAATTGAGACGCGTATAGAGCGTGTGGCATGGCACAGCACAACGCGTTTTTTTGTAAACTATGGAAACGAATGGAACCACGCAAATTGGCAAAGGGACGCGAAGTGGCGCGACTCGCGTCGCCTACTACACGCGTGGCGTTGTAGTAGAGCCACAGTTTCTCGTGCCGGTCGTGTCAACAGTTGTACTGGGCAATTTCTCATAATATTATTTTCTTGTTTTTTCTCTTCCACCTTTTTAGTTTGTTTCTTTCTAAATACCAACCTATGACAGAAGAAAGGTTAATTGAGGCGGTGAAGGGACACAGAGAGCTTTATGACACAAATGATGCAAACTATGTACCTATATGAAGACAAAATTTAAAAATGGGATTAGGGTAGACCTTGCAAGTTTTCGGTTGGAATCGGTTTTGGGCATTACATCCATTTGAGCCAAAACCTTGTTCGATCATCCCATGCACTTCTGCAAATTTTCTTCGACTCATTCAGAAGTAATTGGTAAAATCAGCTTCAATATACTTATTGCGTGATTTTAATTTTTTAGTCGCTAATTAATAAAAGAAAATTTCGTCTTCAGCATTATTTTCTGATTCTGAACTCATTTTTAATAATAACAATGTCAGTAGTGGGCTAGCCACATTGAAACTGCGTCTCAATATGCGGATCACCACGCTACGCGAGTGACACATGCGTGTCATGTTGCTCGCGTCATGTCAGCTGACACGCTCTATACGCGTCTCAATTTGCGCCTTGCCTTATAGCCAGTGAAATTACCTACAAAAAGGTTTTTGAATGGACACTGTAGGTTGAAAATTGACCCCGCTACAGTACAAAAACCGAACGACTTTTTTTTTAATTTTCGGAGCAAATGATTTTCGAGGCTCTTGTGAGCACATTACGTTATTTCACGCATATATATACATGCTACATTTGGTATACAGGTTTAATATACATTTTACAACAGTACCTCCAAAATAGAAGATATTCTAGAAGCTGGAAGGTATTGCGCAATACTTTTGTACGTAGCTGCTAAAGATGGGCAATTAAATAATATGAAAAAAATTTACGGTTTGCAATCTTTTTCAGAGCATAGGTGAATTGAGTGTTCGTGGGTCGGTACCCCGCCAGTACATATAAATCCACGCACCCGCACACATACACACACAGTAAAAAATTTACTAAAATACTTTCTGAACTTATAACTAAATTTGTGTGTCTCGAAAAAGGTAGACTTTGAAAAGGGTGGTAAGTAGAGCCGAAATTCAAAATTTCATCAAAATCGGTGGCCGCCGAAAAAAAGTAGAGGTAATACCCCATTTTTGCGGTTGGGGACTGGACTAATAGTAGGTAACTCGATCACTGATATTTTACCTAACTTCTATAACTTAAGAACAGATAGAACCCGATAAACGTTTGATACTAAAACCTGGATTACGTTTTACGAGCTAATTTACTCCACGAAAACAAGAAGTACTAGTAGAAGATTAGAACGTAAGAACAATTATTAATGAATCCTTACTCTTCTTTAAAGTTGAGAAGAAAATACAATTTGGGCATAATATGACATAATGGAATCACATCAGCTGAACACCACGGAATTGGTTACTAGAAATCATTATCCAATGTAATATTCAGGTACTGACAATATAAGGTAATATGGGAATAAGTCCCTAACAACAAAATGAAGAAAAAAGGTAATCAACTGGAAATCCATATCAAGACGGATGCTGTAACACCCGTAAAAGTACGAGTACCATATTAGGATGTTATCCACCGATATAACCAACCGAACCCGACTACAAAGATAAATTTTTATGCCTGCTTTCTTAAAAAACCGCAGGATTTGAAAATGTACACTAAATATCAAACAACAATGGGAAAGACTTATAGGAACTTGTGAAATACCTACAGATACAGATACCTACACCTTGTCGAGGTGGTGGACTTGGACGTCTCAAGGTACATTGGCCTATGTCAATGGTGGTGTAAGTTAAACATCCAGCTGCTATCAATCTTATTACACAAATACAAGCCTCAACCTCTTCAGAGGAAGAACTGCTTGCATCCAGCCAGAAGACGGTAATTGGCACGACTATAAATGCAGCTAGTTTCAGTCAGTCAGTATAAATGTGGGTATCTAAACTAGTATTCATTCAGCAGCAGCGAAACCGTTTTTGGAAGGTAATCTAGTCTACACTGGAATTTTTTCATCGCGAGTAATTTTCTTGTCTTTACACGGAGATATCTGTGTGCGTGTCGATAATTATACTTGCTACTCGCGATTAAGAAAAGTAGGCGAAGGCGAATTGGGTATGTGTTAAGTTTTCACGCCAAAAATTTCTCGTGAACAGGTTACTACAGTTCCCGCTTGCCCTTTCTATACCTCTCTCCTAAAAACCCGGTTCTGCTGCTGCTGAAGCAATACTAGTTTAGATAGGGCCACTCATGGCAAACACCTTTTTGGATCGGCCTTTTTTGTTTAAGGGGAGTCTGGAAGCTGCATGAAGAAATGATGATGAACCTTGCGTTTTAACTCTTGGATGTTGTATGAGTTCAGGAATACTAACTGTGGGAGGTTGTTCCACAGGCGGGTTGTTCTCGAAAAGAACGAATTTCTAGACTGATGTGTGCGTGAAAATAAGGCCTGCAAACAGTGAGGATGAGCCGAAAGGGCAAGTCTTGTGTTGCGAGAAAAACGTTGCCTTGGAGGCAGGGGGTTATATATTTCGGTGGAACAGTTGTTGCGGTATACATATGCGGTAGAATTTCACCAGAGCCGATACATTCCTGCGTGTGCTTAATGAATCAATTGTGAAGCAAATGGCGCCGTCGCCAATGAGTTTGCACGTTGTCCAGCCACGCTAAGGTGGTACTCGGGGCCTCTGCCCAAATATACGAGTTGAATTTGAGGCGGGGCCAAATGTAGGATTTGTAGATTATAGCCCTGGCCGACGACTCAAGGAGGAAACTGCATCTTTTAAGGAATCCTAAGCAATTTGGAATATGTGATTACTCCAACGCAAATCTTCGGTTAATGTCATGCCTAGGATATTAAGAGATGGTTCTGCCGTTAGTTCTACACCGTCCACTAAAACGGGAGGCGCGTTTTGTTAGAGAAGAGACCGTACTTCGTTTTCCGTGCGTTTAATTTAACACAATTCTTGAAGCCCCAATCTAGAATCAGATTTATATCCCTTCCTAGCCTTGGGCGTCACTAAGATCAGCGACGTATAGGAAAGCAGGAGCCTTTAGCTCATCCCAGCACAAGGCTCAAGACCTGGCAGTACCTGTGGAGGAATTCATAAAGATGATTAGAGCACCAAGAACTACAACATCAAAGACTTTAAGGAGAAGAGATGGTAGAACTGAAGGGGAACTTAAGACGAACATCAATTCTAAATGCAGAATAGAATGGCGAGAAAAGTATAAGGCATGACTGAAAATACAGAATTGAAAATAGGTAAAATAATTAATAATATTGGTGGTGAAGTTATACCAAGTCTTATCCATAGGAAAGAAAGAAATTTTTATTAATGAAGGTAGAACAGATCCTGAGTTAGGTGGAAGGTTTTTCAGGAGTAACATATCTTGGAGAAGCCGCGATGCTCAGCAAGAATAAAGTTGTAATACTTTGGAGGTTCTCTTTGAAAGTAGAAATACTCCGGGAGGACTCCACCTGCAGGATTTGCTGCCCTTCATACTCTCTCTCTAAGCGACAAACCACTAGCCAGACTCTTTAATTGCTCTTACTAGTCCTACGCCGTGTTCGAGCAAAGTATTTTTTATAATTGGTACCACCAAAATTGTAAATGTTGCGATCTACACAAAATATGGAATAATGATTTTAGTCATTACTAATTAAGCATATTTTTTCGTTAATGCGTCGTTTCCAATGTTGGAGTAACTTTTCCCTGGACTTGAGCTTTACATTGAAGTTGAAGTAGGGAGAGATAGATACTTATGCGAAAAGGAGGCTATGCTATAAAACCTCACTTTGTAATGAATGCTTTACTCCAAGCTGACAAGCTTAATAAATTCGTGATTTTCAAAAATATTGGAAAAGTATTACCAACAACGTGTAAATTCTCATATTTTTTATTGGATAACGTGTAAGCATTTAAAAATATCTTGAATTACGGATAAGGGTAATCCTTGGTTCGAGATATTGAAAATCCTGCTTGATGTTTACGGTCGTAAGAGATGAATCTGTCTGTAAGAAAAATGATAGCACCATCGGACATGGAAAATGGCATTATAAAGTTGTTCTAAATATCCCCTGTGTTTGTGTCTAGGCACAACAAGTTGTGTTTGTATTTATCTGTATTTAGGGGATGTGTGTCAACTAGTGCTCTTTGTACACTTTGACCTTTAATAAATCTTTTGTATGTCCCCTGCAAACGTTGTTTATTCAAAAGCTCAACCTAGGTTACTGATAAACTTTAAGATAATTCCTAGATTAGGTGTTAGTTGCGCTTTTCCTGTGTGGCGAAATCTGGATCTCTCAAGTGCAACACACTTGTTCACGACATGTTCTGCGCTTTGTTTTTCTACCTGACAGTAGTAGGATATGTTGGTATCAAGTTTATTCATGTTCTTCAGGTGATATCTGACAGGAGTGTGCCATAAAGATTCTGAATTTCGGATTCGTAAGCCCAAGGCGTTTCTTAGCTTAATGCCGGGTTTTCACTAGTAGAATTAGTGGTAGAGTATACTGGTCGAGTACTAACTATCCTTTAAACTCCCCTAATGAAAACTCGGTTATAGTAGAGTAGAATGGGATAGCACCGTGGTAAAATTACTCTACGGCTTAAAAGTAGGCCAGTTACTCTACCACTAATTCTACTAGTGAAAACCCGGCATAAGGGTAGAATTATTGGCTTATCTCATGCCCAGTCAATAAGTTTAGTAGTGAGACAAGCCCTCCTCTTATCCTCATGTTCAAAGAGTCTCTTTCGTTTGGCAACTGGATGTCCCGCGCTGGTTCGTTAAACGGGGTACAGGCACCTTTTGTTGGTAGGCGATGTGCCTTCTTATTTCTATTGAATTGTTCATGCCCTAATATCCACTACAGGGCGACTATGTTTGTGGATGCGAGAGCGCTTGGGGAATCGTTTACATAACCAATTCAAGCAACGAAACACGTTTAGAAATACACACATGCATACACGCATACATAAACAGTTGTCTAGATCTGCCCAGTCGGAATAAACTGACTACTTAGAAAATAGAAATAATTTTATCACTAGTGGGAGACTGACTAGTTCCAGTACTGATGCCAAAGTAATCCTGAGAGGAGCTAGCTCAAATCACAATACCAGTGGTAAAAGCCCAGAAGATTTTTCTAAAGAATTTGTTTTTTAGTTAGTAGTTTTAGTTTAGTTTTTGTACTTCGAAATGAATTAGTTCTCCAAGTAGTTCAAAATGAATTAGTTCTCCAAGAACTTCAAAATGAATTACTTCTCGAAATACTTCAAAATTAATTAGTTCCCCAGTTAGTTCAAAATGAATTAGTTCTCCCAGAAATTAAAAATGAATTAGTTCTCGAAGTACTTCAAACTGAATTAGTTCTCCAAGTAGTTCAAAATGAATTAGTTCTCCAAGAAATTCAAAATGAATTAGTTCTTGAAGTACTTCAAAGTGAATTAGTTCTCCAAGTAGTTCAAAATGAATTAGTTCTCAAAGAACTTCAAAATGAAATAGTTCTCCAAGAACTTCAAAATGAATTAATTCTCCAGTCATTTCAAAATGAATTAGTTCTCCAGTTAGTTCAAAAGGAATAAGTTCTTCAGTTAGCTCAAAATGAATTAGTTCTTTAAGTACTTCAAATTGAATTAGTTCTCCAAGAACTACAAAATGAATTAATTTTCGGAGTACTTCAAAATGAATTAGTTCTCCAAGAACTTCAAAATGAATTAGCTCTCGGAGTACCTCAAAATGAACTAGTTCTCGAAGTATTTCGAAGTAATGCAGAGGGGTGCAATTGACTCCATTGTAGGACAACGCTGTACAAAAGTAGTGGGTTGTTTTCATATAACAGGTATCTGACTGAGAACTACTATTCCCTCCTTAGAAAGTAGTTATTCTACTAGTCATAGAACTAGTTGACTTTCCTACTGGGTGGTCTTGTCTATTCACTTCCACAGACGGAAGAGGCAATATATGAAGACATCAGTCGTTCTACATCACAGATGCAGGCGAGAAAATGTGAAATAACTATCATGTCGATGAGATGGGTTTTGACGAGGATAAGAAATTTTAAAGATTCTATTGTGAATGTTTGTGCTTAATAAATTTTTAAAACAATCTTTTTTTTCAAAATTACCGGTCCCAAAGTCAAGGTGTTTTATGTATGGTAGACTTTTTAAGAATTATTTATCGACAATTCGACACAGAATAATTTCTGGTAACAATAAAAAAATCGGAATTTTTTTTTGTTAGTTTTTTTCAATAGGATTCGTTATTATTTTCAGACATATGCATTTATACTATTCCACCATGTCTTATGAGGGATTTCTAATGTCAGTTTATTAAAGGCCGATAAATCAATAGGAATATTACCTTTTTCGTAATTTAGTAGATATATTACTACTAACAAGGTCTAGAATTTTTTTAATTTTTCATTTTCTATAACCTTTTCTTTTTATTACAAATAATAAACAGAATTTCTCCACAATTTGTAAATTAACTAGCATAACTTTTCATACTATTTACACAATTAATTTAATAAACATTACTCTGTAGTAACTAAGATCTATCCACGTGGAAATTACCTAAGTTTAATTTTCATATGAATTGTCTCATTAAACACGATTGAATTAACTCAGAATGAAGATCACTTTCTAGCCTTTCTTGCATTGTCAAAAAATATATGTACAAGTGACAAAATGTAGCATTCAGGATATTTTATTTTATGGTATTTTTTTTAATTTTTTGGATTTTTTTTTATTTTAAAAATAAAATTCAATCACTGGATTGTTTTCATTCTCTGTTTTTTTTGTTTGTTTCTTAACACACTTCTATACTTACTGAAGATCCCCTACGATCAGAGCAACCACCTAAACATGTTGTAGATTTGTGGTGGATTGGTGGACGATAAGTAACACCACGTAGTGCTTCGTTGCTATCCTTTGTTGATTCTGGTGTACCAGCCTCCTCGTCATACTAATCACATGCGTTCAAGCAAATTATATATGATACTCGTATGAATATGTCATTGAAAGAGTTTCATTTATGTTTCTTTTTTTTTCTTCTTATATTTAAATAAAATAGATACAAGATTTATATTTATATATATAAAAAAAGAAGAAAACATAAGTGTCCTAAAACTTTTTTTTCAATATTTTAAAATAATCTAAGAATTATTATGTAAAAAAAAATACACCTAGAAACTGTTTAAGTAACTAGTCAACTAATTCTTCTTTTAAAAAGAGGATTTCAACAAAACTAAAACAAAACTCATAAAATTAGGAGTTAATTGTGCTAAATTTAAATTAACCGTGCTTTGTGCGAAGGGGCATACTACAACATGCTGTGGGAAGCTGAGAATATTTGGGGTAAAAAAAGTAAAGGTGCTTATATTAAAAAATTTATGTCGATGTTTGAAATGGTAGATATTTCGTTTTTGAAATGGCAGTTTGTTAGTACCTACTTCTATGAATCGACAATTCTAATGGATCATATCTTGTCATGGTCATATAGATACTGTGCTTCGAAATAAGCGAATTCGTATACCATATTGTCCATATGGTAACCATCGAAACAAGAGGTACCACATTAAGACATATGCAGCTAGTGTTGAGCCGGACTTACACGAGGGAGTACATTTGTCCCTTACACGATGTAAATTGTACTGAGGCCTCAGTTATTTTAAATGTCCCGGTTCAAAAATAATGTCCTACTGGTATATGAGCGTGTATCGACATAAATGAAGCGAGGTGTGATTGTAAATTACTTAGTGGAAAGACATTTCTTCCTTCTTTTGCGGCAGTAAAATATCCAATTTAAACTGAGTCGTGGTGAGATTGTAAATACGAATTGGATGGAGAGACAATTCTTACATTTTTCGAGGGAGTGAGGTTTTGTCCTGGCGAGACATTTCTTACATTTTTCGAGGAAGTGAGGTTTTGTTCTGAAGAGACATTTCTTACTTCTTTTGCGGTACAGCATTTCCAACTGGAAATTAGGCGAGGTAAGATTGCAAAATATAAATATATGGCCACGGACAACTAATTAGAAACAGTTTCATAAAAATTGCATTTATACAGTTTTTATGTAGGAATCAAATTAAAGAATTCCCACCACCTCCTCTTAATTATTTTTAAATATATAATGATTGAAGGAAATCAATAAGAATATCATAATGAATTCCTAACAGGATTGCTACATAAAAAATAAAAAATGTATAAATGCAATTTTTATGAAACTGTTTCTAATTAGTTGTCCGTGGCTGTACATTGTGGAGGCATAGATTTCTTACTTACTCTAAGGCAGTTTAATGAATATTGAATTGAATATTAGAATTAAACTTGTGAAAATGCACTTCATTGGTATTTATTTTCTTTCTTTTTTTAATCTGCTTGTTTTTGTCATTTTGGCATTACAATAGCACCTCGCCTCATTTGAAGTATGACATTGTACTGGCTCAAAAGAAAAAAGAGGCACCTCTTACAAACTCATTTTATAATCGTGTCCTACCCAACACTATATGCAGCACCCACTTGATTTGGTCTACTCCTGGCGCACTAATGCAAAACTGTCAACCCAACAAAATTGTTCCGGCACTAATCACTGCCGGGATTGACAAAACTGGTACTTGGGCAAAGCATTCGATTTCTCACAACAAGCCAAATACTTATGAGTGACATTAGACGTGAAGCTCGATTGGAATCAGCACTTGGACAATCTGAAGGATTGAATAAGCAGATCTAATTTGGGCAAGTCACTGTATCAACGCATTGGATATACACTCCACCAATGTGGTAGCATAGAACCAGGCTTAATAGTATTGCTATCATACTGAAAATACCTAGAGCCCTTGCCATAAAAGAAGGGAAATGAGCAGCGCATGTGGAATTGTGATTGAGAACATAAATCAGCAGGTTATTTCCGTTTTTGAACAAACCGAGTGACGTTGCTAGCTATCACTGCGCTTGGAAACAGCTATTTTGAAATTTCCTTCTTTTATGGCGAGGGCTCTATCAAACAATGGCCTGCCTTTTCATCACCGGAGCTATTCATAATTCGTCAACTGCAGCAGTGCTGGAGACCCTAATCTGCTGGGGTTTGTTTTACCTTTAAGTGGAGAATCCAAAATAAAAGATGTGGCGAAGCTGAGAACCTGAAGAAATTCCGGAAGCAGAGATGCTCGTCTGCTTAAGTTGTCTTCCTCATCCGATCTTTTTTGTCAGCATGTCATCTAATGAAGATTTAACTGTTCTGATTGTAGACTTAAGCGGCCTACAGACGATCAACTTGGGTTGTCAACCTGTTGTCAACATAAAGTGTACACACGCTTCAACTTGTTGTCAACCAATTTGCGAACATCATTTCATTTTCGGTTTTTGATGGCAAAGCACGCTGATATTCATTGCCCATTGCACGATTTAAAAGGATGTTGCCCACTCCAGTTGTGAACGTCGCTACAGACGCACCAACTGTTTGGCAACCTGGAAGCACCGCCTACCAAAAATCTTAAAAATTTTGATTTTGCTTCAACCATTTATCAACTGTTGGCTTCAACCATAAACACGACTACAGACGTCCAACTCGTTGACAACTAGGCCTAGTTGACAACCGATTGAAAAACCAAGTTGATCGTCTGTAGGCCGCTTTACAGGTATGTCTCAACTTAACATACTTATGACGAAGATTTGGCGAGAGTCTACGCGATTTCTTTGACTTTAATTCTGTTAATACATTCACGATTAAGCCGTGAACCATCCGTAAGGACATGCAGTGAGTCAACACCTAAAAATTTTATATTTCAAAACCTGACGCTGCCATGCACCCCCAAACCATGACAGAACCATGAGAGATGGCAGAGTTCCTTGAAAGAAACACTTTATTTCAAAAGCAAATAAAATAAAACTTTGCAATCCGTCAAAAATTTTGGTGTTATTTTGGAAATTTTTATAGGTGTTATAGGTGTTGAGCACTTTTGACACTCATTGTATATTTATCAGCAGAATGGTGTACCAGCCCACGCAAAACTGGTCCAAAACTGATCCAAAATTAGCCATATGATTTGGTCCAAGGAATTCTGGCCTATACTACTAGCTCAGATTTAAATCCTTCGGAGTGCTACTATTGCAGCATAGTTGGAAGGATTACCAATAAGTCTCGGCATCTTAAGACTGTATACATCAACGAAAGCAATCCTTAATCGCAAGTTTAACATGAACATCAACCTATTTAACGCCGCATAAAATCCCAGATTGGGGGTAATTTGATAACTTTACATCGTATAATTCATGTGTAAAATCTCGAAACCCAAGATACTTCGAATGCGTAATCTGAGAGCTTTTTTGTTAAATTCCCAGCGAGAAATAAAGCAAGTGCTTCCACTGGAAGCTTTAGTGATGCGCTTCCAGAGTTTTCGTGCGGGCTGCGCAAGTGATAAGTAGTGATTCGTGAAGTTATGTTATTTTTAGTGTTATGTTATTTATCTGAATTTTTTATGTTATTTATTTAAATATCTGAATTTTGTTAATTTTTGTATACACTTTTGTATCAGAATATCAAAATATTGTTTTTCTTATATTTAATGCTCAAAAAAGAGAGGATAAATAGTACATTTTCTGTTTTTGAGTATCTCTCTTTAGCTCTTTTCCTTCCCCTTCCAGACAGACAGAACAATAATCGCAAGCGCTTTCCGCTGCATCCATTTAACACGGTTCAGAAGCGCGTTTAAGGAAAGAAAGGGGAATCGCATCTTTCTGATGACATCCCCATGCAAAATTGCAATGAAGTGGAATGGAAAAGGCAAGCACTCCGTGCTTTCAAAGAAGCGCATTAACTTCCGTGTGGAAGCGCTCTTCTTTCCCGCTAGGTTGCAACACCAATGCCGTAGTTTAAGATCTGAGGAGATGGTTTTGTACATACGTGACTCTGAAAGCTCCTATTTTGCATACCAACAAGCTTTAATAATATTGGAGTGAGCTTTACATTAAAATTGAGCTTTACATTGAAATAGAACTAGGAGTGGGAGATCCATATGTGAAAACGTGTGCAATAGACCGAGTACAAAATCCCAGTTATTTTCGAAAATATTAGAAACGAATTGCCAATCCTAATAATTCTCATGTTTTACAGAATTTGAATATAGATACTACCGATTGTGGGTAAAGGTAATTCTTGACTCCCGGTTAAAGGTATTCCTCCATGGTATTTATGGCTCTTAATGTTCTTTCACGGGCGGGTCATGCGCAAATCTGGGCAGCAAAACCATTAGGAATGACGAGGTTTAATATTGGGACGGAGGACTTTAAAAGGTAAAGTAAGAAACGATTCGGAAAACGTTTAAAGAAGCAAATTGAATACAAAACGTAATTGAAGAATGTTTATGGTATGGTTCTGTATTATGCGTTACGGAAACAGATATAAAAGCTATTCTTTCCATTAATAATTTCTGCTTCAATAAAAATAAATATAATATTAAGAGAAAATTATTTATTGTAGTTAATAAAGGTATGCCAGCTGCACCATAGCAGGACTGCAATGTTGAGACTTTGATGAGATGAAGCGGGGTATTGCTCTCATTCAAAGCCATGGATCTACAAAAGTAAGATCGGAGCATTATCTGGGAGGTTTAGTGCTCGTTATAGTGAGTATAACAGAGTGAGAATTTGTGTGTTGGTGAAGCAAGGTGTGTACATCAAATCTCACAGCCGTGCGCTATTTACCATATGATTTACCACATCCTTTACCCACTAGATAATTGGGGAGAGTTTGTAGTGAAAAAGTATGGCATGATATCTGCTTGCACACAATAGGCACCACTAACCACAATCACAGAGGAGAGGCCCCTTCGAAGTAGAGGGACCTTTAAGAAGGTTCAGTTAGAATGTGCACAAAAGCCTGGTTCTATTATCTCTTCTGTCGACCGTTACTGTTGACTTTTTGTTTAGGAGGAATTGGGAATCATACCGTTGGATATGCCGGCGAAGTGGAAGTTATGGTATATGGCAAGTTTGGAGAACTGCTGTAGACCTCATGAGAAATTGGTTGCATGTGGTACAGCAGGGTACACAGAACAAGACATCAGGATAAATGTCAACGACAGGTAGACGTTTTTGTCCAATATAAATATTATGTGTCTGAATTTTAAGCATCTGACGATTTTTGGATCGAAAATTAGTGGGTGACTGCCACGGTCAAATATCTGGGCGTATATCTGTATTATTTGCTCACTTGGATAGGGCCTCGGGAGTGTAGAAAGTATGTGAATTAACCGTTGCCAGTACACTGGACATACAATACGATGGTGAAGCTAGAGTTGAGCCGGACTTAAACGAATCAGTACATTTGCCCCTTACAAGATGGTACATTGTACTGAGGCCTCAATTTTTTGAAACGGCCCGGTTCAAAAATAATGTCCTACTAGCATATGAGCCTCTATCGAGATAAATGGGGCGAGGTGGATTGTAAATACGTACTGGAGAGACATTTCTTACTTTTTCTGAGGCAGTGAAATTTCCAACCTAAAATGAGGTGAGGCGAAATTTGAAAATATAAATATACATTGTGGAGGCATAGGTTTCTTACTTACTCTGGAAAGCTCTTCATTGGTATTTATTTTCTTTCTTTCTTTAATTTGCTTGTTTTTGTCATTTTCGCATTACAATGGCACTTCGCCTCATTTGAAGTATGACATTGTACTGGCTCAAAAGTTTGAAGTATGACATTGTACGGGCTACGAGAACATGTAGCACAAGCGCCCTCGATATGAACTTACCCTTGCTCCCTCCCAAGATACTATCTCGATAGGTTCGGTAGGAACCTAAACGTGACTCTCGTTACACACTATCCGCTCCTGGATATAAAAACATAGATGCGAGGAAAAATTTGACTACTTAGCCAAGTAGGGAGCCTCTCTCAGTTGCTTGGAGATTGAAATGTTTAGCAGCCCAAAAGTTGGGGCAGAAACACTATTTTAGACTACCACCTGCTTTTAGCCTGCTTCACTGGAAACCTGTATTATCTGTAGGAAGACTTGGCCTACTAAAAACAAAGGAAGAATAACCGGACTCCTAAACACACCCTGAAGAGATATTTCCAGAATTACGCCATTTATCACGGCACGTTGGCTCATAATGGACCACGCTGCCAAGCTAGCTATCCCATACAAAGTCTTTTACAGGATCTGACGAACGAGAGAGGAACAAAGGTCCATTTCCAATGTAAAAGCACCTCACACTAGCCAGCTACCTACGTATTGGAGGAAGAGATATCCAGTCGGTTGGCGCTCTGATTAGCTTCCTAATTTCTACAGGGTGGCTTTAAACATGCAGAATGAATCATTTAGAAATTAATGCATCACTGTTATAGCAAAACATAGAGGCGCTGGTTAGGTTACAGGGGAGCACAGGTAAAGGTGGAACCTTGATAAACCTTGATGTGAAAAATGCTTTCAACACGGAAGTGGAGCAAGATCGGCGAGGCTATAAAAAGCTTGATATATCGAAGTATCTAGTGTGCATTGCGATAAAATGCCTTGTAAATAGGACACTACACTGCGAGTCAGATGAGGGAGTACAGGACAACTAGCGGAGGAAGTGAGGAGCTGCATGACCTGAGTGGACAAGAATTTTATAGGGCATACCTTCACCTCTTCAGGTTAGAAGATTCCCCGTTCCTCCGTGGGGCTGAAGGCCATCCACCAAAAGCTTAAGCAAGAACCAAAAAGCAGGAGCTACTCGAAAGAATGCTGTCCCTTTTCCGATGTACCTACGAGCACTTACAGGGCCGGATGTACATAAGGGCACTTGGGCACGTGCCCGGGGCCCCACATAATTGGGGCCGCCGAAATTGTGAAAAAGTGATATACACGGTGACCCAAAAAAAAAATGATAACAAAGTTTAATCGGTCCTAACGCTAAAAGTTTTTTATTGTTGGTATTTCGTTTTAACACAGTGGGATTGACCGTTAAAAATGCTACATGTATGGTGTATTGTAAAATTTTGTAACGTGTTTTGTTTTATATTTTTTTTATAGATGTCTAAACAAAGAGAGAAAATTTTGAATTTACATGAACTGAGCATGTGCAACTGCGATATCCCACGAAGGTTCGGCATCGCGCCACCACGTCATCCAGGAACCGGCAAAAAATCAAACCGTCAACACGCCAATGCGAATTGGGCGTTTTAGCAAGATTCTGCTCCAGCGCATAGGTACAAACACGACTCAAGATTGGTGCGAAGCTCATTTTCCGAATTTCATCACATCCGCGGAATGGCCTCCCTACTCGGCGGATCTCAATCCGATGGATTCCACAATCTGGTCAATTTTGAAGGCTAGAGCCTGTGCGAAACCCCACAAAAGTTTGGGGGCGTTAAAACAGTCATTGCGTCGTGAGTTGGATAGGATATCGGTGGAAGAGCTTCGGCGCTGGCTTTAAATTTTCGGAAGCGTTTGAGGTTGTGTGTAGAAGCAGAAGGCGGCCATTTCGAAGCTTGTTAATAATTTTTGTTAGCAATAATGTTATTTATTATTATTTGTAGTAAACAATTGGTTCTTTCGTTTAATAAAGTTTTTACGACAAAATTTCTTGTAATCATTTTTTTTGGGTCAGCGCGTTCAGCGTGGTGTGGCCCGCACGAAGTTGCTGTCACAGCGAATAGCATTGACGGCATAGTGCAGGCACCTTCGCTTCGTACGCCATCTGCAAGCATGTGACTGTAGCATTTTCTTTCGACCTATAGGTATATATCTGCATTTCTTCGCTACGTGCAGTAATGTTTGCTGTTGGGTCACTTGAGTGTTTACAGGGCTTTAGAAGTAGTAAAAGCACCAGTAAAAGAAGCAGTAAAAGGGGTTACTGTGGGGGTGGCTTCCGATTCACCGATAGGGTTGACTTTGGTCTCAAAAAATAGCTTACAGTTAGGGATATTTCTACACAAAATATTGGCTGGGTGTTTTCATAAGCAAGTGCGATACACTAAATTTTAGTAATAAGGGTTGTCCTGGGGTTAGTTTCCGATAAAATTAGAGGGTTGGTTTTATTTTTATTGAAGTCGGCATATCCAAATTAGTAAAAGGTGACATTATCAGCGGGGTGTATCAACTCGCCCGCGGTTAAATTTTTTTTTATATTTCTTTCATTTAAACGTTCAGTTCTTCAAGTACCTAGCCTTACAAGGGCCCCCCACATGAAAAGTGCCCAGGGGCCTCTCAAACGTAAATCCGGCCCTGAGCATTTATGTAGCTAGTGAATTGAGTATCGAGCTTCGTCCGAGTCACCCTTGCCGCAAAGGAAGGATTGAGGGTAGGTCGCTGATCCGTAAGCCCCTGTTGCGGCTCTAGTGAGGGTCACATTGATGACGCTAGGCCCAAGTAATGCCTTTACGGTTCGTACCAGTCTGGACTCAAATATCATGCAAAAGGGTTGGTGAGTTTAGTCAGTAGGAATCTCACTACTGTCTATGTGCAGACCCCTGCGGTGTTTCCTGTTTTAGGCATGGGATCACACATTCTTTACTGCTAGACCGATGTAATATTCTCTGGTAAGGAGACGAATTGAGCTATGGGTTGGCAAGGAATATCTGAAACGTTGGGACGCTGTGATGAGGTATAATCAGGGTAAGGTGGTGCTTATGTTGCCAAGAGCCGCAACTGGAAGAGAGATTCTGTACCTGTAGCATAGATTACTCAAGTGGTTAATTATAGGCCAAAGAAATTTCAGGTATTAACTGGAAAGAATGAGATTTTTGAAGAGGACACTGTCGAGAGTGTTAGGAGGAATGCTTGACGGTAATGGTGTATCACTGAGCCGCAATTTCAGAAGAGTGCCGCTATCATGGGGTTTCGTTGGTTGTAGACATGACAAAGGATTCCTCCAAACAGTTCCTCGTGGTAAGTAGGGGAATCGACATAAGGGGGCAGTGGAACAATCTTCCGCACCCTTGTTGAGATGACTCCAGCCAGAGGAACAAAAAGGCACCCTACCAAGTGGTTCGATTCGGAACCCCTTGAAGTATCTAATATAACAGATAAACTTATCATCATTTCATTTAAATTAAAGTAAATAATTTTATTCTACTTCGAAAAACAAACTTAATACTAAAATTTGATGAATAGATGTTCGCAGATGGAAGTTTGAGTTATTCAAGACTTCCTCATTGAACTTTTCAGGATTTGTATATTTTGTAGAATATATTTATTTCTACCTTAAAAAATATTGTTAAATATAATTAACTTTATTAAATCAGCGCAGTTTTTTCACTGCACCAATAATTACTGCTTTCAAAACTTTGTAATAAAGTAACTCGTGCTTATTAATTAATTAAAAATAAAATCGCGACTAATTTGTGAAATTAAAATCATTCCAGCATTGTAAGCAACAAGAACTGAAATATTAAAATGGATTATGTTTGTCCAATAATTAAAAATAATTAAGCTCTGCCAAGCAGGAAAATTACACGCGAGACTGGACCTCGGTTAATTACTGGTAAAAGCATATTTTTCTCTGTTGTTATTAAAAGCATCATTACGAACATTACTCATACTCATACAATGAACACCTTATCATGCAGGTGAAAGATAATGGACACAAAAAAAAAACAAAAAATAAAAAAACGAAACAATGAAACGATCAATAAGTAAATAAAATTGAAATGAAAATTGAAAAAAGCAAAAAGCACGGAAAATTAAAAAATCGTGATTGCAAAACCTCAGATATGAAACGTGGTGGTAAGTAAAATGCAAACACAGGTGAGCAAATTTTTACCTGAAATTTTCCAATCACAATTTTTCACTTTATTCATTCACTTTTGTTCTGGATTAAAAGGACTCTCAATTCACGTGTTTAAACATATTTTTTTATCTAACCATCAAGGATTTTTGAGTGTTTCAACAACAAGACATTTTTTGGAAAGGGCCAATTTTAGTGTTTTTGGTCGTGATTAACAAAATTTTTATTAGAGTTTTTTTTTGGAGAATTATGCAACAAAAATAAATATATTCAGAAGCAAAAACATAAAATAAAAAAATAAAAAAAACCGGAAATTAAAGATGAAGGAGAGATGATTTTGAAAATTAGACTCACTGCGTGCGTGTGCGAAATTATCAGGGTCCAAATGGTAATTATATAGGTTACTGACGTACAATTTTTTTCTGATCTTGACTTGTTACTTTTTTTGTATTTCTTTCTTTTTTTTTAAATTTTTGTTTAGATTTTTAATATTTAAAGGTACTATGATTAAGTTTAACATTTTAATGGGGTCTTAAAAAAAACAAAAATAAACAAAATCATTGGAAATATTTTCACCTGTATTTTTTTATAATTTTGAAGTTTTTTTAATGTTCTTATTTTTAATTTTTAAATTTTGCTTTCGATCTTATTTTTTTTAAAAATGTGAAATTTGCCTGGTTTAGAGAGAGGACAAACAGGGATTGATGTGACCCTGTACAAGATTTATGCTTGAAACTTACAAGACTACTAGAATAAAGTGGTCACTCTTATTTGATTACATTGCAACAATTACGTTGTTGGAAATGTTATTCTGATTTTTCCTATGTGTATATATAAGGAGCAAAGATCAACCCAAAATGGTGATCATCACCATTGACCATCTTTAAAGGAGTATTCACACACATCAGGGACGTGGTCGGGACGTTCGATTTTTACTCCGGCCCGGACACGGACATGTGTGAACGAGTTCTTATAAAATGTAAGCACCGATATTTTTTGAACCCCTGACGGAACACTAATATGTACTCGTTCATACATGTCCGTGTCCAGGCATGGGCTCGTTCACACATGACAGAACACGGCCCTGTGACGTCCCGGGCACTGCCCTGATATGTGTGGAAACTCCTTTAGTGAGCTTCATACGAGAAAGACCTGATTTTATAGCCGGAAAACACAAAGGGGTGCTGATTTACGGTCTAACCGGGTTTGATCAACATTGTTTTTTTGTATGTATTGACACCCATCTCTGTACAAACATTAATAACCTACAGCAAATTGTGAATCATCCTACGACAGGCAAAGAATCCGAACCTCCTTAATCTATTTCTTAATCACACCGAATGTGGTATTCCGTCGATATTGACTCACTTCTCGACAACTGTCTAATTTTCCATTCCAATATTCAATCTGAACCAACACAGTTCCTAAAGAAACTTGCACTATGGGAAAGCTAACCACCTGGGACTTACTTTCTTTTTCCAATCTACTGGCTGGGATTTGTGTTTCTTAACGCTAAATCTGTAGCTCTATATGCCACCAGAGGCTGCACCACAAGCGGGAAAGCGTTTATTCATTTCTTAATGTACCAAATTTATATAGCCTACGCCGAACAGATGTTTGAATCTTACTGTATTAACCCACTCAAAAGCTAAATATTAGCCGCCTCAGGTAGAAAAATTTCAGAGCGAAGGGGGCGAATTTGGAACGCTGTCAATATCTTCCTAAGGCCGGGCGCCCACTAAAGTGGTGTGGCAGTGACGTGGCAGTGGCATGTCGGTCTAATGGCAAGTAGAAAAATTTATTCCCGTAAAATCAAATGAAATAACGCACATTGAAGTGGATTGGCGATGGTGTGGCATCACTTGATTGGCACTAGTCTCCGACAAGTTTAATTCTTTCCACATTTCAGGCCAAAACCACGCCACTGGCACACCAAAATTGGACTTTTAAGAAATTATTTAGGATGAAGAAAACGGCCAATTATCTTGGGGATCATAAAGGGTGCCGCATTAGCATAAGGCATAAGGATTAAGGATCTGGAGGCCCCTAGGTGGAGCCTGTGGTGCGGGCCCCTTCCGAAATAAATGCCAAGCCATTAACCTTGACAGTAGAAAGAGAACAATATTTTAATGGTTTCAAATTCAATTTCAAAACATTCGCTAGTACCTTCTCCAGTAGTAACACATCGGACTTGCGTAATACACAGAACTGTGGTATACACCTGGAGGAAGACGTCATCTATAGGAAGTTCGGACACCTGCACCTGGACATTGCCAGGGTTTGGACAATTGGAGGGATTCGCCTTGGGCCGAGCAGGTTATATTAAGTTTGGCTGCATTTTTATTAATTCCTGCCAATTTCCCGTTGGCCGAGATCATTCTGATCAGATAAACAAGCTAGGGATATTTCAAGAGCACTCTGTGGCATTAAACATTTCTGCTAAGCAAGCCCGTTGGTTTTCTGCCATGAAAGTAAAGCAGGAGAAATGAAACAAGGTGAAAAGAAAATGATGATCAGAAATTCTGAACCTATTAATTTTTGCTTGGCCGTTGGTCAAGATTACGAAAATATGATTGAAAATTCAAGAATTCTGCTACCAGGGCAAAGTATCCTTATGTTATAGTACTCTGGCAATGGAACTGGTACACGAGTTTTGAAAAGATATGCTCTTACATAACTACTAATTGCTCCTTTAATCCCTCATGGGACATAGGGCGGCAACAGTTGCCCTCCAGCGGACTCTGTTTTGCGCGACAGCTCTCAGCTCTGACCAGGATCTCCCGGTTGTTGCGGCCTCTGCTAATAGGGTTCTCCTCCACGTTGTTCTAGGTCTTCCGACTCGACGGGTTCCTTGCGGATTCCAGTCGAGGGCCTGTTTGGCTAGATTCTCGTTTTCGCGTCGCAAGGTGTGGCCAATCCAATTCCATTTCCTTCGCCTGATTTGGTCGTCTATCCTTTCTTGGCCGGCACGGCGCCATAGTTCTTCATTTGAAATTCTATCTTGCCAGCGGATTTTTAGGATACGACGTAGGCATCTGTTGATGAAAACTTGTAGGCGCCCTGTGATGAATTGGGTGACTTTCCATGTTTCGCAACCGTACAAAAGAACTGCCTTAACGTTGGAGTTGAACAGCCGCAATTTGGTGTTAATTGAGATCTCCGTCGATCTCCATATGTGAAACAGGCATGCATATGCGCTTCTTGCTTTATTTATTCTGGAACTGACGTCTTCTTCTGTACCGCCGTTTTCGGTAATAATACTACCGAGGTAACAGAATTTGTCGACCAGTGCCACGTCACGGTTATTTAGCGCTGTTGGTTCAAGGGTGTTTGAATTTATCCGCATTTCTTTGGTTTTAGTCGGATTTAACCTTAAGCCTGCTGACCTACTTTCTGTTGCCAAATTGTTTAACATGTTTCTGAGGTCCTGGTGTCTGTAGGCCAGCAAACGGATATCATCCGCGTAGTCGAGGTCCTTAAGGCGGTCTAACAATCCCCATTGTATGCCACCTGTTCTAGTATCTAGAGCGCTGACAAGGATGTCGTTTATTACTATAAGAAATAGTAATGGCGAAAGTAGGCATCCTTGCCGTACTCCTGAGCTCACTTCAAAGCTGTCGGAGAGTTTTCCATTGTGAAGAACTCTGCATTTGGAATTGTTGTATAGAGCTTTTATCAATTCTATTATTTTATTCGGCAGTCCTCGTTGCCGAAGAGCTCGCCATATAAAGCTCCTATTAACCGAGTCGAACGCTTTCTCATAGTCTACGAAAGCAAGGTAAAGGGGGGATCGGAATTCAGTAGACTGCTCCACTATGATTCTCAAGGTGTTAATGTTACTTACATAACCACTCTACTTAAACTCCTACGACATCGGACAGGAAACTGTATTCAGGGTGTATACGCTAAGTTTACAAAGCGGCCGGCTGTTGATAGGTTTTGGTTGGACGAACAAAAAATCGTATGGGAGGGGGAAATCGTAACGGTTTAGCCGCTAGGGTGTTTTGAAGTTTTTTTTAGAGTTTTACATATCACCCTGTATTTTTGTAACCCTATGACCTATTTTCATGAATAAGGTACCAGTGTACGCAGAATACTCTAACCTATGTAAAATTGTAAAAGTCAAAGTTCTACCCTATCAACTTCCAGAGCAATGAGTAATCAAATCAAAATTTTGTTTTTTTAACTAAAATTTCAATTAAACCCATCTTTTTCTCCAAAAAATACGTAGTTAACTAATATTTTTTTTTTGCAAAACTGGAAAGCTTGGACAATTTTCAATCAATAAGGTCTCGACAATTTTTATGCTACGGCCTTTACTTCTGGAGTTATTAGCAAGTTTGATGTTAAAATTGGCCTTATTTGGTACTTTTTGGCAAAGCTGAGGTCTTCAGAAGTAGCAGAACCGGGTTTTTAGGAGAGGTATAGAAAGGATAAGAGGATAGGGTAGAGTCATGTTTACCAGGTATCTACACTGGGATTCTTTCAACTGTTACCGAACTAATTCTACAACATAATCTAGGTCTACACTGGTATTCCTTCATCACGATTAACTATATTTGGAAGTAACAATTTCTATTATCATTATCAATAGAAACATAATCTATGCGTCTCCGCCTCCGCTTGCGCGACAAAGTCGGAGTCTTATATGGTGGACTGCATAAAATATTTTTGTGTGTGCTGCGGGCCCCTTGTGGCGAGCGCCTATGTTGCCTATGCTTTAATCCGTCCCTGCCTTGAATATAACTGGCGCTGGGGATACAAAAGCCGCATAAGCCTGACTGGACAAAGTGCAATACGGCGCCATCAAACGCATTGGTGACGGCGCTATTTGTTCTACCACAGATACAAAAAATTGATTTTTGTGTTGTTTATCCAAGAATTGGGCTTAGGATACTAACCAGCCCTAAGATACCTCTGGCGCACTTCTTGAGGCATTAAAAACGCTTTTCATGTGTTGGGAAGCCTCTCTTAAGAGCAACCCAACCCAATAGGAAATGTTCTGATATCTGGCAACAGTATGTCCTGCAAAAAGGTCTGTTAAGAGTCTGAGTTCGGGGTTGGTAAGCCCGAGAAGTTTCTTAGTTTTTGCTCGAGGAAAGGAAAACGAATTTCTTGGCTTGTCTTTTCCTCCTATATTTTAAGAGTCCCTTTCGTTTGACCAATAAATGTTCCACAGAAAGTTTCTGGACCGATAAACGGAGTGTAGGTATATTTTTGACCTAAGCAATCTGCCTGCCCTTTTGCATCTAATCCTTTATGCCTTGGTATCCACTTCAGGATAACTCTAATAGTGCATAGAGCGTTTAGGGAATTGATGTATAACTTTAGAAGCTTTCATGTCACTCATGTTCCCATCTCTGTAGAACTTCCTCCAAGGATTAAAGCTGGCTTTAAAAGAATCCTGTGGAAACTACTTCGTTAAATGTTTAAACCAGAAAGTAGAGATGGCCTCATGATGACTCTTTATGAAAAATGACGAAACATTGTCGATCATAATGAAGCATATTTGGTTTAAATAAATTCATTTTTACCCTATAAGAAACCCAGTTGAATTTCACTAAAAACGCTACGAACTCTATACCAGACCCAATATTTACGGGTCAGTGTACACTTTTAACCCATTACTTCTATCAAATCTGTCTAGTGCTAGGCATAGCGATAAATCATGGAAGAAAAGGCATTGTGTAACACTGGCAACCCGGAAAGCACGGTACCGAAAGTAAATCTCCCTTCCATGCATCAACTTTTACTGGAGACACCGGTACTAGACGACTTCCTAGAAAACTAGAATTAATTGCGACAAGAACGAAGAAAGGCAAACATCCACCGCGACTAGCCCAAATTAAAGTAAAATTAGAGATTTTTTTTTATCATTGAGTTATATTTTTTTTGAATTTCTTTCGTAATTATAATCTTTTGAATTAAAAATTTTGTTAAAACACGTAAAAACTGAATTTGAAATATAAGCTAACGATATCTATAATAAAACCCGACTACAATTGTATAAAATACGCAAAAAGGTGAAACGTTAAGAGACATCATAAATGTTCTCTGTGACAACACCAAATATTTATTATTATTGCTAAGGCAACAAAAGGTTAACAATGTATACAAAGGCTCAGCAATGCCAGCACAAAGGCTGGCTGCAACTTTACAATACGTGACTGTCATGAAAAACCCATGAAAAATCATATTCAAAAATGCGCAAGGTGTTTTTACCTTGCAACAAATCCTTTAATAAGCCCTAACCCTGAAAGCCTCCATAATACAGCACTTCTTACACCTACCTTGAATTGAGCTGCTATTCCATTATGATTAAACTCCTTAAACCTTGCACAAAGACGCAAGTCAACACACATTTATTGTTACCGTAAAAAAGTAGTAACTACCGAAAAAAAATTGACTTCGTGTATGCAAGAACAACGTGACAAATTTTGTTCCGGTAAGTAACGTAAAATACTGCGGTGTCATAACAAGGAGCAGGGGAATCATGTGTGTACAAAGAAAGGATTCATAAGGATCTCATGAGGTGGAATCATAGCAGGGGTGACAAAAGGTACTGCGAGTAGCATGGGGTGAAATCGATAACATAACACTTGCGGCGACTTTAAGATATAACTTAGTCTTCACCTGCGAACAGCTCTGATAGATACGCGTTTGATTTCAAGGTGGTTGTGCCTGGAGACAATATCCTGTGCTGATGACAATTGTAATCTAGTCGTGTTCGTGTTAGGGGGATTTTGGGTGGAGGTTATGCCAATACTGCTTTGTGGGATTCCTTACATCACCGTGTCTTGCATGTATCATAATAGAGGCCAGAACAAGGTTTCGTTCACGTGCAGTGAAAAACGTGAAGACTTGTATGAGAAAGCTGGATGACCCAAATGTGTCGATGGTTTGGGTGTAGTCTTTAGCCTTTATGAAGTCGGGTATACAATAATATTCTGAAGCAAAAGTTTCGATCGCAAAATTAGCCTTAGGTTGTGGAAAATGTTCCTCCAAAAAAATTGCGCACAGCACTTTAAATCTAATACAACGAGGCGTTTGTTCGGATGAATTGCACCACAGAAACTTTTTGCATGCGATATTTATAAACATTTCAGTTGCCTTTTTGTGTCTCTGGAGGTAAATTTAATCTACAACCTTGGAGATGGGCCGAAACCGGTTGGATTTCGAAGAATTCGTATTACACTGTAAAAAAAAATATGTAAATTCACAGTCCAAATGTATAGTAATTATCGCGGTATGAAATACTAATTTACTACACAATTATTGTAATTTTACTATAAATCTTGTAATTTCACATAAAGAAATTGAGAATCTCCAATACTGGATGACGTTGATTACATGAATGTGACCTATATTTTACACAATCTTGTGTATTTTTCTAAATCGTTTATGTAGGAAAATTACAATATTTCTTAGTATTATTTATCAATGTTATGTACTGAACTTTGTACTGTAATTTTACTGTAAGAGGCGCAATTTTAGAACTTATATTTTCAGTAAAATTACAAATTGTTCATTGGAATGTAAGGTTTAAATTTTCCTCTCATAGATATAATTCACAGGTAACAATGGAATACTAAGCATATATACCCGATTGTTCTTAAGCTAATGTCAGACCTTTGACTTTGGTCAGGGTCTGGGCAGTTCTTGTAACAGCCAAGAAATTTTTGATAATTTTTTATGCTTAGGGCCGATTCACACTTAAAGCTTCAAGTTGCAAGCTTCAGGCTTCAAAAATTAGGATAAAAGGGTTTGTACAATGATACACATTGCAGTGCTCAAATAAAGCAAAACTCAGCTGAAGCTTGTAGTTTGAAACTTGCAGCTTGACGCTTGCAGCTTGAAGCTTGAAGCTTCCATTGCGGATCGGTCCTTGCATGGTGAACAAAATGCTATTTTTATGTATAGGGAGAGGGCATGTACAAAAGTTTTGGAAATTTACAAAACTATGAAGTGAAAGCTCCAATACTGATTGCATTTTTACATCCCACAAATAATGTATATTTACTAGACAGTTGGTAAAAATACGTAAAGTAGAATTGGAATATACCTAATAATAGCCGTGTTCCTTTTCTGCTCTTTTTTACTCGTATTTACTTGGAACTACTCCTGCTCTCACAGAGAATTCATACGTTTTACTCAAACCGACAAATTTTGCGTTCCATTAAATTTTTACTCCGGAGTACTTAAAAGTAGAAAAGGAACACGGCTAATATATATTGCAAATTTACAAAACTGCTTGTGAATAAAACTTCCAGTATTTTTTTTGTAAAATTACCACAGAAATTTTTTACAGTGTAGAGTATGGAGTCAAGGACAAAGTTAACCAAGACCGCCGAGAAAAGCAAAATCGGTCACTTCACATTTCAAAAAAAAGTTTAAACAATGTCTATACGAAGAAAATAGATTGTCGACAGTACAAAGGGCTTTCCCTGAGCTCTAGTCTTCCACATAAAAAAAAAAAAAAAAAAAAACGGCCGAAGCACAAACTCGGAAGTGAGGTCCACACTGGCGAAATGTTGCGCGATGTGTCTACCGTTGCACGTGATCTCCCCTTCCGATCGGGACACCGTAGACCTGCGAATTTTGGTCTCGCAACAGACTCGTAGACGGCAATTGGTCTATAGACTCTAAACAACTCTAGACATGTCTCGGAGACCAAAATCGCTCAATATGTCTACAAGTGTGTAATATCCTTTAGAAATACCACATTTGGGACCTTGGACACCTAATCCTTACCGAAGATTTTTTCTGAGATGTCTATATACCACGGAATTAGATCCAGAAGGCGCGATTTAAAACTCTTCCATTCTTCGTGCCGGGCATGGGAGAAGAATAGCAATGGGAGTTCTGAGCCAATTTAACACGCGATTTTACAAATACCCTCACCAAAACGGTGTCAAAAGCTCGTCGTCTACGTATGTAAGGTTCTTTAGGTTTGGAGAATATTAGCGAAGACATGGTCCTTTTCAACATCTCCCCTACAAAAAGTTTTCCTCGAAGCGAAGACGTGAACCTTATCAAAATGGCTTTCATTCTAGCAAAGACGCGAGCCAAGATTCAACCTAAAAGCTTTAAGCCAAAACACATACCTAAAACACCTCTAGTAAGGTTTTTGTATGCGCTCCGTGTCGTTTTCAGCCAACGTCGAATTGCGTGAACATGCACATTTTTAAGGCAGTCTTCGGGCGTGCTGCGCATATCAGACAACGTAAGATGACTCGACATGAGTAATTAGAGGAATCATCCGCACCAACACATTGGCAAGCGAAAGCATACGCTATGGGAGAAAGGCGTCAAAAACATCTCGGAGATGGTTACGGTACTGACAGTCTGTTGCCTAATGACACAGGAGATGGGAGAACTAGAACAGGGCAGATATATCTTTAGACTCTTACCGGACGTGGAAAGGTGGATTGTGGGTGAAGTGCCTGACGCAAATTTTGAGTAAGCTCGTTGTCTACTGGTGGTACCTTCGTCGGTTTGAACATAACGATTGACATTGCTACCTGAGATGGCCGAATATAGAGGAGAAAGTGAAAAACATCCTATTACAGTATTTGAGATTTACCGTCTATAGGGCAAGGCTGGAAACTGAAAAAATATCCTGAACTAGACCTCCAGGTCAAAAAGATAAATAGGACGATGAACGTCATCTATAGAGAGCTGAGGATTAAGCAGAGTTGAAGAAGGGTCGATATGTACAAAACCGATGTACAGTAAAACTTTTCGCTGCGATGACCGTCAATGTGGCTGCTAATATCTTGCACCGAGACGTTTACTAGGATACTACTACAGCAAATAGTAGTTGAATACAATTAGTAATGGTGAGTTTACACGAATGACACACTTGCCATTTTTTCGGTCATAATTTGTCATTATCGTTTACCCGGTCATAATTTGTGTCATCATCATCATCATAAAAAATGACAAAAATTCGTGTCATAAAAGTTGTTAAAAATAATGACACAAATTATGACCGTGTAAACGATAATGACAAATTATGACAAGTCGTCATAAAAGAATGAACTTGGTCATTCTTTTATGACAGGATTGTCATAATTCAAATCCTGTTGTGTTCTGTTTTTCGCAATAATTTCAATAATAATCAAAAATTATGCAATTAAATACTCTTTTTATAATATTTATTTACGAAGGTGGTTGATTTAGACCAAATTAAGCCAAATTTTATGATAACGGATAATCCTAAAGGGTTAAAACCACCCCTAAATCGACTGGAAATTAAAAAAATTGTAAAAAATTGTTTGTCCAAATTCGATTGAATGCGTGTTGTCAGGTACAAATAAATTGTTTCCAACCCTTAAGGACTTTAAACTACCCCTACAATTTTCAAAATCAACTTTAAACAAAAAAAATTGCAAACCATTAATTTGTACAATTTTTTTTTCCTTTTGCGGTTTAATAGATATTATCAGCCAAAAAATAAATTATTTTCAACGCTTAAGGGATAAACTACCCTACCCCTAGTTTAAACGGGCGGATCCCGTAATCAGTGACCCAAAAAACATACATATACGGAAACAGTTTCAAAAAGGTGTTATGTTATATACCCAAACGCACGTTTGAATGGACTATAATAGCGGCAATACACGACCACAATTTATGTTCATATTCTTTATGATCATTTTTATTTATCTTAACAAGGCAAATCTCATATCGAACTGTGATCGCAAGACGTTCTCCGGAAGAAATTGGTTGACGCATGTTTGTTGTTTGCTTTTCAATCAATGGAGCCACTCTATCAAGGAGGAAATCGAAGTCATCGGCGGACATCCTTAAAATTTTTTTGAAGAGTTCTGGATCCTTTTGCTGGAGTTGCAATCGCAATGTCTCGTAAAAACCAGTTTCCAAGAACATTGGACGGACCCATTGCCATTTCTGTTTTCTTCTCCTTTTTAACCGACTTCAAACAAGGAGGAGGTTAAATTGTTACTAGCATAGCATGTCCCTTCGTCCTTCACCTCTTCAATTAAAAGGACAGCAGCAAAACATGCTGCAACTAACCTTGTGTCCTCTTCCATGCTCCTTTTGGTTGTTTTTTTTAATAAATTTCAGTCCTTCTTTAGCAGTATCTCCAACACAAATAAATTCAACTCAGTCATAATTCGACTTGCCATTATTTGTCATTCGTATAAATTCAACTCTTGCCATTATGGCAACTGGTCATAATTTAATGACATGTTATGACAAAGCTCCAAACATGTCATTATTTCCGTCGTGTAAACAGCAATGCCATTAATTATGACCAGAGATTATGACAATTGTCATTTTTTGTCATTCGTGTAACCGGGGCCTAAGACATTTCAATAAATTATATAAATTAATTCTCTTGAAAGTAGGCGAATTATATAGTGGAGTAGGGATTTAAACAATAAGGGCAAATTTAGGAAGGATCAAAGAATATAAAGTCATCGTTGCTTTATGTACGTTTTGGGTCTTTTATAAAAATCTGAGAGTTAGTAAACAGATGTAATTTAGAGGATCGCCGATTGCATCAAAATATACAAAAGAGTATGGGCAATGTATTGTAAGACTTATAATATTCTTTACCCATGAAAGGCTTATTATCTCCTCATCGTAGTACAATATAACAAGGCGAGTTCTGGAACAATTCGGTATTCGGAGTCCGGATTGGCGGTATTCAGTAACATTGAGAAGCAGCTTTCTAGGTGTGCATCTTTGCTGGGTAGATAACTAAGTGACTGCCTTATCTAGTATGAATGCTCTTTTAATCCAAAGCTCTGGTGTCTACAACAGAATGAGAGCTTTTCTAGTCAAAAGCTCACGAATAACTGGTGTTATTGGAAATAAACTTTGAAAATGCTTCTGGTAAAATATTGAATAAGTCTACTCCAAAGTGTTGTACCACTCTCAAGGATTATTAACTATCATTTTTCTCGTCCATTAGTATTGAACAAAGAAGATTCTAGTGCTGCTTCTAAAAAATACTAAACTTGTTAAATTTCTCCAACTAATACTATTTGATGTTCACGAAATTAAAAAAAAACTTCTAATCTTTGTAGCACGGTACTTTGCGTATTAAAGTAATTAAATATTAAAAAATTTCAGAGATCTATATTTCTTCAAAATAGATTAAAAAAATAGGTACTTCACTACTAACACTTAAAAAATCCATATTCTTTTTTGACCAGACCAGATTGAATTAATTAGCTCTAGGTAATGGTTTAACCCAATGAATTTTGGTCTGGATAATATTTTTGTGTTATAATATTAATACTAATATAAAAAATTATGAAACATTATTTTTAATGTTATAATTAATAAGTGAAAAATTTATATTGTATTTACGTCTATAGGCATATTGGAACACTAATATTATATTTAAAAATGCAGGCTCTTATAGATATAATTTTTCTTTTGGTAAAACTTACATAAAGAAAAAAAGTTTGAAGAATAGATAGATTACTATAAAATTACCTAGGTACACACTGTTGCAATGCTAAATAATGGAAAAAAACAGACCAGTTTAATTACTGTTTAGTGTAGATTAACCTATAAAACACAGGATAAATCAGATAATGTGTACGTATAGATAAAGGTATAATGTAATTTAAACGTTAAGCATTTTCTGCAACGAGACATTGAAAGCTTTTATTGGTATTTTTATTTGAAACCAGCATTAATCATATTGTCCAGAAGGCTTGCCTACGGTAAATAAAAATGTTGTTATATTACCTAAGATAAAATAAATATTAAGCTTGCTATAGTCTTTTTAAAGTTTAGGACATCGAAAAAGTACATAGAGTTTTCGATTTTAGTAGTTTTTCGTAAATGACATCACGAAAACTTTTCAATTGTTCCAGAGGGTTTTTTGGTAGATTATGTAACAAAATCTTTTCGACATCTTGAAAGTTTTTGCTCGATTATGTCATAAAAGCTTTCTAAAATTTTGAGAGAGCTTTTGGTGAATTATGTCACAAAAGCTATCTAAAATTTTGAGAAAGCTTTTGCTGGACTACGTCACAAAAGCTTTCAAAATTGAGATCAAATGAGAAAGCTTTTGATGATTAACGTCACAACTTCAAAAAAAGCTTTTTTAAAAACCAGATGGAGCAAATTTTAAATTCTTGAAGGCGATTGCCGTAATTATAGTAATGCCATGAACAAAGATGGTTTATTATTATGTAAGAATTTGAAATACGAAACAGCTTATTATTAATTTCTAGTTCAATAAATACAAAACCACAAACTAAATACAAAGACATCTGAAAATGCGAGTACCAAAGTAAAGCTGTAAAGAACATAGATTATATACGAGTTCCGGATTTTTAAAGTTTTTCCCTTTTAATCTTATTAGAATTTATACAGTATTTATATTTTCTACTTGTTGCACGTTAATTTTTGTAAATATATATAAACTAATTATAAAGTCACTATAAGAAATAGTTAAAAATAGTAGAAGAGATACAATTATGTCATTCAAAGAGCAAAGTTCGAATAACAAAGGAGGTTTTTAAGGTTTACTAATCAAGAAGATATCGCAGCAAGATAAAAAGCAGAAACATAAATAATAATAACAACTAAAAGTTTATATTATATCAATATATCATATTCATACCATACTTTTGAAAATACTTAAAGAATATCATTATTATTATTTTTTTTGTAAATAAAAGAAAGTTCGACCAAAAGCAAATTTTTGTTTTATGAGCAATAAAAAAAGCCTGAGCAAGCCATTCGAAAACCGAGACAATCCATAATATTGGATAATTTTTATCGATATAATAAATATATGTATGTTTTAATATATGTATATATATGTATAAATACATCTCATATAAGTATACAAAACGAGCTTATAATAATTCAGTGTCTGCAGTTATACAAAAGCAAAACTTTTTCATACAGATACAAAAAAAAATATTGTTGATTATTATTATTATAATTGTAATTATTTAATTATTATTCCAATGATTTTATTTTTACGTGATAAAAAGCTTTCATACTCTCGGCAGAAGCTTTTGTAAGATTTTCTTAAAAAAGATAAAAAGATAAATTCAAGATATATATATTTTTTTGGATATATATATATAAATATATTTTGTTTAAATAGACAAACTTTCACAAAACTCAAATAAATTTTCTAAAAAAAATGTGAAGATAATAAAATAGGGAAAGAATAAAATATTAGAACTTTTCTTTAAAGCTGTTTATAAAATATTATTTAAGAAGTTTTATAATAATTTTTAAAAGCCAAAAAAGAGAGAAAAAATATAAAATTTTTGTTGGTTCTGTTAGTAGTAGTTAATTAGTGGCTGTTATCGGTGTAAAATGAAAACAAAATAATGAAAATTTTCTTTTGTTTTCTTTTGAAATGTTAAGTAAGAATATTGTAATTAAATTACATACTAAAAAAAATTTCTCAATTTATGTACTTGAAAATAAAAAATGAAAATATGAAAATATTATGTATGTACAAAAATAAACTATTCTAATTTAGTTTTAAACTAAAAAAAATATTTTTTTTATACAAAATATGAAAATTACGTATGTCATTCAATTAATTGAATTTTTTTTATTAATAATAGATATTATAGAAAATTCTAATTAAGTGGATCGGAAAAGGTGTTTTCATTACTTTTTTTTTAAGAAAAATGTTCCATTTTTTCTCTTTTCTAGTTTTTTTTATAGAAAAAGGTGTAAAAGGAAGTAAAAAAAATTTGTTTTTAATTTTTTGGTATTTAAATTTCTTTAATTTTTTTTGTTTGTTTTATTATTTTTTTGTTTTGGAATTGTGAATATTTATTGGACTCACCGACGGTCGCAATCGCACACAGTGTTTTCCAAAAGCTGAAAATGGTCCCCATTTGTCTACAGGTGAGGTACTCACATGAGTTGCATCAGAACTTGAAGTATCCTGTGTTCTATAGATACCAATCGGTATCTCGCATGTGGTTGAGCATAATTTTTGATATAATCTTCCGTATGTTCGTATCCACATGTCTTCTTTTGTTATTTTCATCTGTAATGGAAGATTTTAAATATATAGTTTCATTTTTATTCTATTTTTTTCAATATAGCATTGAGTATATCATATGTAAGTAATAGAAGGTAATATAACTGTAATGATTTAAAATGTTTTAACAGGTAATTTCAGAATTGGATGGTAGTAATTTTTTATAGTTTAAAACACCCTACAACTCCTACAGATAATTTCAGAGGTCGGAAAGAAATAATCGACACTACACTAGCTCTTTTCTTATGGTCAGTAGCTTTAGGGTTCTACAGGCTAGATCCTGCTCAGACCACAAGCAATGTTCCCTCTAATGTTTTTGCTGACTGCGCGGTACAAAGTTTATGGGAGCAAAAATATTCAAAAAGTATGTAAAAGTGTGCAAGGGTCAATTTTTTTTTAATAAATATTCTTGAAACTTGACTTCGACATTATTGTTCATATCTTTATTAACACGGATGCGCCATCTAGACCTTCGGTATTTCAACATTGAATAACTCTGGCATTTATTAGCCGATTTCGAGAAATGTACACGATTCTGAAACGTAATTGAGTACAATTTTAGCTAATAGGTCAATATACACCAAAAGCTCATTTTACATTCTCTGGTGGAGTCAATAAGCAAAATTGTCGAATTTGGGGACAGGGAACCCACAAAACACCACCGTACGATGAGAAAGTCACCGTTTGGGCCGGAGTGTGCTCAAAAATCATTATAGGACCATTTTTTTCAAAGTTGACGATGACTCACGCTATCGTTGGATGTTGATTGTTGGCGCACCTTTTGTGTTCGAAAATGCGTGAAAAAGGTCTGACGAACATTCATTTTCAACAAGACGGCGCACCTTGCCACACCGCAGCTACTACGATGAAGTTCTTGCAGCGTAAGTTTCCGAGAGACGTTGTGTCGAAAAATAATGAATTGGAGTGGCCTCCTCGCTCTCCGGATTTAACGGCACCAGACCTTTTATGTAGGGCTATTTAAAAAGTAAAGTTTATGCCTAATGACGAACTCAAAGCTAACATACGAGCCGAAATAGCTAGCCAATCTTATTCAGGATGCCCGAAATGAGCTGCTTTTTGCGTGTCGAATGAAGGTCGTCATTTAATCGACATTGTATTCAAAAACTGATGTGAAATAAATGGTAGAGAATATCCTAAATATATCTTGCTCATTTGTCAAAATCGGCTTAAAAATGTTGGTCCAGACGGCGCACCCCATATTCTTTCTTTATTAGGGGCAAGGTCTACTACGTTTGAACGACAAGCTATAAAACAAGAGGAGTATACAAACAGAGGCTAGTCATATGTCACGTTCGGTGACGTTTCCAACTACGTGACTGCAACCACTCACGAAATGCTGTATTCAAAATTCACACAAAAACGATCTGAACGGAATAGTTCAGAGAGATCACAAAAGCCAGACTGGCACACGTACATAAGGGCAGAAGAAAGTCGAGCAATGAACTTGACACGATAGTTAATACCCTTAAAAGTGTTTTGAACATGCCATACAGGGCTTCATGGCCAGTCAAATATAGTAAGAAAGTTTTTCCACCAAAGTCGAACGAAGAAATATCAGACCTATCTTTGCTATAGACAAAAATATTGGAAAACTACAAGGACTGTCTAAGGCTGAAGTAGAAAGCGGTAAGAGCCGCAAAAATCAATCCTGGAGGGATCATTACCTTGCTATAGAGAGTCTAGGGAAACGGGATATGTTCGGAAAATTCATCTTTAAACCACCTATATCAAACGGGGAGACGGCACATGACTTTGTCTTAGGGGAAGCTCTGAAACTTCTCCTAAAAACCCGCTTTCTGTCAGGAAGCCGCCTCAACAGGAGCCCAGAGCGTCTAGTGAAGCAGCACTGCCGTGGGAGGAAAATTGCCAAGCTGCCACTCTAGAAAAGGTGCGATGGGCGGTACACAGTTTCTCCCCGTATAAGTCCCTAGGCATGGACAACATAATGCCAATTATACTCCAAAAGACGTGTGACGATCTTTTTGTAAATGCTTCAATGAATTTCATTATTCAGCGGGGCGGCACCGACAACGAGCAAGTGAAGCCTGACTTTTTATTCTCATACTCTTTATCACTGATCGCTGTGATAACAGCACGGCGATGGTATTTTCTACGTAACTCTAATTGCCATGGTTTTGAAGAATCTTCATGGATCAGTAGCTCACTCGATCGTTGCCGCCACAGCTTGTCTCAATCTACAAGTACTGCCTACACTACAGCTACGTGCCCCGCTCGTGGAGGAGCGTCAAAATAATTTTCAACCCGAAAAACGGCAGGCGCGTCACGAAGCGGGCTAAACATTACAGGCAAATAAGATTGTCATTTTTTGTCCTAAAGACCCTTGAACGCATTCTAGCCACATACCCCCGTAACTCCATAAAAGAGGTCCCTATGCCTACATCTCAGCAAGCATATTGCACAGCAGATCGGTGAACACTGTTCTTCATGAAGATGAAGCAGCGCATACCGTGGATTACTCCCTAGAATGCAAACAGTTTACCCTGGCAGCTTTCCTAGATATAGAAGGTGCTTTTCACAACATCAGTACCATGGCCATACCTAAGGGGGTGTGGGAATCCGTGATTCATAATGGAATCAGTGAATGGAGCCTGCGCATTCTGGAAACCAAAATCATCAACAGTAGCTGGGGGTAATAGCAGAGTGATAAAGTCGACGTGCGGTACACCTCAGGTTGGAGTCCTCTCGCCTCTGCTATGGCTCATGGCGATGGACAAGAAGCTAAAGACACTAGAGAGCTACAGAATAAAGACAGATGCCTATGCGGACGACATGGTGATATATAGTATCGGAAAAATTCCTTCACACAATTATTGAGATTATGGAGATGGCATTTGAAAAGGCTAGCGCTTGGCCCGTCAACCCGAAAAACACAGTACTAATGCTTTCCACCAACAGGACTAAAATAACCACTTTTAGTCAACCTTCAATTAATGGCCGAGTACTAAGCCTATCTCAGTCAGCTAAGTAATTGGGTCTTATTCTGGGACCAAAGCCGAAATGAAAGGGCAAGGTAGGCCAGCATAGCTTTCTATGCTTAAGCAGATTTTCGCCACGGTTTGAAGCTGCACATGGGCGCTGGCTATATACGGCAGTGATTACACCAATGCTGACATAAGGCTCCGTTGTATGTTGGCCCGCTCTTGACAAAAAATATGACAGATCCTGACTGGGTCAAGTCCAAAAATGGCCCTCCGACAGAATCGCTCAATGTAATTCAAGATCTGTTGCCACCTGACTTAAACATCAGGCAGCAGGCACCTTAGGCCGCGCGCCCACTAAAGAGGAGTGGCAGTGACGTGTCAGTTGCGTGGCGGTCTAATGGAAAGATGTATTTCCGCAAAATCAAATGAAATATACCGCACATGAAGTGAGGTAGCGATGGTGTGGCATCTGGCAAGTGGCGTGGCATCACTTGATTGCCACTAGTCTCCGAAAATTTTAATTTTTTTTGAGTGTTAAGTGGCAGTGTGGATGCCACTTCTCGTTAGTAATAGGATGATAAGATGATGATTTTAAGATTTTTAAGGTTTTTTTTTTATATAAAATGAACATAGTTTCTAAGTTTTTTTTTTCAAATTTTTCTTAGAGGTAACATTATAATGATTATAATAATTAACTTTAAGCATTAGTTAAATTTATATTAAGATAGATGGTAAGGAAATAAATAAATGCTTTTTAAAAAAAAAAAAAAATAAGATGATCTTGAATCACTTATGCGATACGCTGCTTTCCATTTCGATTCGTGCTTAAATATTTTAATACCACTCCACCACCACTCAACTGCCGTTTCCATATGGAAAGCTAAAACCACGTCACTGCCACACCACTTTAGTGGGCGCTCGGCCTTACACGGCCCTCCGGCCGCGTGAAGCGGGCTGCTGAGTCGAGAAGACCTACGGGCACAGCAATATAGTGTGAGTTTGTAAACGAAGGACTGGAGTCATTCTGCAGTATTCATCAGTTGGAAGTCTGTTTCCGAACTGCGCTCTCTACCGCAAGGCCTGGGATCGACATGGGGCCTGCCGAGTGCTATAAGAGCGATGTGGTCCCTAAATGCAAGTTAGTTTGGGACTGGCAACGCAGCCTTGATTATCATAACATATTTCGAGCACCACAGGTCCACAACTTGTCTGGATAATACCAAGGGTTCAATGCCTGTGTCGTCGCGTAATCTGACCAGGTTAGCCGTAGGAAGGACTTCGGAATACGGGTTGGCTTGATTACTGTACTCTGCTCCTTAAGTTACCACCTACCAAAAATCGGAGGGGCAGAGGACCCAACTAACAGGCGCTGTCTCGAAGAGGATGAGCCTGCCTTTCATGGTTTCTTTAGCCAACCGCTATAGCGAGAAACAGGCTTTGTTATTTTGCAAGATCGTGCTCGAAAAGACTAGTCTAAGCAACAAATATCTAGATAGGCTGCTGATATTGTTAAAGTGGTTGTTGAAGTTGAAATCTCCCATCAGTCTTGGGAAAGCAAAATCCTTAATATTTTTGTGATTTAAATTCTTAGAGTGCTAGCTCGTTAAATATATAAACAAGCTCTTGGTTTTTGTGAAAGATTTAATATTACATACTATATATAAACTACAAAGTATAATTGCAAGAAATTTTTAGTTAAGTTAATACACTCACCGAAGTTAGAAAACCACTACCAGGAGCTTGATCTATACCTAAAAGTAATCTAACGAATGTAATTACGTAGTCTTTGACAAAGGCCTGATAAAGTAGGGTATCCAGCATTGACGCGCTAAATACAGCTCCGGCTGCAAACGGCAGTCGAAACATATAGGATATGTGAGATCCTCGCTCTTTCTCTCGCTGCAAAAATAAAAATGACATTTGATAAAGTAATCGAAATCCAGAAATTGTTTTTATTAATAAAATCTTACCTTTTCCATTTTACTAAGGTGCAGCGCATACTTATCATGCGCCCGAAATTGCATAAATCTCATGTTGGAGCTCTGTGAAAGTTCCGTAATGCTTTTGATACTCGGGAAGAATCTGAACGTTAACAAAAAGAAAATTAGAAATATGTAAAGATGTAATATTACCTCAAATACTTAAACATAGTTTGAACTGCAACGATTGTATTACAATCAGCCAATGTATCCTCTTCAGCAGAATTGGATAATTCCTTATTAACAACTACTACACTCTCAGCTAATGTTATACCAGCACGTAGGAGATCATCCAGGCAATCGATAGAGCCCAGCATCCAATATACCTGAAAAAAGGTACAGGAATTATTGAAATTTAATTCAGGAATTTTCCTATTTTTTTTTTCAATTCATTTCATTTCATTTCCTTTCAAAAAGGATTTTCGCTCCTTTCTGCATAGTTACCAGTGGAAAATACGATATGGCATCTAAAAAGGCCACGTCTGGTCTACGTTCTAGGAGCAGGATAATGGGATTCAGTGACGTTTTTGATCTGAAGTGAGCTCGGAGGGGAATTATAAAATTGTAGATTCCGTTTGATGCATAATCAGCTGCAAGGATGATTGTTTTATTTTGCCATTGATACTCCTTGGCATTTCGATAGCTGCAGTGTTCGCAAACCTGTGATTTGATAAACGAAACAAGAAAATAGGGGTTTAATTAAATATGTTGAAGAAATCAATGAGTTTGAAGACTGGTCGATGAAATTCTACTCCAGTTCAGATCCAATTAAACTTAAATGCATTTATGATGCTCAACAAATTTTCTGTATTGGTGTATATTTATTTGTTCAAATAAAACCATTTTTTTAATTCACTACATCAGCGACTATCAATTAAGATCTGATCTGATCTAATAATGATATTTTCGTAAAATTACGCAATCTTTTGATGATTTAGTAAAATAATTATTTATTATAAAATTAAACAATATTAAATGCTAAGTTTCACACTTTATTATAAATTTAAAAATACGAAAAACAGATTATGCAACCAGAGTAAAAATAAAGCTCGCCCGCACCTAGCATGCACCAGGCACGCACTAGCTAGCACGGCGTCCGCAACTAGCACGCATAGCGAACAAATGAAGAGCTTTTTACAAAAGCAGTAAATGTCGTACATTCGAGCAAAAAGAATTGAGATTTAAATGCCGTCTGTTAAAGTAATGAGTAAGCTTTGTCGCTGTGTATTACCTTTCTGCAAATACCTCTTCTGTCAAGAACTACGCTACTTTAAAGTTTCTTTGATTCCACCAAAAACAACTAAAGTCAGTTTCGTTTTTTTGTTCTCCTGAAAAACTTTATTTTTTGACATATGCTGTTTTGTAGAATGCTCTTCAAATGCGCATGGCACATTTTTAGTTGCGAAATCGCCTATATGGCACCCAAACAAGGCAGGGTAGGTTCACACAGGACGAAGAAAACGAGCAATTATCTTGGTGACCATGGACGATGCCAATAGCGTACTCAGTAGACCGGTTCTCGTTCGATTACTTAGGTCAAGCAGCATTGGACGTGGTTAGTGCTTAGTTGGGGGACTGCTTGGTAAAACAACACTCTCGTTTGGAATGGTCTATGCCGATGCGGATGCATTTATAAATAAATGTTCATGCCTGTAGAGGGAGCGTGGGATTCCAAACTCAACCAGAAGTTGAACATCAAGGAAAGGGTGGGAAAGTCTGCATACCCACACACCATAAACAGTCCTTCGTCAAGGGATAAGATCTCTAGCCAAAGATGGTCCTGTGCACGCAGCCGTGGTGCGATCAACGGTTACGTATAACTCGATCGACTCGGTTTGATGACCAAAGCTGAACAGGACTTATTGTGGGAATGGAGGATATCTAGGAATATCTACTTGCCGAAAATATACTTTGTAAATACTATATTTTCGGAGGGAAGACTAGATGGAGACTGTCATATCGACAGGAGTTTTATGTTTAAACTATTTTGAATTAATTATCAGTTGGTAATGAGAGCTGTCGTAAAGAAGACGTGTCAGGGAAGAGCTGCATTAAAGAAGACGTGCTAAGTAGAAAGGGTTTTTACAGCAATACATACATACAGCCTTAAAGAAGACGTGCCAGGAAGAAAGGGCGTTCTGTCTCTATGTCAATTTTTACAATTTGTTCTAAATAAAGTTCTCATATCAATACCCACATTATAATGTCATAAAATTAGGAAGGATCCAGGGGAAGACTATAATAGAGGCAACCGGGGTCATAAGAACATGCGCGGCGAATGGCCTTGATGAACATCTGATCCCTCTTCAATTGCTCCTACCTTCACATCAAATTGGTGCCTGCCCTCGTGCAGGTGAGGGAATCCGCTGCCTGAATCTCAAAACCATACGGTCAAAACAGCATTTGGACTTTTGCACCAAAGGCTATGGTTGCCACAACCACAGAATCCCTTTTTCCTAGATTGACCTACAGTAAGGACTTCGACTCCGGACTACCCTCAAAAGGAGAACGAACAAACGGAGACGTCCTGAACAAGTTAGAACTACGGATATTCAACGACGGCTCCAGTGATTCAGTGATGGGACGCTCAAAGTTAGTGGAGCAATGCAAAGCTGAGCTAGGCAGGATTAACGTGACCCTCATGTGGGTTCACGGACATAGGAGGTTTTGTTTATATTTGTGTAAAGCCTGGTGATCCGCCGAAGAAAATAATCACGATGGATGAGTTAGATGCAGCGACTGGTGCCGAGATTGATGTTGAGGATAGGGTTATGTAGCATCTACTTAGTCTTACTTTATTTATTTATTCTGTTTTTTTTTCTCTCTTTATGATTTTCATTTTCTTTTTTTTTTTCTCTTGCTGAATTCTAATTTTTTAATTTTTTTTTAATTTTTCTCTTTATGAATTCTAGTTTTAATTACTACTTTGGATATTTGTGTTTTAAAGTTTGGATATTTATACTTTGTAATTTAGTCTATGCTGCCTACTCTATTTCTTTTCTTCTCTTCCTCTCTACTAACTTTTCTTCTCTTCTACTATGTTTCCATATTTTTAAAGCTGCTTCTGGTCATGTGGATCTTTGCTCTCTCTGTATATATTATGAGCTGTTCTCGTAGTCGTATGCACATCGAGGGAACACTCCTCAATATCCTCTCCTCTTCCTTTACTGGGCTGAATATTGCCGTTTTTAATGCTAGGAGTTTAAAAAATAAGATGGATGAGCTGAGAAACTTGCTTGATTGTCCTAAAATGCATGTCTTAGTTGTTAGTGAAACGTGGTTAAATCCTGAAATCCCCTCCTCTTATGTCTCCCTTCCTGATTTTACTATCCACCGGAATGATCGTGTTGGTCGCACTGGTGGTGGTGTCGCTGTGTATGTCTCCTCTGTGCTTTCCTCTAGAGTGCTTGGCAAATCTAAAGATTCTCCACTTGAGTTCATTGCTGTGGAATTAAAATCTGCCTTTGATAAATGTGCTGTCATAAGTGTATACTCTCCCCCCCTATATTTGACTCCGTGGTCGCTGCTGAGTTCCATACATTTGTTTCTAATCTCTCTCGTCAATATGAGAATATAATTGTTGCAGGTGATTTCAATGCCAACTTATTAAAACCAAATGGTCAAGCGAAATATCTTAATTATATGTTTGAGTCATTGGACCTTCATGTTTTAAATAAACTCCCAACGTTTATGAACTGCCGAAATCCATCGCTGCTTGATGTTCTCGCTGTTACGTCTGTTGGCTCAGTGGTGAGGCACAATCAAATATCTCCTCCGAGTTTTCTTGACCATGACATCCTTTTTCTCTCTATTTATTTCTCATTCCTACCTTCTTCGTCTTCTTCATTTTCCTACCGTGACTACAGCAGCATCAATCCTGAGCGGTTTTTAAGAGCTGTTTCTTCTTTACACTGGTATGACATCTATATCTCTACCTCTGTCGACGATAAGGTCGCTATCTTGTCCTCCTTCATTCAGTCATTGTATGACCAATGTGTACCGCTCTGCCGTCCAAAGGACAAATGACTTATATGCTTTATAGGTCAAAATGGCTTTGTTTGCATTTTTTGATATAAAGTTTCATATTTATCCTTAAAAAAAATTTGCACTTGACACTGATGCACTTTTTAATTAAAATTATCACTTTGAACAGTTACTTTATTTGCTTCAGTTTCATGTATTTTGAAAACTTTGAACGCGTTTTTCTCGAAACGAGCTTTTTTCAGATAGGTCTTTTGGCCTTTGCACGGCAGCGCTAGTCATGCGTAGAGTCAAAACTTCTTCTCGTTGCCCATGGTTTTCACGCGAGATCCGGGATCTGATATTCCAGCGTGAGTCTATGTACCGGCGTTACCGTAGAACTAAAATTCGCAGTTACCTAATTGACTAAAAAGTGCTTCGTAGAGCTGCTAAACGTGAGTTCTATGCCCGAAAGCTTAATCCTGACCGAGGTTCGAAACGACTTTGGTCTAACCTTCGCTCACTTGGTGTTCATTCTGCCGTATCTGAGCCTTTTGATGTTGATGTTGAGCTCCTAAACTCATCATTCATTCTCTCTCCGCTGAGTTACGATAGTCCCTCTTTCTCTAGTTCCTCCACCTCTGACTCGCTCAGTGATGGCTTCTACTTCCGCTGTGTTGATTCTTTAGAAGTTCTTGAGTCTCTAGTCTCTATCTCCTCGAACAGTATCGGCTTTGATGGAGTTTCTCCACGTTTTCTCAAACTTCTGTCTCCCCTAATTGCTGAACCTATCACTCGTTTTTAACTATTGTCTCACTGCAATCTGAATTCCCTTCGCTCTGGAAAAAAAACCATTGTGATTCCTTTACCTATAAGACTGTCACCATCTGATATATCGGACTTTCGTCCTATTAGCATCCTTCCCTTTCTCGCCAAAGCTTATGTTTAAGCAAGTGATGAGCTATCTTGAGAGTAATAATTTTCTCTCTACCTATCAGTCTGGCTTTCGTAAATCGCACAGTTGTGAGACTGCTATATTAAGGGTTACAACTGATCTTAGGGCTGCGATTGATCAGGGTAATCGTGCATTACTGGTTCTACTCGACTTCTTTAAGGCTTTTGACTCGGTGGTCCATCCGCTCCTTTTGTCCAAACTTAATCAACTTTATCATTTCTCTTCCTCTGCGTCGTCCTGTGTTCGTCACAATGGCATTACATCCTGCCTTCTGCCGTGTGTTTGGGTGTTCCTCAAGGCTCGATACTAGGTCCTCGTATTTTTTCCCTGTACATAAATGATCTTCCCTCTGTCATTGACGGCTGTTCTTTCCATATGTATGCTGATGATCTTCAGTTGTACAATTGTTTTCCTCCTAGTGATATTGTATCCGGTACTGCTGATATGAATAACATTTTATCTCGAATCAGTGAATGGAGCTCTAATAATATCCTCAATCTTAATCCTAGTAAACCCCAAGTACTGCTTATCAGCCGGTGTCCTCTGTCCTCTGAATGTATTCCTAATCTATTCGTAGGTAATGTTCCTATTCCTGTCGTTGATTGTGTCAAGAGCCTTGGGATATTTATTAACTGTAAGCTTTCTTGTTGTAATCATGTCTCCTCCATGCTGTCGAAGATTTATGGTACCTTGCGTAAACTGTAGCTGTTCGCTGATATGTTATCACCTTCTATCCGTGCCAAGCTTGTGAAATCACTTATTCTGATTCGTCCTGTCAACAACGACTCAGGGTCGCATTCAATGATTGTCTGAGATTTGTTTTCCACCTCCGTAGATTTGATCATGTGTCAGACTTTCAAAATTCATTACTGGGATGTGGGCTCTTTCATTTTCTTAATGTCATGACACTTGCTCTCCTACATAAAATATTTTACTCTAAACGTCCTTGCTACCTCTCTGACTTCCTTGTCCCGATGCAGTCCTTGAGGTCATTAAATTTACTTATTCCTTTTCATCGTTCCTTGGTTGGTAGTCGTTCCTTCTTTATGCATGCGATTAGACTTTGGAATAGACTTCCTCTATCCATCCAAAAAATCAGCACAGCCACGACTTTCAGAAAACAGGCATCTATTTTTCTATCTTCTCTTCCTGTTTCAATCTAGTACTCTCTCCTATACTACTACTCTACTCTCCTTACTTTACCTACCTCTCTCGTATTTTCTTATTTTTCTCTTACTTCTTTTCATCTCTTCGCTTCCTTATCTTAAGTTAGCTGTAAGAATTTTGGATTATTTACCGTGTAATGTTATGTGCTTTAAAAGATTGTAATCTTGTGTACTCTACCTAATAAATAAATAATAATAATAATAATAGGAACGACGGAAACGAGAAAGCCGACTACCTAGCTAAGCAGTGAGTCTCTTCGTAGCTCGGAAATTAACTTGTTCGGCAGCTAAATAGGCGGAGTCAGAAACGATATCCTTGAATACCACCTGCTAATGGCCAGCCAAAGGTGTATCCAACTGGAGAAAAATTCGTTCACTTTTAGTGTAAATGCGTGCTAAGGCCAGGTAATGCACAGTAGTCAGTTACTGACTGGAAGACTTTAAGTCTCTTCAGTCTAGAGGCACTGAAAAGCTTCTCAAACTCCCCAAGATGGCTTTAAACATCCCCCACAATCGATCAAACAACTATCTAACAAGGTAAAAGGATTCTGAAAATGAACAAAGTTTTTTCTAAGCTAAAAGTACATAGATCTAAATTCGCTTTCTTTTTATTGTTTTCAGAGTAAACCTACCCACAAACTATAATTTAAAACCAGCCAATGATTCTACTTTAAGTATGCAGAGGTATTCTTATTACTTCCATTTTCAAGTCAATTTATCAAAATCTGGGCAACCCTTGATGTCTGTTGAATAATTTGTCTTCCTTCATTTTGTTAACTTTGTCAGGACATTAATTGAGGTTTCATGTTTACTTTTCCAACAAATGGTCGGGTATAATCGTTTTTCTCTTTAATGGAATTCCTTTCCTGCTGTCAACAATTAATAATTACTTTTTCACAAAAAAATTATTAAAAAAAATAGAATTATAGAGTAGTGTGTTAATATTTAATAATGAATTTCTTTTCATATTCTCTTCATCCTTTCTAAAAAGTGTTAGATTGCAATAATAAAAAAAAAATTGTTTTAAACCAAAAATATATTTTTAGAAACTCGTTGACACGAAAATGGCATTATACAGGTTAAAATTTAATGAGGTCGTTTCGGAGAATTGCAGATTAAAGGTCCTTTTCCTATCTCCGAATTTCATGAACTCATTAAAATTTTCATTTCATTTTTCCTTAAGGAGAAGGAGATGATTTTACTCATTTATTATGTTCGTTGTATTTTTAATTACTGATACTTTTAAGTTCTATTAAAACCGAACTATGAATTAGAACCTAAGTTGTAAGTAGTATGAAGTTTCGGTTTAATCCTTTAATCGGCAAGACAGAAAAACAGGAGGTTTCAAGTTCGGTAGATATTTTAGTTGGCTTAGCTGACAGGAAAGAAGCATGCTCGCCTCATGGCCGGAATATCGGTCTACGGGTTACACATTAAAACAGGTTGAAAGAAAACTCAGGACAAAAATTAAAATTTTAAATACTGATACACTGGGCCCTGTTCTAACTTTCGTACGAAACCGAATTCTGGCGAAAATGTAGAATTTCGAGTTCTTATTTTCGTTCCGAAATGATTTCGAAACCAATTTGAGCAAACTTGACGTGTTCTTATTTTCGTATGAAACCGAAATTTTTCGTAGTTTGACAGTTTTATTTTCGGTGAGGTTTTTATTGACGAATTTATTTTTAGATGATTAAAAAAATGTTTGTGAAGAGAGTTTTTTTGAAAATTTCCGTTTAATTTATTATAAACATATTTAACAATTGTATTTTAAGGGTAAACATATAAATGTAACACAATTTCGAGCGGTTGTACCCTTTATGGAGAAAAATCCAAAAGTGCCTTTATTTACTTGATGAGAGGGAGAAGTTGAATTGAATTTTTGCGGACCACCAATCCGCTACCTTAACGGTTGGAAGAAAGTGTGGAATATTTCATTTATGAGTAAAAAAATTTGTAAATTATTGCAACAAAATATTGTTTGCACTTACACTAAAGATGGAATATCCAAGAGATTGCATTTATCTCGAAGGTGTCTACGGTGTGCCCGGAATGCAGTGAATTCTGCCCTATTTCCTTCATTTTATTCTTCTTCCATTACTTCTAAATATAACAACAATAAATTCGGATCCATTTTTGTGTATAATTCATGTGCTTTTATTTAATACTTTTCATTTTTTCACTGATTATTTTTTGCTAACACAGCACTCGAAAACTTTGACAGCTGAGAAAAATAAATTAACGATTTCGAAAATAAATTCCATTTTTACATTCCGTACGAAAACGAGAACACCAAAATTAGTTTCGGCCGAAAATGATTTTCGTATTCGTTTTCATTTTCGTACGAAAGTTAGAACAGGGCCCACTAAGTCCATTATTGATGGACGTTGTAAACTTTCCGCAATTCTTGAAACCGGAACCTAAATGCAGAAAATGTGTCTCAGATTTCTTGCAGTATTTGCAGTAATTTTTACCACCTGGAATCCGTTTTTGAATGCTCTCTTCCGTTGTACCGTTTGTAACTGGAGGATTCTAGAAAGAAGGCCCTTCTTAGACCTTCTTCATTATAAATCTAGGGTGTAGAAAGCCAAACCTAATAGGAATCCCAAGAGAACGAACTGGGATCAGATCTACGATGGTGGAACGAAGAGTTGTCCACCTTAATTAAGCAGCTACCCCGGGTGGTTTTCAATATCGGCCTGGGTGAATTTTCCAGGGTTTGCAAAATCATCTCTAAGCAAACTGCAAACCACCTTACGCCAGTCGGGGAGCGGGTCAATGGATCGAGCCTTTCGGGAAACCCTTGGAGCTCTCCTCATTATATACTTCCCGGGCTGCGAAGAAGTGGCCCTAGAAACTCGATTTATAAGGCGGGGTTTACATCTGCAATTTATTCGCGAATTTTTCAATAGGAATTTTATTCACAAAAGTTCACTTTCTATCGAGGAAGAAATTCAAAAAGCTAATGTAAACTATGTATTTTGAAACAAGAGATGAATTTTATTCGCGCAATTTTTATCGAATAAATTCCGGTGATACATGTGGGAAGTTCACTATATTTCTTAAAAAATTCAGTGAAATTAATTCAGCAAAACTAGTTGCAATGTAAACCCCCTTACTATATATTCACTATCCGAAAAGTTCATAGAAGTTCGCGGAAGAGAATGAGAGTGAATAAATTCATGAAACATCAGCAGTTGCTTGAATTTTATGTTTGTACATATTGTAGAAATTGGAAAAAATTCACAAGTAGAACTGATTTCTACTTTTGAATAAATTCACTTAAAAACAAACTCGTACTACCATTTAACGTTTTTTGTTTTTTATTTTGTTCCGCGACTAATCAGATATGAAATCAATATGGATCACCACATTTCAACGATTTTGTTGAAATTTTACATAGTCGTAAGGTCAGAGGAAAGAAAAATGATTTATAGCACTTTGAAAATTTCGCTAAAATTGGGGTTTGATCTCCTTTAAAAATTCTTAAATATGTCCCTTCGGAGGCTAATACAGTGAACTAGACCTCATTTTAAGAAAAGACCAGATTTAAAAAAAAATACCTAATAGTATCAATGAAAAAGGATATCAAGAATAGGCCCTCATCCACGGTCACACATGTATGACAAACTTCTTTTGAATTAAAGAACTGCTTTAACACACACATAGAAATTTTGACCTCTTTAAGCCATCAACGGGAAAAATGAAATGATTTTTAATGAAACAAATATTTGTCGTAAGTCAATAAATCAATAATAATCGTGTTTTACATTCTTTATATGACATTCACAAAAATTTACACGTGCATTGAAGCACGTATGAAGTAAATATTAAACCAGACGAATATTTGCTTCATACGGCCGGCGGCCAACTTCAAAAATGTGTATTTTAAACACGCATATTATGAAATAAATTTCGATGTTGGCCGTATGTCTCACACTTCTGTGACCGTGGATGGGGGCCTAATAACACTTTTATCCTTCATCCTTCAATATTCTGGAAAGTATGACCGCGTTTATGTGCAGGGGCCGAACCGGTCCAAAGTACCAAAAAAGGTCCAAAAAAGCCCGCATTTTCGGTTTTTTTACCTCTTTTGGTTCTCTGGACCGGTTCGGTCCCTGCACATAAACGCGGTCTTTACCTAAGTTTCTTCTAAAATTTTCATTGTACTAAATTTCAAAATTTTAAGTTAGAAACTTAATGGGTTCAAATTGTGAAAAAATAATAAGACGGTTTCTCTAATATATCTCTTAAATAGTAAGTTTGACCCTTTGACCCTGACTAGCCCCAATTTCAGCGCCAAAGTGATTGATACAAACTTTCAGTATTTATTTGGTAATGGTATTCTTAAGGTTTGGGCGAACCTGCTGTGATTCCTGCAAAGTATCTTAAAGTGCTGATCCTGCACAGAAATTGCCTTTCGGAAATTGGTATTTTTTTATGGACGATTGGTGCAATACTCCAAAAGTATTCCTTCTTATAATATTAAATTTTTCATCTAGACACATTTTGGGTTTTTATTAAAAATGTCGTTCTCCTCGGAATTTTTTTTTGGATGGTCTCATAAAAAATTTTTTTTCTGTGTAATGTTTTTGGTTGAATATGATAAATGAAACATCTGTCTATGTACATATCGTCGCTTCTCCAGAATAGTGGCACAACTCAAAAATTTCCAATTTCGAGTTTATTATGAAAATGTATAGCTAAATCCGCATATTTTTATGTGGTAAAACACCATATTATTACTTCTAAAAATGAGCGCAGGAAACCCGCTGGACTCCAAGATCATGACAAGGGCTTGTATGAAACTAGAAACTTTTAAATGGCTCCCCTGTAAAATCATTTGTTTTTGAGTTGTGCCACTATTCTGGAGAAGCGACGATATGTACACATTAGTAAGTTGAATATATTCGTATAATGGTGTAAACTGACTGTACAGCAGTATCTATAAATTCACATTGAATTTTATTCCTTGCAAAATTCACAAGAACATTTTGGCTATATGTAAACGCTTCTGCAATTTTTAAATAGAATTTTATTTATAATGTAAACTACTTTGAATTATATTCATTGAATTTATTCACGAATAATTTTGAGCTCTTGTTCTAGGAATAAATGTAGGTAATTTTGTGTCGAGATGTCACATGTCATGAACTATATGAATGATTTCTTCCAGTAATAAAGTCGGCGAATAAATTCCAGATGTTAACCCCGCCTAAGACTTGCCTACACTACAGATACGTGCCTCACTCTTGGAGGAGAGTCAAAGTGATCTTCATTCCGCAGGCAGTACAAAGCGTTATTCTTAAGCCAGATTTTATCACATAGAAACATACAAAAAAGGTAGACGTGCGCACGAAACGGCAAAGAATTATAAACCGATAAGTTTTTTCCTTCCGGGGGGAAGCCACAACGAGGCCTCTAAAAATGAGTGATTTTCGGTGTTTTTTTAAACAAAAATAATAAGTAGTATAGAAAATCCAATTAATAGGCTTTATTGTGTACATATTTGGGTACAAAAAAAATTTCATTTTCATTATTTCCAAAATGTTGGGCGTAATATATGACGCTCTATTTTTTTGAGAGGCAAATTTGCCCGCAGTAGAAGTCGTCATCAGTTGGTCGTAGCGCAAAAAAAAAACAAAAAAATCATTAGCATGCCTTGGTTACTGAAGTACACATTGCTATTAGAAAATATTGGTTTTTGAAAAAATGTAACGCTTTTTAAAAAAAACCATCTTTTTTAGCTAAAAATTGCATATGAATGTCCTTGTAAATCAAAAAATAATTAATGAATTTTCAAATCCATGTGTAACTTCAGTGGAAAATTAGTTGTTTAAGATACTGTGAAAAAATGAAGATTGCCCGAGTTCTGCTGCGGGCAAATTTAAAAAAAGTAGTTTCGAGTAAAACGCATTTAAAGGTTTTATGAAAGATATTTCTTAAATAAAATAAAAAATTGTTTTATTGTTTTAACGGTCCAGCTGACTAAACAGGTATATTTATTATGATTGGAAATGATCATTAGAGGCCTTTAATGACTTATTTTCAAACCTATACTTGATAGGTAACTAGCCGCCAGTATGTAATTGCTTTTAAAAATGAACTATATATCCGTGTAAGAGGTAAAGTGATCTTCGAGACGCTTGGGTTAAACGCTGAATAAACCATCTTAAAAAAATTATTTATTATCAAAACGAATTTTAGATTATTTTTAAGTCCCTAAAGTACCCTTTTAGCGAACGAAATAGAAGTTGGATTGATTCGGTCGATATGCTCGGCGACGTTGCCATCGTAGTGGTCTACAGAATGTGCGCCGAAAGCCGTGTATTCTATTCGTTTTTGACAGTCGCTGTGTATATCGATTCGTCAATCGCCCTTACTTATGGTACCTAATGAAATTTGTTTTTGACATGTCATACGACTATCTGTCAAAATTTGCTTTGAATATTTCTGTTTTGACTTATCAAAATTAAGTGTGAACACAATACGAAGTCAGGTGGGACTATCAACTCGTAATTTTAACAGTAAAATCATATGACAAATCACATAATGGCTGCCTTCAGTTAGTGGCGCAATGTTACAATATGTGAATTAATCCAGTGAATTTGTGATTAAAAGGGCCCCTAGTGGGAAAGTTTTGGGGTAGTTTTGATTTCTTCGGTTTTTTATGTATTTTGGGCTGCTGAATCCGAATCCGAGGTTTGCTGACAAAATTTCGTGACGGAACATTGAGAAAAATGCAAAAATATGAAAAAATTCTGACTTTTTCGCGATCGTTTATAACTCGGAAACTATCAACTTTTTGTCAAACACATCCATATACTAAATGAAAGAGCACAAAATTTCCTACAAATCTCACTACTCAAGTATTTCTATCCGACTCACCGTTCTGGCTCTAGCGCTAGTTGAAAATTTACCTATTTTTCTAAGTCCGCAAAAACCTGATTTTCCAATTGACAACGCTATTATACAGGGTGTATCCGTTAAGTTTATAAAGCGGCCTGGTGTTGATAGGTTTTGGTTGGACGAACAAAAGATCGTTTGGGAGGGGGTTGGAAATCGTAACGGTTTAGCCGCTAGGGCGTTTTGAAGTTTTTCCTTTAGAGTTTTACATATCACCCTGTATTTTTGTAACCCTATGACCTATTTTCATGAGTAGGGTATGAGTGTACGCAGAATACTCCCACCTATCTAAAACTGTAAAAGTCAAGGTTCTACCCTGTCAACTTCCAGAGTAATGAGTCATCAAAATCATGTATGGAGAATGATGGAAGTGGCACTAAGCGCCATCCTGATTTGGTTTTTTGTAACTAAAATTTCAACTAAAAACACTTTTTTCTCCATAAAATACCCTCTATTATTGATGGTTGTCTTTAGTTTATCTCCTTCCCATTTTTTCTCATTGTTTTGGATAATTTTGTTGTTGTATACTTTACATAACGAATAAAATTATATACGTCAGTATCGTTTTGAAATTCTCCACACATGACTTTGATGAGCTAGTTAAGGTTCTATGTAAAACATTTTCTACGTTTGTAGCACAAAAAGTCGTTCAGTTAGCAACGATGTTACGTCGTTTATGTAACATAACCCGATGAAGCTATTTTGCTTCTCTAAATGTTGCATAATGAAAGTTGACAGTTGGTGGTTAACGGTTGCGGTTTTTTTTATTTAAAATAGGTAAAAAATAAAAAATATAGAGTGAATATCATCCAAAAACTTTTTTGCAGCACAATAAATTGCTGCTATTACATTTTTCCTGTTTTCACTCATTTCAATTACACAAGACGAGTTGAAATGACAATTGGGAACTTGACTTTTGCGGCATAACCCACCACAAATCGTTCAGTTAAGTTTCGTTACAAAATGCAACATTCTATCTTTCTCCTTCTTTTGCCAGATTTTACACTATGTTACATTATGCCTTTAACTGAACGCAGCCAATGTTAAGGTACCTTTAGCATGTTTACAGCAAAACAGTGCCAAAGGATTGTCAAAAAATACTAGGAGAATGAAGCGAATCGACCTGAAATCGGCATTTTACGAAAATCGAAATGACAAATCGTTTAGTAAAAGACGATGTCATTCTCACAGCTGTCGATTTAACAGATGAGATAGATTTGGAAAAGCTGCAGCCTTTGACCGACTTGGACAACGAATTGCCAAATTAAATTGAGGTAAAAAATGCCAAAGAGTGCATAGACGAAATTCGGAATGGAAAACGTGTAGAATATTTTTGCAGCAATCGAAACTTTCCCGTCGGGAACGGTAGTAAAAACTATACAAATAGTTTTCTTTATTGCTTTTGTTTTCGATTGTCGTTTAATTTTTTTCCTCCTGCGGGCAATTCAAAGGCGTGGAGGGGTTAAGCCCCCTTAGCCCTTATGTTGTTACGGCCCTGATTCTTCCTATCACGCAAAGAAATTCGGTTGACATCGTACTGCAGGAAGTAGTGCGGACCGTAGGATACTCCCTAGAATACAAACAGTTTACCTTGGCAGCAACGCCAGCACCGAAGCTAATAAGTGGACCGGACCTGTTGAAGTTCGGTATCCACAGTAGTTTTAGTCAGTGAATTTTTCGTGTGAATTCTCCGGAAGTCGCCTATGTTAGCATGGTGATCCTAGTATCCGGAAACTTTCTTTCCACAATCAGCGAGGATATGACGATGGCTTTTAAAAAGATTAGCGAGTGGTTCAAGAAATGTGGGCTATCCGTTAATCCATAAAAGACAGAACTGATGCTTTTTATTAATAGAACAAATTTCTTTGTTTTCAGTTTACTTGTAACTAATGAAAAAGCACATGGCGATCAGCAAAGTACTTGGGTCTTGTTTTAGAGCTAAGATCTGTTATATAAAAAAATCGTCATCATCTGGTTGGTCATTTCATTCAAGCTCATGAGCACTTTGATTTGTTTTAGCTTACCAGAAAAAGTCAGAAGCCAATTGGGTAAGGTTAGATCGTATAGGACTCCCTCTAATTTTCACTTTGGTGCGGTGTTTTATTGCCACTGGTCGAATACCTAAGGTTTGGTGGTAGTTTGATCGACCGTGGTGGATGTGTAAACCACCCTGTGGAGTCTAGGGATCTTAACAGTGCCCCTACCACTAGTCTGGAGATCTGTTTTATGTCAAAATCTAGCTGTCTAGTGTGCATTGGCTTTAGCTAGAACCAGCCATTTAAACAAGTGCCAATTATTCTTTCCTTGTTATAAGTAGGCCAAGTCATCCTAGAAAAAATACAGGTCCCCAGTGCGCTTCACCTTTGGCTGGTCAGTAGCAGGTTGTGGTTAAAAATAAAAAAAATTTGACCCCGCATATTGGGCTGCTAGCCATCTCCATCTCTAAGCTATGCAGTCGGTTTCTCGTTCCTATCTATGTTTCTATGTCCGGGAACCAAAACGGGACTTACGTTCTGTTTTCTACCCAGCCTATCTAGCTCAGCTCTGCATCGTTCCACTAGCTTGGAGCGCATAATCACTAAATCTAGTGCTCTTATAGAGGCTTGACTATCTATACAATTTCCAATGCTACATTCTTGTTTAAGGTCGAGCTTCATAACTGATAAAGCTATATCTAGTACGCATTTTGATAGAATTCCTTAGGTAGGACACTGTACTGCGAGTCAGATGAGCGAGTAAGTGAGTACAGGACATCCGTAAGTCCGCCAAAGCTCCGACCTAGGGCCCCTCCTGTGGACTATTTTGCATGATGCAGTACTGGCGGTACGCCTTTTGCGAGAAGCAGTAGCTAATAGTAGGAAAGCGACTCGACGATATTGAGAAATTCGCGAACGAAGCGATATGGGAAATAAACATGTGGCTCGAGAACGCTGGTCTAATGCCAGCGGCACACAAAACGTAAGTAGTGCTAATCAGCAAGCGGAAAAAGATGGCCATAGCGTGGAAAGTAGGTGAGCAGGTCACCCGAGTCATGATTGACCGAAGGCTCAATTTCGGAGTGCACTTGATTGACACGGCGAAAAAAGCATCTGCCAACACCGCAGCACTAGCGAGGATGCTGCCTAGCATAGGTGGCTTCAGGCCAAGCCTTCTTATAACGAAAGTGGGTAGTTCTGTCCCATTGTATGTAGCGTGGGTAGTTCTGTAGTATTGTATGTATTGTGGGAACCGGTTAATAGGAGAAAATTGATCTTCGAGCATACCGTACTACGTTCGATGAAGCAGCATGTGTCACAGCAGAAATAACCCCGATTTATATTCTGGCGGCGGAGAGTAGGAACTTCCCCGGAATATGCAAAGAGAAGCCTAAGGCAGTGAGACAAATTCTGCTACGCGGCCTGTATATTGTAGCAACGCAGTGAAGATGGTACGAGTCTACTATGGGCTGATGAACCCATTTTTAAAGTGAGTATGGGGGCAACCAATAGGTATGGTGTACACTACGGCCAAATTAGGCCTATTATGTAGGAAAAGACCGTCAGCGCTCTGGACGAAGGCAAGAAGGTCTTTAATTGAAAAAGAGTGGACTTGAGCAGATTCATAAGCTCTCTGAAAAATTGTTCTTCTTCTAAGCTAGATCAGATCAGGACAATCACAGAGAATATGTGTGGAAGTCTCGTCGAGTTCCATGCAGAATCGGCATTCTGTCCCTTGAGAGCGTCCTAGGTTGTGGAGATGATACCCCAGCCTGCATGGCCAGTCAGATATTCCACCAACAGCTTAAGGTTCGCCTTATTTAAAGTTATAACACCCCTAAAGGGCCAGGGCCCAGTTTTATGAGATAGACCCATGGAGCCATAGACTCATACAAAATGTGGAGCAGTGGGTTATGAGGGATTATGAGAAAGTGAGTTAGTACCTCAGGCAGTTTCTGAGTGGGCACGAAGGTTATCGGGTATACCTTCACCGCTTCAGGTTGGACGATTTATGTCCTGCGCAAAATGCCTGGATGAAAAGGAGGACGAGGAGCATGTGATCTTTAGATGCCCGAGGTTTGCGGAGGATATGACTGTGATGAAAACAACCGCCGAGGTGCAGCCAAAACTGAAGAACATTCTGGACCAGATGATGAAGTCAGAGGATGTGTGGAGAATGGTGGGAGTGGCGAAAAGGCTATCCACAAGAAACATAAGCAATACGAAGACCAAAGAAATAGAGAAAGGCAATGCCAGGAGAGGTAGGACAGGAGCTTGATAGCAGAACCAGCCCCGTGACGCATTAGCGTAAGCCGGTCATGCAAGGAGCATAAAACCAACAGAACCGATAGTCAGGAGCTGGTCTACGCTGTCTTACTACTACTACTTATGTAGCTAATGAATTGGTTAGCGAGTTTTGTCGAAGTCATCTTTCCCGCAAACAAAGCCGAGACGGTAGGTGTCTGATCCGTAAGGCTCACAGTTCCGGTTCTGGTGAGCACATTCAAAGAACTCTTTTAAGGGTTCTGTCGATGACACCAGGCCGAAGTAATCGAGGGCTTGATGAGTTCAGTCAGTAGGACTCTGACACTACCGTCTTGCTGCAGACCGCCAGCTGTCTCTACTTTCTTAAGCCTGAACCTAATATGACGTACCATAACGTAACTGTATGTAACCTAAAGTAAGAACATGAGTGTTCATGTGGTACCATCCTAAATTGACTTAATAAACTTGACGAATATTCGTTAAATTCTCGCATGTTACGTACGGTGCCGTAAGAAAGGCCAAGACGCCAGCATCCGTAAGCAACAAGCAATTTTTCGGTTAATTTGTTTAGCTTTTATTTTGCTGAGCACTTCTAAGCTGTTTCTCCCACAACTTAAAAAAATCAAATATATGCCTTAAATCTGCATTGACGGAATCCATTTTATCCTTGTCACTTGTCATTTTCATTTAGGGTCTTCTTAAGTAAGCTTAAATTCGTCCAGTTTTTGGAACGAAGTTCCTTAACGCGGATTGCGGGTAGAGTGAATTCATAGAAATCGTCACGTAAGAAAATGCGGTATGATTTGTGTGTATGCGTGCGAGAATCGATCAATTTACGAATTGACGAAATCAGAATGCAGTGTTTCTTTGTAGAAATTGGAAGCAATAGCTTTGGAAAGAAATGGTAATGCAAAGTGTCATGCATAAAGGTAAAAACACAGTGGTGACCGGTTTCCTGCTTGGCGAAAATAAGCGTCGTTCGGCGCTGGTTACTCGCGCCTAGGTCGTACAAGTGGCGACCTAAAACAGACCCGGTGCAAGCAGAAAATCACTCATCAGTTGTGCTCGTAACGTTGGCACTATCACATGATGTCGTCTTCATCCGATGATGATTTGATTGGGCTAGATTGTGTACTTGGTACAATAAAACCAAATAAAATGGGTCTACATCCTCTGAATCGGGAGAGAAGAGTTGATGGGGACTATCTCCATTAATTCAAAAAATTTAGACACCTTAACGACAAATTCTTAAACTTTCAGTATCCATTTCCAGTCCGGCAAGAAAAAACTAAATTTTCATTCCAGTAAATTCATCAGCTCCGACCGCCGGCACCGACAAGTCTCAACCTGCCGCGACTTTGTTATTTGCCCAATTAAAAACATGCGTTAATTCAAAATGCTTATAAGCACGCATCGGTGCGGACTACCGGGAAGCGGGAAACCTGCTTCCACTGTGTTTTTATAACACTAATGGGGCCCCTAGACTATCAATAATATTGTGCAGTATTTTGATTTGCGCAATATTGAAAGATTGCCTTGTCTGCGGCAAAGAAAGAAACCGTCAGCATTTTGCTCAATATTATTGCACAATATTATTGATAGTCTAGGGGCCACTTAAGGAACATGCACACTTTTTCCTTTGTTCATTATCCAGAATGGATGCTTATGCCTTCTTAATGAAATGAACCGCGTTGAAAAATATAGCTCATGCCTTCATATTGGAATTACATTCGCAGTAGAAGAAAAAGCGTAAGGAACTTCGTTCCTGACGGGGGTCCCCTAACCGCACCTGTATTTTTACGGTACCGTGCATCATATTAGGTTCAGGCTTTAGGCATAGGCCTTAGACAGGCGGTCACATACATTCCTTGCTGCTAGACCGATGATGTAAGATTTTCACCAGCCCCTCGTAAAAAACATGAGGACGTCTTCGTTTGTTCGCGAGGTCCTTCCTGAAGATCAATCTATGAGGAAGGCTTCCTTTATATTTTTCTTGATGTTCGATTTCCGGTTGAGTTTTGGATCCAGAATTAGACCCAGAAATTTCATCAAAAATCTTGCGACCCTCTCACTATAATATTGGTTGAAAGATAAAAATCCAAGCATTTGGAGCGATTTTCTCGGTAAGAAATCAAAAATCGAGTCTGATGGAGCCGCCAAGAAAAAGAACTGTGTTTTATCGGGTTCCATCTTCTTCCGTCAAATCTGACGTAAAATTGAGTTATTAAGGTCGATCCACATATATCCGTGACAGCACGGCACCGCCCCGATGCTTTCCGTGTCAGTGGCTTCCGTGATGAATTTTTCACTGACATTCTTTACTTTTTAGTTTTGAAATTTGGACAGTGATCATGGAATTTAGCGTGGAATATCTTGCTGCAATTGCATTGCTCTTATACGAAGGGAAAAGAATTGAAAAGAGAGTGGGTTCATCCCATGTGGACTCTTCCGGAAGTGGAAGGAGAGTTCGCAACTTTATATAGTCGAATGGTGGGCCAAGAAGAAACTAACTTCTACGAGATGAGCGAAAACGCATTTAGTGATTTGCTAAAAAAAAGTCGAGAAGTTGATCCACGCGAGTCTGTACATATGTAGTAGGAGGATGAAGTACATTTGGGCATTCAAGCAACCTTACATCAAACCAATCTTTACATTTATTACTTATAAATATGTACTTTATGGTGAAATATTGTTATATTCCGACTAAAAGAAATCCTACAAAAAAGTCGCACTAAAAGGATTGCCCAGAACAGGTTTGAGTGTATTTCAAATAAACTTTACAAAAATTTGTGTTGAATTCTGTTGTAAATATCAAAATATAGTAGCATTACCGCCATCTATTGTATGGATGTTATAACTTCTCTTATAATAAATCGTCAGTCTGTGCTGAACAACCAATGTGTTTTAATAGGTTATGGGCCCAGTCCCGAATTTTTATTAAAAATAAGTGGTATAATTTACATTGTGTTGCACAAGAATGGCTGCAAATTTATTAGTTAATGTTCCCAAGTTGCGCGGTCGAGAAAACTACGACGAATGGGCATTTGCCGCAGAAAATTATCTCATCTTAGAAGGTTTGGAAAAGAATATTAAGCATGAGGTTGTAGCGGATCCTGAAGGTATCAACGCTTCAAATGATGCAAAGACGAAGGCAAAATTGATTATGACCATAGAGCCGTCGTTATACGTCCACATTAAAGGAGTGAGTTCGACTAAAGCGTTATGGGATAAACTAAAAAATATGTTTGACGATTCAGGATTCACTCGCAGAATAAGTTTACTTCGAAACCTCATCTCTATAAGACTAGAAAACTGCGAATCTATGACAAGTTATGTTACTCAAATCATAGAAACATCGCAAAAACTCAGTGGAACAGGTTTCAACATTAATGATGAGTGGATAGGTTCATTACTTTTGGCCGGATTACCAGAAAAATATTCACCAATGATAATGGCGATCGAACATTCGGGAATAAACATAACGGCAGATGCGATTAAAACAAAATTGTTGGATTTGGAGATTGGCGCTGGAAGTGAAAGCGGGACAGAAACTGCGTTTGCTGCTAAACCCATCCAACGAAAACATGGCAGCCCTCATTCGTGGAACAAAAGTAAAGAAAAAAAAACATTGAATACGTCAGATGTCAAATCGACAAATGAAAAAATAATTACTTGCTACAATTGTAAAAGAATTGGCCATTTTAAGAATAAATGTCCGTATAAAATGCAACCAAATCAGAAAACTCAACAAATGAATGCATTTAAAGCTGCATTTTTAAATGGCAACTTCAGTAAACAAGACTGGTACATTGACTCGGGGACAAGTTTACATATGACTTGTAACAAAGATTGGTTGATAAACGCCTCAGATAATCCACAGATTACGAGTATTATGATAGCGAATAACAACAAACTTCAGGTTGACAGTTGTGGCGAGGTACAAATTACGACTTTATTACATGAAAAATGAGTGCGATGTGATAGTAAAGAATGTATTGTATGTACCCGATCTGGCAACTAACCTATTGTCTGTTAGCCAAATAATTAGAAGTGGAAACAGAATATCGTTTGAGCCAAATGGATGTTGTGTATTTAACCAGTGTAATGAGTTGGTTGCTACAGCGGCACTGGAGAATGGCATTTATAGGTTGATATTGAGTGATAATACCAATTCTAGTCCAGCGATAGCGGCAGCGGTTAATAGCTGAACTTGGCATAGGCGGATGGCGCATATCAACAACAAAGATCTCAATTTAATGAAAAATGGAGCTGTTGTAGGTATAAATTTTCCTAGTGAGAGCAACATCGACATGACAACATGCCAGGTTTGTTGTGAGGGAAAATCTGCAAGGTTACCTTTCAATCATATAGGTACAAGGAGCTCAGAAGTCTTAGATGTGATACACGCCGATATTTGTGAACCCATGGAAACGAAGTCAATTGGTGGTTCAAGGTATTTTTTAACTTTCGTGGATGATTATAGCCGCATGCTATTTATCTATTTTTTAAAAAGTAAAGATGAAGCATTGAATTATTTTAGAGAATTTAAGAGCATGGTAGAAAACCAGAAAGACAGGAAAATCAAAGTACTAAGAACGGATAACGGTAAAGAGTTCTGCAATAATGCTTTTGATAGTTTCCTGAAAAGTAGTGGAATTGTACACCAGAAAACCAACCCTTATACCCCAGAACAAAATGGTTTATGTGAACGATTAAACCGTACAATCGTAGAAAAAGCTAGATGCTTCCTTTTTGATGCAAATCTAACAAAAAGATTCTGGGCAGAGGCTTCACATACTGCTGTATATTTAAGGAACCGATCTATTTGTTCAGGATTAAATAATAAAACACCTTATGAAATGTGGACAGGGCAGAAACCAAATTTAGAACATATTCGTATATTTGGTAGTAAAATTATGGTTCACGTTCCCAAGGAAAAGAGATTTAAATGGGACAAGAAAGCTACAGAGCATATATTCATAGGCTATCAAGAAAATGTGAAGGGATACAGAGTGTATAATCCTAGCAATGGTATGATAACAACAAGTAGAAACGTCATTGTAATGGAAAAGATAGATGAAGATCACTGTAACAATAATTTGGACGCCCACATGTATGTAGAAAACGGTAAAGAAATGACATTAGATACAGTTTCAGTGAGGGGCAGTCCAGAGTTCGGAGAGGAAAACCAAAATACTTCAGAAGAAGAAAGAGAATTTCTAGAATGCCAAGATATCCCCGAAGATGCTATACAACCTACGGTGATGGAAAAACAAAGTGAAGAAAACATACCACCTGAAATAAAAGAGAAAAGAGTTAGACGTCCACCGGAAAGGTTTGGCTTTCTAAATATGATGGTCGCAAATGAAAATGTTTTGGAGGAAGATTTTCTAACATTTAACGAAGCGATGAATGCACCTGATCAAGAAAATTGGAGAAAAGCAATAGAAGAAGAGTTGAGATCATTCGAAGACAACGCAGCATGGGAATTAGTGAATGCGTCTGAGAGTGGAACACTAGTAAAATGTAAGTGGGTTTTTAAAAGGAAGTGTGATGTGGACAATAATGTGCGTTATAGAGCCAGACTAGTGGCAAAAGGTTATACGCAAGTACCAGGTGTTGATTATGAAGAAACATTCTCTCCTGTCGTGAGACATTCAACCTTAAGGCTATTATTTGCTTTATCAGTTAAGTTAGGATTAAATATAAGGCACTTGGATGTCACTACAGCATTTCTAAATGGCGATTTAAAAGAAAATATTTTTATGGAAATGCCTGAAGGTTATAGTAAAACTAAGAATTGTGAGAATAAAGTTTTGTTGTTAAAAAAGGCAATTTATGGACTCAAACAATCTTCTCGTGCGTGGTATGAGAAGGTTGACTCTTGTTTGAATAATTTAGGATTTAAAAGATCTGAGTTAGAGCCTTGCCTATATACAAAAATAAATAAAAAGGTAAAGCTGATTATTGCATTATATGTGGACGATTTCTTCGTATTTTCGAATAATGCTACTGAAACTAGTGACTTAATGGAAATATTGAGTAAAAATTTCAAAATAAAGGACTTAGGCGAAATAAAACAATGTTTGGGAATGCGAGTTACTATTGATAAAAAATTGAATGTAATTAAATTAGACCAAGAGCAGTACATTGAAAAATTGTTAAAAAAATTTGGTATGTTAAACTGTAAAATGGCAGACACTCCAATGGAAGCAAAGATTAGTTTAGAGAAAGCAGAAGTTTGTGATAAACAATTACCATATCAAAAACTAATTGGTAGTTTAATGTATCTTGCTGTATTAACTAGGCCTGATATAGGTTATTCTGTTAGTTTTTTAAGTCAGTACAATAATTGCTTTGATCAATCTCATTGGAAACACGCTAAAAGAATTCTAAAATATTTAAAGAAAACTAAAAGTTATTGTATAAAATATGTAAATGGGAAATCAGAATTGCAAGGTTATGTAGATGCAGATTGGGCTAGTAATTCACTAGACAGAAAATCCTTTACAGGATATTGTTTTTTAATGTGCGGTTCTGGTATCTCATGGCAAACAAAAAAACAAAGTACTGTAGCCTTGTCAAGCACTGAGGCTGAATATATGGCCATTTCAGAAGCTTGCAGAGAAGCTGTCTATCTGAGAAATTTACATTATGAGATTACTGGTGCTTTGTATACTCTCAATTTGTACAATGACAGTCAAAGTGCTCAAAAATTGTTACATAATCAGATGTTACATAAGAGATCCAAGCACATTGACGTGCGTCATCATTTTGTTAAAGACTTAATTGCTGATGATATCATTAAAATTAATTATTTAGAAACAAATAAAATGCCAGCTGATCTCTTGACAAAAAGTTTACCTCCTGTAAAACATTATTTTTTGCTAAAAATATTAGGTATAATGTTGTAACTTCGTATTTGCTTATATATGTAATATTTTGATATAGTGAGGGTGTTGTAAATATCAAAATATAGTAGCATTACCGCCATCTATTGTATGGATGTTATAACTTCTCTTATAATAAATCGTCAGTCTGTGCTGAACAACCAATGTGTTTTAATAAATTCTTATAAAATTTTCCATTGAATTTAAAAAACATTTGTTTCACGTCCGGGATAAATTAAAAAATATCGCTAGCAACGTATTTTTTTGCGGACGTCTGAAGGGTACTGAGAACGTCGGTGCCTAACTGCGCCGGATGTGTGGGAACATGTCGTGCTTTTCCCAATTTGTTTCCATGGAATTACATCGTGCCGATACATTTTTTTCACTGATACTCCAAGTACTGCACTGAAGTCGTCACGTCACGGATATGTGTGGAACCTTTATCCCGAAAATCGTGGCTAAATTGTTGGCTTTTATACGGTTGTTATTGCATAGTTAGCTTGATTGTAATTTTAAAACATATTTTTTGTTAAAATAATTTTTTTGGATAGATTGCGACCCCCTTTATGTCTAATGGCGACCGCCTTTGGGGTCGCGCCCCCAGGTTGAGAAAACATGGATTAAAGGGTTAGTTTTTCAAAACCAGATATACAATATACCCCCACTGTTCCCTAATAATGGGCCTAAAGGCGTTGAAACGTATATGGGTGATTGTAACGAAACCGTAGTTTTCGATGGCTATAGGTTTTTCCTCTGCTACGATTGCGGAATGGAATTTGTCGGGCCCTTACCACTTTTATATAGTAATCATACTATTCCCTCATCCTGAAATTCCCTCTTACATACTCGTGAAAGAAAATGGCAGCCCTAAAACCACCAAAAGTGTCGCCTCCGTAACCTGTCCTTTTACCGGTTTTATGTCACGGACCTGTCATGACGGAAACATAATACGCCATTGGTGCTCGCGGGGTATGTCAAATTGTTCCAGAGGTCATTCACCACCGATCACAGTAATTTTGAGTTCCCTCCAAAGTGCGCCAGGTTGAAAGTTCCTGGCTGACATTTTGTCCATTGTTTTTTAATAACTATTATAGAATTTTCAAATCTGGAGTTTAGAAAACAGATATTAGTTGTGAAGAGGGTGCCACATAATGGAAATGAAAATGCACACGTTATAGAATCAAAGTGTTTGTCGGTCGAAGGTGCGAGTAGCGATCATTCCCAGCAAGAAATGTAGTGGTTACCGGATCGATTCTGTAAGATGTTACGATTACTTTCCTTATTACAGAACCGATTACTTTTACATGGGCATGTCCTAGGCTGGTAAGAGCTTACTGTCTCCCTTACAGGTAAGAACTTACTTCATGTAGGAAAAGTAATCGCTGAAAACAGCAATTACAATGTCCTGAGGATGTAACTACTTACTGGCTTGGCCTAATTGAGAAAAGTTGAGCTGAAAAAAATACTTGAGGCCTTACCTTAACTAATGAGCAGTAAATGAAAGGGTAATGAGACCGATGTAAAATTTAAATCAAATTGAAATACCTACAATGAGAGCATCCACGTTATTATCCTTTCGATTACTCTACATTACTTGAGGTAAGGCCTTACAATTTTAAGCTTTTCGGACAAGAAGTAGTCAATTACCATGGAAGGGCTGACCAATTTTCGTACTGGGCAGCACTCGGAAAAAATGCCGAACCAACCAAAAACAGTCGGCTCCATAAAGCGTGTGTTTGTTATGAAATCCAATTGAATCCTTCTCGGACTTCATTCACTGAGTTTCTTCGCTTTTGAGTAGTGAGCAAATTTTCGGAAAAAATGTTTACTTCTAATGGTGGACTAAGAAACCTGTTTTTCTATCCAATGTCGCCTCCGTAATGGTCGCCTCCGTAACAGCTATCATTCAATTTACATGTACTCAGAGCTGGACTTGCCTACCAAGCTACCGGGAGTTTCCCGGTGGGCCGTGCCGAATGTTAAATCAAAAATGTTTCCTCTAAATACTTGTTTTTTGAAAAAAATAAAATTTTCCCACAAAAAAATAAAAAAATTTCAAGCGTATCACAATTCCTTTAAAGAGCACAAATCTCGCGGTCTCCTACGAAATTGCCAGTTAGTTTGTTGAAGACTGTTATTTAATAAGGATTGTGTGGAATTTAAAAAAAAATCTAAAAAATTCAAAATGTCAATGAAACGACGAAGAGGCTGGGAGAAACAAAAAATTAAAAAACAAGAACTTTTAAATGCGTAGTATAAAAATTGTCCGGACATTATTAGGAAATATTCCAAGCTTTCTAATTTTGGAAAAAAAGGTATAGGTTAACTACGTAGGTAATTTTTGGAGAAAAAATAGTGAAAGTTGAAATTGTAGTTAAAAAAACCAAAATTTTGTTTTTGACGACTCTCTAACTCTAACTCTGGAAGTTGGTAGGGTTGGTAGTACCAAAACTGGTGCTTAAGAAATCCTGAGAGAAGCTAGTTCAAATAACGATAATAGGTTCAATTAACGATAAAGGACTCGTCAGTCGTGACCGAAAAGGCCAATTTCTTTTTTAGTAAATGTAGGATGTGGAAAATAATTCCCCGTCCAAAAAGTGGTGATCTAAGGTTTGAAAAAAATAGTGATGTTGGAAAAGGGTAACGTAATTTTTGCACGTAATTTTTTTGTTTTAAAGAATGCTCGGATTTTGTTGACAAGTGATGTTTTATGGGGAAGCTATCGGAAGCTGAATCCAGGAAAGTTAATTTCATTTAGAACCGGTTCATCCCATCGAGTTTATTAGATGGTGCTTGTGGTTCTTGGCCGAAGTCTTTTCAAAAAAGGGCTTGACCGAATGTTATGAAATTTGTTCCAAAGCATGTTTTCGTTAATATGCTTCGATCGGCATCCCAACGAAGTCGATAGCATTTTTGGTTTGCGCGATATCGTGCGGGTACAAAAATCACGTACGTCGTTTAAACAAAAAAACGGCTCAACCGAATTTTATGAAAATCATTTTAGATCATGCTTTAGTTAATAAGCTTCGATCGGCACCTCAACGAAGACTATATATTTTTTGGTTCGCCCAATATCGTGCAGGAAAAAATTACTACGGACGTACGCACAAACACACCTACACATAGTTCATAGTTCTTCTCATAATTATGCATAAAGAAAAACCTTTGAAAGCAAAAAAGAACTTTACTTGATTGTTAAAACAAAATGTATTGAAATGGGCCGAAATTTTTGAATTTCCCGGTCCTAAATTCATTCTCAGTCCTGCCTTGAATGTACTGGTATTTTATTATTATTAAGCTTCAATTCGATTTTTTTTTGTTCTGGTCATTTTGTATTTGGATTAAAGTTTTTTATTAACCTTGCAACACGCGGGTTTTCATTTTTTCGACTTTCAGATCGTATAATGTTCTCTATTCAATTTGATTTCAATAGTGAAACAGGCTATAAAATGAAGAAAAAAATTCGGATTTTCCTGTCGCCTCCGAAGCTCTGTAATTTTGAAATTTTCAAATAAACATATTACTGGTGCCTCCCGGTGTATATTATGGTAACCATATATTATATAGATGCTTGAATTATATTTAAATCCTGAGAAACATTGCTCTTTAAATAGTTTTTTATCCATTCCTCAATACATTCGAAAAACTACCATTTCGTGACAATCTCCCACCCATATGTATAAAATTTTTAGCTGAAAATTAAGAAACGAAATTCTTACTCAATTGAACAATAATCGATATTGGTTAATAAATATATACATGAAGGGCACAGGGGAAGAACGGCTTTAGTCCATTGCAGTCAGTTTTGAGAAAATTCAAATTTAAACTTTCGCTACTCCTACCATGGTTTAGGTACCAGATAAAAATACTCAAAAACTATTATGTGATTAAATTATGTATTTATTACAACGTAGAAAAGTCAAAATAAGGTTTAAAAAAATTACATAAAAAAACAAGAACTGAATTCATTTTTACCCGGTAATCAGGCGTCAATTGGTGGATAATCCAGGTAGTCATCATCATTACTTTCGTCAGTTTGGTCGATGTAGGTCAACCTTTTGTAAAATTGTCTGGCCTCTGGTTTTTCAAGGAATGTTGACAGCGCTTTCAGATCTTCAAATTTTGCTTTTTTTATAGGTAATTGTTTGGTGTACAATTTTTGTAATGTAACGGCGCGCTTTTGCTTCTTAGATTTCTTTAATGGAGACTCTTGGTAAATCCCATAAAATGAAATCTTGTGAAAAACTCTATTAGGTTGTTCATTTTCAAATTTTAGTATCCTTATAGGCCGGGTCGGAAAAGGACATTTTCCTGTGTACAATGAACTAAGAAAGGCAGAAAGACGAAAAAAGTGGTGCATCATGGAACAAACATCGTCAGCTCCTTTTTTTGCTGTTGATTCATCATAGGTATAGAATATGGATTGTGAATTCGATAGAACATGAATATTGAAACTGATGAAGTTGAGCTGACGTTTATAATACGCATCATTTGTAGTGATGTTCGGTGTTGGTAGGTTTTTTTGGTAGTCCATTGTGATGGCTTCCATGCTCTTGGATGTTAAAGAGCGTTTGCGATAACATCTCTTGAGCTGATAAAACCGCTCACTCTTCTTCAGATGAAGCTCTTTTTCTTGCGTTTTAAAGTGTATTTGCTCCAGTGTTTTCTTCCTGACATCATCATCCAAACATGATTTTGACATCTCGACTAAAGATGACAGTTTAGCCTTAAAAGTGTCACAGGTGCTGCAGGTATCTTTCCGTGGATACCCAAATGATATGTTGAAATTATTTTCAAATATGCAACGGAATGATTCATAAGCCATTTCATGATCGGGATTCTGCTCACATTTTATGTAATTTAGAAATATTTAATGACTCAGGTAGGTACAGTTTCCTTGAGTCTTTTAACGAATAGTGTGATTTGCGACCCTTTAGACTATTTATAAAATTCATCACCTTCTGTTTTGTCTCATCTGTAAGTTTATGAGGTCGTGAACTATGTTTTCCACGCCCGTCGATAGGGGATCTCGCTTCTTTAACGAGAGACTCCTTTACGCACCTGACTCGCCGGAAAGTAATCCCGTGCAACGAAATAAATGCCTTGATGCAAACGGGTACATCATGAATTTGTTCATTCTCTTTAGTCCGGACTCGATAGCTGAACGAAGCTGAATTTAATCGCGCCTCGTCCTCATTTTTCCGCTGACGCCTACGCCTGACTGGGAGAACAGTAATAAGGCCAGCAAGGTAAGCATTTTGAGCATTGGTTTCTCCCAACTCATTGAATTCGCGTATTATTCGACGACGTTCTGGCTCTTGTATGTAAGTAAAACATTGAAATCGTTTACATAAACAATCAGGTCCAAGTTCATGGGTCGTAGCTCGCATCACTTTCATAACATCTCTAACCCTACCTGTGATTTTCCTTTTTTTTGTCTCTCTGCTCGACCGGCCCGGCTCCTCTTCACTAGACTGCGAACACTCACTATTCATTTTCAATGCACGAAACTACAATAATTAAAAAAATACAACAACAATAACACAAAATTGCAGCACAAGAAGATATGGTCACTGTTGTCAGTGATGATATAGCGTGATGTCATGGGGGTTAACGCTGAAACTAATAGAGGCGGACGCATTTTACTTCAAAACAATCGGACTAAAGCCGTTCTTCCCAAGGCGCGCGCGGACTGAAGCCGTTTTTCCCCAGTGTAGTGAATCTTCTTAGTGTATTTCAAAGGACCCAAGCCATTATTATTATTTTGTTGATTAGGTATCTTAAAGTACTCCTAAACTGCTACTAGATGACACCCCAAGCTCATTTTCAGTAAAAAGTGGACTGAAGCCATTTTTCCCCTGTGCCCTTCACATTAAATCTTCAAAATAGGTCATAAAACCATAAAAATAGGTTGCATGCAAAATTAGATAATTCCTTTCAAATTAATATTGTACAAAAAAGTTATTAATCATATCGACATATATTACAGGCCTCAGGAGTATTATTTATTCGAATTAATGGTAGCCGAAAATAAAAAATCGCCATCATCATCGGCCGAAATAGATACGTATGACATAACTGGCATCACGTTAATTTCTACCTGAGAATAGCAATTATCAAATCGATAATGATAATAAACATTAACATTAAAACAATTTCTTACCTGAGCTAATTGCAGGCAACATAGTGGTTTCTTTTCCTTCAACAAATAACAAAGTGTCGGACTGACACCAATAAAAGGCGAAACTGGTGGAAATCCTTTAACGATTCTATGGAAATAAAAAGAAGAAGGACGAAATAGTGACATTAATCAACTAAAAGCAACAGTTCTGGATTGAACAATTTTTGTTGTTTTGGTTTATAATTGTTTTTTTTCTGTTTATATATTATATATATGTAGAACTAAATTAGTAAAAATAATATATGAATCCAACAGAGATTAGTAATATTTATTAGTTTTGACAAGTGGGGTCTACGTGCGTGTCTATCATCATCTATCTACAAGCGGGCTAATGCTAATGACAACATGCATTTATCAGACTCTGAATTATGACAACTGAATTAAGATAACACAAGAACGAATTTCGAAATCATTAAAAGATTTATTTTTTTTTTAGTTTTTTAAATATATGTAATATAAATTATTATTTTATTTATTGTAAAATGCATCAAACTTCAACATTATTTTAAAAAAACAACAAATTTTTTTCTCAGTTGCTTGCAGGAAACTAAATTAATTTATCGATTGTTGTCAGTTATAGCCAGAGAAGGACACTCCTCTAGCCTGCAAGCAATTTTGTTTTTTTAATATTTATTATTTTTTTGTTTATTTTTTTTTTATTTTGAAAAAAACTGGAAAGCAATCAAATATATTATGAAGATTTAAGAAGAAAATTTAACGAAATCTTCAAACTCGCATATAAAAGCCTTTTCCACCATTAGCCATGAAGCAAGCGCGTTTTTATTATTATTATTTTTTTTTAGTTATTAATTTCCACAATATTTTGTGATAAAATGTTTTTTTTTTGTGTTTTGCGTTGCAACTGAAAACTTACCGGGAGTAATCTGCATGCCATGCAGGGGGTGGACAGTGATTGGATGTTGTTGTAGCCGAAGTTGTCGATGTTGAATTCTTATGGCTAGTGGTGCTACAACAACGATTTGACTCATCTGATGAGCTCATTACAAGCGAATATGTACGTAAGTGAGAAAAGGTACCACCGAAGTAGCTAAACACACATTTTATTTGGATGATAGTGATAGAACATTTAAAGTAGAATTTTTAGGTAATCTTTTTTTTTTGAAAACATAAAGAATAAACATACAAATAAAAGTTTCTTCCAAAAAAAAAGAAGATAATTCAACAAAAAATCATATCGCAAAGTAAAAATCTTATATGTCCGTGAGAAAAGAAAAACAAAAAAATACGGGTGTATGAATATTGGTGGTTTTATACTAATTATAATTCTACTTGTGCACCAAAAAACATCGGGAAGCTACGATTTTAGAGCTATATTTTGGGGTTTTTGTAAAAAAAAATACAAAAATAAGAAGAAAAAAAAGTTATTATTAGTGAACTGGAGAAGGGGCCACCACTGACCACCATTAAGTAGATTAAATAAATGTCTTCGTAGTTGTACATTTGTTTTTAAAAACATAGAAGAGATAATAATTCAAATGGCCATACGGTACCGTGTGGACTTTGACTTCCATCACGATTGACCTCCAGCTCGTCTTGCTCTCTGCCATTTTTCTTTGATGATTCTTCAACTGGGATCTGCTCCTCCCGAGTAACAATATTTAGTGGGTATATTCGCGCAAAAACGACGTTCAGACGCACTTATATTTTTAGAAGCACATATGCGCCCATAACTAGCAATCATAGCACGCAAATGGGCCCACGTACAAAAATTACGCTACGGATACAATAATTGCAAAATACGACTACCACATGGGCGAGGCGCGGATTCAAGGGGGGGCGGGGGTCACGGGGGTTATGACACCCAAAAGCGCTCGCTGTTTAAAAAACAAAATTGACCCAACTAAAAAAACAAAAACAAAAAATAACCAAACGACCAAAACCGAGCCAACTTATTTGCAAATTAAAACAACGACCTTAAAAAAATGACCTTCAAGGTCAAGAACAGATTGATCTATACTCTTTCTTGCAAACTCTGAATTTAGCTGCATTCACAAGAAAGAAAGTCTTCATCAAAAACACATTAGGGCACTTTTGCGAAAGGCACTTTTGTTTTTAATTCATCAGAAAATTCGGTTAGTTTTGTTCGTTTTGTTAATTTTGTTTTTGTTTTTTTAGGAGTAGAAATTTTTATCCGCCACTTTTAATTCTGTAACACCACCCCCCCATCTTCCATCCGCGCCTGACACGGGCATGCACATCCCCGGTACAGGCAAAAAAATCAAAAAGCTTCCGCTATAGAGTTATGCACGCCTCTGTTACAGATGTAATCTTAATCGACCATTCCAAGCGAGAGTGTCGTTTACCAAGCAGTCCCCCAACTAAGTACTAATCACGTCCAACGCTGCTTGACCTACGCATTCGAACGAGAGCCAGCTTATTAGGTATACTAGTCGCACCCTTTATGGCCATCAAGATAATTGCTCATTTTCTTCATCCTATACAATTTCTTAAAGCTCCAATTTTTACTCCCTTTCGTCTAGAAAAAGTGGGAGCGTATCGTTCTTCGTTTGGACTCATCTTTTGTCAGGACTCCCTTCGTTTGCGTTTTTTATTTATACCTGCCTGTAGTGGGCTTTTTTGGAAACATAGACTTTTTATTCGGGCGTACCGTGCCTCATTTGGGTGCCATTGCCATACAGGCGTGTTGTGCGGTGCGTGTCTATTTCAGTCTAAGAACGGGCGTGTGTTAATTGTATACGGGCTAGATGTCCTGGCCACCGGAGTCTACCGAGCTTTCTATGACGTGATAGCAGATCTTGTCACTGTAAAGCTTCCAGAATTGTCCCTCCTTCCTCACACAAGGGGCCGACAATTCTCCAAAGGACTTTCCTCTCGAACACGGCTTTTTGTTAAGCACCCACGTCTCGGATACCTATGTGAGTGCCGGTAAGACCATCGTCTTACATAGCAGAAGTTTGTATATATTGGTTAGATGATTGGATTTGAAAAGCCTTGACAAACTGTAGTAGGCTTTTTCGGTTGTTAGCAGCCGTGGGAGTAGTATTGTATTATTGTTCCATTAGTCGAGGAAATAAAGCACTAAAAAGTGCCAAACCTAGGATTTTTTGAACAGTAAGATGGATCTTAATGCGGTTTTTTGTGTTCGATTCGTGAGAGCATCCACAAACTTTGTGACCGGTAGTGATGAATTCATTTTGAAAAAATGCATTTCCTGCATTAAAAATATGCATTTTAGAAATGCATCTCAAAGAGACATTCTATCACTCGGTAAATATTGATGGAAATGAGTCGACTTTTGCTACTCGGGGGTTTTTGGGGTCGCTGAGCACGAAAATAACGACGGCAACGGTCTCCGAGGTACCTGGTGCCCAGGGTGGACTGTAACACTCCTTTTTAAGGGGTTTTTTGCGATGAATTCAATAATAATGAAAAATAATCCAATGAAATACACTTTTTTGAATATTTATTTTAGAAGGTGGTTGATTTATACTAAATCAAGCCAAACTTTATGATAAGGGATAATCCTTAAGGGTTAAAACCACCCCTAAATCGACTGAAAATTGTAAACATTTTTTTTTTAAGCTTATGCTTTTAATTCCATTGTGTACGTATTGTCAGGCAAATATAAATTTATTTTCAACCCTTAAGGGGTTAAAACTACCCCTACAATTTGAAAAATCAACTTTAAATAAACGTCACAAATGGACACTGATGTTATGGTTGTTATAAGACTTGGTGGTTTCCACACGTTAATGTCTTTTTTGGGAAGTATTGGTTATATTATGAAAGATAGCGGTCTTGTTAGGTATTATTATCTATCTACGGAGAAAATACTATAAAAGAGATTCAAAGTGGTCACCAATATACTCCAGCTTTAAGAGCTCATTCGCTTGTCCTTTTGGCTTTAGTAAAAAAATATATTCTAGAATTAAGAAAAAAAATTCTGATTTTATAGAAGATGTTGATTTTTTAAAAGAATTTTGGTTCATGCTTCCAAATAACATGCAAGAACTCCAGATGAAATTTTTGAAAAAGTAACGACTGATTTTGAAAGAGAATTAGAGAGTATGGAAAAACAAAATCCAACATGGAAGTTGTGGATCCAATATTTCCGAATGATTTTTATTGTCAAAGATTTTATATATGCCGAAAAAAGCCGAAATTGGGAACTTCATTTGAAAACAGTGGAACGTATGATACCGTTTTTCCACGCCACTGGACATTTTTCTTATGCAAAATCAGCTCAGTTATATTTGGAGGATATGTTATCGTTAAAAACGAAAATGGATAGTACCGAGTACGAAAAATTTACTAAAGGTGGATTTTGGACAGCAAGAAGGAATGACCGATTTTTTTCAGGAATTTTCACTGATCAAACAATTGAGCAAACTCTGATGAGATTATTGAAATTTACAGGTGGCTTATTTAGAAGAGGTGTTACGGAAAGTGTTGCATATCAATGGATTAGAGGTTTTGTTTTTACCAAGGACATTATAGAAGGCATGGAAAAATTTACAAAGTGTTCATTCGATAAAAATTATCAGCACAAGGATTCATCTGATAGTAGGATTAAATTAGATTTGAAATGTTTAAAACTGATTGAAGACTTTTTTGAGCAATATGATCCATTTTCTGAAACAGTTGAGACTTGAATAAATATTGCTAATCGTATGAGTGCAATCGCAAAGTCCAACTGTCACAATGCTTTTGAGGAAGGTATTAAAATAATGGAAGATATTAGTGGAACAAGTTTTAAAGATTTGAAATTATCTAGATCGAAACTTGTGAAAACTATCGCTTCTTCAAATTCCACAATTGCCATTGACAAAAATACATACAATAGAAATTGATCCTGAATTGTTATTTCATAGAATTTGTGTCATCAAGAAAACGGATGAAGAAATGCAAGACTACCTTAAGTGGGAATTATCACCCTTCCCTCAAGCTTACCTCAACACATTTGGAATGCTCAAAAATACAAAATCGGATTTATATTCATTATTCCGAAAATTTTCCATTAATGTTCGCGATCCTATACGGACACATTTCGTAATAGATGGAGGTTTCTTGATCCATAAGGTCAAATGGACGCTTGGTCAGATTTTTTCATCTATAATGAATAATTATGTAAAATACATTCAAAATACTTATGGCAGCAATTGTACCGTAATTTTGGATGGATATGAAAGCCTAACAACTAAAGCGACAGAAAGAAGTCGACGCGCAAACCTAAAAGCCTCAGCTGACATTTATTTCAATGAAAATATGGTATTAAAAATAAATCAAGAAAATTGTTTACTTAATACCAAGAATAAAATAAATATTATTAAAATGTTGCGAAATAAACTTACTGAAGTAGGAATGAATTCCATGCAATGTGCAGCTGATGCAGATAGAACCATTGTTACTACTGCATTACAAATAGCAGAGGATATTAATAAAGCAGTGGTTGTTGTCACAGAAGATACTGACATCCTAGTTGTAGTTGCTGCACTCACTCCAACCAATTCCGAAGTTTTTGTTCTGAAACCCGCTCGACCAAACAAAGAAAAAGAATTATACTCTTCGAAGAGTTTATGTCACCTTCCATCTGTTTTGGAAAATATTTTATTTCTACATGCTTTTACAGGGTGCGATACAGTATCAGCTACCTTCTTTCAAGGGAAAATTAAATTTTTTAAAACCTTTCAAAATAATCCTGATCTTGCCACCCATGCACAAAAATTTAAAGAAGTTGGTTTGTCTATTAAACACATAGTTGAACACGGCTGTCAACTACTACTAGCAATGTATAATGCTCCACTGACCTTTAGGAAGCCGAATATACGTGACGAGTTTAAGCCGAATAATATTCAGTTGGTTGAAACTTATAGGTACAGGATGTATTTAATGGCTATTGCCAAAAATAAGAAAGTTACCATCGGTAAAATTCTGCCTACGGTAGATGCATTCACGCAGCATTTAAAGAGAGTGTATTTACAAGTGCAGAATTGGCTACACGGAGAAGACTTTTTGAACCCAACAGATTGGGGATGGGAACTTGTAGAAAATTCTTTACGTCCTATAAAGATGACACAGCCTCCTGGTCCAGCCAATGTTATGAATTTAATTATCTGCAGTTGCAAAAAAAATTGCGGTAATTCATGTGGATGCAGAAAGCACGGATTAATCTGCAATCTTGCGTGTAGAAATTGTGCAGGCTCAATTGCTCTAATGTGGAAAATTATTTACAAAAAGAGCTATTATCGGACGAAACTCAATGCACAGAAGAAGAAATAGAAGAAGAGATCTTCAATCACTAAAAATAAAAAATTGTAATACCTATTGCTATTGCTAATTCTCTTAATTTTTTTGAACAATAAAATACATAAATATGGTAAATATTAAGTATAGTAGTACCCACCTCCGATTTTAATGAAATTTTCACACAATGTACAATTTTTGCATTTTTTTTTATTTCAAATTCATTTTTTAAATTGTAAGGAATGAAAATAAATTGATTTTTGCCTGACAATACGCATACAATGGAATTTAAAGCATAAGCTTGAAAAAAAAATGTTTACAATTTTTTTATTTTTAGTCGAATTAGGGGTGGTTTTAACCCTTAAGGATTATCCCTTATCATAAAGTTTGGCTTGATTTAGTATAAATTAACCACCTTCTAAAATAAATATTCAAAAAAGTGTATTTCATTGGATTATTTTTCATTATTATTGAATTCATCGCAAAAAAAACCCTTAAAAAGGAGTGTTACAGTCCACCCTGGGCACCAGGTACCTCGGAGACCGTTGCCGTCATTATTTTCGTGCTCAGCGACCCCAAAAACCCCCGAGTAGCAAAAGTCGACTGATTTCCATTAATATTTACCGAGTGATAGAATGTCTCTTTGAGATGCACTTCTAAAATGCATATTTATAATGCAGGAAATGCATTTTTTCAAAATGAATTCATCACTACCGGTCACAAAGTTTGTGGATGCTCTCACGAATCGAACACAAAAAAAAATAGGTAAAAAAACTTTTAAGTTAAATGGTTTTATTTGAAATCATAAGCTGTACCAAAAACTAGAAAATAATTAGAACACAAACATGGACCTTCTTGAGATTCCGACGTCTGGGAAGAAATCATGCAATAGTAGCCGTGCTGTTTTCTTATGTCGTATGCCAAGGTACCCTTTGTGTCGCTGCGTCAACGAATTAAGTAATATTCTGGGACTTTTAACAGACTAAAATAAAAACATGGGGCGCATTTGAAATATATTGGTGAACTTGGAAACACATTCTTCTAGACAAGTCGTTCTTATTTAATTATACAGTGGTTATACAAGTTTTTCATGCGCCCCATGTTTTTATTTTAGTCTGTTAAAAGTCCCAGAATATTACTTAATTCGTTGACGCAGCGACACAAAGGGTACCTTGGCATACGACATAAGAAAACAGCACGGCTACTATTGCATGATTTCTTCCCAGACGTCGGAATCTCAAGAAGGTCCATGTTTGTGTTCTAATTATTTTCTAGTTTTTGGTACAGCTTATGATTTCAAATAAAACCATTTAACTTAAAAGTTTTTTTACCTATTTTTTTTTATTTTCTAGTTTTTAGTTTGATTTTTTAACCTTAAAAACTCCCCAATACCGATTTTCAATGGATTTAGGACTCATTTGCAAAATTCATCCGCCATTTTGAATTTTCAAATTTTGATCACAGAATCGTCATTTGTGGACCTAAAACCGCCCCGATACCGATTTTCAATGGATTCAGAACACATTGGCAAAATCCATCCGCCATATTGGCGCCGCCATTTTGAATTTTCAAATTTTGACCACAGAATCGTCATTTGTGGCCCTACAAACCCCCCGACACCGATTTTCAATGGAATCGGAACACAATTGCAAAATTCGTCCGCCATCTTGGAACCGCCATCTTGATTTTTGTACAAAATTGTCAGATTGCATTGTCACGGGAGCTCAATGTGTGGGCAAAATTTCATAAGAATCGGTTCAGTAGAAGTAGACGAAAAAGCTGTCGCAAGATTTGAACCAAACAAACAAACAAATATACGAGGTGAAGCTAAATAAAACCATTAAAAAACCGCATTAAGATCCATCTTACTGTTCAAAAAATCCTAGGTTCAGTGCTTTATTTCCTCGACTACATGTAATTGTCGGCTGCTACTATTGACCCAAGGTAGGTAAATGATTTTATTACTTCAAATTGCGCTCCTCTACCCTGATTGTGGGACCAATGATAGGTGTCCTTGCAGATGTGGCCGCCATGTACTTTGTTTTGTGCTTTCATTGATGTGCAGTCCCAGCTAGTATGCTGTGGCTGTCCCATCAATCTGGGCGAAACTGGTTGGACTTCGGGAGGATTTCCTCCGCACTATCACCGCCGATCACTTTCTCCAATGCCAGCTTAAAAATTATGCAGGCGAGACCGCCTAACGATTCAGTAACCGTCAGTGCTATGGAGGAGTATCATCTCCAATCAAATGCAGCAAAAAATCGTTACCACGTAGTGGGACGACAACCTAATCAGACTAAGGAAGGTGACCAAAGATGCTTACAATGTCTGCAATTGGCAAGGATCATATCAGAACTGGCAAGAATATTGCGAGTCTATCGAAAGAGCCAAAGATTCTCCCAGACTGAGCAAGATTTTAAGTAAGGAGCATTCCAAGCCGCCTTTCCTCAAGAATGCGAAAGGGACGTGGACAGAGTCAGCTACAAAGATATTGCCGTGGCTGGTAACTACGCACGGATGGAGTTTAAGACGAGTGGCTCAACTTGTGATAGCAGGGGAGAAAATTGCCTGGGCAAGCAGCAATTTCTCACCCTATAAATCAGCCATTGCATGTTCCATCTTCACATATGGGTCAATAGTATGGTGGCTAGCATTAAGGAATGAGTAGAACTGTACCAATATAGGCAGGGTCCAGAAATGCAGGAGGAGCATTACGCACATCGCCGAGGGACGCGCTAAATACTATCCACCAACTTCTTCCTTTGAACCTCCATACCAAGTGTAGCGCGGTCAGACTCAAAAAATGGATAGTGGAAAGAAAAGCCATGTGGACATAGCAACATACTTGGTATGTTTGACAGAGGTTTGATCCCAATCACCACGGACTACACTGCAAACCCCAGAATATTTTTCCCGCGTGAACTTAACACATTACACACATCATAAGCGTGTAAATTCGGATAATCGTGTTAAAATGTTGCGTTTTAGGAATAAACCGTGTTAAAATAATGCAGATAAAAAGGCATACGTGTAAAGATCACACATTACACGCTTAAGAAATTGTAACGTTTTATCGTTTTACGTCTTAAACGTGTGAAAATCACACATTATGTGTCATTTCACACACTTCACTATATTAACACGCGTGAGAGGATAACTTAAAGGAAGTAAGACAGTTGTAATTCTTTATTTTAATGCTCAATGACCAGAGAGCTTCACGACTTCTCTTTACAGTCAGTCGGTAACAGAAGGGCATCGAGACAACTCGTTGCAGTTTACATCAAGAATTTTAAGCTTACGGTGACGATTTTTCTAAGTTTACTCCCCGCAAAACGACTCTAAAAAAGCTTCCTTCAGAAGCTTCCAAGCAATACATATTTGGTGTGTTTTAAACACACAAGCATTAAGTGTGTTAAATTTACACACTTTTCGCGTATTAAAAATTAACACATTTTAAACGCGTAAAAAGTGACTACATGATTTTGCATGCGAAATGCGTTTTAAAATCACACACTTGGGTTTGCAGTGTATATGACCCCAAAGTTGGATTTAAGCAAGAAGTTCAAAGTCAAAATTCTAACAAAACGGGAGTAGAAAAGCGGAAATGTTTTAGTAGATATGGACAAGGTTATCTACACAGACGTTTCAAAGATGAACTTCGGAGTAGGCGCCGGGGTCTTCTCTGAATCACGCAATATAGCCAAAAAATTCCGGTTCCCGAGCGGATCAGTTTCTTAAAAGCAGAAATGCTGTCAGTTTGGAAGGCGTGTCAACTAGCGAGAGCAGGCAATTCTACAAGAGAGAATATGGTGGTAGTAAATGACAGCCCTCTTGGCTCTCAACACCACCCTGATCTCATAAAACTAGTCCAGAAATGCTGAGATGATCTCGAACGCATAAGCAGAAATGTAAACATCACATTACTCTGGTGGGTTCCAGGCCAAAGGAACGAGAGAGCTGAGGAATTAGCAAGGGAGGGTTTCAACATGGATACGGTTAAAAGACATATTTACCTACACCTCCTTTCCTTGGCCAACGCAAGATGAAACGGATTTACAATATTCAGCAACGCCAAAAAACATGGCTGTCGTACAACAAAAACAAAACTGATGACCTCCTAAAGCTATCTCGCACGAACCTGAGCACGCAGCTGAGTATACGGGACACTAGTCAATAGGAAACCATACATCAAGAATGGCAATCCTATTCAACGCATTATGCCGTGCATGCAAGAATACAAATGAAAAAGATATTGTTGTTCACTCAATGTGCAAATATCCGGCACTAGCCAGAGCCAGACACAGTTCGTTTAGCAGACACGTACTGAACGAGCTTGAAGACCTAAGCAACAGATCAACCATCGACGTCGATTTAAAACCCGTAACAAGCCTAGTAGTCATGTGAATGAGTGATATCAAAACGGCGCTAATGTGCTGATTGGAGGTCAGGTTGGGGGTGCTGCACAAAAAAAGTGGATGTTTTACTAGCCATGCCCTCCAAGTGTGCTTTAATATTTAGCCTGCTGTCGATCATCACCCCCTGGTACCTAAGGACGGCTGATCCTTAAGGAAACTGGTTTTTTCCGTTTGCAGCTTCAGTTTTGTGCTTAGAAAGCGTCAGACTACCGCTTTCAGGCCACGCTTTAATGTCCCAGATTACTTCGTTCACGCACAACTCGATCTTATGGAAGCGTCGTCCTACGACCACTACCCCGATCTCATCCGCGAACCCGATCCTAATTGCTCCGTTTAAGAGGCGTATACATTGTGATCCATAGGAGTGGGCCCAGAACGATCCGAGTAAAAATAATTTAGTTGGTTAATTTTCTTACTAGCACGCACGCGACAGCTGCTAGCGCGCTTAGCGAACAAATAGGGATGCCACAAAAGTATGCACGCACCCGTCACAGGGATGCACTACAATTTTTGTAGGTAACAATGTTCCTCTACAATTTTTTAAAACAATACAGGCGATTTCGTGCATCCCTGTGGTGGAAGCGTGGATCCCTGTGGCGGGAGCGTGGACCCCTGTTTTGTTCCCGAGTAAATATAAAACTCGCCCGCCACAGGGATGCACGAAATCGCCTGTATTGCTTTAAAATATTGTAGACGACGAAGAAAACCCTAGTAAAAATGTGCCGTGCGCATTTGTTCGCTATGCGTGCTAGCTGGTGGCGCCGTGCCTGCTAGTGCGTACCTGATGCAGGCTAGCTGCGGGCGACTTTTATTTTTAGTCGGGGAAATACCAAATAACAGTTTCGGAGGGGAGCTGTGTTTGTCTGACTACCCACCCGAGCCCAACACGATCCGCCGGCACTCTAGAGAAGGAAAACATAGACTAGGACGCCCAGACTTTAGGAGTGCCAAACTGGATGACATCATCTTGGAATACATCGTGACTGGCGGAGTAAAAAGTTATGAGAAGCCGGGGTTGAATCTCGGTAGCAGAAACGAATATGTTTCTTCAGTGACTTGGCAAACGTTGGACGTGACGTTCCTCCATTTTGCATTTGGAGTAAATCTTCGTTTTATGTTATTCTTCAGGTATATCGACGCTTCCTCGGTCCTTCCATTAATGCCTTCATATTTTATTTCTTTAGTAGTGATATTCTGAGTTTGGTTATTCCAAGGTTATGGTCATATTGCTTTGTTGAATTTATTCGCTTCTCTTGCCACTATGATATTATGAAAACTAGGTTTTATTAATATTGCCGTTAAATATCTAATTTATGTTCTTTTTACTAACAAGCAATTAATGCTGCAAAAAGTTAACGAAAAACATAAATCGGAGTATACTGAACTTTTCCTGGAAGCTTGATGAAATGTCTGTGGTTGACAGCATCACCAAATCAATGCTAATAAATGGATATTTCTTGATAAAAATACATACATATAATTACGGAAAAATTTGTCAAAATATATCACCTCTAGGTTGTCAAAATCCTCGTAGTATAATATAAATTCTGAAAAAACAACAGCACTCTACTTTCTATAAATAATGGAACATCATCGAAAATTACTCTCTCCCACGACTGAGCCATTTGCTACTGTGGTGTCATGCTGCATTCACTTCAAATGTTCACGAATGCCACTGCCGAAAATATAACCAAAACTTTCTGGAAATATATTTCGAGCACGCGATCCACATGCATTTTGCATTCAGGTGCATTGCCTGACTATAAAATATTAAATTTCAATCAAAACCCCGTGTCATAACACGTAACCAGCGATGTGGATATGCAGGATTCCTTTGGCTTCCATTATCCATTCTTTTAGAATGCTCATGCCTTTTTATTACATCCTAAATAGGTGATAGCATCATCACATGTGAGTGTTTCTGATACTAAATAAAATCGATTTCCATCAAGGATAATATTAAATTCTCATAAATAATCCTTTTTTGATATGAACACCTTTGAGCGAGACCGACAGAAGGAAATAGACAAAAAAAAATTTATAGCTTCGTTTTTTTTAGTAAGGTCTCCTCCGCCTTAAGTTTTTTTTAAAATGTTAGGTCGAATGAACAAAAAAAAATTATTTAAATTTTTTTTACTTCAATATTAGATTTACTTAAGGCAATATGTTATCCTTCGTTTTTATGATTTGCCAAAAAAATATTATGTAAATTTACAAAATGCTCAAGGATTATGCAAATGCGATTCGAGTCCTGTGCTTGAAGTTTTCGAATACTGCGCTCTAGTTGAGGCTTCAATAATTGAAATGCAAGCACCTAGTTGGCGGCAAGGACATATGAATGATGCCTCAAGGATTAAGCATTGTTCATATCGAATAAGTGATTATGTTTGCAATTTTGCGGTATTCTATGCATTTTTAAAGAGGGGGTCTTGTCCGTGCTTGGGCATACCATTTACCATGTAAATCAAACGGAACAAAGAAAGGATATGGCTTTTTGTGTTTGACTCTGATTTTTTTCGTGCTTATTTAAATGGATAAAATTTAAGATTACATTACACGTTCGATTTATATGGTAGTGGTAGATTAAGTTTGTGATTCGCACAAATAGTAACAATTTTTTAATGCGTTATAAGTTTAAACAAATCAATTTTGTAGTAGGTTATATTTTGTAGTATTTTTCAAGTATTTTTCTTTATAACCTCACTACTATACTTTTACAATTTTTTCACCTAACTAATAGAGGCAGCAGTTTCTGCACTTCATCTGGTTTCTAAACATATGGTTGAGGATCTTGCATCGACTACCATTATCTGAATGCAAACTACATATTCATAAATATCATATCTCGCATATGGACGCCTGGACTCTGTCATCGTAAAGTGCGGGCGTGTGTTGCCACCAGTTCTCTTAACCCGATTTCGCCATAAAACAAAAGTAACAATAAATAGACCAAAATAACTGTAATTACATAAACGATCCAAAATTAATAGTAATCGAAAGATATCCAAAGGAAGCCCACCATACCTTACCAAACAAAGGAATTTTGACGCACAACAAGTAAGTCAAAGCTCCTGGCGTCTGCGCTTCAAGCTTGGTTGCGCCAACGCTGCAGCCTGTATTGGTCGGTTAATGGAAATCGTCTCGCTTAAGGAGGTATAACAATCCAACAAGGTTGATTCCCATTAGCTTCGATGCTTGCATCACCGACACAGTCTGCTATAACTGAGGTCATGAACTTTACGCAAAAGAGTCCTCGATACAAAAATCTTTGTTTTGATTTTCGTAATATTCATGCGCGTGAAACTCAATTATCATAAGATTCTGATTTAGATCGATATCAGGTGAGTGGGTATAGCTTAGTGGAAAACTAGCTAAGTTACTCAAATGGTACCAGTATTTCTGGCAAAGATGCCAAGCTCTTTGGAAACTTCAATAAATTTATATTTTTTTTTTATGTGGAAGACTAGAGCTCAGGGAAAGCCCTTTGTACTGTAAATTATCCCTGGAGTCCCTGACGTTGCATTCGATCTCCTTGATCTATTTATTACTTCTCTTCCAATACGGTACTCCTAACCTGTCCAAAGAACCCAGGTCCAAAAAGAACTGCCTGGAACAATGTGAAGGCCAACTGGCTGGGGCTTACTGCCTGTTCCCAATGAGCCCGTCACCGATATTTTTCATATAAATTGTTGTTGCTCTGACGTTGGCGGTGCAATAAATTTAATTTTAATTCTGTCGGTATAAGAGACTATACAAAGATTTTAAACTCCGTGTTGTCAATTTTCGTTTGATTAATGGTGGCGCCGCAGTCAAATGTAACATGGCCGATTGTTCGTTTATTACTAATATATTTTATGTTTACGAAGAACCAGCTTCTAAATTCAATTTATATCAATTCGATTATTCGTAATTAATCAATTTTTTATGTTTGCAATGAATTTTTATTAATTTCTAATGATGTTTTTTGCATTGTCCCATTTCGATTAACTTAATTTAGAACGAATCGTCGAAATAGGAAAAATTCAGTTAACTTCGTGTGGGGTTCATCGGACAAAGGTGACATCTGTGGCCAAAAATGAACTAGAAGTTTAGTTTCTTCTACCCATCCATTTCCGGTCATTTTCCCCATAAGAGTTTAACCTCCTTGTATACCTAGTCTCCATGAAAAGTTCTCTCATTTTTTCGCAATAACACAGACCTACAACGAAAAACCTTTTTAATGTTCAAGTATTGTTTCTCCTATATTTTTGGGTGCTGATACGGGAAAAATAGTCAAAACTTTCCATCACGTCAGAATTTTGAAGAAATTGCATTTTTATTATTTCATAATTTAGACTGATAAAATTATGGAAAAATCAAAGGTAGTAAGGAACAATTGCGTTAAACGATCTTTATTGTTTAATATGTTAGCTCAACACCTAAATATAATAAAATCACAAAGTGCCCCTTTATTGAGGGGTGCGTTTTTGAGCGCCGACCCTAAGTACCCCATTTTCAGGTTTTTTGAAATAACTCGAAAACAAAGCGAAATTCGAGATTTTTACTAAAATACTTTTTTGTAGAAAATTAAATTTCCCATCGAAATGCGTTTTTTAATTTTTTTTTTACCATTTGTAATTCAAAAAAAAAATCGAAAAACAAAAATATTTTTTTTCGAAAACACGTTTTTTCTTTTTTATTAATACTGTTATAACGTTTTTTACGGCATCCTGGGTATACATAAATATGCAGAGAAAAAAAAGGTCTTGAAAAAATGAAGAAATTAATTTTTTTAAAATCCCCGTACGATCAACGGTGATTGAGAAATCGCCATTCAAAGTTGACCATTTTTAGCCATTTTTTAAATTATTTGCTCCTAAACATTTTTTCTTTTGCGTTTTCTACGAAGGTTCAGCAGAATTACAATTTCGTTCAGTGAAACTCTAGTAGATAAAGATGGAAACATGTTTTTTTGTACGCAAGATCATCAATGTTTGGCTATTTTAAAATGAGAAAGAACAAAAAATCTTATACTTGTACTATGCCTCTGAAAGTTTTTGCCCAGAAGACCAGGTAAATCTAGATCCTAATTTTGAGCTCTCTTCTCAACCATAACCGTTTAATCAGATAGAATTAAATGATTTGACGATAGATTTAGGACTACCTAAAGATGCCGCGGAACTCCTTGGTTCGAGATTACAACAGCAAAACTTCATTCTGCTGGTACCGGAAAAGAGAGAAGGAATTCTTACAATTTTTTGCGGAACATGCAGATCTCGTCTATTGCAAAGACATTCCCGGATTAGGGAAGATTTACGGCATAAAATAAGATGTGAATGACTGATGGCTCTTCATTGATTCGTCAATAAAATTTAAAGGCAGTTTTACTTCATAATGGAAACAAATACTCTTCTTTGCCCATTGCCCATTTGAACATTTGTAAATTTTCATAAATGTGTATTGTGAAAAACTCTGAAGTGATAGAAAAACCCCGATTTCAGATTCGTGATTAGGAGGTTTCAAAACCAAAAAATCAGTGCTGAAATAAAAAAAGGAAAAAACATTTTAATTTGTAATCTGTGTAATTTACGGTGGCAGTGTCGGTATCACTGGGAATGCTCTGACCGTGCGTTGAGAAGAAATTATCGTTGATGGCCTCATTGGGAACAGGCAGTTACTCGTTTTTTCCAGTCCGCTGATTCATAATGGCCTCGATTCCCGAATCCGGCGGATCGGAAGTGAGTGCGGAAATGCCGTATGTTTAAGTTGAGATTCTGTTCTCGGAGATCGTTTACAGGTTGGCATTGCTATACGTTTAGATTCACGATTACATACCACGGCGGATTAGGGAATCGCAAAGTGTCAAATCCGCACTCACTTCCGATCCGCCGGATTCGGGAATCGAGGCCAATGTGTTTGCAAAACAAAAACGTAACCTCTGCTGCTATGCGTGTCACCCGGATTATACAGGCAGGAATGCATTTGTTCATTCCCCATTCAACCAAATCTGTGAAACCTATGCAGAATAGACGGTGTAATTGGGAGTACACGAACGCGATAACAGCCACCTTAAAAAGGCCCTTAAGAAGGGTGTTAGAATAAAATTCCCATTTTTTTTAATAATATTTCATCAAAAATAAAATTAAATCCAAAAAAAAGATCAATCATTTTTCAAATTCAACTTTGGAAAAACAATGTTTTTCAATTTTTTTTTATTTTCAGTTGATTTAGGAGTTTCTACCCTTTAGGATTATCCCTTAGCATAAAATTTGGATTGATTTGAATAAACCGACCACTTTCGCAAATAAATATTGAAAAAAGTGTATTTCATTGGATTATTTTTGAATATTATTCGCGAAAACCCTAAAAAAGGTTTTTTTGCATTTTTAAGGGTGACGCCCATATTTAAGGATGACCCAAACAATATAGTATAAAGGGAAAGAGTTTCAAACGGGTGGTGTTCTGTTTCGACACTACTCCGCCGCGTTTTGAATTGACTAAATACATTGACTCCTGTATCATGCAGCTACGCACTCAGTCATAAGAAAAATCACAAATTTATCACCTCTAATGATGAATTTGTATTCGTTTAATAAGATAAAGCAAATACAGAGTGACAACGTAGCCAACGTACGCCAAAAAATATTGATGCAGTAAGGCAGAGTGTATGTGAGCAATTGTTGCATAGAAATACACAGACATGAGTGTTCTTCATCTCTTAACACACGACTTTACCCTTTTTCTATCGTTATACGTTTCAATCTGACAATTTGACAATGTGTTAGAATCTGACACGAATGAAAGCAATTCACTCCCAAGTACATTTTTAGTCCAAGGCGCATCTAAAAAAGTTTTACTTCAAAAACTTCGTGGTTTACACATTGTCTCGGAAGCAAAAAAGTGTTTATCAAGGTGGAATAGCGCCCCGAGCTATAATAGTGGTAACATATCCCGGGTCTGTCACATTTTTATAGTGCCTTAATGAGTCATTTAAAGAGTAAATAATGCAATCACCAAAGGATTTGAGAGCGCGGTTTTGCACCTTGTCCAAGCACATTGAGGCGGCTCCCGACACTACAGCCTAGATAAATAAGCTTGTTTCACGGCGAGATTATTTAGATTACTGCCCGAGCCGAGTTAAGCCGGAATTACACTATTGTGTTGTGGTGTGTCGTGGCGCAATCAGAAAGGTCAGATCGGGAACACAACAGAACGCGCCACACCACAACACACCATAATAATGTAATCAGCTCCATATAAAATATATGAATTAGATCACGACACAGAGCACCACGACGCACCACAACACAATAGTGTAATTCCGGCTTTATTCTGAATTGAATAGTGGGTCATAAGTGACATCAAGTGAGCCAGAAAGCGGAAGTTTCTATTTAATTTCTCCTGAAATATCGGAGCACTTACTGTGCCATTGTGAGGCACCTCGGTAATCTTCTTCTTAATACCGTAGACGATGGGAAAACGTAATCCAAGGCTCATTGTAGGGTACTACCAAAGCCTTAATCCTTAGAGCTGTAAAGACAATCGAGGAATACTTGAGTGTCAGCGATTACATATATAGAGAGGATATATTTAAAATGCGTAAACACCAAATCCTGTAAAACCTGATTTTTGGGGTTTGGCAATAATTCTTTTCTAATATCTTCGAAAAGCTCTGGGATTTTGTATAGCGGCTTTTGCCCAGGTTTTCGCATACGGATCCAACTTCTATTTCAGCGATGGGCAAACCTACACAGCTAAAGAAATGCATTTGTGTAAAAGCTATTAAAAGCTTTCTAAAGCTTCACACTGTATTTATCAAATTCTCTGTGCAAACTGTTATAGTGTCGCTCAATATTGTATTTTTTAATAGTGCGATAGCATACCATACATTGAGCTTCATTAAAAACATTTTGTGCAAATAGAAATTGAAGTTCCCACTCAACACAAAAAAGTACAAGTACAAAGTCCTACGCTCCCACTCGCATGAAGTCTTAATTAAGACTGATATGCTTTTTGTTCTATTTCGATTTAAAGCTCAATCTCTAAGTAAAGCTCACTGCAATATTGTTTATTGGTTCCTGACATGGAAAGTAAAAGCTTTCAAAGCCACGCATGAAATCATCACCTCACATCTCAAACCACGGCATTTTTATTGTAATTTAACAAAAAGCTCTCAGATTAGATATGCGAAGTATCTCGGGTTTCCAGATTTTACACATGGCGAATGCGGCGTAAAGTTAACAAATAACCCCCAATCTTGGATTTTATCTTATGATAGAGAAGATAAGGAACAGAAAATAGCGTACATGTATACGGATTCGAGGGAAGCATTTGGATTCAAGAACCTCTCGCTCTAAAAGACAAGAAACAACCATTTGTTCATAGGTTTCAACAGAGGCGTACCGAAATTCATTCGCTTTTGCTCCAAACATTTTCAGCCAAGTGATGTGGTGTCATTTGGATGGTTGCTGAGAAACGCAATCCCCTCCCAGTTTTTGACTAAATATGACACCGCCATCTTCCTGGAGCTGCACAAATACTATGGGAGTGCTGTGCATATGTGTTGCCGAAGTGCTTCCTCAATTTCTATTAATTGCGCTTCCTTCTCTTCTCTATTATAAGGATTTTATGCGGAGTGACTTACGTTAATATTCACGTGAGACTATTCGTACACGAGGAACTATAGTTTTGCAGCAAAAGCCAAAAAAGCAGCAAAAGCTAAAGCAGAACCATGGTCCCTCGTGTATGAATGGCCTTAAACTTACAATTAACGGTTACCTTCGTTGATATGCAGGGTGTATTGCATAAAGTTACAAAATAGCCGGCTGTGGATAGGTTTGGAAAAGACGAAAAAAAAATCGAATCGGACGGGGGGGGGGGGGGTGAAATCGTAACGGTTTAGCCGCTAGGGCGTTTTGAAGTTTTTTGTTTAGAGTTTTACATATCACCCTGTATTTTTGTAACAGGGCAACGTCCAGAGCAATGAGTCGTCAAAGTCAAAACTTTGATTCTTTTTCACTAAAATTTCAACTAAAACCACCTTTTTATCCAAAAAATACTTCAAAATCAATTAAACTTGTAAGAATCCTCATACGAGGGACATTCCCCAAAAAGTCTTATTAATTATTCCATGTTTCCAAAAACAAAAAAATTTCCATACATCAAATTCACGGACATTTCTCGACTAGAAAATTGTCACCGGCAGTATTTCAGCACCTGACAAAGGATGACAACTGAATGGGAGGAAATTTATATACTTAGTTTACAGCAACAAAATTTCCATGAGAGCATCTTCTACGTATTAAACATTTATTGACAAAATCCGAAGGCGGACTGAAAGGTATAAGAACTTTTGCCATACAGCTCCAAGCAAGGTAAGCGATATTAATCCTCGAGACAATGTCTTCCTTCAGCATCACAAGACATCCTTTAAAGGTTAATGACATCACCTCAGGATTAATCTGCACACATCGACCAACCAGCATCTCTATATAACAATCTTCCATATGTTCTTCAGGCTGTCTTTAAACTATTACCATAGTTTTTAGTATAGCACGCACACCCACACGAACACACCGATATACAAACCCTTCAAAAAAGGACACAAACCTAAACCATTTTGTGAAAATTTGTTGCGTTTCCGCACCGGAGAGACTATAAATCTTGCGATTCCCAGGAGCACTACAATAATCTGATTCTATACGTGCCTCATGCTCAAGGACTCTACACCAGAATACATAATTCCAGGATTTACGATTTACTAGCATGAACGGCAGCAGGGACAACGGCGGGGCGTGGGTGGGTAGAAAAGTTTTAGGTTCAACTTTCGAACAAATCGTTTGGTCGTAAAATAGTCCTTATAGTTTCTAGGTTTCTAGTCGACCTCCTCACAGGAATGGAATTTAGCAAATATAATGTAAGTCGAACCAGCGAGGACATAAGCTAACATTGTGTTTGAGGATGACAAAGTTGAAGGAAATTGAATCATTTTGTAGGTTTCAGATGTCTGAGGCGGAGATTTTTATATTGTTTCGTTTCATCTGGGGAATGTTTGTATAGGGTTACAGAAAATTGTTACATGGTAGCTGGGATGCCATTAAGTGCATCTACAATTGCTTTCAGGTAGGTACTACATTGCTGCATATGAAATGTGATACAATATATCGTTTTCATTTTAATGAAATTCTCTATTAATATCCGCGTGTATGTAGGACAATAACTTTACATAGTTGTTGAAAAGTATTTTAATAATATCACGTTTTCGTAGCACCACTTACAAAAGGGCTTAACATATTTTCATATGACTATCAGTAGCGAAGTTATTTGCAAAAAAACATTATTTTTATTTTACTTAGAAAATATGCTTTTCTGTTGAAATAAACTAAAATTTAAAAAAATAATTCTGAATGTAAAATTTTTATTTATTTTATCCACTGTTACGTTCCACTACAGGCCAAATTGACTACGTTATATTGGCTGAAGCAATAAAAACTTTACATTCAAAATTATTTTTTAGTTTTTAGTTAATTTCAAAAGAAAACCTTAAATTTTAAGTAGTATTATTACACTAGAAATTTATTTTATTTTTTTTATTCTTAAAATTTAATCTGGTATTAAAGTTGGTGTTACAGTAGCAGCGAAATAAACGGTGAACAATTCAAGAAGGCAAGAGTCTTATAGAACAGGTTGCGCCCCGTTTTTAGCCACCCTCATACGACTCGTCACTTAGCGCCTAAAACTTGATGGCACGTTGCTCTAGATATCTCCAAAGATTTCGACCGTGAATGGCACCCGCTCTGTTGGGTAAACTCCAAGATATTGGTATCACCTTAGTTCTAAAGGACTGCATTGAGAGTTTCCTTTCTTGCCGTTCAATATAGGCACTATTGGATGGTGTCAAACTCAAACCGGATGACATCCCGCCCCCCATATTCTTTTTAATCTTTGAGATCGTCCATTAATTACTTGAGGCTATTTTTGCCCCCCCCCCTGATATTTGCACTAATACTCCTTCTATTTCAGTGGACTGACTTGCACTTTCGCTTTGGGTGGGGAAATCCACACCCAAAATATTTCATGTATACCTAATAACCCACAACTTTGGAGGGCCGTCTCGGTGGTCGAAGGGCCTCACATAAGCAAGGCTTTTCATACTAAATATGTTATGTTAGACGTATTAAGAACTTATAACTGTATATAGCCTAAGATTTTTAAACCCCTCCTCACATTTGAAAGGGGGATTGCCTCAGGGGCATGCCCGTAGGATCCTTATGAGGACCGCATGTACCAAATGAAAGGCAGGCCGAAAGAGGGCTTCCCCTTAGTTTTCTCATGAACATCACACAAAAAAGTGAGGAATGCCTTATCAGTGTTTTGTATAATTTTATATCCACTTTTCGCCTTATTACATAAACAATTCGTATTCTTTTACTTCTTCTATTAATTGTTCCCAGTTAAATTAAAAAAAAAGCAAACAAAATTTAACTTGAAATATCCACACTCAAAGAGAGTTACGTTTACAAAAATTCTGACAGCCCAATCCGGCGATTTCTAAACAAACAAAAACGAATCCGATTGCGCTTGTATCCGTTCATTGTAATCGTTCAAATGGAAAACACATAAAAAGAAAACGCATGCTGGGAAAACCACTTTGACAGATCAATCCGATTCCTTTTCGCTCATTGTAATTGGGCCTTTAAAGTAATAGCTTTAAGCTTTAGTTTTACTCATACAAAGCTTTAGCTTTTGTTGTTGTATTGCTTCATATTTTAGGCAATTATTTTGGTGACCATGAAGGCTGTCATTTAGCATACGCAATAGTCCAGTTATGGTTCGATTAGAGAGGTCAAGCAGCTTTGGACATGATTAGTACTCAGTTGGGGGACCACATTGGTAAAACGACACTCGCATTTAAAAATTTAAATCTTTTTACATCGGCGCAGTTACTACTCACATATTTACGCCGAAATTCTCTAATTTCTCGGCCTCTTTTTCCACTTGGGATCGAGTAGCAATGATTTTCCTCAAGGGGAACAAATGCAGCATTCCTTATGACGCGACGCGAGTGAGGGAAGGCGTTAGATGCGCCTGTATGGGCCTTCAATCCAATCCATACGGGGTCCACATGAGGTAGTGGGACTAGCCTCATAGGGGCCCTACCTGGACCCTCCACAAAATACTAGTCCGGCATAGGCCCATAACCAAAGAGTTTAAAACCTATAGCTCAACAGACAGCTGGTAAATAACCGATTAACTTTTTATATTTTAACGGCTTAGTGGAGTGCCTGGGGGTTTTGGCCTCAGACTTTTGTTACGGTGAATTGCGGTGAATTTACGTGATCGAGGTGGGATTTTTTTTATACTATAAATTGCAAAGCTTACCAAATTTTATTTGTGCTTTTGATTTTACCATTATTGGGCCATACCATGAAAATTCTACCCAAAAAAAGAATATTTAGAACCCGACCTTCTCCGATTTCCTTCATATTTCGTACATTTGGAGTACTAGTGACTAGTATTACGTAGATGCAATACTTTGCCAAAATGTTAGGTAGTTTCATCAATAACGGTACTTAAATATTTCGAAATTTGCATAATACAAGTTTCTTTAAAAAATCGTACAAATAGTTCAGTCAATGACCGGTTTCCTTCATAATTCTATGAAACAGCACCGATTTGCACAAAAATTTGAATTTAGGTTCTGCTTACTCTCTACTTCAAAGTTGGCTTTGTGCGGGTGGTTGCTTTTACCCTGCGGGTGAATGCCACCCCTTCTCGGGGATGAACATTTTTTCATTGAAAATAAGCCCGCGAATAGATATATTGGCTAATTCTAAGCAACTTTTGCTCTATAAAGTTTTTTCTGAAAGTCAATACTTTTCGAGTTATTCGCGAGTGAAAATGTCAATTTTTCAAATAAAAAAAACCCGTTTTCAGGCGGTTGTTCGCGAATAACTCAAGAAGTAACTATTTTAGCGAAAAAATTATTATTATTAAAAATGTAACAAAAAAAAATGGTGGGTTTATGGTGTCTGTAGACCCAATACAAAAAGAGTAATAGCTTGTTGAAGGTTGGTTCTTATTTGTCAAACGCCAAAATTGAAAGTTTCAACTTGAAATAAACAAAAAACAATGCATTTTTCGGGAAAACTCATTGAACCTTTTATAAAGTGCCTGAAAAAACCTTTATTTTTGTTTTTTATAAAAGTCCCTAACATTAAAACTAAGCGAGTTATGACGAAAATAAAGTTGGTCCCTATTTTTTCGGCGACAAAAAAAATGTGAAAATCACCTCCTAATTACCACCCCCATTGAAAATAATCGGTACCACTTCACAATTCACTTTATTAATGTACTTCAAGCTGAATCGTGAACTTGCTTCACTCAAAAAATAAAATGTTACCCACTATGTAAATGCCGTACAAAATGTTTTTCACAACCTATAATACAGGACCAAAACGAAAATTGGGAGTTCGACTGATTAATAGATAAATAATAAATTAACCTTTCTAATAAAATTTGTTCATATTTCCTTACATTAAACGCAATGTTCTATTTTAACAATAACAAATTTGAGTGGTTTTGCTACTCGTCTCTGTAAATTTTGAACCGCTGAATATTTTGATCTGAAGATTTACAGGAAACTGCCTCAAGTATTCGACTACAATGTGGAGTAGCCAAAAAAGCAAATTTCAAAAATTTACAACACAACTTTTTGATTAGCGAAAAAGATCTCACGAATCCGTTAGAAAATGTTTAAACATTCGCCATTTTGTTTCTAATTAATGTAAAGAGTTCGAATGATGTTTTATATTTAGAGAATTAGTTAAACTACATTGTGTTAAAGGAGACTGGTCACAGCCCATACAAAATTACCCCAGCTCCGGCGCAAAAGAAAAGTATCTCAGATTATCGGTTATAATGATTATTGAAATACTGTATAGTTTTTATTTCCGGTAAATGTGGCAAAGGTGTTAATATTGGCATTTCTGTTTATTCAGGCGAAATACCTAATATCACCTGTATTTTTGTAACCCTATGACCTATTTTCATGAAAAAGGTATCAGTGTACGCAGAATACTCCCACCTATCTAAAACAGTCAAAATCAAGGTTCTACCCTATCAACTTCCAGAGCAATGAGTCTTCAAAGTCAAAGTTTTGTTTTTTTTTAACTAAAATATCAACTTCAACTACCCTTTTCTCCAAAAAATATACAGTTAATCTATATTTTTTTTCCAAAATTGGAAAGCTTGGACAATTTCCTATTAATAATGTCCGCACAATTTTTATGCTACGGCCTTTACTTTTGAAATTATAAGCAATTTTGATGTTCAAATTGACTCTATTTGGTACTTTTCGACAAAACTTAGGTGAAAAAGTACCTACTAAAAAGTACGAAATAGAGCCAATTGTACAGGGTGTCCTGGCTTGCCAAGGAATTAATTTAGACAAAAAATGTTCGACAAAAAACACAAATGGTGGGGGGCTATGTCTGCCCGTTCTCGAGATAGGGTGTTTTGAATTTTGGTTTTGGGAAAAAAAGAGATTGGTCATGGCCCATAGAAAATTACGCCACGCCCGGGGCAAATGAAACTTTTCTCAGAATTTTCATAAAATTAGGTAAAGTAAATCTAAAAAGTCCGCATGTCCGAAATCAGTGGCAAACACATTAAAATGACCTAGTCTTTTTTTTCAGGCGCAAAATTTTTGCATAAGTATAAGTTTATATTCTTTATATTCTATATTAATAATTATGCAGCATAATGACACTTGACTATCAAAATAATGTAGAAAATATAATAATTACGAATGTGAAAACATTTAAAAAACTGAGTGTAGAAAAAACAGCTTTATTTTACATTATAACATTACTCCTCAATTATTAGCACCTAATCCATGCCTAAGGCAGGGTGATTAAATACATCTTGATGTCTGACCCACCCCAAATAATAGACAACACTGACAACATGGGCGCAGCTTCCTAATGACCTTCTGCCCTGAATACAGGTACAATAGTAACCTGTAATGGCATTTCTGCCTTCAGAAACAGGGTTATACATAATATATTATATTTAGGCAGAAATGCTATTACAGGTTACTATTGTACCTGTATTCAGGGCAGAAGGACATTAGGAAGCTGCGCCCATGTTGTCAGTGTTGTCTATTATTTGGGGTGGGTCAGACATCAAGATAATAGATAGTGTAATAGATTTTTGAAGTAGTGTGCCTTGAGGTTATCCTGCACCTTAATAACGTATCGTTGTTATCATTTATAGCTTCCGTATGTCTGTATAGCTCCATTTCGTATACGCCACTCCGTTTCAGATGCTCGCTACAGTAAGATCGCGCTATTTTTACACGGTATGTACCAATCACAAATAAAATCAACTCTTCAATACTAAGCTGTGGGAAATCTGCTACTTCTGGGCTATCAGCCACCATTCTTGAGAACGTTGCTCTTTGTCTATTGATATTATAATGGTCCACATACTCAGCCAAAAGATTTGGTCTGTTCATGTTGGTATTTATAATATCTATAAAAGCATTAGTATATGCACTGTCTGTGTACGGCTCTTGGAAGCAGTTAATTATCGCTGCAGCGATTTTAAAATCTTCAAACACATGAGGTACATGGAGATTGGAAATTCTGCTTCTAAATAATTTAAAATCGCGTTTGAAGCGTCCATTTATGGTTTCTACAACCCACCTAACCATTGTTATGAGCCTTGATTTGTTTGCATCTTCTGTACTTAATTGATTTTGATTTCGGCCCTTCGATGGAGGCATATGTGGTACGTAGCCATGCGATTCTAATAATGGTATTGAGTCCCGGAAACCCCTATCTAAAATAAATACATCGCCTTCCGCAAAGAAGTAATGGAACGCTCCTTCCTCCATGGGTTCATTATGATTTTGCAGAATCATTTCAATTATCTTGGCATCCGACGTTCTCGCAGGATATGGACCCGTCACATCCAGGATGTAGCCATCGGCACATACGATCATGAACGGCTTCATTAAATTCCGGTACTTATGCGTACTGTAGGTTACGCGTTGAAATAAAAAAATTGCTGGATTTTTCTATGAACAAATAAGTACCATCTAGGATGACTATAGCTTTAGCTGTAACTTCATTTCCGAAGAAATAGTTTATAAATATATGTTCATAACACAAATGGAAATAAGTTAGTTTCAATTGTTTTGTGGTTTTTTTAGCCCCTGGCCAAGAAATTTTTTTTGCTAGCAGTTCACTTTTCAAATGCATTTATAAAAAAGAACATGCACATTACTTAATTTTTATCGGATTATTCTGTTTTGAGCATGTTTCATTATATCTATTAATGCATTTTTTTAAATTGGTTTATAATATCAGTGGTTTTTAATGTTTAAGTTATCAAGTAAAGGCCGTAGCATAAAAATTGTACAGACATTATTAATAAGAAATTGTCCAAGGTTTCCAATTTTGGAAAAATAAATATAGATTAACTGTATATTTTTTGGAGAAAAGGGTAGTTGAAGTTGATATTTTAGTAAAAAAAACAAAATTTTGACTTTGAAGACTCATTGCTCTGGAAGTTGATAGGGTAGAACCTTGATTTTGACGGTTCTAGATAGGTGGCAGTATTCTGCGTACACTGATATCTTATTCATGAAAATAGGTCATAGGGTTACAAAAATACAGGGTGATATTAGGTATTTCGCCTGAATAAACAGAAATGCCAATATTAACACCTTTGCCACACTTACCGGAAATAAAAACTATACAGTATTTCAATAATCATTATAACCGATAATCTGAGATACTTTTCTTTTGCGCCGGGCCTGGGGCTCCTACGACCAGTCTCCTTTGAAAATCGATATCTGCAATATTAACTGAGATATGGCGAGATAAAATGTAAAGTTTGTTCAAACAGCGCATACGAAAAAAATACATATTTATAATTTTTTTATATGTTGGTAATGTGCAAACTTCGGCCAAAATCAACTGTAGATGCATTTTCCCATCATCTATCGATTACAATTAGTTTCAACCGGTTATCTCATTTCCATCACTTTTTCCATTTCTAGAGCACTTTTTGGGGATGAGCTGCAGGCCCATAATTTGGATAAAATCGGACGTGAAAAACAAATTAATAAAACTGTCGAAAACCGGTCTTCAAAATAACTCTAGGACCATTGTAGGTCTTGTTAAAACTTTTTCGGGAAACAGCAATTTTTACATATTTGCGATTAACGCGAAAGTTGTTATTATTTTTCCATCAAATTTTTATTGTAGGTAGGCATCAACAAAAGCCACAATTTAAGCCATGAAACAAGGTTCTACGGTAATAACATATCAAAAAACGGCCATATTTCACGGTTTTTATTTTTTTTTGCAAAAACCTGTTGACTGATTTTAATTGTCCAAAACTCATATTGTTCTCCTTTTTAAGCGTTATTACGTAGGTACTATTTTTTGTTTTTCAAAAAAAAAATCCCAAATTCGGCTTTAATTTTTAGCTTCCCTTAAAAACCAAGTCAGCCTTTTTAATCGATTGAAGCACCCCTACGGTTAGTAAGCGAACTAAATTTATAAATGTACGTATTATTTAATAAACCACACCTCAGCTATATTATTATATGTAAAGTGTAATAGTTGATTTAGCTTATTAATTAATGTTATTTATAATATAGATCTATGTAAGAGATTTCGGAGAATTTATGGAACTTAATAAATATTTTCCATGTTTCTAGTACTTAGTCAATTTTTTTGCTAAGATCACATTCTCAGATCTGACGTTTAATATACATTGCTACAAAGCAAAGCATTCAGATCAAGCTGTTTCGGTGAGATAAGTCGTTGTGCTTTATCAATTAAGTGGAATCCTTCCGTTTACATAATATACTAACTGTAACCTTTCTTAACACTCTATCAATACAATAAAAAATCCATGTCTCCTTACATTGAAATTTCAACCTCTTAAGGGTAAATTCAACATCACTTAACATCTTGTGTTGCTAGGTATTAGTAAAGCAGCATTTGGTAGATGGCTACTATAGCAGAATATAAATACAAACTTGACCTTAGCTTCTTGATTTACAGTCTGCGCTCCAAGTGGATTAAAAATTAATTTAAAAAAGTCCTTAGTTGATCGACACTGGAGAAAATAACAAAAAGGACACACCAATCGACGTTGATTACCACTTAAAAATTTACAATTAGCTACAGCAAATCCTTGTGGCAGCCACAGACGTCCTTGAAGGTCAATTGAGCAAAATTTAGGGTCAAAATAGTAATGGCACTCGGCAGTTGCGTTATTAGTCTAGGAGATTCGTCTTCATAAGGAGAAACTTGGTTTTAAAATATTGCGGTTGGATGTGCCCAACCAAAAAACAGAATAAATGTGAGGGAAATATCTGGACGAAAGGGGTAAAGGATACTTTGGGAATTGATTAAGAGTAAATTTGAAAAATTGCACTAGAAACATTTTCCTCCAGACACGAGAAGTTTGGGTAAAACGTGAAAGAATTTTCTATGAAAGTTTTGCTTATCCACTAATACACGTTTCATAGACTTTTTAGATGGCAGGGGTACGAAGGATCTGTTCAACATAGAAAATACAATGGCATTGTCTAGCAACAGTATGTTTCGTAAAAAAATTTGTTATGATGATATGTAAAACAAGGATTCAGTTGTGAATGTTTTTGGGTCTCTTTTTTTAAGTAATAAATTTTCAGGTTCTAGCTAGATTATTTCTATAAATGCAAACCTTTTACATATATGGTACAAAGGAAAAAGGACGCTTAGAGACAGTTAATGCAAGTACATAAATCCTCTCCGAAAGGACATTGCCGATGGTGGGGAAACCTGAAAATATACATGCTTTTGCATGTTCTTTTGCATAATTTATATTATCATATTTATTTCATAAGGGCAATTTCTTTTCGGAATATATTCACTAGTTTATATAGACATAAGTTTTATGGGTGGTCAGTCATCACTGGAATAGGGATATTTACATAATATTATATGTAAATATGTAAATGCCGTAACTATATAGTCCAGTTGTTAGGGGTTTTGACCTCTAACAAAATGTTAACTCACTAACTTTTTTTTTAAAAAATAGTTTTTAGTGAGTAGAATATGTTAAAAAAAGTCTCGGAAAATTGGTTGTACGCTACCCCAAAAACCCCCCTAAAAACAAAAAATTCCGTTTTTGGCTAATATCTCTTAAACGGTAAGTCTTATCATAAAATAGTGTTCACAAAGTTTGTAGATTGTGCGATTATCTACAAAAAAGGATATTATACATTTTCCCGTACGAATTGCCACTAAAAATATTTTTAGAAAAAAAAATTAGAGAGTTAACATTTTGTTAGAGGTTTTCATTTAAATTTTGCTCTGACGACTGGAGTAATAGTGGACTGAAGAATATACAAATAAAACCTTTAAGTGGGGCCACGCCACGGTGATTGTCCTAAAAGATAGAATAGTTTTATATTAACGGGACAATCCTTTATAATGAAGCTAATTACCTTAGGCTGGTCGCACACTGCAGCAGATTCGGCCGAATTTTCTACGGCCGTATTCGGCCGAATTTTTCAAACAATTATTTTGATATTCTCATTCGCACATTACAGCCGTTGTTTTCGGCCGTTGACGTCGTCCCTAGGTTTACTCCGATCAGATTTGTTTAATTATTCGGCCGTATACGGCCGTAAAAAATTCGGCCGAATCTGCTGCAGTGTGCGACCAGCCACTCGAAAATAATATAATTACTGAACAAGTGCGGTGATCTACGGAATCTGAATGGTGATCTACTCACCCAAAAAATCAAAGGTACCTCAATGGGTGTAGAAGTGATAAGTAACCTTTGAGTGCGACGCAAATTTGAAGAGCATAAACCTTACAGAAATTCACTTCTAAGGCTGGTCTCAAACTGCAGCAGATTCGGCCGATTTTTTTACGGCCGTATTTGGTCGAATTTTTTACGGCCGTATTGAACCGAATTTCAACATTAAATTCGGCCGAACTTTAAGGGTTAGTTTTCATTTTAAATGCTAGTTGTTTCATTTTAAATGGTCACACATATAAATATATCCTAAATAAAAAAAAGGAAGATTAATAAACATTTCTATGGGAGCGCACTTCCATTATCAACTTCAAATCTGATCGGATAAAACCTACGGACGCCAACGGTCGAAAAACCGGTGTAATGTGCGAATGAGAATAGCAAAATAATTGTTTGAAAAACTCGGCCGATTACGGCCGTAAAAAATTCGGCCGAATCGGCTGCAGTGTGAGACCAGCCTAAAAGTATCGCCGGGAGATGGAAAAGAAGAACTCTTCAAAATGGTAAACATGAACGTAATACCAGACTTAGGTATGCAGTAGAAATCATTTTAATAGAGACCACCCACATCCACCCGTATGAGGAAACTACACTAATGACAATGGACAACGAGTTATAGAGATGACGGCAAGAAAGAACTTGATCGTTGCATCTACAAGGTTGGCGTGAAAAGATATCCAGAAAGCCACCTAGTTATACTCTGATGAATGCACCTTCAACTAAAGACACCAAATGTTGATAGACCGCCACTACTTTTCGTGGCTGATGACTCTACGAACGTATAGAATTGCTAACTACGCCACGTATCACTATCTTCTTGGTATGGTGCTCCAAGAGCGCATTACAACGCATAAAAGCTTTATACGCGTGAATCAAGCGGCTCGAGGCAATACTGTGGATCCCTACGACCACGGTATACAGAAACAAGGTAATGTAAAAGGCGAAATATCATATCGTAAGTGCGAATATCGTAGAAAAAGGCGACGTCACCCGGCAAGATTAATACAGAAAACAACAACAACAATTTCGATTTTGTATGGGGAAGACTTGCCGAGTGACGTCGCACTAATACGACATTCTACGATATTCAGTCTTTTACATTACCTTGTTTCTGTATACCATGCCTACCACCATAAGTTATATCTTGGACTCAGTGAAGAAAGAGTAAAACTTGAAGCAAAGAGGCCAAACGTAACCGAGAGGCACATACGAATATTTCTTTAATTGTTGTCGAGTCCGTTTCTTAGGAAAAAGTAGTAAAAAGAAAAGGAGCGGTGTTTAAAAAAAATTTGGGTGAAAACTGAATCATGCGAAAGGTGCTTCTTCTTACTCTTTATATCTTCTCCAAAAGCATATACGCGAATTGATATACCCTTGTGAAAATAAGAAAGTTACTTACGTCCAGCGGAAAAATTCGGAGCGCTACTAAAGGGAGCTTTAAGAAATTGTATAGGACGAACAAAACGGGCAATTATCTTGGTGGCCATAAAGGGTGCCATTCAATTAGACCGGATCACGATCGATTATGGAGGTTAAGCAGCATTGGATGTGATTAGTACTTAGTTGGGGGACCGCTTGGTAAAACACGGCACTCGAGTTTGGAGGGACGAAAAAGCAATTGAAAAAGGTGAAAAATAATAAAAGCGTTTCCCCACAGGAGCTTAAGGTGAAACCCCAATGTACGCTTGCTTGCTTGAACTTGGTGAGCTTTTCAGAGCTTTACAGATTTTATATGTGAAACTTGTGCCTTAGTCCCTTAGTCATTCGGTTTTGCCTCATAACAAAGCATTGGTTTATTTAATATGTCAAAGCAAAGCAAAGCACTAAAGCCAGCCAAGCGTACATTCGGGTTTCACCTTTATATTCACATATCCACACGCCCCCATGAATTCTTTATTAAAACGCTTTTTATACTGCTTCAACGCTTCTAGTGCTATTGCTACACGTGGTCCTTCGTGTAGGAATTGCCTAAAGGATTGCGCCCCTCCGCGGACATGCAATGTTAAAAAATATATAGAACTGGTATGGGAAGGGAAGCCCTGTAAGCTTTTTAAGATTGATATTGCAGCACTCCATTTTCCGCTGGGCGCTGATAGAACACCCATATGTGCAAAGAGTATCTTGTAAAATCGGTCTACCCATGTGTGACGACCGGGATGCCTTCTTAGGAAAAAGTCATAGAGACAGGAACGTTCGCAGCAATGCAGCAGTGCCATAGAATATGGCCAAGAAAAGAAAAATATACAGCCGTCCTTGGTAGCCTAAGGCTAGGGCGTCCGACTATAATTCCAGAAGTCCGCGGCATGATCCTTCGTCTTTCCATTTCTTCGATCCAGACAACTATCCTTTTCTCTTGTCCTTCGTTTTTACAAAAAAAATCCGTTAAATTTCTCCTGCTCCTTTCTATGCTTAATAAGCGAGGAACGATAGCTGTTTAATCACCGAAGTCAGCGTTTTGTCGTGGAGGTATTGAAAAGGAGCCGGTGAAATGACTGCATGTTGGCGTTGTCAGTTATTCTTGTACTCTCTCTACTACTGTTCTGATTAAAGTTTGCTGTCCGACAGTGCAGTCAATCATAAATCCGCCTACAGTACAAAGAGGCTTTTATTTCTGAGTTCTAGTCTTATACAAAAAAATAGGGCTTCATTGAAAAGAGAAAGAAAACGAGTTCTCTGATGGAATAAGATGAGTCTCAGAGAAGAATTTCGTACGTGAACTAGAATGATCCGCCGCGAAGGAGTCATACCCAAAAGCTCCGTGGTACGACGTGATTTACACCACATTGCGCATACTACAAGGACAAAGAAGATAATCTGACTGACGATTATAAAGGAACATTGGATCACGTACAAACAAACTAACTGAGAAATTGTAGGCTCCGCCAATATCTGATGAAAATTTAACTCTAGATCAAGCTTAGAAAATGACGTCTCGAATTTTTTTATATGACAGATTAGAGCTCAGAGGTAAGTTGCTTTGTACCCACAGCTGAAGTGGAACCTCAACATCGAAGAGAGAAAAAAGGAGTCCAACATAACTTTTTCTACGACAGGAAGTAGAGCTTTGGAAAGAGATATGGCTGGAAGCGTCACATGGTGCGCTGGCTCGACCTAGCATTGATTATTACGATGCTGGCATACGGATGTGTCATTTACGGAAACGCTTTTGGAAAATAATGTAATAAATCCAGACTAAGGCAAGTCTTAAGAATTGCATCTTCTTAGAATGGTATATGTATCAATCCCAAGGAAGCAATGAATGTAATTCACGACCCGCCACCGATCCATACGTCATTAAGCAGGCAGCCTGAACGACGAAGCAGATAAATTGGGAAGATTAGGAACAAAATTTGTAATTATGCCAGTGAATAATGTACAGAAGGCGTTGTGTGAGTAACATCATGCGACAAGACTAGAAAGAGTTGGATGGGCTACTACAACTAGAGATCAGCCGACATCCTGCTGATCACGCGGAGGTATCTCACCAGAATTGGGTCGATCGTCGATAATATCAGGACGATCAGATTGGGAGTCCCATACAACACCCACAGGAGCAAGACAGAAAGACAGCCAAAAAAATTGTTGACCGGTTCTTGCTAGGATCAGTTACCGTGCATTTCGAAACTTCTCCTTATAAAATTTGGTTTCAGGAAGTTTTCGAAGCTCAAAATAGGAGATATGATCTGTTGCCTAAATACGACTGGCTAGTTTTAAAAGCACTCCGGGAATAGGTACTGCCGCATACGAAAAAGTGTTTCAAGAGTAAAGCTACAAAACGGAGCCCTTTCAGCTCTAATTTGGTTCCGTCGATCAATCCAACTGCCGCCTCTCCATACACTTACCTGCTCAGTGGCGGACTAAGCCCGTCAGAGGCCCGGGCGGCAAAGCTGAATGAGGCCCTCAGTCTAAGAAGTCGATGTAATTTTAGAAGCCTTTTATTCAGTTGCCATTTGTATGGACAAGTGTGTGTATATGTTTATTTCCCAGTAGGAAAAGCATTTAATTACCCATCGATTCCGAAAGTCGTACTAAAGCCAAGTGTCCACTATAGAGTTTTTTTCGGTACAGTGCAGAGCGTAGAGTGTAGAGCTCTACCTGTAGTACGCTTCTCTACCACTCCACTCTAGAGAAATTTTGAGTATAGATCTACCACGACTTCTACAGACTGAGTACACTGCAGATGCGTTTTTCTCTACTGTAGAGTAGTATGGTAGGGCGCGCAACTGCGGCCATTAACTTTTGCATGTCATTTCATTTCTCAGTTATTCAGAGATGCGTGCGTACATATGTATATTGTGTAAAAAATTTAACGGAAATTAATAGAAATCAAAAAAATAATAAAATGAGTTTTCCCCAAAAGAAGGGAAAAGAAGGAAAGGAAATGTTGGGAGCGAGATTGGATTGCGAAAAGAAAACAAAACGCTGGAATGTATCGAGAATTATGGAATGAGCTCACGGAAGAAGATACATCCTCATACCAAAATTTTCTGCGTATGTCGTATTCGAATTTCGTTGTTATTTAACACGCCGATCCCGATGTACAACAATTCGAAGCGCAGTCGAAACGCAAATAAGAATGAAAACTGTAGAGAAAAAAACTTTATCAAACATGCTTGTTAGAGCGTAGAGCAGATGTAGAGCTCTACCAAACACAAAAAAATTGCGTATACACTATAGAGTTTTATAGCAGAGCGCGTAAAGTGGGTGTAGAGAGCATGTGTATAGCTCTAGAGGGTGTATACACTTCTCTACGCATCTCTACGCGAGAGTTTTCTCTAGCTCTACTTAAAAAAGTCTATAGTGGACACTAGGCTTAAGTTTATAAAAACTCCTCTTGCATGATGCAACCGAGATGAAAATGGTCAAGAAGTATTGAAGTACATATACGCGATGTACAGGGTAACGATTCAGTAAAGACCCATTTTAATAATTACATGCTGTACTTATTTGTGTCTACGGGAACATTGTACGGGACTTCCGACTCCAAAGTACCACTTAGGTAGGCACTGACCATATTTTAAAAGCCTTGTTTAGGATTTGATCAAGGGAACTTGTAGACATTTGGGGGCCCCCAGGAACCAGAGGCCCGGGGCGGACCGCCCCTACCGCCCCACCCTTAGTCCGCCACTGTACCTACTACTAAGAAAGTGACAGGCACGAAACAAGATTTTGGTCTACTCTTCTTTAGGTAGAGGAAATATGCATATATGGTAAATTCCTACCTCAAACTTAAAGACCCAGATTACTTGAACATGTTGAGCTCTTTACCAATTGCAATCCTCAGAGAAGCACATGGATTGAAAATAACTAGTGGGTATATCCAGGCCCGCCACATCACCTTGCGGGGCGTGGGGCTAAAATATGTTTGGGGCCCTTTAAGGATTTTGAAATTCCAAAAAATCATTGACTAAAAAAATTGGTGGTAACGCAAGAATAAGTTCATTCAGGGCATTAAATATATACCGAATGGTCGGTTCTTTATTCGCAGATGAAACTAAAGTTACATAGTGCAGCGTAGAATCGAACAGTTCTTACTATATGTAGACAGGCCTTTGTGTTTAGCTCTCATATTTCTTTTGTCAGAATCAGAGAGAAAAATTCGAAGCACTACTAAGGAAAGGGAATTCGAAGCGCTGTTCATACGCTCCCATTGATCCTTTAAGGAATTGAAGAGAACGGCAAACATAGACCGATTCTCGTTCGACGCGGTGGTCAAGCAGCATATTGAACGCGGTTGGTGTTGAGTTAGGGGACCGCTTGGTAAAACCGCTGTCGACACTCGCGTTCGGAAGGACGAAAAGTCAATTGGACAAAGTGAACAAAAATATAAAGACTTTCGACATTGCAGTTGTTTCTCATATCCACTATAACATAAATTGGAGGGTTAGAAAGTTTTTTATACTTTTGTGACATCTTCAATCAGTTTTTCCTCAATTATGGATTTGCTTACGTCTTTTATTGTGATACCTATTGGTGTTGCAACTGGTGAACGCGGTTTCAGTAAATTAAAAATGATGTAAAATTATCTAAAATCATATATGGGTCACGTTTAAATGATTGCATGATATTATGAGAGCTGGCAAAAAATATAGACTATGAAGATATCATCGACGACTGCGGAAATTAAAGCAAGAAAAATAGTCTTTACTATTTAAGTATGATGAGTAGAAAAATCCATATCCATACAAACATAACATATATTTTAGAGTGCTGCATGCTTGGGTTTCAGGCTCTAGATTATTACTTGTTTGACAAGTAGAACGCAGGGATATGGCGGTTTTGACTTTTTGCGTTTCAATCTATTCTCGGGGCCCCCTCTGGCCTGGGGCCCGGGACAATTCGTCCCAGTTGCCCCCCCCCCCCTATGTGGTGGGCCTGGGTATATCAGCAATCATAATCCATGATGTTTGGTTTCATGGCGCACCTGCAACACAGTTGGTAGGTACATATTTGAATTTTATTACACGGCTTCGATATGTCTTTCAAATATTGTGAAAACAAATCGGTTTTGAACTTTTTGGGGGATGGAAACTGAAACTGTCCATCGTAAAGGCCGGTTACAAGTTTAAGAAAGTGATAGTGTCCTAAATACGCGATGGCAGAGACTTCTGTAAAAAGGGAAGACAAGAAATAAGGAAAGTTATCTAGGTCGGAAAAATAGAAATGCGAAAAACCATGCCGGAGAGTAGTTCCGAACCATGGCCCCTGTGGTGGTAGTCGGACACCTTAAAGGCCTCCACACAGGAGAACTTCATAACGGCGCCAGTTCATTAGTTCGGCTTTAAAATTAGCAGCATACAGCCTTCCATGATAGTGATTGTCCATCCGAGTTTCCCCACACACGGTGAGGTTTTGGTGTGACCCAGTGCTATTTACAAGGATGAATCGGTCGTATGGTGGGCTTAACCCTTAAAATATCGATATTTTTAATGCAGCATATTTCATCACTAGATCTAAGCCTATTTTCTTTAAGTGATTTCCTAATAGTCCAGTCAAATTAGTAAATGAAATTGCATTTTAAGAGGTACAGAATTGTTTTTTTGGTATTTCTTCGGGTACATCTGACCATGATAAAACCAAGTTTGTGGGGTCGCATTGGCTTGGGAAAAGCCGCCATCTTGAAAAAGAGGGAGAGCTTGTTTATATTAAATAGCTCGTTTGCATGCAATGATAGCTGATGATGATCAATGGCAAAGTTGTGGAGAATAAAATTATCTAAAAAAGGAGCCCTCAACTACTATTTCCCATAACTATCATTTTCAGTAGTTAAATAGTTAAAAATTCGTAAACCTCTCCGTTGACCTTTAAGCCGCTGTATCGCGGACATAAAACGACATGGAGTTTCGACCAATATCTCGTTGGAAAGATATTTTCATTGCCCGTATTCGTGCCATTTACTACTTTTTCATAGGATTAACCGTTAACGAAATATTCAAAAAAAATGGCGTTATCATTTATTTCAGGTACGTCCAGTGCGAACTTTGGCGTTGGATTACTCGCAAACTACATAAGCGATAACGACGATTAAGGGCTCATTCTAAAGGTAATTACTAGGACTTGAAATTTGTTAGTGGGAATTAAGCCAAAAAAATTAACATTTGGCGAGTTAATTGCAAAAAACTGCATTCAACCCTCACCACACGATCATGGTTGAACTTAGACCGGCCATTACTTTGAGCCAAATCAACTTACAGAGCTCGTTGAGGGCTAATTTTTTAAATAATTTTATTCTCCACAACTGTGCCATTGATCATCATCAGCTATCATTGCAGGCAATCGAGCTATTTAATATAAACAAGCTCTCCCTCTTTTTCAAGATGGCGGCTTTTCCCAAGCCAATGCGACCCCACAAACTTGGTTTTATCATTGTCAAATGTACCCGAAGAAATGCCAAAAAAAAAAATTCTGTACCTCTTAAAATGCAATTTCATCCTCTTTTTTCGACTAATTTGACTGGGCTATAATAATTTTTCAGGAAAAGGGAGCGCTGAGTTGGTAATCATAAAACTCTATTGCAAATCCCACACATTTCTTGTTAAAAACTGAAGGATCTAACATTGGCAATTTCTAATTTATTAAACTCTCAACATCACTAGTATTAAAATTATAGTAAATTGTCTTTGATTCCCTCAACTCTGTTCATGCCCAGATATCTTACAAATACATTTCCAATAGTACCCAATTAAATTTCTCATTAAGATTTCAATTTTCTGAAAAACGTAAACAAAAATGTATCTTCGACATAGGCACATAGGTATAGTCGGCAGCATTGTAGGCAGAATAAATGATGTATCCAAAAAAAGAGAGTTAAAAAAATAACTAAATTATTTCTGTAAAAAAAATCAATAATAAAAATTCAATTTACCCTTCTACAAGAACATCCGATTTCAGAGTTCAATTGAGCAATCAACAAGCTAAGAAAAAAAATTCTTTTTTGGAATTTCGATAAAGTAAAAAATTTCTTTTATATATAACAAAATTTTTTTTTTAAATAACAGAAGAGGAATTCGCAAAAAAAAACGTGAGATATTTAAAAGTGTCGCATAATTCAAGAAAAGTGAAAAGTGTCCTTGAACGAAAAAAAAGGAGGAAAAAAAACTAACGAAACGGAAAAAAGTTGTTTACACAAGAAGTTCCAATAAGGACAAAAATACCAATCAGGAGCCAATTGTAGAGTAACGGAAAATAAATACGAAAGTAAAACGAAAGACGAAATATGGTAGAGATGACTTTGGGAGTACTTACGCTATCTTCTCAGATGGGGACCTCCATGGCACATCGTCATCCAGCTCATCCTCGCTCTCATCACCTTCGTCCCCGTCGTCGTTTCCTGATATGCTGAATGAGGACGATGTAAACATATCCGGCACTGGAAGTATCGACGGACGTCTGCTTCCTGTGGGGAGATAAGCATCCTTTAAGTGTAAGTATATCTAATGGGATGATTATAAACATATTATGACACCAACATTATTTGACATTGTGGTACTAGATTCGTTTGTGGAATATTGGATAGCAGAATGTCGAGGGGATGTAAGTAATTATTCTTTTGATAATTGCATCCGAAAATATTACCGGAGTAGCCCAATATTGTCTTTTGTGAACTCTTTTTTTATATGTGGTATGTCATTGAAAAATTCACATAATGATCACGAATGTTGCAGAAATTCAGAACAATGTTTTGTAAGTAAAGTTCCAGTTATTGGGTGTGAAAATAACGCACCTATAGAACTAAAACGAATCTATTGCTTGACGTACATTAAAAACAAATGAAGATAGATTTATCATTGAAAAATGAGCTTCTAGAAATTATAATACTATTCATTTTGCGTTATACTAACGAAAATAACGTCGTCGCCATTGAACCAGAAAAAACACATTATTAAGTTTCAGTGCATTCCAAATAAAGTCTACTAGAAGAATCCCGAAAGGAATAATTCCCATGGAAATTAAAAAAAAGAAATTGTTCTCCAAGCAGCAGAAAAACAACCTTAAAAGAATATTCACAATGTCAGCATAGAGTAAAAAAACTCCAGAGTCGGATTTTGTATCGCAATTTTCACACTCTTTTTCGCATGTGGATCTCTCGCTTCTACTTGTACTTAAATCTTATTCTTAAAATCAGCATAAAACTCATTCCAACATTGTAAACGCTGCACAGATATTAGCCCATTATTGACGAGGACGTATGAATCCAGAAGCAAAAGCTTTTTGAAAAGTTTGCTGAAAATTCAATAGGAGAAAGCTTGGCATGTTTGTATGTATGTATTGCGTTTGTATGAACGTGTAACTGTCATTGAATTTAGTAATGGTTATTGCCCAGCGGGAAAAGTTTGAAGGCCTTCCTCAAGAAGCTTTTAGGAAGGAGTTCGTATTCGTCGTTCCACAAAAGTTGGATGGAAGGGTCAAATATGGATATGTAATTAATGTTCAGTTTTTATTCAGTTAATACAATTTACCATTAAATTGTGTATAAAAATGTGTATCTAAAAGATTATTATCTATAAAAGGATTAAAGCAATATCTTCCAAGGATCTCAATATATTTAGAAGGTGTAAGAAATTACACTTCCTTGGAAGAAATAAAAGAGAACGTATCACAAACACTACCGGGAATGCGTGGGGAAGGTGAATGAGCTTTTAGAGCTTTTCGACTCATTCCTTCTAATGCCATGGCTGCACAAAAAAGATATGGAGCGGAATGTGAAAAGGAAGGAATTCTCCTTCTCCAAAAAAGGCTACCGTCATGCTTCTTGGTATGATTCCATTTCCCGTTGGGTGATTACATCATTACGTTCTCTACGTTACCGGAGTACACAATAGTGGAGAGCATGCGTTTGTTCATTCGTAATTTCATCAAGTCCATATAATAAGTTTTGGCTGAACATATCGTGTAATCGGGATTTTATAATTATACCTAAATGAAACCACCGCCAAACCATACAAACATTGTATCATTTCGATAGGAGTCACTTATGTCGTGAATACAATAAGTTGAGAAATCCCTGTATTTCCATCAGCAATATAATCGAGAAGTCAGGGGTGGTAGCACGTAAGTTGTTTCATACAACCTCTTCATACAAAAATTCAAGTCCCAGATTTTTAATTCTACCCCTGACAGTAGAAGCTTCGGGTGCTTGGAAACTCTTTAAAAAAATAATTTCAGTTCATCTACAACCTCTTCTTGTATTTACAACTGGAAGCGATAACAGAAAGCAAATTCAAGGCCGCGGGAAATAGAAGCATTCCTGATGCATGAAGAAGCTATCCTTATACATTTTAGAAGTACTTCCCTTACGTATCCCTATCCATATCTTTTTTACCATTGCATGTCATTAGCAAGAAGCAGTTTGTTCGATTTTCTTCTAATTAGCTTCCTGGGAAGGTATTTTGAAGTTTTGCAAGCAGAGATCCAAAGAATCTCTCATTTACCAACGAAGTTGAGAATGACATACACAGGGAAATCTTCCAAAATGCTTCTGAAGCGCGACCGGGAAGCACTTCCAATTTGATTCCAGAGGAAGCTGCTTCCACTTTTCCCGCTGGGTTATGCACAGGAAAATCTTCCAAAATGCTTCTGAAGCGCGACCAGGAAGCACTTCCAATTTGATTCCAGAGGAAGCTGCTTCCACTTCTCCCGCTGGGATAGAGCATGACGCAAATGAATCCAGTGGCATTGACCATATGCTTTAAAAGGGAAGTTCACTACTCAAAAGCTATTCTATGCAGCCAAGAAGACGGGAACTAGGAGAGTTATAAAAGCCATCTATAATAGGGCGATTCTTCTTTCTTCTTTACGCTCCTTTAATCCCTCGTGGGCAATGTTCCCTCTAATTTTTTCACTTACTGCGCGGTACAAAATTTATGCGAGCAAAAATATTCAAAACGTATGTAAAATAGTTCAAGGGGGGCGGGGGGAAGTCCTGTGCCTGTGTTTGAAGTGAAATTTTTTTTAATAATACTCTTGAAAATTACATTTTAAAGTATTTTAATAACACACAAACAAAAAAGGATTTTTACATTACTGATTTTCATATCTTTGTTTATATTCTGTCTTTATTAGGGCAAGACCTACTGTCATTGAAGGACGAACTATAAAATAAGAGAAGTATAAAAACAGAAGCTACGTGATTTCACAACAGCTTTCCTGGAGAGACCACTAGATTCGACTTTTAAAACCACTAGAAAACCACTAAAATATTTTCCTCTTCACCAAAAGTAACTAGATATTCGACTAAATGTAAAGTTCTTCAAACTTAATGTTTGAAAGGTGCTATATAGGCGGAAATAAGCAAACCAATTCAAATAAAAAAAAATGGCTACACTAAATGTTATAAAATATCAATATTTTAATAGTACAATCAGCATTATTACTTTGACCTATTATCATTAGTCGGCATTCTAACGGTATACACGGCTCTAATAATGCATCTTGTCGGCTTAATTGGTTAATCGGGGTACCAAAGTTCTCCTAATAGTCCGGTGAAATTAGCATATTAAGGAGACAAAATTCCAAAATGGCTGACAATTGGTCCACAGCTTCCTTGGGACTTTTTAAGAAAACAATTTCGGAATCACAAAAAAAACATGGCCGCCGGATATATCACTTTTTGACAAAAAAAATCACGAAATCATGAAATAGCAAAAGTGGCTGGCCAATTATTCAAATCGAGATACTCCTTATGCATCTTTAAACTGCAGAAATTCAGACGAAAATTGGTTGGAATTTTTGGTTTCATTCCATTTCAGAAGATGGATTTGACGCCATTGTTCATCAACTTTCGCAATAAACTCTTGATTTTTATTTAAGTGAATCACAAGGTCAGTAGCGTTTGATGTCTTGTTATGGTTTAGTGCATGGCCAACACTAATTTCGTAGACTTGTATACTTTCCTCTTACCACAAAAAAAACCCACTACCCACTAAAGGCAAGTCTAAACCACCAGTTCTAGTGATAAAACCACCAAGATGTTAACGCTGGACTGCAAGCGCGCACGCTATGCTGTATACAAAACTTACACAACAACGAACTACCCTCTCTTAACATAAAGCAATCCAAGCAAATTTTACTTTTTTTGTGAAAATTGGATTTTTGTCATTTTTAGATGCAAATCTTTTATAAAATGAATTGAAAAAACGGTGAACAAGAATTCAGAATTCTGTGCGCAGAATTCAAAAACGGCTGCGCAACTTTCGAAAAATTAGTGCGCAGCCGCGCACCTGCGCAGCTTAGAGGGAACATTGCTCGTGGGACATGGGCCCGCATGGCACCCGAAACTGGCAAGGTACGACTGAATAAAAATATAACTCGCCCGCACTTAGCAAGAAACAAGCACGGACAGCATGAAAACGCCTGTGGCACCCAAAACAGGGCTAGTACGACTGAGTAAAAATTCTTCTTCTTCTTCTTAAAAGGCGCTACAGTCCTTGTAGGACTCGGGCCTCTTGAAGTCCCTTCTTCCAGTCGTCTCTACGTCTTGCTAGTTTTCTGCAATTTGCTATACGACAGTAAAAATTCCACTTTTCTAAATGCAGCCCGCTACAGACACAAACGGAATAGTCCAAATGAAGCTTGGTACGCCCAACTTTTTAGATTCAAGGTAGCAAAATTGAGGCTTTAAAAATTGTATAGGACGAAGAAAACGGGCAACTACCTTGGTCACCATACAGGGTGCCAGGGGCAGTGAAGCAATTCTCGTTCGATTGCGCAGGTCAAGCAGCATTGCGTGGTTAGTACTTAGTTGGGGGGCCGCTTGGTAAAACGACACTCGCGTGTGGAATTGTCGAATTGTAACAGAGGCGTGCATACCTCTGGCGGCCGAATTTTTAGATTTTCATGCTTGTAGCGGGAGCGTGCATACCCGTGTTGCAAGCGCATTTGTTCGCTATGCGTGCTAGTTGCTGGCGCGTATGTGCTTTTCAATAAATTTTAAAACTAAATTATTTTTACTCGAGATGTAAGCTAGTATTTGTAATTTATCGCAGCCGAAAATCGAGTAATGTATACGCTAAGGCAGTTCACCGAAATATCACAAAAAGTACTCCTCGATTCTCAAAAAATCTAGTACTTTTGAATTAGTAAAAAGTACTCATTGAGTAATTTTCTTTCGATTCTACTCATGAGTATTTAATCGAGTACTCTCCATCGATTCCGTATTCCTACGTATGCCATAAAAAACACAGATTCTATATCAACTACACTTAAATCGACTAATTTACTAACTAATTGACACAACAAACTGCTGGTTGTTTAACGATAGAAAGGGTTATTCGGTGGATGTTTTGAAAGTGACACCGAATTTGGCTAAAAGTGAAACTATGTTCTGCTACCTGAACTACAAATAATTGAACAGCATAAGTGCATCAGGATGACTACCATTAGGTTTTCAGTTTGCATATTTTATAGCCTCGAGAGGATATCATTTTTTGTCATGGTATTTTGACGTGTCCAAAATGTTGCCTCGACACCTCCGCTCCACAACACCACTTAGATTTTCCTGTATAAATTAAGAGGTACAAAATTGCTACCTGATTTGCTAAAATAAATTGCATTATCAATCGACAAAGACCTATCATCACCAACAACAGGCGCTAGAGGAGATAAGCATCCCGCAATCCAACTAATCCATATCTAAGTCAACAGTTAACCCAGGAATTTCAACCAAAGGACTTTAAGGATGCTTTGACAATATCCTCCTCTGGTTTGCATTCTGTACATGTTTTGCTTACCTGAAAGTTCGTTTAACCAAGCCCACATTTAGTCGTACTCACCTCGTCTTTGATTCAGGACGTCAGGACTGAGAAGATTTGGGTTGCTTTGCTGTGGCACATCCAGATGGTTTCCGGTTGTCACCGCTGAATGCGGTGTTGCCGTTACAGTTGTTGCAGGTGTCACAGGTGCTGAGGTCACTGTTGTTTCCTTCAAATTCTGCTTAGAATCTGATACTACCACCGACGTTGGATTTTCTGTTGCTATAAATTGAATTTTCGTTAATTAAATCAAAACGATTTTGTTAATGAAAATAATCGAGTTTATTATTTCACTTTTGTTGTGAAGTATTATAGAAAGAGAGAAGAAAGGCTGCCAAGATTTGTTGATAGATAAAGCAGAAGGTGTGGAGGCACTTGAAGTAATTTTCATTAAAATGTTGAAAATTAATTTCAAGGTGGTGCAATTTAAGCCAAAGCAGAAGGATTGATTGGATCGATTTTTGGTGAAGATTCTAGTTAGACGTCTTGGGTTTGACTTATGTAAAATCACGACTCTTTTTTTTGGAGTGGTTGAGATGTTTAAGTAAAGATACCGAAGGGAAATTGATTGTGCCTGGGACTATCTGTTGTCGTATCTAAATTAGTTTTTATTGACATTTTAAATGAATTTTTGAGGTAAAATTCTTGTGATGATAATATTTACCTTTGTATTGGTTTAGTGATTTTAATAGTGGCTGCAAGCAAAATATTTTGAACATGTTTCCAGCTTGTAAATGGAGCATAAAATCATGAATTGAAAACTTTGTTTTATTCTAATTAATAGTCTTCGATCTTTGCCCATTAAGGAAGCACAACCAACCATGACTAAGGCAAAAGGGTTTTGGTAAAACTCCATTTAATCAAAAGTTTCTACGTAGATTTATTTTTCAGGAAATAAACGCCCGAGAACAAAACATCTTAAAGAAAAGTTGTTAAACTTGTCGGGCACAAACTTGACTTAAAGAAAATAATTTACAACATTAGTTTGTAAAATGTTGGAAGCTGCCCTTTTTTGGTTAATTTTTTGAAAACTTCCTGAGAGGAAGAAATCTCCTTTATATTAATTAAACTAACTACTTAATAATTAACTTTTGCATTTAAGCGATTTTTATTAAATTTTACCTCACAGCAATGAAATTCACACTCACACGCTGTAATCTGTAGTTGAAAGACGAAAAATCATGTCGCTGCGTGAAATCGAACCACAAATCGTTGGGATGCTGGTCATGTTCTTTATAGGCCAGTCAAATTAGATTTTTTGTGCCAACCGAGCCATCCGAAAAGTAAAATATGGGTAAAATAGGAAAAATTCCGTAGGTTTTGATGAACTACTTTTGGCGGTCGTAGACTTTTGGGAAAGTTTCCAGAATGACGTCAAAAAAGCGCCAAAAACAGTATTTTGTGTTTTAAAAAAAACTACATTTTATATAAAAAAAGGTTTATATAAAGTTTGTAAAGCTTTTTCATACTAATAAAATGACACCAGTTTGATGTTAATACATTAACAAATAAAGGAGTATTGTAATTGCAAAAAAACCGGTAAAAATCACGTTTTCTTTAAATGCTCATATCTTTTACCACAAAATCGATTTTGTAATGAAACTCGCGGAAAGTATAGTCCTTGGGGATTTCAATAAAAACGTTTTTGAAAATTTTCAAAATAATAAATAGTTTTTGCAAAATACAGTTTTTTCGAAAAAAAATACTTTTGTGGTCGAATTCGATTAACTCATATCCATCATCACCTACGGAATTATTTTTGGGCTTAAAATGCTCTGGAAGAGTTTTGCTAATATAGTTGTTTTTTGTACGCACATTGCTACTTCATTGGAAACGTGCGAAAAGATGGCCGAAAAAACGAAAAAAAATAATTTTGCCCACAAAATTGGATTATTTGCCTACAAAATTTAAATAATTGCCTATCTGAGGTCGTAAAATATTTTTTTTTTGCCTAGCGACTAGGCTAAAATCGTGAACGGAGCGATTTGGGAGATATAGGTTCTGGAACCTCATCACATTTGCCTTTCCTGTTCCTCCTTAGATACCATCACTTTTTGGAATTTCGCAACATTAGCTTTTAAGAATAACGTTTGTGTCTTCGCTAAAATGAAAGCTTTTTTGTAGGAAAATTTTGATTGGCGAAACTTTGGTACCGCATGTGATTTGCTTTTGGAGCTTTTTTTGTTTTTTGTTTTGGCAGCGAAATGCCAGGAGCGATAAGGGCTAGTTGATCCAGCCCCGTGACGCAATGGCATAATAGTCCATGGAAATGGTACTTTAACATTGCAAAAATGCAGGACAAGATTTTTTTCTTGGGTTGTGTAGGGGGGCTCGGTGTTAGCTTAAATTTGAGTTTTCGAGTTCCCCACCCCCCCCATTTGGCCGCCATCTTGGAAAAGGTGTGCAAATGGTTTTTCCACTATATCTCCGTAACAGTAAATCTTACAGAAAATTTATAAACAGACTTTTTGTTTAGAATTAAATTATCTACAATTTATTCTTTAAGCGTTTTGTCGTAAATTGAAGAATTAAGAAGTTATAAGCCTTAGAACACAAAAATTAGTCACAATATTTTCTTTTTATGGCTATAACTTTTTTTCCTTCAATTTTAACAAAAAAAATAATAACAAGTTTTTTGTAGAGGGTTTCATAACGAATAATTTCCATTCATTCTTTTTTTAATTTTGTTCACTACGAAGGGTTCACAGCGCCCCGAAGGTATCAAAGTGACAGATTTTCTGAATAATTTTTTACGATTTTACCTCCTCCTCTCCCTAGAATTTCTCAAAAACAGGTAGCAAGTAATAATAATGTATGAATGACTTTCCGTTTGAAGAAATGCCGATGTTTGAGTAATGCAATAAAATTATTTATTACGGTTTTTTATTATTGTTATGGTATGTTTTACAAGGTACGAGATGGTTTAAAATGAAATTCTTTGAATAATAACATGTATTAGTTTCTCCAATTTTTGAAAATAATTTGTGTGAAGAATGAATGACTTTACGTTCTAAGAAATGCCGATGTTTGAGTAATGCAATAAAATTATTTATTATGGTTTTTTAATTTAATTAATATTTTCAATTTTGGTAGATAGCACAACTGAATAACACGTACACTTTTATAAAATTGAAAATTTTACTAAGATCAAACTGAAATAACAATTTTGAAATTACACTAAAATAATTCAAAATTTTCCCACAAAATGAATACGTCCGTATTTTGCTAGATAATTAGCATAACTGAATGAAGCACTATTTTTTGCAGCCCTAACACAAATTATTTTCAAAAATTGGAGAAACTAATACATGTTATTATTCAAAGAATTTCATTTTAAACCATCTCGTACCTTGTAAAACATACCATAACAATAATAAAAAACCGTAATAAATAATTTTATTGCATTACTCAAACATCGGCATTTCTTCAAACGGAAAGTCATTCATACATTATTATTACTTGCTACCTGTTTTTGAGAAATTCTAGGGAGAGGAGGAGGTAAAATCGTAAAAAATTATTCAGAAAATCTGTCACTTTGATACCTTCGGGGCGCTGTGAACCCTTCGTAGTGAACAAAATTAAAAAAAGAATGAATGGAAATTATTCGTTATGAAACCCTCTACAAAAAACTTGTTATTATTTTTTTTGTTAAAATTGAAGGAAAAAAAGTTATAGCCATAAAAAGAAAATATTGTGACTAATTTTTGTGTTCTAAGGCTTATAACTTCTTAATTCTTCAATTTACGACAAAACGCTTAAAGAATAAATTGTAGATAATTTAATTCTAAACAAAAAGTCTGTTTATAAATTTTCTGTAAGATGTACTGTTACGGAGATATAGTGGAAAAACCATTTGCACACCTTTTCCAAGATGGCGGCCAAATGGGGGGGTGGGGAACTCGAAAACTCAAATTTAAGCTAACACCGACCCCCCCTACACAACCCAAGAAAAAAATCTTGTCCTGCATTTTTGCAATGTTAAAGTACCATTTCCATGGACTATAAGCCGGGCGCGGGATAATTGAATATAGCTTAGGTTAGGATATGTGTATGGCTGATTTCAGTGCGACCAGAGGTCCAATTAGAGCTTTGAGGCCCCGTTTTGTTTCCACAACTCCTGAACCTAAAGGCTGTATCAGATCCAACTTTTTGAGCACCGGCAGAAGCAGAGGCAGAAGCAGAATTCTGCTTGCTGAATTAGATCCAAGTAAAGCAGCAGCAGCGGCAGAATTTTTATTTGACAGTAAACTCTTTGTAAATAATTCTTTAATAATAATAAATTCTTTGTTAAATATCACATAACAATAAATTCTCAATTTTCCGCGTCCATAAGTCATTTAAAAAACACTTGCCAAGTGAAAGATGTATGAAATGTCAAAAAATTAAGCAAAATTAAGATTTGAGGTGAAAAAGCAGCGGCAGAATTCTCTTCTGCTTTTCTTGTCACTTGACCAGCGTAAGCCAATAGAAACAATTCTCTGCCGACGGCTCTGCTTTCTGCTTTGGATCTGATACAGCCTTAAGGTTCAATGGTTGTTTGGTCGGCTGTGACGGATGTTTTAAGTCATCCTGTGGAATTTTGGAAGCTTATCAACGATCTGATCCCTTAGAGATATAAAGCAGATCTCCACTGCTCTCCAATTTTGCCTGGCTCCACTGCTCTCCACTTTTGCCTAATACGTTTTTGACCCTACCTATTGGGCTCTAAACCGTCTCGGTCTCCGATCCCCGTAGAGATCGTTTCCATCTATGTTGCTATCTATGAAAATTCCAATCCTACATCCTTGTGTAGGTCTGGCAGGCCTTGAGAATCGCCAGCACTTTCACTTGAAAGATACTAGCGTGTTGCAGGTGAGGCCAGCACAGTGAACTGTTAGTGGTCTACAGATAAAACCGTGCCCTAATGACCTCTGAGGTCTTGGAGTCGTCGGTGGATATTCGTATATCGAACTTCCTCAAGACTCTTAGTTTCTCCACGTTCCTCTTGAGGGAATTTTGACAGAGAAGTCCTTGCTGAAGATCAATCTAGGCGGAAGGTAGTCCTTGACCATACCTTCAGTAACAGGTTCAAGAAGTTGTTAGGTCAGTGGGGTAGGGTTTACCGGTCCAGACCACGGATCTCATTGGTCGCGTTGGGGCGGGAGTGGGTTAGTGCAAGAGGACGTGCGCTCGTGGGCATGTTCCCATTGGCTTTTGGACCCTTTTCAACTTCCTGCTCAGACCTGGCCATCATACTAGCGAACCATACATAGAAGGCTATGCATGCTTTCTTTACCCTTTCCTCCATTTTCGGTTGTATTTGAAAGGTTACTCTACGTTTATTATCTGCTCTTGAGACTCGGCTTGTACATATTGCAATTCAGAATAAAAGCCGGCTTCAACCTGTCTATATTAATGACTTCTTCTTGTTCCTTTCTTAGGATTTTGAAAATTTTATCACCTCTGTCTATGACTTTGAACGGACGCGAATAAGGAGGGTTTAGACCTCCTTTTAGAATGGGTTCTTCGACAAAAACATGTGTGCACATCTTAAAATCTTGAGGTATGGCCAAGCTTCTTCGGTTTCTTCTTACTTTTGAGCCGTTTCGAACTATCCGGTTGCGTTCGGTTATGTCGTGTCATTGGGTGGTGCTATACGGAGACTCGAGAAGTCGGCCGAAATCAGATTTGAGTCTCATTATTTAATGCTACACGAGGCTGCCTCGGCTTAGAATAATTCTTTACCCTACTACATGAAAGCTTTGTGTGTGTATACTGTGGTCATTGTTTACATCTGAGAAGGGAGAAGAGAAAGAAATGTGCGTATGTGCTCGTTTTCACACTGGGAATTTTTGGGTGAAAATTCTTTCGTTAAAGTTTCGTCATGTGCGTCCTTCTTTATCTCCTCTCCTTCGTTTCTTTCCTAGAAAACCGGGTTTTCTGTACTTCTTGAGTCTCCGTGTAGCACCCCACGTTGGTATTCTGTGAACCGCTACAAGCTCCAGTATTAGGCCAACGCATTTCCCCCTGTAGGATAAGATAAGGGTGTGTCTCTTCAACTTGGGGATATTGAAGGTGGAAATTTTCGTTTTTCCCGTGAATAGCATTAGCTCAGTTTTTCCCGAGCTGATTGCCAGATTAGAGCATCACGAGATCCCGACAAACTCGAGAGTCCCGTCTTGGTCTCGACTCGAGAATCGAGACGAGAGTAAAGTTCGGTCTCGACAAAAATATTCTCGTCGAGACGAGTTAGTTCGCTCGAGATCTCCTCGGCAAATTAATAGCAAACAAGTCTGGTAAAAAAAAGTATCTGATTAAGCGCGCACGCTATTTTCAAAGCTGCGATGTGGTTCTCATTCACATATAAACACATTTTTGCCTCTTGTTTTCTTGGAGGACAGAGATAGCGGAATATTTGAAAGCACCCGTTGTGCAAGGAAATGTAGACATTCTAAAATGGTGGCAGTCTCATCAAGATTCGTATCCTCTCTTATCGAAAATGGCGAGAAATTTGCTCGCTATCATGGCGACATCTGTTCCGGTAGAGCAACTCTTTTCAGGCGCCGCACAGTGGGCTGAATCCCGATTCTAGCTGGACAAAAGTCAAAAAATCAATGTTAAAATGTAAGGTTATCAGGTATAGGAAAGTTTTCTTAAGGGTTCAGTAACCCTAATTCTACAAAAAGTTCATTATTATAGCAAACAATAGGGTGTAAGAAGTTACTGTGAATACGGTCGAATGCAAGTAGAGCGTGAGACGCTTTCGCGGTACATTAATATTACCTTCCTTTATATTATCTGTTCGGCGACATGATTGTTTATTTTCATTTGAGTGTTAATCTATCTAACTTGTTTAGATACCTTTTAAGATGAAGTTTCAAGCACTGAAAACCTCAGATTGAAGAAGTTAAGTTCATACCATTAGAATATAAGAGTGTGATTTTGCTTCGTGGAAAGTGAAAAATTCTTCACATTTTAACACGCAACTTTTTTTCATTAGATGTTATTGAATTCAAATTTGGAGAATTTCTTTATTATGACGTAACCCAAGTAGCAAAATCTAACCTTGGTTATTTTATAACTTTCGCTTTTGTTACAAACAGGTTACTTAAGCGTTATAATCTAACCAGATTACCTTCTAACTAAACACTAACTTAGTTTTTAAGGTAGAATATTACTTATTTTTTAAGTTAGAATATAACTTTAAAAATTTCGTTGCTACTGAGTTACTTCAGCACTTATTTTTAATTTGTAATTCTTTTGGTTACAAATATACACAAACTTAACCTTGCAAACGTGTTTAGGTTTTTCAGAGGATAGAAAAAAACTCGAAAATAATGTATGAGTTTATTATAAGTTAGACATATATACTCTGATTTAATATGTAATTTTGTAGGTTAGAAATATTCGTCAAAATAACGTATGATCATATTATGAGTTAAAAATGTACTCTCCTCTAACGGTTTGAAAATAAACTCGAAAATAACCTGATGATTGAAATGAAACAAAGTACTTGAATATGTGAAAAAGCCAACAGACGTCGATGAAAGTAAGGAAAAGAGAAGCAGTATTTCGCGATGTAACGAAATTAATATAAGAGTTTATATCTAGTTCGAAATATAACTCGTTATTAATGAATGGGTTAGGACGAGTTAGAAATATACCTAAGCGTAACATAAGAGTTTATTACGAGCTAGAAACATACTCGCTATTAATGCATAGGTGTATATTATGAGTTAGAATTGTACGAAAAAGTAAAATATAAGCACAAGCTTGTCGAAACGTGTTCATTTACAAGCAAGCATCAGTGAAGAGAAGAAGTTCACGGGCGTAAAAAGCGAATTTAATAATCTGCAATTAATATTTTTTTTAGAAAAAGCGCGTGGGTAAGTTTTTAATTACTATTAATTCTATATACATATTTAAAGTCTCTGATAAAATTAATATTTTTTTTAATTTTCTTATATTTTTAGGTTTGGTGTAATAGGACAGGAAGAACCATCTACAAATATCTTTTTAAAACGTTTCATTTAGTAAAAACAATATGTACTTGTATTTTTATTATTATTATTTAATAAAGCATATATATATTCTTTACGTAAATTCATTGCATTTTTTTCAGTCGTATTGTTATAAAGCAGTTATAAAATATCAAATTTGTAACTAGAGATTTTGCATGATAGTTAGATTTCTGTTACAAAATTACTTTTAGGTTAATTTACGGTAAGTATGTACAATCTCAGAAACGTTTTCTTCAGGTTATTTTCTAACCAATGTTTACAAAAGGTTGTTAATGGAGGTTTTACTAACGTCCGCTTTAGGTTATTTACTAGCCAATGTTTACATCAGGCTAATGATAGAAGTTTTAGAAACGTTTGCTTCAGGTTATTTTGTAACTGCTAAGTTGTGTAGAGATATATTTTAGAAGTTTTATAAACCTTAGTTATAGGTAATTTAATAACTAGAGTTACAAAATAACTGACCATTTACGGTTTAATAAATGTCTAGGAAACGTTATACAAACGTTTTACTAAGTTATGATGGTTAAATAACTCTGGCTAGTTTCTGGTTAATTAACCGGATTCTAACCAAATTGTGCTGCTTGGGAATTAATAACATATTCAAAGAAGGAGGGCCATAATGAACCATAAATTGAGAAATAACAAAAATTCTCCAATTAAAACTCCAATTTAACACATTTGCCTATGTGCAAAGTGTGCAACTGCACAGGGCCCCGCGTATTTGGGGCCCTGCGACCGAAAATTTTTTTTCTAATAAAAATCATTTGAATTCATTATTTGTATTTTTACTTCATTGAATGGGCCACATAAATGATTATGGGGGCACAAAGCAGCATATGGGGCATAATTCTGTCGTTGGGACGGGTCTGCATGAAGGGAAATGCGCGAGCGAAGCGAGCGAAAAAATTGTTTGGACTCTCTGGGGCCCCTCGCTTAATTTTTGCACAGGGCCCCCAATTGTCTGGCCGCGGCACTGCTGCCAAGCTGTTTGTGGAGCTATATGGCTTGTACAGGATGCCTCCTAGAGTACATAAAATACTTTTACATGGCTCTTTAGCTATCAGACATGACCTTGTTCCAATAGGGCAGCGTTCAGAGCCCAGCATACTAGAAAGCCTCATATATAAAAACATGTGAAGACTTAGTTCACATGCTTTTGATCTCATCGGATTCTGTTATTACAGACCTTAGAACTTTCGAGAAAGAACCGATGCAAGGGGGCTGAATCCTGACGCAACTGGGCTGATCACGGATTCAGTGTAAGAGGAGCAGCGTAGCGAAGCGGAAACAGATTCTCCGATCGAATCGAACGGTGACTATTATTTTGAATTTTATAAAAGTAATACTTCATTTAACTAGAAAATAAATTAGCATCTATTTTATTTTTCCATTTTATTTTATACCAATTTTTCCAAAAAAATATGTGAAAAAGTTCAAAATTCAGTCAAAATTCTTTTCTGAGAACTAAAACACCTTCTTTTTTCTTCGAATATTTTGTTCATTATTTTTTTAAGCTATTCTAGTTTTTTAGCCCTTGTTAAGCCCATAAAATAATTATGTCCAGCTCGAATCGTTCTAATAATGACCGAAAAGAGGTGCCCTTGAAAGACGCCAGGTTCAATGCCCTTCTGTGCATTAATTCTTGGTCAAAAAGTGTCTGCGAGATTAATTTTTAAAGTATATTGTTCTATGCTCTTTAGCATATATTTAGCTTATATTCGTACTTATATGAAATTATGAATTAACAAATATTTTTAAAATATTAAATACCTCTTCTGTTCATTTTAATAATAATAACTAAAGTAAACGACTCAATAATTTCAATTAATTATCTCTCCAATTTCCTTTAGAATTTTTGGTCGAGACTCTCGGACGAGACGAGACGAGACAAGACGAGATTAGGATGGGCGAGATCCGCCGAGAGTCGAGACGAAACTCGAAATGGTCGAGACTTACCGAGGTCGAGACGAGAGTCTTAAAAATCTCGTCTCGTCTCGGTCTCGGCAGCATGCCAAATACCAACGTTATTTAGGCATACTTACATAATTTCATTAATCCCGATTGGAAACATTCCCAGATCATCTGCGTATGCTACTGCGCTTCGTCTAGATTTTTTAGTGTGCAATTTATCGTTACTAACCACAGAAAAGGGAGATCGCGCCTCCTCCTGGTGCCTGGAATGAAGGATAAGAAGGAGGTAGTTTATTTTAGGCAGGGTTAGAGACGCACAGAACCGAGAGACCGAAGCTTCTTGGTATAATGCTGTCCACCTTCCGACGCACCTACGGCTCCTTAGTAAATAATGATTTTGTTTGAGTTCAAAAATGCATCATTTCCAAATTGCTGAATATTCCAGTGATACCGCAGGGATACATTTTCGAACTCACCCTTTTTTCTTAAATAAACGACATGAATGTTTAATCCCATTTTTTTTAATAAAAAAACCTATGCAACTAGGGTTTTTATTTTCTTTAAAATCGTATGCCTCAAAGAGTTAAAGGTCACGTTGATCACGTCAGGTCGAAGTAATGCCTTAACGGGTTCTGCCGCTCTGGACCAAAAACGCCATTAAAAAGGGTTGGTGAGTTTAGTTAGTATGAATCTGACACTACTGAGTGGTCGAGCACACCTCTCTCGCTGCTCTACAAGACGATTCTCACAACTCCTTCGTAAAAAAGGACCATAATAACCTACAGACCCTTGGTGTGGTGGCATAATAGGTGCTCGCCATAATGCTGGAGGCTTTGCTCAACTTGCTTCCGCTCATCTCGATGTAAAGAAATCTGCATTAAACATTGCGATAAGGATGATATGGTATGACCGCCTGCATGGAATGTTTTTGATGTAATGGAAGAAGTTCTGAAAGCGGAAAGGCTATGGAATTGCACGAACGTGAAGTTTAACCTCCCTACCGGGTTGTCCACAGGATACCTCGACGTGGACTAGTAGGTCATACGGACAACTCCAACACTGAGGCACGTATGGGTGATGGGGACTTTCACTCCAGGCTTAGAACAGCATTCAGCTCGTGCAATATACTTAGTTACTGTCTTTTTAGGTTATATACATTTTCGGTATCCAAGCGAGAATCAAAATGATAAAGTCGAAGTTGAACCTAAGTCGAAATTAGTTTGAGATTTCAAACACGACCTTGAGGAGCATTCTCAATGGGGTCACTTTTGGTTGAATCCTTGGTTATCAAAGCTTTGAAAAAAAGAAACAAAAGCAAGGGTTCGGTCATTGTATTCATCGGCCTGGAATGGGCTGTAAGGGTACCCAACAGTTCGGGAAGTGGTCTTTGATTATCGTATTCTTATGAAATATACCGAATGATGTATGTCCATACCTGATTTGATGAAATTTTCTGCTGGAGGATCGTTCCTGTGGACTTTGCCCCGAGGGGGTGCTTCTGCCCTTAACGTTCTCTGTCACTGCCCTGCGATATCCATCAATCGGAAGTTATCGAAAGAGGTATTTTCCGAAAAGGACACTAAAACTCCGACTGTGTTTTTTATTGGCAATGAACTCATTGCATTAAAAACGTCAAACTGACCCATGAACAAAGAAGAAGTTGTATTAAATAGAGTATAAAAAAACGAATAAGAAAAATGCCAAAGAAACTCATACAACTCCGGTTTTTTCATTTTCATATCATCTTCAAAAATAATTGTTGACTCCATGGAAATGTAATAAATTGATTGCGCCAATTTATGTTTGTTTTAAAAACCATTGGTTCATGATAATTCAGTTATTTCTTTCGAAACATACAAGAATTCCCTTGTGAATAGCAGACGAGCAGAGGAAAGCAGTGCTTTAGAGTTTGAATTTCCTTTGGACAGCCTTCAATAAAAAATACGACATAATTTTTATCATGCCAACTTTTTCTTCATATACCATAATGCAAGAAGTCACAACCGTAATTCGTCCCGCTAATCTACTTACATAGACATAAAAAAAAGTTCCAACCTCATCAGAACTTAAAAAAAAAAACTTCATAATAAGAACAAAATGGAAAATATTTTATCCTTAACAGATTTAATTACATGAAACCCTCACTGCGACCCGAGGAAGATGTCTGCAAACTTTATATCAATGCACTTCTGCAGTTTATCTTGATTGCTTGCTGGTGGGTCGTCCTAGATTTTGTACATTAAGCTCACTCCCGACAAGACGTCTAACTCCATTTTGAAGTCAAAGTTTACAGGATCCGGAGGGGGAAAATTTCATTTTATATACAACAGTTGAAAAGTGGTTTTGATGGTAGTTTACGAAAATGGATTGCAATGGATGCAGCAGGATAATACTGGAAGGAACCTGAGTGCAAATAAAATATAAATAAAAAAATATAACAAAGCTAAATTTTTTTTTGTTAGTAATAAATCTTAAGTTTAAGAAAGATATATTTTTTTTCCTTAATTTCTATATCACTAAAATATATTTGCATTTTTATCCTAAAATTTATAATAGCAACTTAAATTAGCAAAAATATTATATAAAAAATACTAAAATATTAATTAATATATTTCCTTGTGTATTTTTATAAATTAAAGTGTTAATTGTGTTTTAAATGGTTTTTTTTTATTTTTAATTTATTTGTTTTATTATTTTATTTATCCATGAAAATTTCTATGAATTTCAAGTGTGCCACACGATGATGATGTATATTTTTTAATTTGAGCTGATTTCTTTAAAGAAAAAGAAAATAACTTCATAACCCAAGCAATTAACTCCACAAAAAAGCTTAACAATAATTATATTTTTCTTAATAAAAAAAATTAATAAGTAAATAACGCGAAAACATCGATAGATAAACACAAGCATAGGCAGCTTTCAATAAGAATTGTACTTTTTGTAACAATTTAAAAAGATTTTGTAATTTTTTTGTTTTAAAAATGAATATATATGAGAATAATCAGTTCGATACCATGATGCTTTTCAGATATTTCCGAATTTTGATTGTACTAATTTTATTCTAAATTCAAATAAGTTGTAAAATTGTTAAAAAGAAATAATTTTTAAATTTAAGAATATTTCCCAAAATTAAAAGCCAAGCTTGCTTTAAAAAATTATTATCTTTATTTCTAGACAAATGCTTTAAATATAATATAAACCCTCCTTTGGTCTATGTATAGAATATAAGAACACAATCTCGTCCTAGATGGAGCAGGTGTTAATAGAAGGTTGGAAAATTATTTCGCGTGCTGGAAAACCCGAAGGAAACTATCAGGCACACTTACCAGAAGCTCATCTACAAAATAATTATGACACCAGAAAAATAAACGTACTAACCTTGAAAGCCCTAAACGTAGAAGCAAGCCTCAGCAGCCCTCCCTACGCTAGAAGCTATGCTGAGCTCGAGAATAATTCAAGCGGATTTGGGAACCGAGACGGTAATCAAATACGCTATCAGAGGTACACCACAAGGATGCGTCATCTCAAAAACTAGTAGCATACGCAGATGACCTAGTGATTATGGTGTCGGGAATGTTTCCTACAGTGATTAGTGAAATTACGCAAGGATGCCTAGATAAAGTTGGCAGCTGGGCAGCAGGCTGCGGTCTGGCAGTCAATCTGGGAGAAACTGAGTTGATGTTCTTTACAGGGAAAATGAAAATTCACACCTTCAACCTCCCCAAGTTGGAGGGGCATACTCTCCCCTTATCCTCCAGTGTGAAATGTCTGGGTCTAATATTAGATCCTAAACTCAACTGGAAGACAAACATCGACGAAAGGGTAAAGAAAGCCTGTATCCATAGCCTTCTACGCCTGTAAAAAGACTTTTGGGGGGTCTTAGGCCAAAGATGGTCCTGTGGATGTACACAGCTGTGATACGCCCAATTCTCACGAATGCGTCGCTATTATGGTGGCCAGCGCTGAGCAGGACCTATAACGTCATAAAGTTGGGAAGGGTCAAGAGAACGGTAACAGTAGGGGCAACAGCGGTCATTAGGATATGTCCCACGAAAGCTCTCGACGTTCTCTTGCACCTACTCCCCCTCGACCTTCACATCAAACATCTAGCCTCGTGTAGTGCCCACAGACTGAGGGAATCCGGGGCCTGGACCTCAAAACCTTACGGACATAGCAATAGGGTATGGTCGCTACAACGACAGATTACCTTCCCCCTAGATTGACATTTAGGAAGGATTTCTCCGTCGAACTACCCTCAAGAAAAGAGTGGAGAATCGGAGACGTCTTCGAAAGTTCGATGTACAAATATTCACCGACGGCTCCAAGATGTCAGAGGGCGTCGGAGCAAAGGTTTATCTAGAGACCATTAACAGTTCACTGTCCTGGCACCTGCCGGTGTACGCTAGTGTCTTTCAAGCTGAAGTGCTGGTGGTCCTGAAGGTCTGCCAGACAATGAACTCAGAACCTACACAAGGACGTGCTATTGGAATTTTCATAGACATCCAAGCCTCTATAAAAGCTTTGAATTCAGTAAGAATTCCCTCCAAGCTAGGGGAGCGATGCAGAGGTGAGCTAGTTAGGCTAGGTAGAAAGCACAACGTGACCCTCGTCTGGATTCCCGGCCATAGGAACGAGAAAGCCGACTACCTACCCAAGCAGGGAGTCCCTCTCCGGGGCTCGGAGACCGAGATTGTCGGCAGCCCAATAGGTGGAGTCAAAAACGCATTTTTTGACTACCACCTGCTGCTAGCCAGCGAAAAGTGGAGAGCACTGGACACCTGCACTATCTCTAAAGGCGACTTGGCCCAGTTATAACAAAGGCAAAACAATGGGCCTCTTAAACAGAACCCCGACGAGAGATTGCTAGAATCACGGCAATCATCACGGGACATTGCCCCATAGGAGACTACCCTGCCAAGTTGGGCATCCCGTTCAACGTCTGTTGTCGTAGCTGCGGGGAAACGAATGAGAGAGAAACACTTGTTAACTTCCTATGTAAGTGCCCGGCTTTAGCTAAAGTCAGGCAGCGCACACGAGGCAGTTACGTTTTGGAAGACTTAAAAGAGATTTCCAGACTGAAGATCAGATCACTGTTAAGCTCCTAAATTCCACAGGATGGCTTTAGGCATCCGTCACACCTGACCAAACAACCACTCAACACAAGGTACACGCCAAGCGCTAATTGGGCCTCCGGTCGCACTGGAGGCAGCCCTTCACCTACCTACTTAACCCTGGAAGAAACACTAATTCCATAAATAAAATAAAATCTACGGGATTGATAACATTTCAATTTATCAGATCCAAAACAACTAAAGAGATGGATTGAGAATTTTTTGTTCTGGCGATTCAATCAATCCGTGCCGTCGAATCCAAACCACACACTATCTCTGGAGGTGTCCCCTCAAGGTTCAATTCTAGCCCCAGCAATCCTGTCCTTTCCTAGTTTTTAAAAATGACCTGCTCTCTCTCTAACTCACTTCTCAGCTTTGTTGACGACGGTACTCTGTACTGCATTACTTCTATGACGGTAATAAAACAAGACAAGCACGCGCCAGACCTTATCTGCATGATCGTGTACGCATGTCCAATTCAGTCAACAGGGACGATTCGTGATGAATTCAATGCATTAAAAAAGAAAGAGCTGTCTCATTTCTAACAAAACTTGCATCACCATTACACCTGTTTGAGTGGAGGGTTCTCTTAGGGCCGTAAACATCATCGAGGAATACCTTTAACCGAGAGTCACGTATTATCTTTACGCGCAGTCTGTGATATGTTTAAAATGCTTAAACACCAAATATTGTAAAACATGAGAATTTTTAGGTTTGACAATTCTTTTCTAATATTTTCGAAAATCACTGGGATTTTCTATCGCGACTTTTGCCTTTTTACCCGTTTTCCTATTTCTATTTCAATGTAAAAATCAATAATTATAAAGCTCACTCCAATATTTTGAAGGCTTCTTGGTATGCAAAATAAGAGCTTTCAGAGCCGCGTTATAACAAGAACAAATCGACTGTTTCCTTCTTCTTTGATGGCTGATGGCTCTACAGCGTAATTGGAGCCTTACAATATCAGGAAACACCCAAATATGCTGGTGGCTTCAGCGTAACCTACCATAAATTTGAGCTGCTTCAGAAGTGCAATTCAGGGCGGTAGACACCTAAACTGTGGCATTTGTACCAGAGGTTTGGGCAAGTAATAAAACTATATATTGTGACCATAACTTACAGAAAAGTACTAACGATTTCATTCTAATTGACAAAACTTCTAGATAATTGACCTTCGTTATGACTCCACGGATTTACCACCCTACAAGACACTGAAAGTGACAGTGGGTTTCTTCTGCAATGGCAGCATACAGATAAAACACAAGATATGATTCAAATACCCCCAATTACGCGTGGGGTAAAAATGGAGTGGCGATATGAAAATGTTACTAATATGTGAGCGACTGGTAGGTCTTTTAGGACTTTTACGTAGAAAAGGGCTTGAAATGAAGGGTGATAGATGTGGAATCATCAGATGTGGAAGTTCTTAAAGGTAGAAACAGAATGGCACGGCGACCGTGGCGGAGTCCGCCGCTCAGAGAGTTTCCCATACATTTAATTTCTCCCCAGGCGGCGCGGACAAATTAAATGTATGGGAAACTCTCTGAGCGGCGGACTCCGCCACGGTCGCCGTGCCATTCTGTTCCTACGTTAATGCTGCTTGCGGCATAACTGCCCTGATGGGGTTGCCGGATAGGAAACCATTAACTGGTATAGTAGGGGAGCTGGCACTTGAAAAAATCGTGTCGTCCCAACCTTCTGCCGTTTGGTATATAAGCTTTTGAAGTAATTTTAAGCATTTTTTATAATATGACATTTTTGCGGAAGTGGACCCATTTCGAGTTAGGGGTTTTCGGGGGTAAAAAGGGGGTTAAAATTGAACAAAATTTCTGCCGCTGCGTATGTAGGTTCTATTAGAGCTAAATAACCGTTAAACACTAGTGGCAGAAATTTTTGACTATTTGCTAGGGTGTGGGGAGAAAAATGGCAACTTCAGCTAGGGGTGGCTTGGGGAGGGTCCAAATGGAGTATAGGAGTCTCTCGTATTATTCCTTGAATAGAAAATATTGTCACAAGGACTTCACTGAGATGACCAAAAATCTAGTCCCCAAACTGTGAAAGGGCAGTGCTAATGAAAAGAATTGAAATATCCAGAAAGCCTGTAACTATACATTTTTTAAAGTATAACCCAGTGATAGAGAACTAACAAAACGTAGACACAAGGCTGCCATTTAAGAAGTAGAACTTAAAGGGGTTTTTGTTACGCACTATTTCCAAAAGGATATCCGCAGGAATAAATTATTACTGGTGTGGTGCCTTGTTGTAGATGAACTGTTAGAGCCGGTCTCCACTTTTTTTCGACCAAGGTAACGCAGTACATGTTGTTATCGTAGCAACTGTTAAAAGAGGTGTTACAACGAACAGGCCTATGGAGCACTCACTTGCTTTGCTTTTCAGATGGTGATAAAGTAGTGTCAAACCCGATAAAATGGTTCCGATTCCATTTACCCGGAAACAAACATGAGTGCGATTAGAGGAATTGGTTCTGTGGTTACATTTCGTTTTTCAAGCCAAATGCCATACCATGCCATAATGCCGGGAGTCGCGGTAGTAGGAAGGCGACTTCACGCAATATTCACGACATATTCGCAAGCGAAGCGATGCATGCAATTCCCTGTGGCTTGACCGAATGCCTCTTATTCACCAGTTGAGCAGATCACAACAAAGCATATGTTATGATGGTCGGCACCATCATTGACTATGACCAGTATTCTGATCTCGGTCATTTACCCCACTGAAATCCACACACTCTATTACAGTGGTGAAGTGTAATTTTTGTCGGCCTAATATTTTCGTTAAAGTGATATTTCCAAGACAGTCGCGAATCCTGGTATATGACCCGGAGCGCGTTCAAAAACCTTACTATGGTTAACCATGGTTAACTATGGTTAACTTTTGTCGTTCAAAAACTCCGTGGTTAACTACAACATAACCACGAGCATAACTTTTTGGCGTTCAAAAACTCCCGTGGTTAACCATGGTGTAATTAAATTTTAACCCTGCTCGGGAGCATGGTTAGCGATAGTTAAGAAGAAGAAGAATAAAAACAACTCTCTGACAGTTGTTTTTATGTTAAACAAATGAACAAATCAAAGTGGGATTTGTGGAATTATTGCAAATAAATAATTAATGAAATAATTGAAGCAATTAGCGGGGACTATTTTATTTTTATTTTTTTTTTCTTTAACCTGTAGTTAACCACGGAGCGTTCAAAAACCTCCATGGTTAAACATAAACTTTCGTGGTTAAGTGAAGTGATGCAGCATAACCACAGCTTACCTCGTGGTTTACCATAGTAAGGTTTTTGAACGGGCTCCAGATATTTCACCGTTCCCGTCAAGTTGATCCTCCAAGAGTGTCAGGGACTGATCTCCAGACCTTCAATCCTTCCAATGAAAACAATAACGTTTGTCTTGCTAAAGTTATGGTGAGACCTTGTTTAGTGCACCACAAGCGTTCCAAGTGTGATAATCGCCACAGTTTTAGCATATCCAACAATGACCGCGCCAAACCAGCTACCAGCTTCTGTAATAAGTCAATAGTGATGTTCCACAGGAAAGGTGCTAGAACTTGTGAACTGTCTAGGCTGACCATTCTCTGAAGCTGCTTGTCTTCTGTTGGAATCCCATGCTATGCCATGCCATGCTTGATTGTCCGTAGATTTGCTTTAGATTACTAAACTATATCTTATCGAAAGCCGCTTTAATATGCCTGGCAGACGATGGTAGACGAAAGGGCAGCGAATTTCTTGTGAAGAGAAAAGGCAAGATAGAATGAATGTTATATGTATGGGAGAAATGGAAAGACGAAGGACGATACCTGGGCTGGATTCGAACCACGGACCTCTGGGATGGTAGTCGGGCGTCATAATCTCTAGGCTACAGTGGGGTGCGAAAATGGACACTAGGCTATAGAATCGTTTAATTGTACTTAAATGGTTTGAATTTTATTTGGGAAAAGCACTTTATACACAAATTCGCTTGCACAAATGACTTTATATCCGATGTTATATAGAAACTAGGGATGTTACTAATGCGATATTTTGCACATTTTGCATTTGTGATATTTTGCATATTTTGCGAATGCGACTGTTCGGAATGCGAATGTGCGAATGCGAATACAAATGTTTGCGAATAGCATTAAAAAAATTGAATTAAATTAAGGCCTCATTTTTTTATTACTTACAATAGGATATCAAAAAATATTCGAACAATAGACCAGTGTTATATACAGTAATGGTATTCTTTCTTCTCGTATTTAATAGTCAAAGTTTAAAAGAGGAATATTATATTTCCATGAGGCGATTTCTAAAGGTCCCCATTCCTATACAGGCCGCCGGCAGGCCATGGCCTGAAGGTTTCTCGGGTTGAGGCCAAGTATAACCACACCCTCACTCACCCATACCGTCAACTGGATGGGGCCTGCTGAGCTTGCAGTCCAGGAAAACTGACAAAAACCTTTATGTGTATGGGTATTTATCGTCAGTCCGTGCCTGAAGATATGAACTTCTATTCAGTTTAAAATTTTCGTTGAGGCCATCAACATTTTTGCATTTGCACCCGGTACGCTAAACTGTCGTATTCGCCTGTGTGTATGTAGGGAATCATGAGGTCATCTGCTGTCCACGGCCTGTCAGACGTATGCCTCAAGTCCTCATCCCTCAGTCAGACTGAGTACTGTATGGCCTTCAACGGGCGGTACCTGCTGACCTGGCTTACCGGCGCACAGTGGTTCCAAATCCCGAAAATGTGGCCATAATATGTAGACGTTATTCAAATTGTATGAAATTACGTACAAATAGTATTTTGAGGTCGCTGATTACGAATCTTCACTCAAAATAAAAAAAAAAAACAAAATGGCGGATCCAATATGGCGGACAAAATTTTTATAAAGTGGACCGATTTTGATGAAATTTGGTATGAAGAGTATTTCGAGTCTGCTGATTACGAATTGCTACTCAAAATTTAAAAAACAAAATGGCAGATCCAATATGGCGGACAAAGTTCTTATAAAATGGCAAGAATTTTATGAAATTTTATTTAAATTAAACAAATCGAGGCAAACTCGGGCAACTTTTGAAACTTCCAAATCCCAGATCTCAAAAATGCGACAAAACTTGTTAGAGAGTGGGATGTCGTGGGACTTATGAGTAATGTAATTTTAAACATTGACGTTTACAACGGGAAGTTATAAAAAACTTGTTTTGAATGGTACATTACTAAAATAATTAAGAAAATTGATTGTCAGTATGAAATAACGTTTAAACGTACTTACTTTCGTTAGCAGAAGCCATTTCAAACGATTCCAGGTCACTGTTAACACAAAAAATCCGTTTCACTATGTAGCGCTCCGAGGCCCTCGTGCGGCAGATGCTTACGTAACAATGGCCCCCGAGAGCCCCCCATTCAAGTTTGACCGTTGTAAAACGCTGTTTCTAATACCTTAGGTATCAACCTACATAACTAGACCCAAGGAGTCCCCAAATCAAAGATCAATTTTAGGGACTTTTGGCCACCTTTTCGGCATTTGGAACCACTGTGTGGCGGCATGTTATGAATGGGGGCCGTAAGGGGCTCATATATAAGGCCGGCTGCACTAAACAATTGCTCATTCGGAACGCTGGCCGGTGGAACGCTCAGATATTTGCGAGCGAGATCTGTCAATTTGTCGTATTTTAATTTTGTTTTCCACGAATCACGACACAACCTACACACATTCGCATTCGCAAAACGTTCGTATTACTTGATGCGAACTCCAATGTCGATACGAATGTTTAAAATGATGCGAATCATTCGCATAAGCGAATGCGAACATTCGTAACAACCCTAAGAAACATCAGAGTAACTATGCATTGGAAGAGTCCCTGGATTAATTTTTCTATTTAAGGACGATTAATCGCTGTTGGAAAAATTTAATTCCTTGTATTTTAATAAGAGCTCAGCATTGCATAGTATTGTGAACAGTATCTGAATATATTTTTTTCTCTACTGAGATATAAGACTTTCCATCAATGGCATGCCACTATGATAGCAAATAAAAAGTTCAAATTTAATGAGGAGGGATTTGTTTTCACAGAATACTCATTACAATGGGCCTAGCTTCTTGAAATAGCCACAATCCAATATTTGCGCGGGTAGCAAAAATGAATGAATTGCTAAATTTGTGACTTTAATTGGGCATTTTACTACACAACAGTACCTATAATCCTCAAAAGGATAAAATTTTGATTCATGTTGCATTAAACAGATTTTAGCAGTATTTTTTTCCTGGTGTATAGCGAAATTTGAGTTAAGTTGAATACTGAATAACTTCCTTTTGAGTATCAAATAAAAAAGGACTTTTTTTCAAATAATGGAATACACCCACGCATGTTTCACTTCTACAAAAAATAAACAAGTGAAGTAAAAATAAATCTTTTCTCTTTCACTTTTTTTTAAAGTAGAGAAATCGATACATAGTAAAAAAATCCATCAGTCAATATTTGACGTCTTGTTATGCAAAGTACGTAATCCATCACAGAAGAGGCATTTTATCTACGGATATCACCGCTTCCACGGAAACTTCTGCTTCCGCCCCCAAAGTGGAGCGGAAGGTGTCAATTTCTCGTTGATTTTTCCTCCTTATAGGAAGTTTAACATCCCAAAAGGCTTCCTGCTTTGTTACTATTCTGCCATTATCCTTGAGCACCTCATTAGATTCCTTCAATTGTTCTTGGAGAAAGTTTAGCTCATCCATTGTCATCTGCTGCGTAAGCCGAAGCATACCTATCCCTCACCCATTCGCCCGCCAATTTTACTCAGGCATCAAAGTGAGCAGCACGAAATCATTTTGTATTAATCGATCCCAGGAAACAAAGGTCGTCGGCACCCTGGAACTTTCTTGGATATCACAATTGGTAAAGCGCCTTAGTCTAGACAACCCTTTTCTAGCTATAGGAGAGGGGTTATCCGAGCCTCGATGCTAATGCTCGCGCCGGCCGATGTCCCTGCGCCCTGTATTCCCACACACAGGTAAATTTCCTTCCTCCTGGGGCACAATTAAGAAATCGGAAATTCTGAGGGAAACAGCTCCCTATCCTGGCCAAAATCTTGTTGAGTAAACGGAATAGGATCTGGGATAAGCTGACAGGAATAATAATTCGCAGAATTCCGCTATATTGTTTCTACCTTACAACAAAGAGCGGATTGTGTGCGGATTAATAATGAACCTGTCTTATCTTAACTGGGCAGGGGCGACGCCGGCATATTTGATGTTACCGGAGACTTTTACTAATATTAATGACCCAGCAAGGAAGCATAATGATCCGTGAGTGCTTCGGGACTATCTCCTGGAGATTTTCTGTTATCTTTTGGTCCTTCTAGTTGCTTTATTAATTCAGATTTATTTGTTTAATTTCGAAGAATTAGTTGCAGGGCTGGAGGTGATCTGCTTTAGTGCAGGGCTTCATTTCAAATTCTATTTCTCAGAACATTGCGCAATTTGTCCCCTTCCTAGGCGAGAACATCCCTTTCGCACGGGGGAAAATCACAGTATATTTTTGGAGTTGGGAATTATTTATGAAGTTATTCTACGAATTTGGCGTAGCCGCGTTCGACAAAGGCGACAAAGTAATTATTGTGATAAAGTCAGAAGGTCGACTATGCTCGACTCGTGTTTCAAGTGTTCAGGCACAAGGCTGAGTTTCGATAATGTTACTCGTACTCACTCCTTTAAGAAGTAAATTGTGAAATTCTAAACTAAGTAAATATTTTTATTAAAAGCATATTTTACTTTTCATCTGTGCTATGTTAGACATACAAGCAGCATTTCAAAGAGAAAGTTTCAAAATTTCAATAATGTCATTGTAGTTTCAACGCATGTTCTCATGGCGCCTATTGCTATCGTCTTCCTGACCCTTCCTAACTTTATGACATTAGAGGTCCTGTTCACCATTGGCCACCGCACAAGCGAGGCGTATTGGACATACCACGGCCCTGCACATCCAAAGGACCATCTTCGGTTTGGGGCCTCATCACTTGTCGGAGGCGTTTTTACAGGCATAGCCAAATACTAAAATTTCTCCCGGCCATTTTCTTTTCTAATAAAAAAAATTACCCTCAAAATTTGCAAACATAAATAACAATTATTTTGAAAAAAATACAGACACACAGAAGAAAATAGCTGCTCCACTACGTTCTCAACCGATAAGATAGAGAACGGACCGTTCCAAAACAATGTTGAATTAAAAAGACTGAGACATAACGACGTTGAATCTGGTCAAACTCCTCATAGTGTAGGCTCCCATGGCAAAAAAGCTACCCCATAGAACACCTCAAAATTATAAAGTGAGAATGGCTGAAAGACATGTAAAAAACATGTTACGCCCGCCAGACTAGTAAAAATTTGTTAATTGTTATTTTTTATGAATTTTTGAATTTAGCTAAAAAAATAATTTTTTTTTCCAAAACACCCCCTTGAAATTTATACAATTTGTATTAATATAAATAATGAACCATTTTTGAAAAAATTTGTCTGGCTGACAATTTTTGTTAATTAACTTCTGATAGACCTTTTGTTATAAATTATTTTTTTTATAAAAATGCACTTCATAACACCACCTTGATATTTTTTAAAATAAAGTTTAAGATTGCTTCTATCTATTACAACTGGTCTGGTTGACAATTTTTGTTAATGAACTTGTCAGACTGAGTTTTGAATGCGCAGCATCAATGCATCAAGATCAATCACTGGCATTTCAGAAGAACCTGTTCAAAAAAAAAACAACTGAAGTTTAAGATGTCCTCTATGCATAAAATATGCCTGTCATTGAAAGAATTGTTTTTTACTATGTCAGACTTCATTTTTAAGCGTCGCGACAACTTTTCTTTAAAAAAAATAAGCTTTTTACAACCGCCGCGGCAAAACATCACCATAATTTTTTTCTGGAAGAAAGTTTGTCATCTATTTTATTAATAAAAATTGATTTCTGAGCAAAAAAAAGTTTTTTACTATGACAGAATTAATTTTTTAAGTACTGCGACGACATTTTTTAATGAATAAATGTGGTATGATCGTTGCTAACTAAAAAAAATTTTTTGAAGTGAAAACTTCTTTAGGCACGTTGGGCGCTTTTTGGCCTGCGGTAAAAACTAGAAATTCGCGTCACGCGCACTTTTGTTGCGCACTATTTGTTGCGGACTTTTTCCTGCGCACTCACTTTGAGCAACATTTGTGGGAAAAATTTTCTTCCTTGCCTTCCCTCCTATAGCCAGCTAAATTTTGTGTAGCAAAGAAATATACCCATGTGTCTTAAATATAGCTGGCTAGAGCGTGCCAACTTTTGGTCGACCACCAACAACAACCAGCAGCGTAAGAGGCTACGGTGTGGGAAGCAATAGCTACGATGAGTATGAGAGTATGCGTTTCAATGTTGCAATGCAGACGTCAACATTCATTTCATTTTGCTTCGCACAGCGTAGAAGGTCACGCTTCTGGCTGTGGTTAGAGTTCGACCTGGATGCAAATTAAAACTTTTGCTTGGATTTGTCGCTTTCGGCAACATGGAACCACGTTTCGCCTATTCGACTGGGCATCTGTATTTTACTTATCTGGGGTAGTAAGTTCAGTAGGGAAACTGGCAATAAATTACATGCAGAATTAATTTTAGAACTGCTTCATATTTCTTTAGGTCTCATTACAGAAAATAAGGGCGTTTTATTCTTGACAAGTACTTCCTTACTGCATCACTTCCACATAAAAGTTATGCAAAGAGTAATGATTTGAGCGTTCTATGTATGTAACGCAGTTTGAGAGTTCTATGTAATGCAGAATGGAAGCGACTGGTTACCGCGTATGACATCGCCCGTGCAAATGTAATGCCTTATCTCCACTTGCTGTAATCTGAACGAGAGCTAGTTGCTACTCCTTAAAACTACTTTTCGAATCGATGGGTAATTACTTGCTTTCCCTACTGGGATATTATGTAAGTATTATGTACTATGCACTATGTATTATGTACTATATATATACATATACATAGATATAGAATTTCATATTTTATTGCAGTATCACAACAATAACATAAACTTAAATGGAATATTCATAAACAAAATTTATTGATTCTTATCCTCCTATAATATTCAGCTTGATTTGGAAATATATACTGGGCGGGCATAGAAGTTTTCACTTCCAACGTGTGGTCCTATTTTGCCAATTCTAAATTAATATTGTAGATCCCGTTTATATACTCAAATACGTTTTTCATCAAAAAATTGGTTTTTACTATGCATTGATGCTGCGCATTCAAAATTCAGTCTGACAAGTTTATTAATAAAAACTGTCAGCCAGACAAGTTGTAATAGATAGAAGAAATCTTAAACTTTATTTAAAAAAAAAATCAAGGTGGTGTTATGTAGTGCATTTTTATAAAAAAAATAATTTATAACAAAAGGTCTATCAGAAGTTAATTAACAAAAATTGTCAGCCAGACAATTTTTTTCAAAAATGGTTCATTATTTATATTACTACAAATTGTATAAATTTGTGAAGCAAAATACATGGGTGTAATCCTAGACAGAAATCAAACTTACTCACATCATACAAACCAACCATCTCTTTTCTCACTTGTCGGAAATAATGATGGTATAATTAGAAGAATCAAACTGAACGTCATGCAATGGATCTATACGATCATGGTTAGACCCCATGGTTGATTACGTGCCTAAAAGGTTCAGTCTGTTGTGCTAAGTCCAAGTCTTCTTAGTTTCAAGGCATGAGGCTAAACTCCCCTACCTCCACCTTGCATGGTGGAAGTGAAGTGCATGGTGATATCTCTCTTTGTTGCACTCTGCGGTTTCTACACCTTGTCAGCTGGTGTGTCTATTTCGACTAGACTTTAAAAAGCATGCCTCATTTGGCAAATGAGAGGCATACCGATAGAGGGATTTCATCGTAGGTAAAAAACTCAGCATTGGAGGTTATTAGTACGCACTTGGGGGAACGCTTGATAAAGCGACACTCGCGTTTGGAAGAACGAAAAGGCAATTGAAAAGGCAGTACAAAAATATAAAGCTCTCGACACCGTTTTTATTGACATAACCACGCCGAAATTCTCTAAATTGTCGGCCACTCCGGATCAGGCAAGCCGTTAAATGCTCTTTGTTCGACTTATAGGGTAGTCCATATGGGGTTCGCCTGAGGCAGTGTGTCTAGTCTCATAGGGGCCTTAGCTGCACTCCCACAAATTCTAGTCGAAGAACTTCTCAGAGTGGTCTCATGACCTCTGTAATGGTCAAGTCACATTTTCCGACCTCGAAACCACAAGCGTGCTGTTTGGTCAAAAGTCTATCCACAACAGTGACCACAGTAACAAGGTTAGAACTCTACCCGTTTTCCCAAGCGGACCCTCAACTAAGCACCGACATGCTGCTTGCCCGCAGTAAACAAACGAGATAGTTAAGATTGGTTAAACCAGTGAAATTGAAATTCACTGGTTGAACCAGTGAAATTTATACTAACTTATTTTTAGAGAGAACTTTTCACTGGTTCAATCAGTAAACAGACTCGAATTAACTAGTTTTCCAGTGAAATTATTGTTTACTGGTTGAACCAGTAAAATTTTCACTGGTTCATTTTTAGAAAGTAGCCAGTGTTATCGAAAGCACTCTTGTTGTCAAGGACTGCACACAATGCAGTTTCCTTAGCGAGAAGGGCTTTCTCGATTTTTCTGACTAGGTGGTGTAAAACAACCTCGGCTGGTTTACACTTTGAGTAAGCGAACTGAGAGCTGCGCAGAGGAAGGGAGAGCTCCAGCTTGCTCCTGATGTGACAGTACTGCAGCCTTTCGATCCTTTTCAAAAGAAAAGAGTTAAGCTGATAGGTCTGTACGGTCTATTGCCCTGTTTAAGGATAAAAACCACCACGACTTTCCTCCAGATGGTTGGAATATAACCCTAACTGAAGCTGGCTCTAAAGAGATAGACCAGGTTGTCGAGAATCAGATCGAGGCACTTTTGAAGTAGGGCCGAGAAAATTCCATCTCCTCCCGAAGATTTGTAAGGTTAGAAAGAGTGTCAGAAGAGGACAGAAGAGTGTTTTTGTGACCCATACTTTACCGAATCCTTTGGCTCTTCTCTTTATGAGCAGCATTGAAAGAAAATAGGAGGAAGATTGTCGGAACCATTACTTTTTTTGATGTCAAAATTATTTAGACTCATCATAATCTCGTCGACAGAAAGGGATAAACCATTTATAAGGGAGGTGTCAGTGTGCGAATCAATTAGATCGTTTGTTGCACTGGACAAGGAGCTATAAATTTCACCAAACCTTGTTCCCAAAAAGGGTCAGGGAATAACGGTCTGGAATGGTCCTATGACTGTACCCAGCAAGCCTGGAAAGTGCCCGCTGAGCAGACACCTCAAGGTTGCTTTATGGTTAGAGGTGTATGGGCCATCCGCCTTTTTTAGAAGGCCCACTTCCATAAAGGAGCTTTTGGGGAGGTGTTTTTGGAGTATAGTTTCCCCTGGTAAAGCCTGCACACAATGCTATCTCCAGGCAATCCTTTTGCAGCGTCTTAACTACTTCATTGTATTCTTCTCATTGCCCAGCACGTTTTGCCCTATTGAGCAATCTCCTAATTTTCCTACGCATTGCAGCCAGTCTGTGGTTCCACCAGGGTACTTTAAGCGACGACTGGGAGGAAGTGTTGCCGTCATGGCAGAAGGAATCAGCATGCCGCCATTACCAATTAACACACTGAGCTGATAGATGCGACGAGCAGGTCTGATTTCGAGTAGTGTGGAGCTGGACTTACACGAGGCAGTATATTTGTCCCTTACACTATTTAAATTGTACTGAGGCCTCAGTTTTGTTAAATGTCCCGGTTCAAAAATCATGTCCTACTGGTATATGAGCGTGTATCGAGATAAATAAAGCGAGGTGTGATTTTAAATTACGTAGTGGAATGACATTTCTTCCTTCTTTTGCGACAGTAAATATTTAATTTGAACTGCGGCGGGGGGAGATTGTAAACACGAACTGGAGAGACATTTTCTTACTTCTTTTGCGACAGTAAAATTCCCAATGTGAACTGCGACGAGGTTAGATTGTGAATACGAACTGGATGGAGAGAGATTTCTTACATTTTTCGAGGGAGTGAAATTTTGTACGGAAGAGTCAGTTCCTACATTTTTCGAGGGAGTGAAATTTTGGACTGGAGAGACAATTCTTACATTTTTCGAGGGAGTGAAGTTTTGTACTGAAGAGACAATTCTTACATTTTTCGAGGAAGTGAAATTTTGTACTGAAGAGACAATTCTTACATTTTTTGAGGGAGTGAAATTTTGTACTGGAGAGGCAATTCCTACATTTTTCGAGGGAGTGAAAAGTTGTACTGAAGAGACAATTCCTACATTTTTCGAGGAAGTGAAATTTTGTACTGGAGAGACAATTCTTACATTTTTCGAGGGAGTGAAGTTTTGTACTGAAGAGACAATTCTTACATTTTTCGGCGAAGTGAAATTTTGTACTGAAGAGACAATTCTTACATTTTTCGAAGGAGTGAAGTTTTGCACTTAAGAGAGAATTCTTACATTTTTCAAGGGAGTGAAGTTTTGTACTGAAGAGACAATTCTTACATCTTTCGAGAGAGTGACATTTTGTACTGGAGAGACATTTCTTACTTTTTTTTTTTTTATGTGGAAGACTAGAGCTCAGGGAAAGCCCTTTGTACTGTCGACAATCTATTTTCTTCCTATAGGGTGCAATGTCAAACAGCAAGCTCTAGCCGATAGATAGTGGAGGGGAAGAGAGAAGTAGGAAGGAACTGCCACAACCACCTAACCCCAACCATTTCTATCGCGACTCTGGATCGGGGCAGTAGCAAAATTTCCAACTTGAAATTAGGCGAGGTGGGATTGCAAAATATAAATATGCAGCCACGGACAAATAATTAGAAAATTTCATAAAATTTGCAATTTATATAATTTTTATGTAGGAATAAAAATAATGAATTCCCACCACTCTTTCTCTTATTTTTTTTTTAAATATATAATGGTGGTCCTTTTGAAGGAAACACACATAAAAACATAAAAAATGTGCAAATGCAGTTTTTATGAAACTGTATCTAATTAGATATCCGTGGCTGTACATTGTGGAGGCATCGATTTCTTACTTACTCTAAAGCAGTTTAATGCATACTAGAATTAAACTTGTAAAAATGCTCTTCATTGGTATTTATTTTTTTTTTTCTTTTTTATAATTTGCTTGTTTTTGTCATTTTGGCATTACAATAGCACCTCGCATCATTTGACATTGTACTGGCTCAAAAGGAAAAAGAGGCACCTCAAGTCATTTTATAATCGTGTCCTACCCAACACTAATTTCGAAGCCACAAACTCCTGAATCTTATACCTGTTGGTTTTCTTAGAAACCAGGGAAGAGGAGCGGATAGATCGGTAGTCTGCAATTCTGATGTGATGTAATGTGATCGTCCGATAGTAAGACCTCGTCCAGAATACACCAGTTTTAGATCCTGCCGGAGAGTAGCCTGCTAGTGAGGGTGAGGCCTACACCCTCTCCCTACTAGCAGTGACAAATGTGGGTTTGCATTACCTATTTGCAAGATCTTTGTTATTCAAAACAAGAAATTCTAGCAGATAATCACTTCTTCGTTTACATCGGTACTCCCCCAAACCAAGAAAATAATATAACCAAATTCCAATAAATTATTTGCATAAAAATTAAAAATTACTTTTTAATCACGGCAAAGAAGTATAACTTCTAATGCGCGTATAAGTACACACACACACACCCACTTTTTAACTTTTTATATCATTGAAGAAGGAACCCAGTAGGAAAATTGGTCAGCCCTTCCATGGTAATTGACTATTTCTTGTCTGAAAAGCTTAAAATTGTAAGGCCTTACCTCAAGTAATGTTGAGTACTCGAAAGGGTAATAACGTGGATGCTCTCATTGTAGGTATTTCAATTTGATTTAAATTTTACATCGGTCTGATTACCCTTTCATTTACTGCTCATTAGTTAAGGTAAGGCCTCAAGTATTTTTTCAGCTCAACTTTTCTCAATAAGGCCAAGGCAGTAAGTAGTTACATCCTCAGGACATTGTAATTGCTGTTTTCAGCGATTACTTTTCCTACATGAAGTAAGTTCTTACCTGTAAGGGAGACAGTAAGCTCTTACCAGCCTAGGACATGCCCATGTAATCGGTTCTGTAATAAGGAAAGTAATCGATTGACCTTACTAGTAACATCTTACAGAATCGATCCGGTAACCACTACATTTCCTGCTGGGAAGCCTCACCCTCGATTACGCTTACATTTCTGACTAATTCAATATTTTTGTAATGCTTTAATTATTTACATTTTGTTAAAATAAATTTTTATTTAGATTTCAAATATGGTTCGACTTTTTTTAATTATCAAAAAAAAATTGTTGTTTTTAGTTTGATTTTATGTTTTAAGACAACTTTACTGAGAAACATAAATATTAAAAAGAAATAATTTAAACTTGGTCCTTCCAGCACTAATATTGAAGCCTATACCGGACCCGGATATATTTGATCTCATCGACTTTTAAATTCTATTCATCTTTAAATAAACATACAACCTTCTCAGCATCGATCCGTAAAATGCCCTAATGAAGATTTTCTTAATTAAAATTAATTAAATGTTCAAAATTGATAAAAATAAAATGTCTTCAAAAGGGATTTACCTTTTCTTTCAAATATTAAAGAGAGATTATTTTAATTATAGGTACTTAATAAATACCCTGTAAAATTTAATCATTTACTTCAATGTATAAAAAAATCTTCGAAAAATTACATTTAATAATTTTCTAAAGAAAATTTCCTCGTAATTTAGTCAATATGAACAAAGACTATGAAATCAATATCCTTAAAATGCCCTTTTCGTTTTTGAAGTCCCCCAAAAAAAAAAATAGAAACAACACCCAAATTCTCCAAAATCGTTAAAACAAATACAAGCATAGTAATATTATTCAACCATGATTTTTAATGAGTTGATAAGTGATGTTTGTAATGGCTTTGATAATAATCTATATTGATACTCGTAGCAATAGAACACAAACAAAGTCAAACTAAAGAAAACCAACACCTGGATTAAATATTATTAAAATGATTGGCGAAGTATTATTGTTGTCGCAACCAGTAATGAAATGTTAATGGGAGTAGCATGAAAAACACTTAAGATAAAAACACGCTTCAATAATATAACCATTCTTATTTTATAGCGAACATTATTATTATTATTATTGTGATATTAATGTTTTTTTAATTTATTAAAATGTATGTTTTTTTGATTAAATGCGATTTTGACTAAATATAGTTTTTATATGTTTTGCATGAGAGAACGACCGAACAATCGTGAGGCACAAAGAAGTCCACAGTAAATTTTGATAGAAATGATATTAATTTTTTGTTTTTGAAATTCATGACAAGTTTTTTTTTTATTTTTTAGATGGTTTTTTTTAAATGCAAAAGTTTAACATTCCAAGGTTTTATTTTACATTGATGATGGATTTATTTATCAATTTTTTTTATTGTTTCTAAAAACAGACAGGAAACCATGCAAATAACAAGGATCACATTACTACACATTTTCGACTATATTATATTAACACATGCATCCATACAATTAGAGAAAAGCATACAGCTACAAATTTTTAATTTTATTAAATTAATTAGAGAGGAGCTTCTCTTGTATTTATTTTTTGTTTTATTTTTTATTGCATTTAAATTTATTTAATAACACCTGAAAATTTTTTTTAAAAATTTAAAATTTCCTATTTAATCCAAACTACTATAATTTATTTAATTATAATTGAAGGACCCAATTTCGTTGTCTGTACTGATCACAAACCCCCCGATTCACGGCCTTCACTTCAAGAACGAATCCTCGGCAGAGCAGACTTTACAACAGAGGTCAGACATGTTACGTTTTCGCCGACGACCTCTCTCGCTAGCTACGGACAACGTCCACTTGCCTACACTAGTTCAGGCTCAATAAAGTGACACAGTATGGAGGAAGAAGTGCTGACAATTCATTTCAGGGTGCAATGGTGTCCAGGGCTATTGTTGGGTAACAAAAATTGAGAAAGGCCATCTGATTGAAGACCACAGTAATGTCAGCAAAGTCCAATTCATGACGTCCACGACCTTGACTCGGACAATGCAGAAGGAATTTTGTAGCAGAGGTGAAAGAGCACAGCCGAGTACTCGGCGCGGAAAAACCGAGGAACTGGTTGGGCAGCATGCTGACCTTAGAATAGAGAAGAGAAGAAAGCGCAATTAATTAAAATCGAGGAAGCATATGCTGACAACCTGCTACTGTCAACGAGACGTACGATCGACGCCTTAGGTTCGTTATTAAGGCGATGACATAATGGTGGCTTTGGGTTCGATCTCTATAGGTCAGTTTACACGCAACGATCTGCTTGTGCAAATTGACTGGCGCAAGTCAATTGGTGCAAATAAACTGAGTGAAAGTGAACACTTGTGAAGTGAAGAACTGAAGTTTTTGCTTTGCAAATGGACAATTTTGAGGAAGAGGTAATTCTTGCAACCGCTGCGGTTTGCATCATAAAAAAAATCTAGTTTAAAAAAACTAAAAAAATACGATTTTATTTTAAAATGAACTAAAATGTAAAAAATAATTTTGAATGTAAAGTTTTTATTGCTCCAGCCAGAATATGGAAACAACCTACCTTTCGAAATGTAAAACAGCGTGGAACTCTTTTCCTATATTCCTATTTTATTAACACCGGAAATCGCTAGCGCCCCACGGGACAACACTTCCCATAGCATCTGACCACGGCTAGAGCCGCAGTGAGACTGATTCGTGCAAGTTACACTATCCATCGTTTCGTTTATTACCTCCATATCCAAACCGGTTTTTTAGGCAAGGGGTCGCAGGGAAGTATATGGCATGTGTCATACGTCTCCTCAGTTTTCAGCCAGAAAATTTGCCAGACTCACCCATCCATTACACTAACACAAATATAACATCGTTCTCGGGGGCTGCGAAAACCATGAGAAATTCCCTCCTCTTATTCGCGATTACTGTACAACTACATAGGCATTACAATCTTTACACGAAAGAGAGCCAGAAAAATGAATGCTTAGTGATATACCCGCATCATACACAAACCGTTTTGATGTGAGTATCGAGTGATGGATAGCGTAATTTGCACCATCGAATTGGGATTGAGGATATATGTAAATGAGCCGGTAATTTGTGTTTTTGAACGAACACGAACGAACGCTTTTGTCATATACCCCGTTCCTGATTAGGTTCAACCCAGGTACAACCCAGGTTCAACCCAGTCATAAACGGGGTGGATTTGAAACTGGGTCCACTCAACTCTTCTACCTGGGTTGAGTTGAAAATTCGCCTCATATACGCGGGTTGAGTTGTAATTGGGTTGAAGTGACATTTGTTTCCTTTGTTTATCATCCATGAAGTCTGCCTTCGGCGTTAGTTTGGTGTTCGGTGTTTTTGTAACGCGTTTATTTTTTCAAAATACTAAATAATAAAAGTGGAAATTTAATTTTGACAAAGAGAAATGTTTGGGAGCATCAGGAAACAAAAACTATGCTAGAAAAAATGCAGGAACAAAATTCCCTTCATCATTTTGATGGAAAACTCTATAGGAAATCAGAAACATTTAAAAATATAGAAAAAGAATTAACAAAAAGAGCCTATCGTATCTATAAATGAGAGTTTACACAAAAATTTGAGGGTATGTTTTGATGTCAGTTCAACTCTATTTAAACCCAAAGTGAACTCAACTCGACATCATATACGGTGGTCGAAATTTCCACTCAACCTCGACTCAACTTTTCAACCTAATCTTAACCGGGTAATACACTGCTAGAAATCTTTGTCATTTGAGAATTTTTTGTTAAATTAATATTAAGGCCCAATTACAATGAGAGCAAGAGACTTTTGCCTGGCAAGAAACTTGATTCGATTCTACACAAGTAAACGAGAGTGGACATGATAAAGCATCGGCAACAAAATTAAATCGAAATGAACTTTTGTTTCTTGCTGTTCCATTTTCATTTCATTCTGGTTAGTTTCCCTCAGAAGAGCGGATGTGTGCAGCGAGAATTGGAACACTTGATTGTAAAAATTTTCTTAGGAAGCTTAAGCTCATGAAAGTTTCTTGCTCTCATTGTAACCATTTCCTAAAATTTCCGCACAAAGTTTCTTGTTCAAGAAAGTTTCTTGCTCTTACTGTAATTGAGCCTTTAAGTCTCAGAAAAAAATGGAAGTAATATCACTAAGCCATAGCATAGAGCACATGAAAAAAAATGAGGAGCCACGTAGAACAAAAATTTGTGCACGGCATTTATTTTCTTCTTCTGCGGGGACCCAGCGCCTCTGATGCTATACACCAGAATCTGCTTCAGAGTGCTAAGTTCTTTCCTCGGGGACCCAGCGCACATGTGTTTGAAAATCGACCTTTGAAATCGATGAGAGAGTTAGGTCTCAACCGTGAATCACAAAGTAACTTTAGTTTTTCTTATTTATTAATAAATATCCAAAGTAACTTTAGTTTTTCTTATTTATTAATAAATATCCAAGAACTGATTTGGTTGATATCTTTTATTTTTATCTTTTCCTACAAATCACCTTAAAAATCTTTATTGAAAAATTCAATTATTTCCTTTTAGTTTTGATTTTAAAATAATTTCTAGAAAGTAAAAAATGTACTATTTATGTGCTTTTATTTTATTTTATGTGCACCTTATACATCTATTGTTGATTCGGTCCAACCATTTTTTTGCAATGTGTTCAGCTAATTGGAACTATTTTAAAAATAAATAAAGATATAAAATAATATTCAAGTAAACATTATGATATGTATTTATGAGCTCTAATGTACTAATTTATGTGCTACCAAAATCTTCTTCTAATCTTTTCAAATTAACATTTTATTATTAATTCATAAAATTTCATATTTTACTCTTAGTCAGCAGTCTACTGAATTACAATGCCCCCTTTACCTTGCATTCATAGACTATGAGAAAGCATTCGACTCAGTTAATAGGAGCTTTATACATACATATATGGCAGGCTCTATGGCAACGTGGATTGCCTGACAAAATAATAGAATTGGTAAAAGCTCTATACAACTTTCCGAATGCAGAGTTCTCCATAAAGGAAAATTATCCGACAGCTTTGAGGTAAGTTCAGGAGTACGATAAGGATGCCTATTTCGCCATTACTATTTCTTATAGTCATCCTTATCAACGCTCTAGAGCAGCGGTGGCCAACCTTTTTGGATGAATGGGGGCAATTAAAAATTTTTATGAACGTTGCGGGCGCAACAATGTGCAATGACATCATATATGTTTATTGTTAAAATTATATGTATTTAAATTTTTTTTGTTTTGGTAAATGTTTAGAACTGGGGCTCCAGACCAAAATCGCTCCAAAAAAAATTTTCATTTGTTCAGAGTGATTTTTGAGTGCTCCAATAGTAATTTCAATTTTTCTATCACAACTGGGGCTCCTCATCCGCCCGCCGCCACCCGAATTGGGCGCAACACATAAAAAAAAAACAACAAAATTGATCAATATTCAATTTTTCAGCACTCAAAAATTACTCGGAATACCTACAAATCGTCCACAATAGTTGTGGCCAGTGCCTCCACGTGAAAAAAAACCCACCTTATACTCTACCTCGAAGGTGGCGTGGAAAGGAGTACACGATTTATGAGAAACATAAAATTTAAAACTCTTTAAATCAAAATATCTCAAAAACGGTTACTCTTACAAGAAAAAGTTATAAAATATTTTTTGTAGGAAATTACCTAAGCTACAAACTTTATTCACATAATTTTTCTATAAAAGTGAGCATTACTGAGATATTTTCGAAAAATCGCTTTTGGTAACCTTTGACCCCGCGTAAAATCGTATCGGAGTGTCAAATCGATGGGGACTCGTGACATTTTCCTTAGAGCAATAATATCAATCGCCTTAAGGCAGCCCTTTTGTGTGGTTGCGAAACATGGAACGTCACCAAATTCCTCACAAGGCGCCTTCAAGTTTTCACCAATAGATGCCTACTTCGTATTCGTCTTAAAATCCGCTGGCAAGATAGAATTACAAATTAAGAACTATGACGCCGTGCCGGCCAAGAAAGGATAGACGACGAAATCAGGCGAAGGAAATGGAATTGGATTGGTCACACCTTGCGACACAAGAACCAGAATCTAGTTAAACAGGCCCTTGAATGGAATCCGAGTTAGAAGAACTAGAACAACGTGGAGGAGAACCTTATTAGCGAAGGCCACAACAACTGGAAGATCCTGGACGCTGAGAGCTGTCGTATAAAACAGAGTCCGCTGGAGAGCGACTGTTTCCGCCTTGTCTTAATGTCAGACGAGAGATGAAAGGAGCAGAAGAAGAAGATTAATATGTGGCATTTGTGATCTTAATAGGAAGGTAGTTAGTTATTGTTTTCCTTGTCGCGGATGAAACATTCCAAGATTCAAATTTCCAAGAAAAAATATTTCGTCCTATTCGTCATCAGGGGCGGCGGAGAATAATCATTGTGGGTGGGGAGCACGTGAACCGAATACCCGTAAAATGTGAAAAATTCGGCCAGTTTATTTACCTGTTGTTTTAAATTCTTTGGTTATGGGGTTATGCCCGACTAGCATTTGAGGTGCAGAGAGGGCCCCTCTGAGGTTAGCTCCACTGCCTCATGTGAACCCTGTGTGGATTGCTCTGCAGGGCCTACAAAGGGCATCTAACGCCTGGCCTCATTCTCGCCTCGTCATAAGGAATGACCTATTTGGCGCCCTTGAGGAAAACGATTGCTACCCGATCCCAAAAGGAAAAACGAGGCCGAACAATTTAAGAATTTCAGCGTAGATTTATTAGTAATAATTGCGCCGGTGTCGAAAACTTCATATTTTTAAACGCGAGTGTCGTTTTACCAATGCGGTCCCCCACCCAAGTACTAATCACGTCCAATGCTGCTTGACCTCTGTAATCGAACCTCAATCAGTCTATTGAGTAGGCTGAATGAAACGGTCACTCACATGACTGAAATATGAAACAATGCAACAACAAAAACTAAAGCTTAAGCCCTGCGCCCAATGATACCGTCCACGGCTTCATCCAACGCCACCATAAGAAATGTACAAATACATTCAATGTAATCTTGCGGGACTTTGCTCAATGAGAACGTCAAGGTCGTCGTCTTTTCTAATTTTGAAGTTGCCGTAACTGGACTAGGTCCAATATTTCCCATGAGCTTTCCAAAGAGAGAATTTGACAACTGGAAAGCTAAAGTTTGTTCACTGATTTTTTTTGTCAACAGTGGCAAAATTACAAAAAATAACAAGGGCGCGGATATTTAAATATAATAAATATAATGGCCGAGAAATTAATAGAATGCGTTTCACGTTTTTGTATAATAAAAAGTGCAAAATGTTCAAAATTTTATGAAATGTCAAATTCTGTCGTGATGATTTCATTGAGCGAGCAAATCGTCAGGGCGTTATTGGAAAATGTTGATGGTGCCGAAGACGGTATCATTGGGCGCCAGGCTTTAAGGGTATAACTTTAAAGCTTTTTAAAAAGCTTTCCGAATACGTAAGGCAGATGTTGGGATTGTCCCATTTCATTTGTAATGAGGTTTGCCTCATAGGGCCCTCATGAGAAAATGATAAGCCATACCTCACTTCAGTATCGCTGATTTTTTTTGTGTGGTGTTTATGAGGAAACTAAGCGGAAAGCCCTCTTTCGGTATGCCCCTCATTTGCCACATGGGGTAGTGATGAGGAACCTATGGAGAAATCCCTCCTAGTCGGGTAAGGGTTAAAAAGCTTGGGCTTTATATTTATAAGTTCTTAATAGCTTCGACCAAGTTACTTCGTCGCCAACGACTGAGATGGTCCTCCAAAGTTCTGGGTTATTAGGTGTACATAAAATATTTTGGGTGTGGATTTCCCCACCTAAAGCGAAATTGCGTGTGCACTTTTCCTTCGTTACCCACGGGCTCCGCCGCCCCTGTTCGTCATTATCTTCAAGTGTTTCAAAAACTCCATTACATGTTTGTAAAAAATCATCCTATATAGATTCATCAGAGTTGGGGTAGAGAAAAAATAATCTGTTTGACGGATTTGACTCCCAAGAAAAAGTGTTCGCAGAATGGAGATTGATTGGTTGAGATTAATTCGTTGTTTAACACTGTTTTGTCAGGGTCTAGAGCGAATAAATTACAGTTTTTTTTATCAAAAAGCACATTCATGATATTTACTTGAAAACAAAATTAAAGAGGTTTATATTCTTAAAAAATTAAACTAAGAGAGTTTTTTGGGTGTTTTAGGTTGGAAAGTTAAGTTAAAGCACATGCTTTATTGGGATGTAAGTCACATAAATAGCACATGAAATAATTTATATTTAATTTGAATTTTAAACATTTTCTGTAACGGCAAACTAAGTCTTAAGTTATTATTGATATTTTTACATACTGTTTTGTTATTTATTAGGTTCTTGATGCATACAAGAAAGCTCCTCTAAAATTACACAAAATATGGAATATGTATGTTATGCATAAAGCGAGCCAGAAGCATAATTTTCGAACAGCCTCAAGCTGAACTATAATAACATTCTTAATAAAAGTTCTTGCATGTTACATACATAATTATTTGGACATGTACAGAATAACAAAAGTAAATGAGAGAAAGAGAAAAACAATGAACTAAAATGATGTTAATTGAAAAATAAAAAAATATTATTAATAACTAATTAATTTTTTTTTTGGGGGGTGGGGTTGATAAAACATTTCATTTTTTTTCGGGTGGCACACTCACGCACAAATAATGTTGTGAAATCACTGTCTGATGGATGCATTTTGATTGGCGTACCCGTACCAGAGTCTAAACTAGGACTGTGGGGCACACGAACACATACAGACGGCACTGGTGCCATTTGTGGATTCACCGTGGTCATGGTGGTGGTGTTGTTGTTTATTGTTGTTCTAACTAAATTATTTATTAATTAACAATTAAAATTCTCACTAATTTCGTATTAATTGTGATTTTTTTTTCATCAAATTACACAAAATATTACAAAATTAATAATAATAATAATAAATAAAAAAATAAATTAACGAAATATATATAAACAAAAAAACAGAAAATAAAATACAGATACATGTTTTTTAGTGAATATTTTCTAGGTATGTTGTCTATTAAGAGTGATTTTTTTTTAATATACTTGTATTGTAATTAATTTGAAAAAAAAAATTGATTGCAAAATAAAAATTTCATTATTTTTGCATAATGTTTATATATTTTGTTTTTTTCTTTTTTTCGAAAAAAAAAATTAAGCACAACAAATACAAAATAAAAAAAATTGATTAATAACAAAAAGGAAATTTTGTTTTGTGATTTTTAACAACATTTAGAGAAATTATTTATTTTGAATTTTTTTTTTTTAATTTTCATAAAAGATTCTTTTTTTTATGGAGAGAAAAGTGTATCACTCACCATCTTTTGTTGTTGCTGCTGCTGTTGTTGTTGCTGTTTCAGAATTTTGATTTTGATTAACAACAAAAGCTGAATTCTCCTCCTTTGTTATGCTCATATAGTAGCAGGTATCATCCTTTTTCATTATATGTCTAGGGCCAGGATTTAAAAGGATTGTATCTTCATAAAATTCGGGCAATTCAGCTGGACGTACACCAACAAGAGCCACTCCATATCTGTAATGAAAAAGGATTAAATGGAACTTAATTATTGAAATAAAATTTTAATAGAATTAAAAAAAAATCCTTCGAAATAATTTACATTTAATACTTTCAAACAAAAAAAATGTCATACTTACTTTCGATGCGAATGAAAACTTGCATATGTAAAACTTTTCCCTTCGTATTCGCCAAAAAATCGACTATCTCCAAGGACGATGTGATAAATTTCATTTCCAGAACATTTCCCATAGAGTCTATGCCACTCCTCTGGGGACTGTTGACCTTCCCTGCAAGTGGTAATAAATGCATAAGAATTAGTTTAACTAGAGGAACTTGATTTCACTGCGCTCGTATATATGTTTCAGTAATACATATTTTATGCTCCCCTGGCTTCATGTTGGTTTCACATTCTTGACTTGACAGTGCTATGTTCCCAGACTGACTCCTAGTACTTATATATTATTGCCACTCGACCCAACCTTAAAAGAAGCATAATATTTGCATGAATATGCATGTAAAAATCTAGTCCCAAAGTCCTTTATTTATTGAATTAATAAGGACTCTTTTGTTGAAGTTTGGTGTTCCTTGAAATTGCATCTCAAGAGTAGAAAATTACTGTGAAGGCTTACTGTGTTCGACGGCAATTTGCATACTATTTAAAGAATAATCAAACCACATATCTGCTCCTTTCCAGCGGGGAATCAAAGTCTACACAGGATATGCCTAAGCCTTTGGTTTTTTCTTGGTATTCAACATCGTTAACCGAAATGAACTGCCATATAAACAGAACGTGTTTAGAAAATCGAATGTGTTCATAAAGATAAACAACATTGGATGGACTTAATAGAATCCACATGCCGCCGTTCTATGTGGTTCTACCAAATAGACCACAATTCCATATTCCGTTTGGCTACCCACAAGCAATTCTCCGTTGAACTCTGAAATGAGGGTTCATTTCTAGCCAAAAGTTACTCGATCCTAATCACTTCGAGGAAAGTTCGGACGCCGTGGTTGTTTTTGCGAAACGTCTTGGTCAGATTTTGAAATGCAAGTTTCGCAGCAGTAAACTTTAACAGACGTTGGCATTACAGAAGGATTACATATTCAAACATAGTTAAAGCTATTGTTACAATCTGAATTTTACTCTAGAATAATTTATATGTTGGTATTTGTGTCAAGCTTTTGAGGGGTGGATTTTGTATGTTTCTTTTTCTGATAGTTATTGCGAAAATAAATATGGATATTTTTTGCCCACGATTCTCGTGGGAAATTGACAATAGGATACCACTTGTATGGATCGATACCATGTAGATATACAATAGATGGAATGTAGATATTTATAGAATGCATGGGAAAAACCAGGAAGAAATCTTTCAAGATTACAAAATGCTTCAAACAAAATATGATTACGACGGGTGCGATATAAAAATGTTGTTACACAAGCAAAAGCACTCGTATAAAGAAAAAGTTTTGGGTAGTGTATCTGCATCTTTTTAAGAGATTACATAATCTGTTTTAAGAAAATTTCCCAGGTACACCTAAATAAAGGAATTGCGCTGGCGCCTTTTTCAATATCGAGGGAACCTTCAAGAATACCTTGCTTGACGTTATAGAATAGGTTCTAAAAAGACGAGGTATAAGCGATCACTTTTTGTGTGTGAATAGATTATATATGTCTACCTATGTTGAGTGCACCATAGAAAAAGAATGTACGAAGGGAGGGATTATATCTCTTTTTTTGTGGTGTTTGAATCGTGGACTAGAACAAGCCAAAACTCTTGGCCGTCCAATACAGAAGTTGCTACGTGTTAATATGGCAGAGAGTTCGACAACGACGAAGTTAGAAAAATTATGAGAGAGAATGGGACTACGCAAATGTTGACAGCGCTATACAGGCCTAAGTAAAACGGGGGCACGGAGAGAAGAAACTGAACAATAGTGGAAATGGCAAGTAGGTACTCGAACCAAGACGTTCAATTTCCAAAGGCAATTTGGGTGGAATTGGTAAGCACTGCAATCTGTATTCTTAGTAGGGTTGGAAAATTATCATCGAGTTACAGTTTGGTAAAAAGCCAAGGATAAAACACTTACAATTGGTTCTTCTTGTTATATCTACTTTCTTTACAAAAAAGCAGAAAAATGGATGAGAAAGTTGTGAAAAGACATCTAGTGGGGTATGATGGTGAGGAGCAACACCAAATTTATATGAAAGAAGAGAAAAAAAAGTTGCTTTATCAAGTGCCAAGAATATAAAAGACTGTGAAGAAAATGTCAAATAGCCACTTTGAAATACTCAGATTCAAAGAGACTAACAGCTCGACATTAATACGTTAACTGCTGCTGACCAAAAAATAATTTTCCACGACAGACGCTGACCTAAAACTGAACAATATATTTCAAACGGTCCTGCTCACTACCAAACGAAACAAAAGACGTGTATACACGTCTTCAGAAGTTAAAGTGTTAAGGAACAAGGAAGAGAAGACAACCTTAAGGATACGGTTACTAAAGGACAAGACAATAGTGAAGAGTACGAGACTGGAATTGACACAGATTTTGAAGGAATAGAAGTAGATTTACAAAAATCCACAAGGCTGCGACTTAGGCAGGGTTTACATGTGCAATTTATTCGCGATATTTTCTCAAGCAATTTTATTCAGAAAAGTTCAACTTTTGTAGTGCAAGAACTTCTAAAAGCTAACGTAAACTATTGTGAACAAGAGATGAATTTTATTTATGTAATTTTTATCGAACGAATTCCGGTAATACATGTAGAAAGTTCATTCTTCTTCTTTAACGGCTCTACAACCGGGATCCGGTCCAGGCGTTTCGCAACTGTTCATTATATTTGTTTAAAAATTCACTGAACTTAATGCAGTATAACTATAGTTGCAATGTAAAGCCCCTTGCTATATATTCCGTATTTGAAAAATTCGCAGAAGTTCACGGAAGAGCATTTCAGAATGAATAGATTCATAAAACAGCCAAAGTGCTTTGGTGTTTGCAGAATTTTACGTTTGTATTGCTTAAATTGGAAGAAATTCACAAGTGGAACTGATTTCTACTTCTCAATATATTCACTCAAAAGCAAACTCGTACTATAGTCCAGTAAAATAGTGTTTAAGGGGACTGTCCGGTTTTTTTGGTCAAAAAATGGGTAAATTTCTAGAATTGAGTGAACTATTAAAGATAGAACAACAATTTCTTTTCTAAACATTTTATTCATCCTTTCACAACGCTTGTAAATTTTGTCGAGTCACGCCGGCACCTGCATCCCCCCTCTCCAGGCCTTCAAAGTTATCCGCTCCGGCCGACACGACCGGCTTGCTCGGTCGTTCATTTTGCCCCAGATGGTCTAAACTTAAAAAACAAAAAATTTACTTAAATTTAAACATATTTAGCCCATTGTTATAGGAACAAATTATAAAATTGAGCAATATTATAAAAATGGCGGACACTTGAAAAAAAGGTCATTTTTTCGATACTTTTTTGAACGAAAAAAATCGGACAGTCCCCTTAAATCAGGAAAGTTTTGGGGTAGTTTTGATTTCTTCGGTGTCTTATGTATTTTGGGGTCCTGAATCCGAGGTTTACTGACAAAATTCCGTGCCGGAACATTGAGAAAAATACAAAAATATGGAAAAATTCTGACTTTTTCGCGTTTTTCGCCTATAACTCGGAAACTATCAACTTTTCGTTTCACAAATTCACTGGATTACTAAGGTTTTAACGTTTCTTGTTTTTTATTTTTTTAACGAATCTAGGACGATTCGACACCATAATGGATCACCACTTCACTGATTTTGTTGAAGTTTTACATACTCGTAGGGTCAGAGGAAAGAAAAATTGTTTATAGCCTTTTCAAAATTTCGCGTTATTGGGCTTTAGAGCTCCTTTGTAAAATTCATAAATCGCTTCGTGGCTAGAAAATTGTAGTAGATCTCATTTTAAAGAAGAGACTTCAAACTTTTATAAAAAAAGTATCACCTTTAATCTATGAAAAAGGATATCAAGAGTAACATTTTAATCCTTTAGCGCTGCTAGCATGCGGGTGCACCTTGTTAAAATGATAACTCAGTCGTTATTACTATATGTATAAGAATTTATTTGTATAATATTTATGTTTATCACATTAGTTATATAATTAGGTTTATTATTATATATATAGGAACTTAATAATTTTTCTGATATTGTAAATATGTCGTATGGGTATTGCCCGTGGGAACTTTCGCACTCGAGAGAGTCAAAAAGGAGATGCCGGAAATTGGCTATCTCTATAGGGACGATAGGGACGGAACGGAAAGCGGCTAGATCACTGAACTTTGAGTTCGGTGATCGATGAAATGTTCCGACACGATCGTTATTGATCGTGTTTACCATTTCGGAATATGTTGTGTGACTTTGCGTAAAACTTAGTAATTAAGTTTGTACGCGGTCACCACAATCCTTTATCCTTGAATATCCTGGAAAGTACGTTTCCGAGTTTCTTCTGAAAGTTTTATGGTATTAAATTTCAAAATTTTAAGTTGGTAGCTCAATGGGTTCAGGTTGTGAAAAAATAACAAGACGGTTTCTCGAATATATCTCTTAAATAGTAAATTTGGCCATTTGACTTTGAGTAGCCCCAATTTTACCGCCAAAGTGATTGATGGAAACTTTCAGTATTTCATTAGTAATGGTATTCTTAAGGTTTGGGCGAACCTGCTGCGATTCCTGCAAAGTATCTATAAATATCTATAAATTATATTCCTTGCAAAATCACAAGAACAGTTTCGCTATATGTAAACGCTTCTGCAATATTTACCTAGAATTTTATTTATAATGTAAACTACTCTGAATTAAGTATATTCAGTGAATTTATTCACGAATATTTGCTTTTGAACTATGAATGATTTCTTCCAGTAAAACCGCTAAGAAATCGTGGAACACTGAAACCAAAACGTTTCGAATTCTTCATGATGGTAGCGGAGAATTTTTTCAGCTCAATAGAAGCGACTGAAACATTTGAGTAATCAGAGTGCTGAGTGGAAAATTGCAATTTACAGTGAAATACCTTCCCTGAAAAAAACCAGACATGGATATTGACAGATTTAAAAGAAAATGCAAAAAGGATTCAAAGAAAGACGTGTTTTTCGAGTAAAAACAAATCCTGATGGCAGCATAAATAAATAGAAGGCAATATTAGTCGTCAAAGGGTTCAGACAACGACCACGGATTGATTACAGCCAAACTTTGAGTACGGTGTTTCCCGGGTTTCGCAAGTTTCCCGTACAAACAAAGCAAGTCGAGCGTACATTGGGGTCTGAGCTTAACAGCAATGGTGAGCCTTTCGTTGACTTTTGTAGTTCACACCATGGTAGGTGGTAGAGGAAAACCATAAAAGAAGTTGTTTAAGTGAAAAAGCTGCGCTTTCAAACAACCAGAGCGAATGGGACACTCGTTTTCTTCTCCTATGGTTTTTACTCTAGTAGCAAAATCGCCTCAAAATCCAAGGCGATGCCATAAAAGGGAGTTTACACTTCAAACACAAAGTGGAAGAACAAAGTGGCCCTGTACAAAACTCAAGCGCAAAGTTTCGTCGAAAGCTCGAAACTTTTCACAGTTGTGAAACGTAAAATCTTTAACATGGTGGCGGAGGAAACAATTTAATGAGCTGCAAAGCCTTTTAGATAGTTATATTAAATTAATCAGACGTGTTCCACAATCCGAGTGGAATGAAATTGAAATCGGAATTTAGTTCCACTCGAATTAAATCTGTCGGATAAATGGAATTGATCGAAATGTTGAACTTCTAATTCCGATTTCGAGTATGTATTTCACAAAAATCGAATTATGGAACACCACCGAATGTGTAGTAAAAAAAGACAATATTATTAGTTTTAAACATTTCACATTTTGTTTTTGAAATAAAAAAAATTAACGGATTTTCCAAACTGCCGAAAACAAGGTAAATATGCAAAAACTTCTAACAAAACCACAAGAAACCGCGAAAGTGGCATCTAATAGGCGTTAGGATATTGAAATTTAACTAACCTAAAGCCTAGTGTCCACTGTAGAGTTTGTTGCGTAAAGCTAGAGAAAACTCTCGTGTAGAGATGCGTAGAGAAGTGTATACACCCTCTAGAGCTCTACACATGCGCTCTGCACCCACTCTACGCGAAAGTTTTCGTTACTAAAAAACTCTATAGTGTATACGCATTTTTTTGTGTTTGGTAGAGCTCTACATCGGCTCTACGCTCTATCAAGCATGTTTGATAGAGTTTTTCTCTCTACAGTATTCACTCTCATTTGCATTTCGACTACGCTTCGAATTGTTGTACATCGGCGCGGCGTGTTAAATAACAAATAAAACCGAAAAATAGCGGAAAATGGCGTCGGCACCAAAAAAATCTCGTGGGAAATCCGAAGCGAGCAAAAAGAAAACGGCAGCACCTTGTTTTTGGCGAGAACTTATTTTATTATTTCTTTTTATTTCTATTAATTTCTTTTAAATTGTTTAAACCTCTGAATAACCGAGAAATGAAATGACATGCCAAAGTTGATGGCCGCAGTTGCGTGCTCTACCATATGACTCTACGCCACGCAACTCAAAATTTCTTTAGAGCAGCTCTACGGTGGAGTGGTAGAGATGCGCTGTAGTGTACACACTACAGGTATGGCTCTACACTCTACCGAAAAAACTGCAGTGGAAACTTGGCTTAAAAGTTTTTTTTTTCGGACTACGCATTCGCAGAATAGAGTAGAGCCTTACTTTGAAGTTACAGTTTTCTGTTGCCTTTTTGGTGAAACAGAGACAGAACCATATTATCTTCTATGCGATAAAGGAGCTCCGATTTGCTCTTCCACTTTGTTTTTGGGATGTATACTCCCCTTTCTGTTGCCACTTTGGTGAAATAGAGACAGAACCATATTATTTTCTATGCGATAAAGGAGCTCAGATTTGCATTTCCCCTTTGACATTGGGATGTAAACTCTTTTTAAACCGTAGACTGTTTAACGTAGACTTCCTGCGGGACAGCATTAAAAGGCGAGAGTTTGCTGGGAATCTGCAACAAACCTTAAACCACCAAACCGTTTCTGACTAAAAAATATTGAAGAGCTGTGGAGAACAACAAAAGCCGCTATAATGACAGCAGCGAAAGGGAATCCGCAAGGAACCCGTCGTGTTGGAAAACCTAGAACAACGTGGAGAAGAACTCTGTTAGCAGAGGCCGCAAAAACTGGGAGATCCTGGTTGGAGCTGAGCGGCAACTGTTTCCGTAGAGGTTTAGCTTAAGGTGAGGTAAATTTTTTTAATACGATAAGGCAAATTACTTCTGAACGAAAATCCAAATAAACCTTGTAGTGTTTTGTAGGCGTTGACCGGCCATAACTTAGAGCTAAATTAACTTACAGAGCTCGTTGAGGGCTCATTTTGTAGATAATTTTATTCTCCACAACTTTGACATTAATCATTTTCAGATATCATTGCATGCAAACGATTTATTTAATATAAACAAGCTCTCCCTCTTTTCCAAGATGGTGGCTTTTCCCAACACAATGCGACCCCACACCCCGTTTTATCATTGTCAGATGTACCACAACAAATGCCAAAAAAAAAAATTTTTTTGTACAGCGTAAAGTGGTAGCAGATAGCAAAAAATTGAAATATTTTCTTCGAAATAAATATCCTCGATGAAAATCTGACAGATTGTAAAACCAACAAACACAAGCATAAAAAATACTACTGAAACCAAAGTTTAAGACAAATAACACAAAAATATACTTACTGTCCTCTAGATGTATGCAGCAGAAGAGTGACCAGCGTACTTGCACCTGGGCAGGTACAATTATTCGCTAACAATGCATATTTGAACTCGTCCTCGCAGACAACATGTTCAGCGAATTTCACGTGCAATTTATGTTCCGGCCTATGAATAAATAATATCAGAAATGTCATCGTCAGAGCCCAACCGGAACTTAGGTAGGTAATATAATTAATATTTACCTAAAAATTTGCACATATTGTGGCACATTTGGAGCAAAGTCCTTCACAGCCCACGACCGTAGGATTGTATGCTCATCAGCGGCAGTCTTATCAGCATAATTTCTTGCAGCTAAAATGAAGCAGGCTTCAGCTTCATTCATCCGAGCTCGCGCCAAGTCCCCATCCTTTAAGCAGGAGCCCTTAATAAAAAAAGGAAAAATCTAAATTTTCATTTTTTTTTATGTAAAAAGAAACTTCAAAGGATAACATTGTAATTGGCTCTGCACAGCTACGATATTCTCTTTCTGCAGGTGAAAATTTGAGAATTGGGTCAGCTATAGGAATTTACAATGCATGTAGACACATGCACTATGAGCGGCATGTAATATTAGTTCGGGGTTTACCCTTTGATAGCATTAACTCGTGTTGAGACATAACGTTAATCTGACAGGATTACAGAAAAAGCCAGAAGGTTTTGGTTTCCTTTTATACGAGAAAATTCCCGAGGCACTTACGCGCTGAAATCGACGGCACGAACTCATTGAAATTTTAGCAGGTAATAAGTTTTGCTGGTTTTGAGCAATATCAACAAGCAATTTCTTATTTTGAAAGGATCCTGAAACTATTCAGAAAGATGTTTTGTTATATTTTCTATGTCCCAGTAACAGGCCCGAATGGACCCTTATCGAGGCATAGACGATGGATGCTGTTACCTAAATAAAATCCAAGATACGCAAGCACTTGTTGTTATCGAGCAGCCACTCACCTGGATGTATATAACCCTTTGCGCCCAGATAGGCACTTGTAAAATCATCCTCATGGTTGTATCCAATTCCATGGGACTAAGGAGAACGACATAATAGTCCTGCAGGAGTGGGTGTGCATAGAATTCGTTCAGGAAATCCATTATGGTATCCGCGTGTAATGTTGTTGAACATACCACAACATGCTTCTCGCTCTGTGCCCGATGCGATGAATAGCTTCCGCCCAGCTTTTGTCTTTCCATCCACGTGAACGCTAATTGTTCGAACTGGAAAGATACATACAAAAAAAATAAATAAATAAATTTACTTTCCAATTTTCCAATCTGGTATCAAAGGCCCCCAACGCTCGCTCACTTCAGGGACACTGGTTTGATTTCAGATAAGAAGAGCAACAATAGCGGAACTTTTTGCGCAAGGACTTCGATCCTGATAATTTGATAGATTTTTTTCTCAATATAATACGTTTAGTAATCAATTATGACGGTAATTGATTGATGGGTGCGATCCCGGCTGGTGGAGATGAAAGTTTCCTTCTTTCAGGGGTGAAAATTGTTTTTCCTTTCCTCTTATCTTTCAAGAATAATTTATGATTTCGAGTGAAGTTTATTTGATTTTATTTTAGTTGTTGGTGAGTTTTTAGGGAGCCACTTACCTACACTCATGTAAGAAGTCAAAGGACAGATGAGGACTTTATTTTCGAATTGGTGGGAATCGATGATAATTGGTCTCGTAGAAACTGTTGCTGTTAAAGTCGTCTTTTTGTACATTCTCAAAGATTTTCATTGTTTGAATCTATTTATTTCTTAATTTTGCTAATTGTACTTTGAAGGAATGAAAAAATATTTTTGTACACGCTGTTACGGGTCTAATCCTGGACCCAAAACTCAACTGAAAGCAAAACAGCGAGGAAGTGGTAAAAAGCCTACAAAGTTTTCTGTAATTGTAAAAAGACCTTCTAGTCCGGGGAAATTAGCATTTTAAGGAGACACAATTCCAAAATGGCTGAAAATTGGTACACAGCTTTCTTGGAACTTTTTAAGAAAACAATTTCGGAATCACAAAAAAAAAACATGGCCGCCGTAGATATCACTTTTTGGCAAAAAAATCACTCAAAAACTGTTTTTTTCGAAAAAATTTTTTGATGAATCAATGCGAAATGTTATTGTCTACTAAAAAGCCCTCTTGTAATTTTTTCGAAAACCTAACCCTTTCGAAGTTATTCAAGGTCAAAGTTTCCGAAAATCACTTTTCGGCACTTTATTCGGAAAGGTAAAGGTTTTTGAAAAAATCACAAAAGGGCTTTTTTGTAGGCAATAACGGTTCGTATTGACTGATCAAAATTTTTTTTCGAAAAAACCAGTTTTTGAGTGATTTTTTATCAAAAAGTGATATCTCCGGCGGCCATGTTTTTTTCTTTGTGATTCCGAAATTGTTTTGCTAAAAAGTTCCAAAGAAGCTGTGTGAAGCCATTTTAGAATTTTGTCTCATTTCGTGCGTTTTTTTTGCTAATTTCCCCGGACTATTAGGTGAGAGATGAGGTTTAAATCCAAAAATATTTCCGTGTTTCTGTAGTATCTCCAATCCTCACGAATGCTTCCTTGGTGTGGTGGCCAGCGCTGAATAGGACCTATAATGCCATAAAGTTAGGAAGAACCCAGAGGATGGTAACAATAGGGGCAACAGGGGCCACGAGAGCTTGCCCCAAGAACGTGATGTGCTCTTCCATCTGCTCCCTCACGAAATTCACACTTAGTCACACATAGCAAAGCAATATATTGGACAGCTTCCGGAGGGTATGGTTGCCACAACCATAGACTACCTTCCACTAAGGTTGACCTTAGGAAAGACTTAGTCTAGAGTGGAGAAACGGATATGTCTTGAAGTAGTTTAATCAACGGATATAACCAACAGCTACAAAACATCAGAAAGAGTTGGGGTAGGGAACCTTATAGAGACTACCAAAAGCTCCCTGTCTTGGCACCTTACGGCACACACTAGTATCTTTCAAGGGGTAAAAGGTACTGATGGGAACGCCCGAGTAAAAATAAAACTCGTCCGCAGCTAGCATGCATCAGGTACGCACTAGCACGCACGGCGCCCACAGCTGGCACGCAGAGCGAAAAATGCGCACGGCACATTTTTACTAGGGCGCACCTAGCATGCAGCTGGTACGGACGCAGAGTGTCAACCCGTGTAAAACTAAAAACTAGCCGGCAGCTAGCATGCATCAGGTGCGCACTAGCACGCACGGCGCCCACAGCTAGCACGCAGAGCGAACAAATGCGCACCGCACATTTTTACTAGGGCGAGAAATCTGACTATCTCGCCAAGCAGAAATGCTTGGAATCTAAGCGTACATCATCAGCATCACGAAATCTCCGAAACTGTAAAGCCTTCAAACTTTAATTTTGGCAGGTAGGTTGCTTATCTGCTGCAGAAGGAAACAAGCAAAGTCTGTGAAAGGTTATCCGGGGTTGAAAAAAGATCAGGTTTTTGGGAAGAGTGTACACCATCCATCCCGGCAATGCTGAGGGCTACTACCTACGCCTCCTCTTGCACGGGGTCTGTGGCCCCATGTCATGTACTACGCTTAAAACTGTGGCACAAGTAGTCTACCCAAGATTTCAGGCGGCGTGCCGAGCACTTGGCTTGGTGGAGGGCGATCCACACTGATATCGCATTTAGAAGAAGCCTCCGCCTCTGGATTCTCCTAATAAAATGCCTGAGCTATTGGCCATCGTGTTGGTTTTATTCCAAGTTCGAGGTTCCCTAAAACAGTGGGAGAAATGCCAAGGCAGTTTTGCGGAAAATGTTAGATGCCAAATGGAGAGAGAGAGAGAGAGCGGAAATGTCAAACTCGTCTTCGATATTCTTTACAACCAATATCTTGTCCTTCTTGAGGATGTTGTCATATCCATGTCAGGTAAAACACTGCGACAGTTCGAGCTTTCAACAACCTCAAGCAAGGAGTCATTGTCGGCAACCGCCAATACCTAAGTAAGCTGTCTTATGACATCCTTCCAGTCCATTTCCTTGGCTAAGACCTTGACGTACTTCGAACTCTTCTGTTACTGCATTTTCGCCAGTGAGTTATTCGTTGTCGGAGTGCCTCTTCTGTTGATCCCTTTTTGCTGCGTTTAAGTTTTTCCCATTTGTCGTTGGGCTGTTGTTCTTCTACTTCTCTCAAGTTTTGTACGACAGCATTCTGGTAGGCATCTCTTTTTTCTTCAAGTTTTAGCTAATGTTTGTCGTATTTTGGTTGTGTTTGCGCTCGTTGCGTTTTGGTCGCTATATACGTTCTAAATTTCAACTTGACTAGATATTGGGTCGAGCCACAGCATGTTCCTCTCATTGTCCTTACATCCAGTATACTCGTGGCCCCTCTTTCCTCAATTAGGATGTGGGCAATTTCATTATCTGTTTACCTAGTCTGGTGACTGCCAAGTCATCTTGTGAATATTTTTGTGCGACAACATTTTTGAAATTACTAATGCTAAGTTAGAACTAGGCGTTTGATGGCGTTTGTTAACTCTTTGTAGAATTTCTCTTTCTCCTCATCCGTCTTGTCCTCGATGAGAGCATAGACGTTTACGAGACTGATGTTAGGTAGTCTTGTTTTAATGATAAGGATACATATTCTGTTACTTACTGGCTTGAAGTCCAGAATCAATGATTTTCTTTTCTTTTCCACAATGAATGATAGTCCAAACTCTGTTCTTCCGATCGGTGATCCACTGGAGAGTACCGTGTGCGTTCTGAGATTCATAATGCCACTGGGAGTCCATTTAGTTTTCTGTAGAGCTGTGATCGCTATAACGTATTTTTTAGTGATGATAAAAGCATACCCAGCTCGCTGGTCCTGTCGAACGTTCTGACGTTCCAGGTTCCTAAATCGAATTCCATATCGGCAATCTCGCCGGCTTTACCACATAATAATAGGATCTCCTCCTGGGTCACCAGGAGCGCGTTCAAAAACGTTACTATGGTTAACCATGGTTAACTATGGTAAACTTTTGTCGTTCAAAAACTCTCGTGGTTAACGATGGTGTAGTTAATTTTTAACCCTGCTCGGGAGCATGGTTAGCGATAGTTAAGAAAAAAAAGAATGAAAACAACTCTCTGACAGTTGTTTTAATGTTAAACACATGAACAAATCAAAATGGGATTATTGCAAATAAATAATTAATGAAATAATTGAAGCAATTAGCGGAGACTATTTTAGGGAAAATTTTGTTTTTATTTTTTTCTTTTTCTTTAACCTGTAGTTAACCACAGTGCGTTCAAAAACCTCCATGGTTAAACATAAACTTTCGTGGTTAAGTGAAGTGATGCAGCATAACCACAGCTTACCTCGTAGTTTACCATAGTAAGGTTTTTGAACGCGCTCCAGGTAGTTTGGTACTGCCAGCATAACAGCCTTTGTCGGCGGATTAGCGGGATTCACTTGTTTCAGGAGACATTACACTCCGACGAGGCTATCTTTCTGCTAACCACGACGATTTTCTCTCTGCCTCTACCGTCTGTAATTAAGGATATGGAGTTTGCGAGATCGAATCCCCAATCCTATCCTTAAGGGGACATTCTGGTCAGAAAATCGATTTTTTTTGCTTAATCGATACAAAGGATAGATGACCAAATCAGGCGAAGGAAATGGAATTGGATTGGCCTTACCTTGCGACGCGAAAACGAGAATCTAGCCAAACAGGCCCTCGACTGGAATCCGCAAGGAACCCGTCGAGTCGGAAGACCTAGAACAACGTGGAGGAGAACCCTATTAGCAGAGGCCGCAACAACCGGGAGATCCTGGTCAGAGCTGAGAGCTGTCGCTCAAAACAGAGTCGGCTGAAGGGCAACTGTTTCCGCCCTATGGCCCATGAGGGATTAAAGGAGCGTTATGTATGTATGTATGTTAATCGATAGTATGAACCTTTAAAAATGGCTTGTCTAAGCCGCCGAGCCGGAGAGCAGGTGCGAGCTATGAAACGAGGTTGTGAATAGCGTTCGGTTTTATGGCCTTGAATTGATGAATGTTAGGAGAGGATCTGAATGAATGAATGTTAGGAGAGGATCTAGGGGGACGGAAGGTAGGCATTTGAGAAAATCGTTTCTACAAAAGGTGACTCTTAAGCGTTGACTTTCACATATTGATTCAGGTAGATAAACCCGGCTAGCATTTAAAGGAGGTGCAGATAGGGCCCCTATGAGGCAAGCCACACTGCCTCATGTGGTCCCCGTGTGGATTGCCCTATAAGGCCCACTAGGGGTATCTAACGCCTTGCCACATCTCCAGTGGAAAATAGAAGCTAAAAAAATTCGAGAATTTTGACGTGGATATGCGCGAGTAATAAAAAGAAAAGCTTGCGGCGGTGTCGAAAGATTTTTATTTTCAAGCGCAAGTGTCATTTTCCCAAGCGGTCCCCACACTGAGTACTAATCACGTCCTTACCTCCACAATTGAACGACAAGCGGTCTAGAGTATGCTAAAGACACTTTCACATCCATCAACATAATTGTCTGAAATATGAACAACGAAAACTAAAGCTTTATGAGTAAAATTAAAACTTGCTTAAAGCTTTTTAAAAAGCTTGCCGAATACGTGAGGCAGTTGTTGGGATTGCCCCATTTCATTTGTAATGAGGTTTGCCTTACGAGGCCCCTATGAGAAATTGATAGGGCATACCTCACTTCAGTATCGCAGATTTTTTCTTTGTGTGCTGGTCTTGAGGATTGTAAGGAGAAAGCTCTCTTTGGACATGCCCCTCATTAGGCACATGAGGCCCACACACTGAATGAGGCATGCCACTTTTAAATACTAGCCGGGAAGTTCCAGTGACGTTTATGATAATTGAGCTTTTTACAAAGGCCCTTTGTTTAGAAGATTTTGGTTAACTTAGGCAAAAATCACTAACGGTGCAGAATCCGACTAGATAAAAAGTCGTTACGTCGTTACAGTGAAGATGTTATCTACTAGATAGTTTATGATCTGGTAGGGTGGTAAATTTACATTTTCCATAGCTGGGGTATAACACTAGATAGAACTAAATTTATGTTGGCATAATTTTCTATAGTCACCAAAATCGATCGAGATGACCACATAGACGAATATTTGAAACTTTAAAACGAGTTCGTCCCCAAAGGAACTTGCATTTCCTTTTAGAAAAATTCCCTCATCTGGTAGGGTAGTAAAATTTTATGGTAAAACTTTTATTACAGTAACAGCGAATTTCAAGAGTGAAAATGCTTTTAAAGTCTCCAAAAAATATTCTTTAAGATTAAAGCTATCTCGTGTCTACATAGGCTATGTGCTTTAACACTAACATTTTTATGTAGGTACACTTACGCAAGTAGATTTTTTTCTACTTTTGGTTTATATCATTCACATTAATGGTTAAAGTATAAAACTTTTAGTTTTTTTTATAGTTGTAATAAATTAAGCTATTAACACGAAATTATTGCGAAAAAGTTTCATTCTTTAATTTTCTAACCAATGGCAGCGATTATTTTGAAGCTCTAATAAAGGGCGTTAACATTTTCGTATAAGCTTAATCATAAACGGCATGAACAATACCCACAAGGATACATAATAAACATTATGAGAGAATCCTTCGAAGTTTACGATGACAATGGAGGTATCAAATAAAAACAGGTGTTTTAATGGCTTTTACTAAAGTGAATGCGTGTCTGCGGCCCATGACAGTAAACATGATGTTAATATCTACAGAATTTATCGTAATGAAGTTCATCTCGTTCGGTATATGTTTTTTATGAGATTATATGTTAAGCCTCAAAGTTACAAACACACATCATAGTAAAACGAGAATTTATATACACGGATACAGGTGTAAAAAGGTTTCGGAAAATTTTAATGCAGCTCTGGTGGGTGGTGGTAATTGTAGTTGTTTTTGTTGTTGTTAAAGCAAATGAACTTACCTGTGTTGGCAGGACTATCAGCGCTACACAGATCATAATGACCATATACAACTGTGAGGGCCAAATGTCGGGAACAAAATCCCCGTATCCGACTGTAGAGAAGGTAACAACTACGTAATAGGTGCTTTGGAAGAGATTCAGGTGCCGATGGCCAGCCCTTTGGAAGTGTTGAATTCCACATACACTGAAATTATATAAAAAAAAACAAAGAACACGAGAATAAAAAAGAAATTTTTTTTTCACAATTACAAATGTTTCATCAGAGAATTGTAAAAAAAAATATATGTTCTGTAATTACAATTAAAATGTGGCCGTACCTGGTAAACACAAGACACAAAAGCGTCGCTGAGAGTATTGTCAATTGCTGCGATAAGGCTGACTGGGATTTCTGCATAGCACGGTGGAGGTCGTTCTGTAACATAAAATGAAACCTTTTATTTAGTCCTTCAATGTCCCTTTAATAATTAAAGTGGAAAAACACCCTTTCACCCGCAAAATATAATAAACTTAGATTATTTGCTAACTGACATCTACATATAGTGCACAATAGTGTCTCGCAATTTCATTTTAAATCCTTCGTGAGCATCTGGTGACGACTTGTATTTATTTAGTTAGGAATGAACAGTACAAAATGGCAAAGGGATGTGCATTGCATAGTACTCCCCAACTCCATCATCCATTTCACGTTACCACCGTCCACAAAAAGTGTGCATTGGTGTAAGTGTGAAAGCATGCAACGTTTTACTTAAATATTAAATATTTCAAATGTCAAATTTAAGTGGGCGAAAGGACGAAATATATCTTACTAGTCACCGGGGAAAATGTATGTAGGTGGAAAAGCGTATATATACCGGTCTATAGTGGGTTGATATCTAGGGTAAAATTAAGTTAGAAGTTATTAAATATAGGGCCATTAACAACTGGGGTTGGTTTCATTTTTTTTCCTCGTAGAAATGGAAACTGTGTGACCTAGTTCGATAATTTACTGATAATAAAGTAAAAATATTTGGGATTTCTTTGAAAGTCCGAAGGCGATAACTATGGGGAGCCAGATTTTTAACATTTTATCGGACATCTTAACTTAACCTAGTCCATAAATATCTGTCATTGACATTGTTAAAAGACAGCAACCGAAATAAACAACCCTCGTCAAGGAGCAAAAAAAGTGGTGGGATCAATGGTATCAAATTTAAATATTTAACGTAAATTTTTAATAAAACAAAAAATAAAGCAAATTTAAGCTTCATATTTCGTATAAAGTGAAAATTTCCAATTACCTATACGAACTGTACATTACAATATTTATAATAAGTGTTTGGAAAGAAGAATAGAGTGAAAAGTACGTGTGTGCGGAAAAGTTAAATAAGTTCCACGAATACGACTAGATCAACCAATTTATTAATTAAATAATACTCGTACAATATACAAAATCTCGTAACGCGTACTAGGACTGAAAACGTATTACAATTTATAAGGAGTGCTTCCTACTCGTAGCTAACCCTGAAAAAGATTGAGGAAAATTCAATTCCACAATTTCCTAAATAATATTATTGACATTTATGACTACTCGATTCAAACTAAAAATAATAAGACAGTACATTTTCTAACACACTCCCACCTGAGTTAATTAAATTGTCAAATGAAATTGACTCACAAATCAACAAATATATCAAATTCCAAAAATTACATGAATAAAGAACAAAACAAGATAACCTAACCTAAATTCAACCTTTTCGGCCTTTTAACCTCGCGACCACTTCGTGTCGTTCTTACTGTCTCCTCTGGCAAAGTTGATTCCTCTTCATCTTCTTGAAGATTTCCTCTTATGGCCTTGGATACACTTTGGTTTCGTCTCGCTAATCGATATTCCACATTGTCATCTACTGGTGTGCCAGAAAATTCAACCTCCAGTGGATAAATCTTCTGCACTGGTCGCAATATTGTTCCCGTAGAAGTTTTCAATCTTACCAATCTGATCACTCCTTCTCGGCCAGGTATGATTTCTTCTATCCTTGCTAAAGGCCACTCTCCACGTTTCGAATTGTCAGCTTCCACAAGAACTACTTCTCCCACCTTAACAGTTCCGGAAGAAAATCCTTTAGAATGAAGAATAAGCTGACCTAAGTATTCACAGCGGAATCTTTTCTTGAGAATTTGTCTTAGTTCATTACGATAACGTAATTTTCGATTATAATCCATGACCTCTATGCAATTCAAATCTGGTGTTCCAACTTCTGTGTTTTCTTGTAAAAACATACTAGGCGTTAAAGGCGTTAAATCGGAACACTCTTCGGAAACATACGTTAATGGACGAGAATTGATTACAGTTTCGCATTCACACAATATCGTTTCCATCTCCTCCCAAGTCAGTGATGTTCTTCCCAATACACGCCGCAACAACTGTTTCGTTAAACCTATTAATCTCTCCCACCATCCACCCCACCACGCTGCGGTCGGCGGATTAAATTTCCAGCGTATACCTCTAACACTACTGAATTCTTGCAATTTATTCCAATTCACATGAGAAAGAGCATTGGCAGTCCCAACAAAATTCGTTCCATTATCGCTGTATATGATGCTTGGTCGGCCTCGTCTACCGATAAATCTACGTAAACATTGTACAAAACATTCAGTGGAAATTGCCGAAACCAACTCGAGGTGGACCGCACGATAAACTGCACAGGTAAACAGACAAATCCATGCCTTCTTACAAGTGCCTGTCTTCCTTTCTTTCAGATAAATCAGGCCAGCTAAATCTACGCCAATTATTTCGAACACTTTCGCATCTCTTACTCGATCAATAGGTAGGGGTGGAGAACTTGTCGTTATCCTCTTAGCGTGATATCTCTTACAAATCATACAGGAATTTAAAACAGATCGGATAGTGCGACGACTATTCAAAATCCAAAAACGATTTCTCAAGATAGTTAACATGCAGTGCAAACCTGCATGGGACGAATTTTTATGCACATTAAACACCAGGCGATTTACTACAGGATGCTTTCGACGTGGTAGCAATATGGGAAAGCAAAAGTCTTCAAAATCTTCTCGATGGGACACCTTCGTCTTAATACGCATTAATTCATCATCACCAACAAATGGACACAAATGCTTTATCTTAGGATCATCAACTCCACTAAAAGAATCTCTTTGAATTAAACGCAAAACTAGTTTTTCACCGTACTCAAATTCCTCAGTTTTTATATCCCCAGATGTTCGTGATTCTTTTCTCAGGGATGCATTGTGTTTAAAACGGATCAACCACGCCACCATTCGCACAATTTGTTTGTAGTTAGAGAAATATTTGTAGTACCAATCAGCATCAATTGAAGTGCACACCATGGAACAAGATGATTTGATTGATTTTCTTCTTTCCATGTTGATTTCTTCTTCATTGTAGAAAATTTCGGTTGAGGAATAGTCGTCCGATGATGTTCTTAACCATTCTGGCCCCAACCACCATCTCGAAGCTAGTAACTTTTTTGCATTACACCCTCTCGAAGGAAGGTCAGCAGGATTATTTACACCTTGTACATGACACCATTGACCTTTTGTCGTAAATCGTCTTATTTCCGCCACTCTGTTGCGTACAAAAATATCCCACTGCTCATCCCGACTAATCCATGCGAGCACTGTGGTAGAGTCGGACCAGTAGCACACCTCATCAACAGGAATTGTTAAATCTTTTTCTACACTTTGATATAACCTTACTCCTACAGTTGCAGCCAACAGCTCTAACCGTGGTATAGTCATCTTCTTATTCTGTTTTCTCAGAGGATTGATTCTCGATTTAGCTTGTATAAGTTGAATGCTGACTTGGTCATCTTCAGATATAGTTTTCAGGAACACAGCAGCAGCATATGCCTGCTGACTAGCGTCGCAGAATACATGTACTGATGAACTTTTCGGTTTGCTCGTACTTAAAAGCCAACGGGAAATTTTGACTTGCTTCAAATAAGGTAAATCGCGAACCCAGTTTATAAACTTATTCTTCACCTCTTCCTCGACCTCCTGATCCCAGTCACTCTTCGTGTCGCAAATTTGTTGGAGAACGATCTTTGGCAATAACAGTACCGGACACATCACACCGATTGGATCAAAGAGCCTATGTGCCGCTGATAAAATCGTTCTCTTCGTAACCTGTGAATGATCAAAAGAACCAAAGCCATCGAGATTTACCTCTAAAGTATCTGTCATCTTATTCCATGTTATTCCCAACACATTTGTGGTTTCATTAAAACCTTCTCCTGAATGTTGATGGGTATACTCCCACCCTCTCAAATCAAATCTTCCATCGGACATAATTTCAATTGCTTGCTTCATAAAAGACTCTAGCTCTATTGCATCATTGACACTGCTGACACAATTATCTACATAAAAGCTGTTTAGTAATTTATTTATTATTTCAATAGAATAGGGTTTCTTATTATTTTCGCATTCTATCCTGGTTTGCTTCAAATGATAATTTATCACTGAACCCAACAGAAATGGACTACTTGTCACACCGAACACAACGCGACAATGTCTAAAAGTTATCAATTTACCTTCTTCATTAATCCACAAGAATCGTAAAAAATTTCTATCCGGATCGACCAAACCTATTTGCAGAAAAGCTTTTCGAATATCTGAAACTACACCAATTTTATTCATTCAAAATCGTGTTATCATGGAGGGAATTAATTCGATTAGATTTCTTCCTTTTTCTAGGCAATCATTCAAACTAGCTTTGTTCTTTTCTTTTGCAGAAGCATCAAAGACTGGTCGTATTCTTGTCGTACTATTTTCTTTAACTACATGACGATGAGGTAAATAATGTGACTGGGAATGCAATTCCTCTTCTGGAACTACTTCTATAATACCTTCTTGTAACCATTCATCAAAAACATGACCATATTCTTCAAACAACCCATCCAGTTTTAATTTTTTGATTGTCGAAGCTAATCTCTTCACGGCACTATTATAATTATCAGACAACGGTGGCTGATTTTCGAGAAATGGCAGATGCACTACATACCTCCCTGCTTGATCTTTCTTGACGGTCTTCAAAAAATGTTCTTCAGCCGCTACCTGTAACTCCGCCTTCTTTTTCTTTTCAGATGGGTCCTCTATACCTAATACGTCTAAGGACCACAAATCAGAAATGACCGCTTCTTTAATTAATAGTGAATTGACAATCGCTGCAAAATTTTTTGAATCGTTTGTTGCCGGTGCACGACCAATAATTGTCCACCCAAGTTCCGTTTCGATTGCTACAATACCTGAACTTAACGACGTTTTCTTTCCTGTAAGCAACTTGCCACACACATCAGCTCCAATTAAAACTTCGATCGGTCCCTCCTTGAAATCTGTTACCGGAATGTCAAAATCTTTCAATTCTTTTTGCATCGATTCTTTATTTATAGGTGGAATCCTATCACAAATTACTTCGTGATCTAACACTTCAAAATTACACCTATACTTATCTTCAACATCAGCCAAATGCATTTTGTAAACCTTATGTTCTACTAAATTTGTACTTACGCCACCGAATAATTCCCCGACTAGAAATATTTTGTTTGGGCCGCATGGGGATTCCCTAACTTCCACACTAGGGCCACATGTGGAATCCACATTAGGGCCAAATATAAAATGTAACGTTTTGGGCCTAATTAGGATTACCCAGTTTGGCCCACGTTAGGCAAACCTAAGTAAAACCTAAATTGCCTAATTTGTACCTAACAGGTACTTAACGACCGCCTAACGTGGACGCTTTACTGATTGGACGCTTTACTGATGATTGTGTAATTCGTGTTAGTTATGTTAAATCGAAAAAAAAAACGAAACTTTTTTTAATAAATGACATTTGTTTCGATTTTATTTGTTAAAATTTGTTAAATTTTCTCGATTTGTTCAATTTGCTTTTCGATATAACATAAGTAACATGAATAACACAAATAACATATATTATGATTACGTAGATATTTTCGCCTTTTTTTAGATATTAAGGGCCTCATGCGGTATCTATTAGTATGGCCTAACTTAGGCAACCCCAGAAATTAGAACATTAGGCCCTCATTAGGCAAACCCCAGTGGAAACTAAGTTAAATTTGCCCCTTTATTTTGGCACTAGGGCCTCATGCGGTATCTATTAGGGTGGCCTAACTTAGGCAAACCCCAGAAAAACCCCTCGCGGGCCGAACTTTATTTTAGGCATGCCCAACTATGATTTCTAGTCGGGTCATGTCGTACGTACTCTCTTCTGGTACATAAATACTTCATTTTGAGGGCTGTACTTCGTAAAATATACGAACGTTGTGACCCAGAATCGATTATGGCTCTGACATTGTAATCCTGATCCTTTCCTCGCAATTTTACCACCAACGTTTGTAGATACACTTTCGGAGATTTTTCTATGTTCGTTAAAGTTTGCTCCATTGCCTTAACAGAAGTCGAATTGTTTTCTCTTTCACGTCTCATAGGAATATTGTTCGAATTTTGGTTGTCACACAGCAGTACATTATGCTTTCTCTTGCACAAAATGCATCTAGATTTACTCCAACAATCCTTCGACCTATGCCCGCTTTTAAAACAATTATAGCAACAATGTCTTTTATTAACCTTGGCCTTTCTCTCTTCTAATGACATTCGTGATACCTTTGAGCAGTCCGAACTGTTATGCTTAGTTTCGCAGAACACACAATTAAATTCACCCGCAGTTGTCAATAATCCTGTAGCAGTTGGTATTTTCTCTAGTTCTGGTTATTTTCACCATATTTTGCCCTGGATGTGTTTTCCACTTTGAACCCTGTTAATGCTAACATAATTTTCTCCTCGTTTTCCAATTCAATTCGTAGAAAATTCATTAACAATTGAAGTCGATTTTGGGGCGTATTTTGTACACTGTTTTGATAGCTTTTCATATACGCATCGCTTCGCTGCCAGGTGCGTAATATTTCTTCAGGTAGGCACGACTCTATTAAAGGCATAAGCATTGCAGCGCATCTTACCGTCGTTACTTTCAAAGTTTCCAGCGCTCTTAATCTTGATTCTAATTTATCATACAACATAGACAAATCCATTTTCTTCTGCGATAAAGTGTTCTGCAGTACCAAATTCAATAAGTCCCTCACATAAAATTCCACTAAGAGTTCTTCTCTTCCGTACCTTGCTCGCAAACACTCAATAGCTTTACAATAATTTTCATTAATTGCTGGAAAGCTATCAACTAAAGTCCTCGCTTTCGAACCAGGAACAGTGGCTTGTGTCAAATACTGGAATTTGTCTCCTTCATCGATAGACGCATCTTCGTGTATTTTACGAAACTGTGTCCAGAATGGCAACCACTCCTTCAGCTCACCGCTAAATAGCTTGAGCTCAAGCTGTGGAAGTTTAAATGGACGCTTATTCTGCTGCACTGATGCAACACTCGTTGGTGTCTGGGGTATCACTGGAATCGCACTCCTAGTTTCTTTCTCTAACGCCGCTACCTCGATTTCAACCGCAGTATACCTCATTTGGTATTCGTCGGCGCTGTCTATTTCTTTTTCTAAAACGCTCTCGGGTGCATCTTCAGCTAATAATTGCTCATAAATCTTCGCATTTATGTTTATCAACTTTTGATTTTTTTTTTTTTCTTCTACGAGTATCATCAATGTTTGTATTACATTCTTGTCCTTTTCCTCCTCCGCAAGCTCCGCCTCCAGCAGAGTAATTTTTTTCGTGAAGGAAGTTCTCAATACGCTACGAGATTTTATATATGCCTCCATTTTGTGATCTAGTCCTGTCACGGTCGCCACTTGTGCGGAAAAGTTAAATAAGTTCCACGAATACGACTAGATCAACCAATTTATTAATTAAATAATACTCGTACAATATACAAAATCTCGTAACGCGTACTAGGACTGAAAACGTATTACAATTTATAAGGAGTGCTTCCTACTCGTAGCTAACCCTGAAAAAGATTGAGGAAAATTCAATTCCACAATTTCCTAAATAATATTATTGACATTTATGACTACTCGATTCAAACTAAAAATAATAAGACAGTACATTTTCTAACAACGTATGACAAAGAAAAGAGCCTAAATTTACTGATCGAATGACACATACATACTTGAATAAGAGGCTTACTATTTTGATTTGAGCTTTACAGCCCCCGTATAGACGAGGACGTTTGCATCGAGATGCAAAAGCTTCTTTATACAGGGTGTCCCATGAGGAGAGTCAAAGCGGCCGGCTGTGGATAGGTTATGGATAGACGAACAAAAAATCGTATGAGTGGGGGGGGAATCGTAACGTTTTAGCCGATAGGGCGTTTTGAAGTTTTTTTGGTAGAGTTTTACATATCACCCTGTATTTTTGTAACCCATGAGTAAGGTATCAGTGTACGCAGAATACTCTCACCTATCTAAAACTGTCAAAATCAAGGTTCTACCCTATCAATGAGCAATGAGTCGTCAAAGTTGAAAATTTGGTTTTTTTTAACTAAAATTTAAACTAAAACCACCTTTTTCTCCAAAAAATGCCTAGCTAACTAATATTTTTTTTATAAAATTGGAAATCTTGGACAATTTCCTATTAATAATGTCCAAACAGTTTTTACGCTAGGGGCTTTAGTTTTGAAGTTATTAGTAAGTTTGATGTTAAAATTTGACGTGCGGAAGTGGAAAAAGTGGTGAGTTTCATCCAACCGTGGATACCGTTATCTCTCCCGAAAATCAAAAATGGATGCTTTGCGCATTTAAATTGCAATATAGGGTGTTCCGCCACAGGTTGTACAGCCCTTTGCGGCTCGTGATTATCAGCGAAGATTGCTAACACAGCCAACAATTGACCTCCGAGTATTTCCAACAGTGCAGCGAGAATTTCAGACAAGGGGTATTTAAAAACGACCACATGAACGCGTAAGGGGCGAACGGGTTACAAAGGCCTTGGAAAGTGGTGGCACCCGATTTGTCACTTCTATCAAAACCTGAGAAAGGTCACTGTAGACGAACACCAAGCAGTTCTGTTAGCAAGTCCTTATACCACCTACTCGCGGTGTCCCCTAAGAAGGAGGTAAAGGCGAGTGGCGAGTTGTCTGCGTTATAAAACCATTGGCGGATACAGGCGAGTGGCGGGTGATGCAACAATTTTCGTAAAAAATTGGTACCGATAGAGTTAAATAGATCACAACGAGTCACAGTCAGATCAGAACACAGGTTCACCTGGTAGTCTGGAACTGCCTGCGTCACAACTTTTATTGGCTGGTTAGTGGGATTCACTTGTTTCAGGAGGCATAAAACTCCAACGAGACTGTCTCCCGCTAACCCCGGAGGTTGTGGCTCAGCCGGCTGCTTAAAAAAAAGAAGTCATAGAATATCCAAGAGTTAAACCGCGAAGCTCACTGCCTCCTCCTCATGCATCCTTCAGACTACCCTTAACCTATCATATCCTTTCTAATATCTTCGAGCTAAGCTTACTACTAGACATTGCATCGTGACGTGAATGACATGACGGGTTGGTAGAATAAAAGGTTATACCTAAGATATAGACTTTCACATAAAAAAAATCGAGTATACGTCATCCCACTTTCAATAAAATCCTTTGTTGGAATAAGTGGCTAATATTTTCAGGGGTGATTCCAGGATATCTTTGGAGAAACAAATTGTTCTAGATATCAACTAAGATACAGGCTATTTACGAAAAACAGAAACTAGAGCGACTCCATTTAGAAAATACTTGTATATGTGGAATCAAAGAATGAGAAAAATCCCAATATTCTTCGTTTTTTAGCATTTGGCGATTTACAATGGCTTGGGTTATTTTATTCTTAGGGAGTAATAAATTGTGTACTATAATTTTAACTGCACATGCATACCGAATACTATTTCAGATAACAACATCTCCAGATTTGCCTCAAGAATTGTTTCTGGATCCGCCCCTGTATAAAACAGGGTTAGTGCTCCTATAAAAACCCTATTGTTACGATTCGGCAAACAATGTCTTGGGACCGGATGAACAACACAAAGACGACCTTTGGTTTTCGAACCAGGACACGACTAGGAACATGGAATATAAGAACGCTGCTTACTGATGGGCGGCTGGATGAAGTCCTTAAAGAGATGAACCGATATAAAATCAAGATCATAGGCTTAGCGAGATCAGATGGCATGATAGTCTAGGAGGGATAGCGGAAAAGTTGAAATAAATCTACCCTGCGTTTTTTTGACGCTATAATTAAGAGAAAACCCGTAGGAATTCAATGGTGTTTTGGATAAAAGCGGTCCAGGGAACAGGTGGAAAAAGGTTAATAATAGTAGCGAAAACACGTTTTTTTCACGTTTTAAGTTATTTTTGGCAAACAATAAATAGTACGTAATAGCGCTTTAAAAGGCGAAAAATGTGAGTTTTGGACAATTGAAATCGCTCAACAAGTTTATGCCAAAAAAAAAAAAAAACCGCGAAATATGGCCATTTTTAGACATTTAATTACCGGGACTGTAATTATCGTAGAACCTTGTTTCAGAGCTTAAATTGTGGCTTCTGTTGGTGCCTTGCCTACCTACAATAAAAATTTCATGAAAAAATAATAATAACTTTTCAAATGTAAAAACAGCAATGGTCCTAGAGTTATTTTGAAAAGCCTCATTTATTCGCAAGGAGTTGCTCTATAAACCCATTTTCATAAAATATATGTGAGGTTTGACTTATTACCTTAAAAACTCGTTTTAAAACCACCCGACGAGGAATTGGCAGATAAATTCTATTAACTCGGTCGCATTATTACCGAAAATGACGCGCCAACATTGTACTGGTACATTTTCGATCTGGGTTTCGCCTAATGGCCTTTTAGTGAAGTCAATGAAGACGTTTTCTCGGAAGTCCTCAGATTTTTGTTTCTTTATATTATTTAAAATCAGAAACCTTTTGAAGTGGGGAAATAATTATTTATATTGTTTAAATATTATTTATGAAATTTGTACAGGGTGCATTGCATAAAGTTACACCGCAGACGGCTGTGGATAGGTTTTAGATAGACGAACAAAAAATCGTATGGGTGGGTGGGGCAAAATCGTAACGGTTTAGCCACTAGGGCGTTTTGAAATTTCTTTTCTAGAGTTTTACATATCACCTTGTTTTTTTGTAACCTTACAACCTATTTTCATGAGTAAGGTATCAGTGTACGCAGAATACTTACACCTACCTAAAACTGTAAAAATCAAGGCCCTACCATATCAACTTCCAGAGCCATAAGTCATCAAATTCAAAAATTCGGTTTTTCTTAACTAAAATTTCAACTAAAACCATCTTTTTCTCCAAAAAATACCTAGTTAACTAATTTTTTTTTTTGCAAAATTGGAAAGCTTGGACAATTTCCTATGACTAATGTCTAGTGAATTTTTATCCTACGGCTTTTATTTTTGAAGTTATAAGCAATTTTAATGTTAACATTGGCTCTATTTCGTCTTTTTTAGTACTTTTTCTAAGCTTGGCAATTTTAACATCGAAACTTTCTCACACGATTTTCGATACGACTTTTTGACAGCGCACAGTGGGACAGAGTCCCAAAAAGCTGGCCAAAGCCCCTAAAATGAAGATTCTATTTCGGGACTTTCTCTTTGCGGAATTTTAACTAGGGGCCCCGAGGGTCACAGAACATCTGTCCTCGGGGTACAGGTACGTCTTCTCCCTTTGTAGGATCAGTTCGAAAGTGGCCGTTACACGAGACACAGCTATCGAAGTTTCTAACACATATTGTGCATTGAAAATAACTATTTGTTAAATAGTGTCAATTCGTGCTTTTGAAAAGTTTAAAAATGGATTCTGTTCATGAAGGTGAGTGGAATTAAATCGAATATGTATAATGGTAAAATATTCATTGTAGAATTTATTGATATGAATTTAAATAAATCAACTTTTTTGCAAAACGCAGAGAAAAACTAATTTTTCAAATAACTTAAAGTTTATTAGTCGTCCTCGCTGGTTTTCTAAAAAAATTTTTTTTTCACTTGCCATAGTCTAAAGAAAAAAACAAGAAGTAAATTAAAGTGCGAATTTGGAGATACAATTTTTTTTCTGAAATCGCGCAAAAATCGTTGCACAGCAGGGGGTAATGAAACCGAGAAAAAGTTCCGAAATGGCAAGGAATCTCTTGAAAACTATATAACAGGGGGTTTTCGAGGTCGCTGATTACGAATTTGACATTATTTTTTCAAAAAACAAAATGGCGGATCCAATATGGCGGATCCAATATGGCGGACGACCACATGAAAAAATGCATATTCGCGGATAAAATTCAGTACCCGGGGTATATTATTTTTTTAATAAACAAAATGGCAAAAATTTTATCCGAAATAACTGGAGTAGACCTTCGTTTGATTACCAGATTTCATTTCATTTTACAAGTTCTTTCATCAGGACGCGAAATTAATATTCAAAAATTTAGAGATTACGCTTGGGAAACTGCGAAACTATTTGTTGAATTGTACCCATGGTTCTTCATGCCACCATCAGTTCATAAACTGCTCATTCATGGCCGAAATCATTGCTTCGGCTTTGCTTGCAATCGGTCAGATGTCTGAAGAAGCCCAGGAAAGTTGCAATAAATATATTAAAAAATTTCGTAAGGACTTCTCGCGCAAAAGCAGCCGTTCTTTGACAATGAGAGATGTATTTTGGCGCCTTTTAATTAGTTCTGATCCTTACATTTCAAGCGCAAGAAAACTTCCAAAAACTAAAAGAAAACAAATGTCGTCTGATGCTAAAGATTTAGTTGTACCCGATGACAGTGACACTAAAGATGAAACAGATGTGTCTACTTTAGATTCCGACATCGATCTATGTGATAGCGATAGCGAATAGATAGAGCCTATGTGTAAAAAATAAAAATGTAAATTATAAACTGAATTATTATTTTGTATTTATTTGTACCTATTCCTATGTAAATTATAAACTGAATTATTATTTTGTATTTATTTGTACCTATTCCTTGTTTACGATACTATTTTTATGATTCTGAAATTTTTTAATACTATGAAATTGTATTAAAACTAAAAATATCAATTTTTTATATCACTGTCCGCCATATTGGATCCGCCATTTTGTTTTTTGAAAAAATAATGTCAAATTCGTAATCAGCGACCTCGAAAACCAGCAAGTAAGAAATTTCAAAGCGATCATTGCACGTTTTGAGGTTTTGGCCAGCTTTTTGGGATTCTGTCCCACTGTGCAGCGGTGTGATTGTTGTTGTTTTTTGTTCTTTTGCTGGGAGAAGAAAAGAAAGAGAAATGACTTTTGTTTCACTCGGAAAGTATGCAAAAGAGAATTAAAATAAAAGCAACAACAATAAGCTAAAGCGTTTTGACTTGCAGTTGGTTGTAAAAATTCGGCCGTGTGAAAGCCCGTACGACTTTTCGTCAAATTTCAAAAGGGAAACAGCCCATTACAAACCAACAGACATTCATTTTTATATATAGATTTATATTTCCACTATCTTAACCCATACCTTGAAAGTTATGACAAATTATCTTTCAAAATCCACAAAACCTTAACCTAGATATTGAAACTATTAAAGAATAAGAGAAAATCTTACTATAATATCCTCAACATTATGATTTTAACTGATCACTGAAATAAAAAATGCCAAATGAAATATGTTCGATAAATATTGCTAATTGTATTATCCCTCAAATAATTTCTGTAATGTTTGTGCAGAAATTGTGTTTATGTAGTTGTGATGGCAGTCTTAATTGTTGTAAATTGGAACTAATTTTAATACAAATTTCACAATTCACTGCTTCGTTACAAATGCACATTGATGAAGTTAATCGTGCACTATTGGAGATGGATGTATGCTTTTCTCTAATCCAGTTTGCTAAATGAAATGTTTATCTAAACTTGTGCAAACTTCATATTATTACCTGGAATACATAATGCAATAATTTGAATGCACAGGCTAGAGACGAGTAAGGAAGTTACATAAAATTGGTTCAATATCGGCTTAAAATCAATTAAACGCCGCAGTATCGAATGGCAATATCCAGAGTCCTTAGTACTTTAATGCTCATTACAAATAGCTACAGGGCATCCTGACACAATCCAGCAAACTGGACTGACTGCATTAATGAAGCCCTAAGCATAACCAATCACCATAAATTTCCATTGGAAGTTGAAAATTTGCAACTACCCGACCAGCTCCCATCGATACTTCTTCCCCTGCAGTAGGAGGCCCCAGCAGGAAAACTTTTAATCAAGATCCGCTTCCTTCCCCCATCCACAGGTCCTTTTAATGCTTTTAATTAAACTCGACCAGAACCAAAAAAAAACACCGCTTGTGATCGGCAGCAACTGGATACCGGTGCTACTAGTAGAGCAAGAGCTACTTTTAATGGTCTGCACTTTGGTCGCTATTACGATATATTTTCCTGTCGTAAAACACCTTTTTGCAGTTACTCAAAAACGAAAGAAAAACAAGAACTAAATGGAGCGAGAAACCTTTTGGCACTCAGCACCAATACCGTTGGGTTAGGCGAAAAGGATACTTGAATGTTGGAACCGAATCAATGTTTTATTACTAAAATGCTGGTCGTTAATGGACGAAACTCCGAAAGGTTAATTCCTGCTTGAACCGAAAAAGTTTCATCCTTTATCATACGCTAAATTTAACGCCTTCAATTTAACTTCGTTATTTTGAAGGACAACGGTCGGGATTAAGTCGTCCTTTTTTTGTATTTCGAATTGTGTGAAATTCAGTGTCTGCTGCTAGAAACTTTGTGTTGTTGCAGATCGATACTAAAACTTTTTGGACAGTGCTGGGGTCTTCGCCTTTAACTCCATAAATAATGAACGAGAGAATTTAAAATTTGGAATCCTTGACAAAAATATGGAATCCTTAACTTTTTGAACAGAAGTGTTAAGACGCTGAAAGATTTATTGAGTTGTTCGTGTTGTTTGTGATTTTTTAATGCACTGTTTTTTTTTCGTTAAAGTTGAGGGAAAATTCTTGAGTTTGATTAAATTGAAAACTTTAATTCTCTGTGCAAAATTATATAAATTACGAAGTATAAGTTTTTGCTTTACATTTAATTTGTTTGGAAATTAAAGTTATGTTTATGTTAAAGTTTGTTTGAAAATTGAATTGTTTTGTACTTTCGGCGTAATATGTCACTTTCCTGTCTAATCAACTTTGCCGTTCCTTTGTGCCGCTTTAAGCTCAAAAGTTTCCAAACTAGTAAAAGGGTTTCATCTAAATAGATTGATCTATCCCGTCTTTAAATTGTTTTGATTAAAGAAACACGAAAACCCGGTTCCCGCTGGTGCAACACAGCTATAATTTCGGTGGTGACTTTCCATATCTATTACTCGTGTTACTAGTTAACAGCCTGAGATGGAATTCTTTTTTATATCCAAACCAGTTAAGAGAACTATCTGGCGGTATGAGAAGGCCAATTGACTAGGGGTAAGCCGGCGTCAACGTCAACTCTGCTGCTATCCGTGTCACCAGGACCATATACGCAGGAATCGCATTTGTTCATTCCCCATTCAACCAAATCTACCTAGAGTCTAACCAAATCCTAGACGTCTCGTTGCCCCTTTGAGATCAAAAGGGACCTTTTAGTGTGCCTGGCAGAACACCTCAACTAAAGAATGCACCGATTTGGTGTATCCGGTTTGATTGCACTAGATGGCAATTAATAGAGGCTTTTGATAGAATTTGGCATCCTGCTCTGTTATCTAAACTCCAAGCTATTGGTAATGATTCTGTCCTGATTAACTGGATCGAGAGTTTTCTTTCCGGCCGTTCAATCAAGGGTGGATGGCGTGAAATCTCAGCCTCACAGCATCTTTGCCGGTGTTCTCCAGGGGATGTACCTGCACCTATAAGCCCAGCAGCCCTGACCGAATTCTATCGCCTTTATCATGACAATTGCTCCTCTGAAATAAATGCTTTCCTGCCTCCATGGCAGTCTTATACCGGCAACACCAGGGGTGGAAGCACGTAAGTCGTCACAAGCTTTTTGTTTCGACTTTACTCAAACTCGTTTCAAATACCAGTTGGTAGTAAATTGAAACGAGTTTGACCCGAGTAAAAATAAAAAATGGCCTTCAAGAGTTCAAACGCCGGGGTTGTCGCCACCTCCTTGAATATTCATTATGACCGCAACCTATACCATCCTTCCAACTAAGCTTTACTACTAGACATTGCACCTGGTGTGACCAAAGACGTGATCGACCGATAGCACAAATATACCTAAGCCTACAACTCACCTAAGGCAGGCAATGGATAAATGGTTAGGGTTTCAAAACTCAATCATGAAAATCCAACTTTTTTCTTCCAATCTGTTTAGATGAGCGTGAATTTGAAATAGTGCCATTTTATAGTGACATTGGGTATTCTTCTTAATGGGGCTACGTAGACTAGTCATGATTACTATGTAGTAAAACCGACTTTTAAGAAGAGACGGGTGAAGGGGAGGGGTGAGTATGCCGCCCCTTCACCTCTCTCTTCTTAAAAATCGGTTTTACTACATAGTAATCATGACTTTTACGTAACCCCAATGGGACTTCAAATCGGTGAAGTGAAGTTATGTTGTTAATGTAATTCGCTGATTTGAAGTCCCATTAAGGGGAAACTGGCTCTGGCTCTCAATATATTTCTACAGCATGGCTTGGTAGTATGAAAAAGTTAATTTGTACATTTTATATAAAAAAATCTGTACATTGCTTGCTTAGTGTTTCCAGAGGAGGAAATATAAAGATTTTTCTTCTGATTAATCTTAATATATTTAAATTAGTTTTTTGAATTGCCTATTTGGTCAAGGGAAGCAGTGCTTCCTTTGCTTCCAAAGAAGAACCGCCACTGACTAAATAACATATTAGTAGGGAGTGTTCATTCACAACAATTTTGTTTAAAAAATGGAATGTAATAATTTGATAATAGATGCCGCCGAAAATTTATTAAGAAAATGCTATTATTTAAATCATATTTTTGGATTACGAAGAACAGATGTCGCCCCTAGTAGTCATTCTATGGGGTTTCGACTCCTAGTCCTCATAGGAATTTATTAATAAAGAAGGATACAATATGAATATTATATTTATTTGGAAGTTAACCCGAAGGCTGTACAATGATAACTAAACTTAGAGTCTAAAACAATTCATAAACTTAACGTTCGAATAATAACTCGCTTGCTTGTCTTAAAATTAACATTTGAATTCGATTAAAAGTGGAGTGTTTTAATTTCGTTTGTGTACAGTGGCTTTTCTGTAACATGTTGTTGTGCATGATAGTTTTTAACATGTAGATGGCGTTGAACACGCTTCGTAGTCGGGTCGCCACAATTCCAAGCAATATCAGAATGCTTGTATTCTAACTTCTATCAGAACTTGAGACAATTCACGTTTTCAAAATATTTTTTCAAACAGATTTCGTCAAATAAAAAATTGGAAAATAAAAAAAAATCCATCTTGCGCGTGAGCACAATTTTTTTGGCTGTTTCCTAAGTGCCTGGCTGACAGGGCAAAGTGAGTGAGTGGGGTGGTGCGGGCGGAAAAAATACATTTCGTACGTGTGGAATGAAATTCCGAAGCCACCTTTCCGTTCTACTCTTGCTTTGCCCATCGGCAGAAAACTTGATCCGCTACGAGGATAGCTTTGCAGAACATGCGTAACGAAGGCTGTGCACTGGAATTTATGACAAATGCCCACCAGCAATTTGGTAGGAACATAATTTCGTATGAAGCGGAACATCTGTATAATAAATAAATAGTGAAGTCTGTAGTGATACGTTTGGTCTGACTGAACACAACTTGAAGACACCAGCCAACAACACAAATAATAGGCAATCTACATAAACTTCGACTCCAGTTAACGACACCCTTTGTAGCATTCGGAATTGATTACCTACATAATTACCCAGTGTCGGGTTTGAATAATGAGTCGATTTTTCTATAGCCGAGGCGCAGGACCGTAGCCAGCGGTAGGGCCCGTAGGGCCCCGGGTCCCCCCGAAACTCTGAGACACAATACTGTAAATTTTGAATTTGTAGAATTTCGAATGTCAAAGAGTTCGGAAAATTTTGTATTTCCATTTTCCGTTTCCCTAATTTTTAAATAGGCTCAAAACTTCAAATTTAAAATTTTCAAATTCGGAATTGTCAGTTCGACTGCAAGCAAAATCATGTGATTTGGCATCAGCAGTAAAGCATGTTCTCGAAATTGTGGATACGCTTCAAGAAGAACGCGAATGCATTCGGCGGAATTTTCAGAGCAGCTGAAAAACTCGCGAAAGACGCATTCGATATGGAGCTCAAAGTTCCGAGACTCACGGTGAAGCAAACAGCTCGTTTTAATTGTCAAACAGACTCTGTTGAAGCCTACTTTTACTTTCATTCTGCTATTTTTATTCCTTGATTTGTCAGACAAATTTCTTAATGATAACTTTTCCCAGTGGCGGTTTCAGAGGGGGTAATTGGGTAATTACTCCCCCCCCCCGCCCTATGAATTTTCGTTCGCTTATTTATTTTTATTCTTAGAAATTACCAATATTTTAAACAAACAAGTAAAGTTGTGGTGAATCTAGTGGGCGTTCTAGGACGGTGAATTTTTCCAAACCGGCTGGAGAGTCGTGAAAGGGGCCGATACCCGAGACTATCGCGAATATGGCACGCTATCAACATCCAGATCACTAGATAAAGGACTGGGAGTTGCTTTGAAGAAAAACATCTTAACACCCGTAGAAGAGTATGCAAATCACACAGTGAACTGGCACTTCATCCCACTATTAGTTCCGCATTTTGGTGAACTTGAGAAAGTCGGTGTGAAGTCTATCAAGTACCACTTACGCAGACTGATTGGGAAAACTTCATTTACGTTTGATTATTAACTCCTGATCGCTGTGTCCATTTACGATAATTCAGAAGACCTATCACTTTTTTTTTTATTTTTTTTTTTTTTTTTATTTATATATCGAGTTAATCTTCTAGCTCAGAAGTACACTTCTCAGCTGGGCTGAGAAACGGGCCACGCTTATGTGCAGGGACCGAATCCGGCCGAAAGCACCAAAAAAGGTATAAGAAGAAAAAACACCGCAAAACGAGCATGCGACCGAAAATGCGGGTTCCTTCTCAACCCTCCCCGGCACTCCTGTACCGAGCCGGTCCGGTCCCTGCACACAAACGCGGTCACATTTACCACTGCACAGTGGCTCGGCTAAGACATGCAAACACAAAACAAAAAACAATGCAACATTTAAGAGCACAAAACATCAAACAGAGAAGCGTGCAAAGACAATGAAAACGTGGGACACACAAGGAGTCACGCCACATTAAAAAGAGTCCTTTTAAGGACATCTTCGCTAACTTGCATGCTAAAAACACTCGCATTTTTGTTAACATTTATAAGCATACGGTTAACTGGTTCGTACATCCCATAATTGGTATTAGAGGAATTAATGCACAAGAGAGGTGGACCTCTCAGGTTGTAGTTGTTCACTCTAAATGACGTACGGGTTCGTAGGAAGCCTGAGTCAACTTTATCATTCAACAAACGATGAACGAATATAACGTCAGCGACCTCGCGACGCTTATGGAGAGAGCTCAAGTTGAGCAATTTAAGTCTGTTCACATAAGGCGGAAGAATAAGTGGGTCATCCCACGGGAGGTGGCTGAGTGCAAAACGGACGAACTTCCTTTGAACCGATTCGATTTTATCGACATGGGAGGAGTAGTAAGGAGACCATACCTGGGAGGCGTATTCAAGTAAAGGCCTAACTAAAGATATGTACAAGTGTTTTGTGATAAGGGGGTTGTTGAATTCCTTGGACCATCTTTTTATAAATCCCAGGACTGAATTGCCCTTGGAAGAGATATAATTGATGTGGGTGGAGAAATCCAACTTACTTTCTAACCTAACCCCAAGATCGATAACAGAGTTAGTGCGGGAGATCTTGTTATCGAGAAAAGTATAGTCGTAAGTTATAACGCCACGTTTTCTACAAAAAGTCATGACCTCACATTTACTAATGTTAAGGACCAGGTTGTTGTTGGAACACCAAGAATAGAAGGTGTTTAGGTCTGCTTGCAGAAGTTTGCAATCCTCGATACTCCTTATGTGGCGGTACAGTTTGATGTCATCGGCATAAATAAGGATTTTACAGTGCCTCAGCAGGGTAACAATGTCATCGATTGATAAAATAAAAAGAAGAGGACCAAGATGACTTCCTTGCGGGACACCAGAGGACGCCTCGATGTTTTTAGATTTGGCACCGCGAAATAGAACCTGGTAGGTTCTGTCGGCTAAGTACGACTAGAACCACATAACCAGGGCATTCGGAAAGCCTAATTTTTTTAGTTTTAGAACTAGAGTGAGAGAGCATGTCGAAAGCTTTACTGAAGTCTGTATAAACACAGTCAGTTTTACAGCCAGTGACAAAGCCTCGAACAGTGTAAGAAGAGACTTCTAAAACCATTTCACTGTATAATCGGCAATGCCGCCTCATCGTCAATCTCTGAAAATGATTGGAGTTCTTATCAGCCAACAATAAGACGACAATATCTCCAATATTGGATAAGCCCACAGGATCAATGCCAGATGAACACATTCGATTTTAATGAATCAAATCTTTCCTCTTGTTGAAAGAATCAGAGCTCTAAATCATTTCATGACTTTTCTCCGGTTTTTGCTCTATTTAATATCATCTTAACAAGTTAGAACTGACACAAACTATCGGCTTCGATAGCCTAGGATTAGGGCGCCCGACTGCCTTCACAGGGGTCCATGGTTCGAATCCATTCTCCGGCATGGCTCTTTGCCCTCTTTAATGTTAATAATAAACTAATCAGTTTAATGAAAAACAACGATAAAACTTACTTTTTATCGAATCGCGAGGTCGAGCTTTTACAAAAGAAAAATAAATATAGGTGTTTATTTGCTACATGAGTTTTCCATCAGCGTTAGTCATCTTTCGACGTTGGGTTTCTCTTGAAGTGCAATCTAAACTGGCTTCAGTATGATTTCTTTACAAACTACCATTCATAAATGAAACTGTAACACAAGACCATCACTGCAAATGTAAAGTGTGTTGAAACAACACACCTAAGTGTGTTGTTTTCTTGTAGTCATTTTTAATCCACTTTAAAGTGTGTTATTTTCTAAACACACTTTAAAGCGTGTTGTTTTAACACGTTTTTCCGTAAATTTTGTTGAAGCAACACAACCAGGTGTGTTGAAGCAACACACCTAAGTGGGTTGAGACAACACACCTAAGTGTGTTGAAACAACACACCTAAGTCTGTTATTTCTACAAACCTTAAAGTGTGTTGTAGTTTAACACGTTTTTCCTTCAGATAACTTAGTGACATGACGAGAAGCGTGTTAATTACAAAGTGTGATTTTGCTTCAATAAATAAAGTATTTAAAGGTAAGTCATAATTTTTCTTAATGTAAATTCTTAACATGTGTTTTTTTGCAGAAGCAGCGAAAGCACAAAATGTCTGTAAAGGTAATTATAATATATGGAGTTACATATGCATCAAAAAGTATTGTTTTATTAGAATGTATTGAGGATAGTATGCCAGTCTTTGGGGAAATAGATGAAATCTTTATCTGGAATAATAAAAAGTTCATTTTTATCTCATTATTAACGACCCAGAAGTACGAAGAAAAATTAAAAGTATATTATGTTATTAAGGACGTAGACAATAAGAAGTCTGTAATTGATATTGAAAAATTGATTTTTCCACATGATTCAAGTTCATTTAATATTATAAGTAAAACATTTGTTCCATTAGTGTATCACGACCGCACAGAATTTTATGGATAAATAAGTAGCAAAATAAATTGCAATAAAGACAAGTATAAGAGTTCGTAATTATCGTATTATAGTATTTATTAATTTGTTTTTTCATCTCCTCATCAAAGCTATCTAAATTCTACACACCAAAAAGTGTGTTCCATTTTCATAGCTCAAAAGTGTGTTGTTACTCCAAGAGTGTGTTGTTACTCCAAAAATGTGTTGTTTCAACACACTTAAGTGTGTTGTTTAGATTTCAGGTCATAATTCACTACTTATTTTTAACACACCAAAAAGTGTGTTATAATTTTAACACGGAAGAGCGTGTCAATTGCAAGATAAAGTGTGTTAAAACAACACACTTTTTCTTGACAACACAGCTAGGTGTGTTGAATAACACACTTTGGTGTGTTAAGCAACACATTTTGTGTGTTAAAAAACACACTTCAGTGTGTTACACCTTTTACAGTGCACCAATAGAAAATAAACAATATGTGGAACAATGCGAAAAATAAGTTTTACATATAACGGATTAAATTTTATTTAAACCCCAAATTACTTAAGCATAGTACTTACGAACATATTCTCCAACGACCTCTTCGCTAGCCAGCAGTTGAGGAAAACTGGTATGAATAGATTTCGTAAGGGAGGCCATAATATCTGCAACGAGCACAAAGGTTACCTTCAATAAAATATTATTCAAACTTCCAATAATTACCGTAAGAGCAAATGGTATTGTCGTAACTAGTTCTAGTATAAAGTGAAATGACAGAACCTGCTGCCAAATGTTACCCTATATAATTGATAAAATTTTCCAGGATACGAATCTAAATATTACTTAAAGAGCTTTTACCTTATATCCTAGATATGTAAGTAAAAGTGCTTCAGTTAACGATACTAAGGCTAAAACTAACTGAACAGCCCACAATATGGTAGGACGATTTACCCACAAAATCGCCTCCCAATTAATTATTGGTTGTTCCTGAAATTCCTCTTCGGTCAGGTGGGCTGATTCCAGGAACTCTGTCTTATTGCCAACCGTACATCCCGAACTGTATGAAATCAAATGGAATTATTAACATGGTTGGTAATTTAATAATACAATACTACTTACCATGTAGCGAATGTCGGGTTTGTATCTGTTATCACACGTACTATATACAGAACACATGTTAGCAACTTAAAAAATAAATCGGCTATTCGTATTCGTAGGCCTGAAAGGATAAAATTTAAATAACGGAGATTAGTTGACAAATAAAAGGATAATAAATTTATGTTTTTGTAGTTAGGAGTTTCATATAAGAAAAAATTACACGCAATTACACGGAAAAACATCATTGAAAAAATTCTTAAATATATTTTCCTAAAGATTTCCCAGTAACCTGTTTAGTGGAGTAAAAAATCCATGGCCCTTGGCACTACCCCCGCTGTTTTTCAAGCTGAGGTACTCGCCATCCATCAACCTGTTCAGTCGAGTAAAATATCCATGTCCTTTGGCACTACTTGTATTAATAGAGATCCGAAAACCAGTAGCATCGTCATTTTCCCGGACAGTCAAGCTGCCCTGTTGACCATTGAATCCCATAGGGTGTGATCCTGGGTTTTTTCCTATCTCTGAAAATTCCTCAGTAGGAATAAAAATGTTACGCTGATGTTGATTCCCGGCCATGAAGGTAATGGTAATGAAATTGCCCATGGCCTGGCTCGAGTAGGAGCAAACTCATCACTTGTTGGCCCGGAACCTCTCAGCAGCTCAGCCAGCGAGTCGACCAGCTACTTCGTCATAGTTGGACAGATTCAATCAAATCAACAAAACTAAAGCGGGTAAACTTTTAAATGTCAATAGGTGGAAGCTAAAAATAATAACTGAGCTCCTGACGGCCCAGTATTAACTCAATTATCATCTAAGCAGAATAGGGCTGGTAGTTAAATGTAGCTGTCGATTTTGCAGGGCAGCTGCTGAAATTGCGGAGCCCTAGCTTTGCAACTGTGAGACTGCAGTGAGGAGGAGATTGAGTCTCCTCCATCGCGACTTCCCTGTTCCCAGAGAGATTTGGGTTATGAATCAAAAGCCTTAACCTGGAATTTTTTTAACGATGGGTTTGGCACAATAAACCTAGTTCAAAAAACTTGAACTGTTATTGTAAAATCTCCTTGTCCAGTACTCTGCCCAATTGACCACATTGTGATTCATTGGTATCCGGAAAGTTTATCTTTACAATTAGTGAGATTATAAAGCTTTTCGTCAATTGAAAAAAAATACACGTTTTCCGGTTACGTACCATAAAGCCGGAACTATGAAAGAACTTACGTCAACCCCTGCGTTCCGAGGACTCTAATGTGAAAATGAATGATTGACTATAATAAACGTTCATAACATGTATGTATCTACTTGTTTTCATTAATGTTTCGTTAAAAGTAATATAGCGCCGTGTTATAGGATCTGGACCCAGTTGACGACGTTGTAATGTCAAAATCGTATATTTGTTGTATTCATTCAGACTCAAATTCAAATAATGTTTACTGCGATTATCGGTGTAATCAGGTTTACGGTGACAGATACGTACTTCTAGGCTCGTTAAAAACGTACGTCTGTCTATTATAGTTCAAGCTTAACACATAGATTAGACTAATGCTGGCTTACATATCTGTCGTGTAGTGACCGGACCTTTCCAAAATCTATAAAAAATATAGACTAGTCCAAGTAAACAAATGGCAAACTTCGAAGAAACGATAGCTTAGTGTGCAACCATTTTGAAAGGAGTGAAGTTACCAGACAGTCTGCACGGTCCAGAGGCCTGAGGAATCGGGCTGCTGCATGAAGAAGACTTATAGACCCAGCAATATACTGCGCTCTGTGCCACTGGGAAGTGTGTTAGGGCCATCTGACTACAAGACATCGAAACTCAATTCTATATCAGGTTCCGATGTCTAGATCATCACCTGACAATAATTATGACTTAAGGTGCTCGTACACGACCTGGCAAATTGCCAGATATGTATCTGCCGATTTTCTTAGACAGATGTTTGCCTTACTGATTACACCTGTGGCAGATATTCGGGCAGATTGCATCTGGCGTAGAGTTGTCAGACACATTTTTGCCAGTTATCTGTCATGCATCTGTTTTGCCTTTTACACGATCTGTTATTTTTCATCTGGCATAAATGCTGTTTTCATCTGCCTAAAATAAAATAATCTGAAATATAGTACTCCAGTTTACAAAAACGACTTCTCGTGAGCGGTACGCGGCTGCTTTTATTGTTTATAATTTAATAATTGAAAAGAAAAGTGAAAAAATTAGAAAGAAGAAGCGTCTTTGGATTGGAATGGATAAGCCGAAGAAATATAGAAGGAGCTTATGCCAAACTCCTTCCGGAAATTAAAAGAAATGATCCAAATGTGTTCAAGAACTTCTTCAGAATTAGTGTGACTGATTTCAATTATTTAGTAGAAAAAATCAGCCCAATCATAAGGAAACAAGACACTGTAATGAAGAAAGCCATATCACCAAAAGAGCGGCTAGCAATAACTTTGAGATTTTTATCTACTGGTATTTAAACCTTAATGATAACAGTAATAATTTTGCTATATCCTTATCAAATGTTTTTCCAGGCGATAGTTATCAGTCGTGAGTGTTGAGTACCTGTCAACATTCAATGCTGGCCTTTATTTTCTTTATTTGTAGTCCGACTAAAGTACATACCAGCTTTTACTTTGGCTTCCGATAAATTAGGATAGAAATTGTTTAAATAATATTGAAAAGCTACAGAATCTTGACGGAAAGCTTTAGCGAATTGATTCCAGTTGTATATCTATATCGGCTCTGACGCAGTGACACGGTTGTAGTCCGGAATATCAAAGCTAGTGGCGATATCTCTAGTCCACCCAAAACTCACCACAAAGGTTGTTGTCCAAGCTTTAAGCCAAGAATAAACCAAAACCCAAGCTTCAAGCTAAATCCACATTCACACCCGAGACTAAAACCGATGACTTTACTGTGCCAGAACCGACATAGCTATACTCGTAGATCTCGTCGTTGTAGAGTCTCAAATCGTCCTCCCTTATATAAGGAGCTTAACAATACTTAGTTATTTGCTCTGCTCATACAAAAGTTTCAATATGTATTGATCATTGTTAACGGTACAAAAGCAAAATTTTTCAAGAGTCAACGACGGTTTTAGTTATTTTGTGGTATAAAGGATTAGAAAATCGTCATTAAAATAGAGACTCAAAAAAAATTTATTTTTGTTGACCCGTGTTATGTGGCAAACTGACCAATTATTCAAAAAGCTATTAGGCAGATTGACAGATGATTTTCAATATTTGCCAGATAGATGAAATGGCTAATTACACGTGTGCCACACGCCTGCCAATTGTTGAGTGCCAGATTTTGAGGGCAGATATCTGGCTTTATCTGTCACAGTGATTACATGCATCTGTCTACGAAAATCGGCAGATATCTGACAATTTGCCAGATCGTGTAAGAGCACCTTTAGTTTTAACATACGCGTATAAAAGTATGTTATAAAGATTGCTAAGAGTCGGAATACTCTCTCGTTCAATAAACCGCCAAAAATGATACCATGTGCCTAAATGACAGAGAATTTCAGGCGTAACGACTACCCATCTTCAAAGCCTACCTAGGCCAGGACCCAGGGTAATACTGCTAATAAACCACGGGGCTCGATCTTTATAACGGCCAAGCTGGTCGAAATCTTCCAAAAGGAGCCCTTGGCTTATAGTGCAGTAAAAAAGGCAAAAAAAACCAGGAGTATATTCCTAAGTTTTGGCCCTCGAAAAACTTGTGCTACTTTTGTTATAAACAATTAAAGTTTTTTTACCACGTTTTTCGAGCTTAAAATGTGAATTACTCCGGTTCTATAAGTCGGCAAACTAAATACCAGTCTCTTCGTAGTAAAATTTCCAATAAATCCTCGTTGGTTTCAAGTTTCTGAAGTACATTACATAACCTACAAAACTGAAAAAACGAGAAAAAAACAGTATTTTTTTCATTTTAGTGCCTAAGGCAGTCAACTATACCAATTTACATTAAACTTTCAAAAAATATACTTTTTGATGTTATAAAAAGACCCTGAAAATTTGGTGCCTAAATACTGTACCCGTTGGCCAAAATTGCATTTGATATCTAAAATGTGAAATGCCCGCCATTTTATGCCATGAAGTTCCAAAATGAAAATTTATTTTTTCAAAATGTAGGTCTCGATGTCACCTTTCGAATGCAATATAAAAAAAAATTTCTAATGTAATTGTGGTTACTTTTTTTTCATTTGTTTATAACTCAAATATTAACAATTACATTTTTCGGCCATTTTGAAAAAAACAATTACAATTTTTTATCAGTTCTGGTAGAAAATTTTGGGACATTTAATTTAAAAAAAACAAGGTTCATTTTCGTTAACGTGATCTCAAGATATTGAACTTTTTGCATTGGCATTTTTTGCATTTATTATTATCATGTGTAGGTAGTTGCACTCGGCTTCGCATAGTGGAACAGTTTTCACAGATTATTTTGCTTGTAAATAAGTTATAATGCTGGTAAAAAAGTTTCCATAAAACTTAAATTATTTTTGAATTGATCACATGAAATGAATAGGTTGCAAAATGATACAATCCAAATTGTAGCTCAAAATATGGATTTGTTAATTAACAATAGGCCAAAATGCATCAAGGTAAATATCTCGGGTTTACGTTAACAAATATGAAATTTATTTTTTTTAAATTAAAAGTCCCAACATTTTCTACCAGATCTGATAAAAAATTTCAAAATGGCTGAAAAAATGCAATTTTTATTATTCGAGTTATAAACAAATGAAAAAAAAGTAACCAAAATTATATTAAAAATTTTGTACATGTGCAAACTGCAATCAATGCGTCGTCTAGTCCGGTCATAAAAATTTAAAATTCCGATAAAGTTCCATTACGTTATCCATTATCTCGTTTATTACACCCATACACAAACCGGTTTTTAGGCAAGGGGTCGCGGGGATGCATATGCGTCGTGTCTCGTCACTTTTGAGCCAGACAATTTGCCAGACTCACCCATCCATTACACTAACACAAATATAACATCGCACTCGGGGTCTGCGAAAACTATGAGAAATTTCCCCTTCTCATTCACGTTTATTGTACAACTACAAAGGCATCACAATCATTACACGAAAAAGATGCGGAAAAATGAATGCTTAGTGTAATACACGCATCATACACAAACCGTTTTGATGTGAGTATCGAGTGATGGATAGTGTAATTTGGGACCTGGTGCCCTAGGGCGGTCGCCCTTGCTCGCCCAACCCTAAATCCGGTAGAGTAAAAACCAAAAAAGAAGAAAACGGAGCACGCAGCTGAGGAAATAAAAACTGCACACATATGGATGAGAATGGATGTATTTTCAAATTTCCCCTTCGAAATTTGTTGCGACTGGACTACGGGACGGGAATAACATACGGGGATTCTACTGCGTATGGGAAACGAGAGTTTCTCGTTTTCTTCTTTTTTGGTTTTTACTCTACTGACAACACTCAATAACCATATCCAATTCTCATAGTGCTTTTTCATAACAATTTTTCATAAGGAATATTCTTCCAGGACACAAGGTGTTATGCAAACTAGAACGGTGCAGCAGCGAGGGGAGGGAGTTTTATCGAAGAGGATGAAAAGGATAGTCCGGGATCTGTTCAACACTTCCGCTTTTAACGCCAAAATTCACAAGAACGCATGCAGCAAATGGAAACAGTTTTTTTGGCTTGAGAGGAGAGCGGAGAACGAAAGACTTGCTTGTAATTTTGATTGAAAGCAACAAATATGTAAAATATGTATAAAAGTTGATAAAGAAAACACAAAAAAATTAATTTATTCATCAGCACCGTAAATTGCCTGGCCTCGGCAGTCTAGGGAGTAAGGCGTCTGGCTACCATCCCAGAGGTCCCGGGTTCGAATCCCGGTCCACGGTCCTTCGCCTTTCCCACTTTCCGCACCTACATAACCTTCCGAATTCACTTTTGGGCTTTAGTTAGGGCAAAATGTGGTTCTGTTGAAAAATTTGTTTTTTGAGTTTTTAGTTAGAGCAAAAGGTGATTTTTTTAGGGGAATGGTTTAGCTCGGAAGGAAGATTTCCTTTTCAGGGCAACTTCCCTATTTGCACCTTATAAATTCACCGTGGCGTTCGTTTCAGTTAAAAGCCAACAAAGCCTAATATAGCCTGTCAAGGCTCTTCAAATCCAAGCATCTAAACATAACGTCTAAACTATTACTATATAAGACGATGGTCTTGCCGGTCCTCACATATGCATCCGAAACGTGGGTGCTTAGCAAAAAGCACTCTAACCTCTTGTCGGTGTTCGAGAGGAAAATACTTCGGAGGATTGTTGGCCCCTTATGTGAGGAAGGACGATTCCGGAGACTCTACAATGACGAGATCTACGAGCGCTATCGCGACATAGATGTTGTGAAGAAAATAAAGCTCGGTAGACTTCGGTGGGCAGGACATCTAGCTCGTATGAGTGAAGATGAGTCTGCTCGGAAAGTTCTCTGCGGTAAGACTTATGGGGTGCGACAGCGAGGGAGACCAAACCTCCGCTGGAAGGATGGCGTAGACCAGGACGCTCAGAGCATAGGGATGCCAAACCGGATGACATTGGCTCAGAATCGGGACCGGTGGAGAGAACAGTTGCGAGAGGCCAGGACCGGATCCCGGTTGTAGAGCCGTTAAAGAAGAAGAAGTTCGTTTCAGTACCAAATTGGTAAATTCGTTAAATTAAAGCCCAAATTTATTACCTAATTAATGACCAATTTACAAATGTTTACATCTTTGATGGAAATAAATTTCACACAAGTGCAACTCATTAACATGTTTACCGCCCCAGCAAACTGGGCAATCACGAATTGAAATCAATTTGCGTGAGTCTGTTCAGTTACGTGATTAATCCATAAAAAAATATTAAAATTTCTAAAAAACTTCTAGATGTGCTATACAATCAACTTGACTCTGAACAAGTTTAGAAATTCATAAATACTCGAAACAATAACTTAGTCGTAGCACAATTTAATATCGCTTTCCAGTCAATGTCCTTAATTTCCAAAAAAAATTCATTTATTTCCCATTGGGTTCACAGAAACAGCGGATAGAACACCTTGATTGATTGCTAAACAAGTTCCATTTCATTTCTTTATCTGTTTTTGAATGCAACCTACTAAATTCGTATTTAAAAGCCATTGGATGCCATTTCGCCTTCGTACCTGTAAATTAAAAATAGAAACCTGTGTCAACTGATGAAACTCGGTTGTTATTTTCATTTGAATATATGTAGTTAGTAGACCGAACATTTACCCAAGCATAATAAATTACATCCCCAAGGACACTCAAAGGACCTACTTACGTAAGTATTTGTGCAAGTTGGTATATATACTTAAAAAAAATACATCTTTACCTGATGGTGAATTTAGGTGTGCATTTTGAATAGAATTTTCCTGTGTTCAAAAGATGAATGTCACGCATTTTTCTAGGTTTTTGTGGACATGGAAAAGTATTTCGCTAGGGAATTCAGATGGGCTTGTTGTGGCAGCGATGTCTAGCCTTACCGGCATTTGTGTTCGTTTGATATTCAGATGTTCACCTGTGTCCCTTTGGGGGAGGAATTTTTATATTTCATTTTTTATTTGATTAATTATTCTTCATGCTATTGTGTAGGCGATAAACAGCTGTAGATTTCTGTGACAGGTTTAGATAACATGCAACCGGTTGGTTTCACTGACCTTGTTTTTGTTGGCTTGGATGACGCAGAAAAAATTCGTTTTTATACTTTACACTTGAATACAAAAAAGGAGAAGTACAAAGTTCCCAGGCTAATCGACTTGAACTCCTAGAGTTAAAGCTTCAGTGCTTCTAGTAACAGTGCCATCAACACTACAGAGAAACTAGACTAGTCCTCGTTAAAAACAATACAGAACGCTTTTCTGACACATAGATATAATGTCTGCTGTCTCACTAGAAACCGGCACAAAAGTGATGGATCATGCATGGCTTAAAAAGCAATAGCAACTACACCAACGACCAGAATTATGTATACTATAATTTCCGTTGAACACGTACTTTCCTAGTTGCGTGGGGCTAATCGATGAAGGGAATGCAACGAAATGTGCAATACGAACAAAAGTAGGTGACCAGCACCACCAAAATCTTGATGTATACAGTGGCGGATTTAAGCTCGACTGCGCCCTAGGCCACGTCCGATATGGCGCCCTTTTTGCTTTGTAGTGATACTTTTCACCTTCGCTTTTACAGTTTTAGATAGGTGAGAGTATTCTGCGTACACTGATACCTTATTCATGAAAATAGGTCATAGGGTTACAAAAATACAGAGTGATATGCAAAACTCTAAAAAAAACTTCACAACGCCCTAGCGGCTAAACCGTTACGATTCCCCCCTCCCATACGATTTTTTGTTCGTCTATCCAAAACCTATACACAGACGGCCGCTTTGTAAACTTAACGGATACATCCTGTATATATACTAAACAATAGAGGGCCTAAGATAGAACCTTGGGGAATCCCAGCAAAAAGCATGGCAGGAGAGGAAATTAAATGGGAAATCTTCACTTGTTGTGAACGAGCAGCTAAAAAGCTATACATGAGGGTAAGGGCAGAAGAAGGAAAACGAAATTGTGTACAGAGTTTGCGTAAAAGAACGGAGTGATTGACGTTGTCAAAAGCTTTGGAGTAGTCTAGCAAGAGTAGACAACATACCTTGTTAGCATCTATATATTAATAGGCAAAGCCAAACTTTGTGATCCCTTTTTAACCTATTTCCAAAAATTGTGATCCCATTTTAACCTATTTCCGGTGCCCGTATCTTAATGAAACATATATATCAAACGAAAGGTATTTTTTCATAGATGGTCAGAATATATACTTTATTCAGGTACGTCCATATAGCCTAAGATCCGGCTGCAAATTTCTGCACTCATCTGTTTTTTACTCAAAATTCAATTTTTATTGATAGTTTTAAGTAGAGAAATATATTTATGCAGGGTTGCCTATAAAAATATGGCCGCAATTATGTTTAAGCCAGGTGTAAGCTCTGTTAAATATATACGTTCATAACGTATCCTCTTGAGTTATATATCAAATTAAAGCTAATTTTTTTCTTTACACGATAGAATAGGGTTGCCTCTGTCAAAGTGGCCGCAAATAGGGGTTGGCAGCAAGTATTTGGAAATATATTTTATTTTTTTTTAATTTTTTTTAGGGCTGGCAACCCCTATTTGCGGCCAGTTTGACAGAGGCAACCCTATTCTATCGTGTATAGAAAAAAATTAGCTTTAATTTGATATATAACTTAAGAGGATACGTTATGAACGTACATATATATTTAACAGAGCTTACACCTGGCTTAAACATAATTGCGGCCATATTTTTATAGGCAACCCTGCATAAATATATTTCTCTACTTAAAACTATCAATGAAAATTGAATTTTGAGTAAAAAACAGATGAGTGCAGAAATTTGCAGCCGTACTAATAGGGAAAGGTTTGAAAGCCAGGTAGAGTTTTTACTATAATGAACATTTTTCTCTTCACATGTGCACTGATACACTGTGCATGCGCTATCCATCAAATTAAAAGGAAAAAGAATACATATTTGAAGAGAATGCATACATTTTGTTTCGATTTTCTCTTTGCACTCACATTTCCCCACTCAAATGTTAAATAAAATCTTATTAAATTTCCTGCTGCGAAAGGATGTTCAATATAGTTCACAATAGATAGTAGATGAAAATTGTCATATGACAGTGATACTCGTATAGTTGCGAAGTTGGATTTTTTTATTGTTTTCTTTACATATGTTAATATAAAGCAAAAAAAAAATTCTGCAAAATCGGGCCTATGCTGCACGAGAAAATTACATAAATGTGCATTGCTACACTATTTTTTTAATTTCGTCAGTTCTGTTGGTCGGTGAAAAATATTGAAAATAGACTTATCACATATCAAATAAACTTTTTTCTTGCAAGCTTGGGCGAAAACATCACACTTTTTTTTCAATTTTGCTCCAATAGACAATAATGCAAGTTGAGATTGTCTTGGCCCATACTTGCACGCAAATAGCTTTTCACTCTTTTTGGAGTAGCAAAGGATCTCTCTCCAGAACAGCAAACAAGTTAAATCGATTTTTAAAATTTCAATGGTTCTTTATATTTTGCCGCCCCCAAAATTTTGCCGCCCTAGGCCAGGGCCTCACGGGCCTAAGCGTAAATCCATCAGCGGATGTATACCCAAAGTATGGAGCACGGCTAATGTGGTGTTTTGTTTATACCACAACCAAACCAGTCATTCTCAGATCTTTCTACTGAACATGAACACAGAAAACAGTTGACTTGGAGGAATAATAGGTGGCTCTGTGTCCGTTCATAGATATAAATAGTGCTTTTACAAGACATCTTACGAAACTATATAACAGGCAACCAGCAGAAAGAGAATAAATCCCTCTATTTTAAAATGGATTGCCTCTATGCTGAGAAGCAGAGTAGTTACTAGCAGAGCTGGACTGGCCTACCAAGCTACCGGGAGTTTCCCGGTGGGCCGTGCCGAATGTTAAATCAAAAATGTTTCCTCTAAATAATTTTTTTTTGAAAAAAATAAAATTTTCCCACAAAAAATAAAAAAATTTCAAATTTCAAGCGTATCACAATTCCTTTACACAGAACACAAATCTCGCGGTCTCCTACGAAATTGCCAATTAGTTTGTTGAAGACTGTTAAGTAATAAGGATTGTGTGGAATTGAAAAAAAATCTAAAAAATTCAAAATGTCAACGAAACGACGAAGAGGTTGGGAGAAACAAAAAAATTAAAAAACAAGAACTTTTAAATGCGTAGTATAAAAATTGTCCGGACATTATTCATAGGAAATATTCCAAACTTTCTAATTTTGGAAAAAAGGTATAAGTAGTGAAAGTTGAAATTGTAGTTAAAAAAACCAAAATTTTGACTTTGACGACTCATAACTCTGGAAGTTGGTAGGGTTGGTAGTACCAAAACTGGTCCTTAAGTAATCCTGAGAGAAGCTAGTTCAAATAACGATAATAGGCTCAAATAACGACAAAGGACTCGTCAGACTTGACCTAAAAGGCCAATTTCTTTTTCAGTAAATGTAGGACGTGGAAAAAATTCCCCGTCCAAAAAGTGGTGATCTAAGGTTTGAAAAAAATAGTGATGTTGGGAAAGAGTAACGTAATTTTTGCACGGGTTTTAAAGAATGCTCGGATTTTGTTGACAAGTGATGTTTTATGGGGAAGCTATCGGAAGGTGAATCCAGAAAAGTTAATTTCACTTAGAACCGGTTTCATTCCATTGAGTTTATTAGATGGTGCTTGTGGCTCTTGGCCGAAGTCTTTTCAAAAAAGGGCTTGACCGAATGTTATAAAATTTTTTCCAAAGCACGTTTTCGTTAATGTGCTTCGATCGGCATCCCAACGAAGCCGGTATCATTTTTGGTTTGCGCGGTATCGTGCGGGTACAAAAATCACGTACGTCGTTTAAACAAAAAAACGGCTCAACCGAATTTTATGAAAATCATTTTAGATCATGCTTTAGTTAATACGCTGCGATTGGCACCTCAACGAAGACGTGCTTTGAAAAAAATTTCATAACTTTCTGACTTTTTTAGTTCTCCCAATATCGTGCAGGAAAAAATTACTACAGGCGTACGCACAAACACACGTACACATGCACACATAGTTCTTCTCATAATTATGCTTAAAGAAAAACTTTTGAAAGCAAAAAAGAACTTTACTTGTTGTTAAAACAAAATGTATTGAAATGGGCGGAAATTTTTGAATTTCCCGGTCCTAAATTCATTCTGAGTCCAGAGTGGCTATTCTGTAACTATGAGAAAGTGAGAACGTGAAAAGTCTTTTCATTCTCATTCTCATCGGGTCTTCTCATTTTGAGTTCTCATTTTGTCAGCAAAGCGATTCTATAACCTAAAGTGAGATATTCCAGTGAGAAATGAGCTGAATATAGTTCACATTGGAAATTCTCACTTGTGTAAACGTCAATCATGTCATATTTTGTACTTAGGTATTCGAGTGGCATACTTTGTTTTACATTTCAAATTCCCATTTTTTTCAATAACTGTTGAACTTAAAAAGTTACACATTCCTTATTTTCAGGGAAAATAAATGCAAGGGCTATTTTCCACTATCTTTAACGGCACCACCATTTAAATGAGTGGCACACTCCCCCATTATTCTCGCCGGAGGCGGGAACAATCTATAAATTCAAATCTCCAGCGATTAATAAAATATAATATATTAAACTGCAGGAAAAACTTAAAGATGTACTTATCATTTGCCAAGTCCACATGCAGCTTAAGGAAAATTACAAGAGTTTTTTGCTCCTCGCTCGGCCAACAACTCTTTTAAATCCCGACATAATCCCGATATATTATTAAATCTGCAAAACACTACTTACAAATTTTTTTTCAAACGGTTATATTTTGAAAATTAAAAGTTTTCGCACTTCTCACTGAGAAAACGCAATACAATTTTTAAAAATTGTACAACCTGTTGATATTTGAAAATGACAAGTTCTCACATTTCTCACTAGAAAATTTTTGGTGAGAAGTCATTTTTCACCATGAAATAATTTGACACATAAACTCACGTTCTCATCGTTCCAGAATCGCATTTATTGGAATTCTCACTGAAAAGACTTTTCACTAGACTTTTCACAGTTACAGAATAACCGCTCAGCCCTGGTTACTAGACTTGGGGAATTGGGGAATAGCAGGAGCAATCTCGAGGGAATGGCCCAGGAGGGTACTAACACCCCTTCTGTGGTCACTACAGGTAAGGACGACTTCACTAGATATGGTCTCCTACAAAGACATCATTCCGAAGCTAAGATGAGAAACTAAATATAAACCCAAAGAAAATGGCCATCGTGACCTGCACTAGAATAAGCAAGCTAAATATTCAAGCTCATGTACTGAATCAGGAAACATTTGACCTTTTTTTATGTGATAGTGTAAGCTGAGGTGACAACCTTTTTACAACCAGTTCGTCATGTCGTACAAGACATGGTGCAATGTCTGTTAGTATGCTTAGCTCCAAGGAGAGAGAGTAGGATAGGATAGGTTAGGGGAGTCAAGGGGGTGTTGGAGGAGATGGCGATGAACCTTGCGTTTGAACTCTTGGGTGTTGTATGAGTTCGGGAATACTGACTGTGAAAGGTTGGTCCACAGTCGTGCTGTTCTTGTTATAAACGAATTTCTAAACCGGAGTGTGCGCTAAGATGAGAGTTGTAAATTGTAATCGTGAGACGAGCGGGCAATTCTAGTGATGCGGGAGAAATGATACCGAGGATGCATGAGGTTACTTATTTTAGTGGATCAGTTTATTGTGGTAAAAGCTGTAATATTTTGCAAGAGCTGCTACTTTCCTACGGTGGTTTAATAAGTCAATTGAAGAGCAGATGGCGCTACCAACAATAAGTTTGAGAGCGCGGCTTTGGACCTTGTCCAGCCAAGCTAAGGTGGTTCTCGGTGCCCCGGCCCAGATATGCGAGTTGTATTCGAGGCGGGGACGAATGTAGGACTTGTGGCTGAAGAAGGAATTTGCATCTTTTGAGGAATCCCAGGCACTGTGATGCTTGTTTAGCAATTTTGAATACGTGGTTATTCCAACGCAGATCTTCGGCTAATGTTATGCCTAGGATATTTAGAAAGTGTTCGGTCGTTAGGTTCTTATTGCCAACTAATATAGAAGGAGGGTCGGTGCAAGTTTTATTGGAGATGAGACAAAACTTCGTTTTTAATGCATTAAATTCAACACGGTTCTTGCAGCACCAATCAAGAATTAATTTGATGTCCTGTTGATTGAATTGGACATGAGCTCACGATGATGCAGACAAGGTCTGGCGAGTGCTCGTCTTACATTATCGAAGCCATAGGAGTAACGTAGAGTATCGTGCGTCGTCAGCAAAGCTGTGAAGGGAGTTGGTGGGGATTGAGAGCAGGTCATTGATAAAAACTACGAAGAGAGCTGGTGATAGAATTGAGGCCTGGGGAACACCTGCGGAGATGGTGTGCGGGTTAGATTCGACGCCATCCAACGGCGGATTGAACGGCCAGTTCTTGAGAACAAAGTCAATACCGATAGCTTGGAGTATGATTAACAGAGCGCGATGCCATACTCTATCAAAAGCCTTGGAGATATTTAGAGAAACCGGGGCAGATTCACCAAATCGGTGAATACTTTGGTTGGGGTGCTCCGTTAGGCAAACAAGGAGGTCGCCAGTAGATCTTTTCGATCTAAAGCCGTACTGCTTGTCGTCCAATATTTGGTTGCATTCCAGATATAGATTGTCGACAGCACAAAGGGCTTTCCCTGAGCTCTAGTCTTCCACATAAAAAAAAGATATTCAACAAGGTTTCTGTTTATTACTGCATCCATGACTTTGGAGAGAATAGAAGTAATTGCGTTAGTTAGCGGGGTCACTAGCGTCACCTTTTTTCGGTATAGGCTGAACATGAGCCAGTTTCCAAGAGTCAAGATAAACTCCGGAGTAGTATGAAAGTGCGAAAAGTTTGCGCTGAGGTTAAGCCAAAGGTGAGGCACATTTTTCAAGATCCATAGGAGGAATATTGTCAGTGCCAGAGGATTTGTTGGAGTCAAGCTCTTTGAGACACTTATATCCTTTCCAGAAGGGTTTAAATTCCTATGGGTCTCGTTAACTGATGCTTAGCTGAAACTGACATACAGAAATGGTTTCCAAGACAGCGTTCAGAGTTTACCTTTCAGAGACTAATGGCAGAAACTTGGTGCTTAAAACCAGTCAAGCAGACCTAAAAGCCATTAATTTAAGTGCACTGAAATCAAAAATTATAAAGGAATGCATCAATTCCTTAAACGCTCTCGCATCAAATAATAGAGTTACTCTGAAGTATGTAGATAACAGGGCATGAAGGATTCGACGGAAATGAGCAGACCGATCGCCTAGCCAGAGTCTTTCTAAGAGAAATCCATTGGTCACGCAAAAGATACTCGTCAGATATTTAGAGAAAAAGTCTTGTCCATTACTGGACTCATGTACCGGATATGAGATATTCCTTAGCGAGGTGTGGGGCACTAGTTCAAGAGCTATCTATCTTAAGGCTGATGAGAAACCTAACTCCAGCTCTCGAATAAACAACGTTTGAAGGAGATACGCAGAAGATTTCTTTCTCACATCTTCGATGGTCTTCTCTTAATAATTGATTAGTGTTTGTAGTACTAATTCTCTTTGATGTTGTTTTTTGTACATTGAAGCAAGATTTAAGTTATCTATTTGCCTCTGCATATCTTCTTTTAATGCGATAGAAGTGCGATATCATTTTTGTATTCAAGATCTTCTAACCGATCTACATTTCCCTATTTTATTCCTCTTAGTTCACTATTGATATTCTTTATGACGTGATCAAGTGCAGTAATGGAGAGTAATTGTGAAAGGAGGCAAGATTGCTTCACTCCAGTTATCCAAATTCACAGTTGATATGTGATGATATATAATGGTGACTTCCATTTGCCCGAACGTTCATATTTCAAATTGCCTAAATTACTCAAATGCACCAGTGTTTCTAGCAAGTACGCTGAGCTCCTTGCATACATCAATTTTAAATTATCCAACGAGGGTCCTTGATTTTGCAAGTTAAGGACTCTATTTTCTTGGCCTATTTATTAGCTTCTCTCCTTCACGATAATCTGTAGATGTTGACAACTCATATCATTGCCTAGCACAGTGCTTATTTCCCATATTCATCGTCTGCCTCAACCAACACAGTTCCGAAAAAAACTGTCCGGTATTAAGGGACGACGAACTGTCTGGGACTTATTCGCTTTTTCCAAGCCACTACCTGGGAATTGTGTTTCCGTAGGGCTAACGCTAACTCTGTCGCTCTCTCGAATTATAAGGGCCGGAATATGCCACTCTACCAAATCTATTAAGGACTCACAAAGTACGTAGATGTCTCAAAGAGATTGATGTTATGAAATACACTGGCCCTGACCTGGTATGGTCTTTAAGAAATGTTCTTCAGCTTTGGTTAAATTTCTGCGGAAGCTTTTAGCCTTGTCATACATGTCTCGAGTTTAACCAGACTTATTGAAATTAACTCATCTTCAGACTATTCCGAAAAAAAGTGTATTGTACAACTCGTCCAACTACCGCTCAATAGTACGACTTTTGACTAAAAATATCAACTGGCGACTTCGTAGTAAAAGCAACCATACGTTTGATGAGTCTGGCCTTTCAGCTCTAGCTTTCTTGAAAGCTTTTGAAAGAGTACATTACCGGCCGGAGTCCAATGAGATCTCCTAGCACCTACCACCGAGTGTCGCACGGCATCTAAATGCGATGCTGTGAAGTGCCGTGTGTGCTGGCATCCGGTGTCGGTTTACGTCCAATGACAGCACCGAATGAACCGCGAAATAAAGTTGAAAGTAAGTAATTTTTTTCTAGTTTTTGCTTGAAATTTGGTTGAATAGGTATTATCGGCCAAAAATAAATTATTTTCAACCCTTAAGGTGGCTGATAACACCTATTCAATCAAATTTCAAGCAAAAAGCAGAAAAAAAGTTTTTTCCATTTTTACGGGTGAAGCCCATATTTTAGGACAAATAGCGAAAAAGTCTTCATGTTATTTTCACCATTTTCTCATTTCACAGCAAATCATTAACTTTTTAAATGCTCGGTGCCGCGCAAAATATCAAAACCTTTTTGATATGAGCACCGGCATCAAATTTCAGAGCACCGCACTCTCGTGCGAAAATCGATGCGATGCTCTCGTTGAACATTGTTCCATTTTCCAGGTTTTGATTTGACAAGCACTTTTTCAGTTCCAGCCCCCGGTGCGGTGCTCTCATTGGACTTCGGCCTAAAGCTTAATTAGTATTGACATTTTCTTTCACATCATTCAATCAAGGTGCAATTGGACGTTGTCCGGTCTAAACCCCACACCAAATCTGCCGAAAGTATACCGAAAGTGATTGAATAATCCCGCTTTAAATAAAGCATATTCAAATATTTTGCTAAGCTTATTGGTTTCTGTATTTTATTTATTTGTCCTCTAACAAAATAAAAATCCGAATTTTTTAAACTGGTCTCGCTGTGAGCTTTTCAATAAAATCTCAACCAGCTGGGAACAGGTGAACACGTCAGATAATAACTGAAAGCATCGTGTGTAGAGCTTTCGTGACGTAAGAGATGAAATTTTTAGCTTTCAAGTTCTTAGAGACTTTTGATGGTGCACTACTTTAGTTAGTTTAGTAGGTATTTAGATAGATAAAAACAAATTTCGGTTGTGCAAAAGTTGCCATTAACTACCTAAGTTAAATTTTGTTTTGTGAGATTGCTGAGAAAAAAACGTTAGTGGGATGTATTTCGGTACGTATTTCGTACCTCTTGAAGTTAAAATGTAAGGTTTATCGACATCTACTCGAGCATCGCCCACAGTCCCCTTAACCTATCATATTGTCTCCCTTCTATCCTTCAAATAAAGTTTACTACTAGACATTGCATCATTACCTAAACGATATGACGGACTGGTAGTGATTATATTATATCGTCTATTATTTTTAGAGTGTTTGGTGTTATCTATGCATCCTCGAACTTATCTAGATGCTGATTGTTGTTGTTTTATTTGACAGACTTTATCTACAATTCCAGAAAGGATTATCGAAACCAGTATTTTTGCAACGACAGACGGGTCGGACCGAAAAAAAAATGTTCGATTCTGAATTAATTATTATTATGCACAGGGTTTAAATTGCAGCAGCAATTTTAATACTGTTGGCTGCTTTGCTGGCAAGAAGACCACAGCAATTTTCTTTCCTTTCCTTTACAGCAATCATATTTTCAAACTTTTTGGTCTAGGTTGTGAAAGCTTTTTATTTCATAGTGCTGTGAATGCTCTTTTCTTACAAATGCTGGGGCATGCTGGTCCGGCTGCTAATACTTCAAATACACATACAAAAAAGTTTTCACCCCTCTAAACAAAGTACCATTTTACTATATAAAGTTAGACTATGAAAAAAAAATGCTGAAGGAAAGTAAAGTACTTCACAGCCTTGGAGAGCAAAGCTTTGAAAAACTGTAAGCAAACAGAAAGCATTTCACAGCAAAGTATTTAAAGCCGAGGCGTTTGCAGCCGGACCAGTATGCTCCTGAAAGCTTTTAAGTAATTTGAAAGCAACAGCATTCGCAGCAATATTAAACAAAAAGCTTTCACAGTCTACAGCAAAGTAAGTTTAAAAACATGTGCTTTGTTTTAAGTTTACTTTGCTTTCAAACCCTGATTTCGCATATGCACACGTATTTAATTTCCACCACGAACTTCTGCTTATATAGAATAATAATCTTTCTAAGTACTCGAAACATCCTTAAATTTTGTAGTTCACTTAACAAGCACTAAGATACAATTTCTCAACAAAAACTCCAATAAAATAAAAATCTTTTTGTTTCCTCATAATGCACATCTGCGCCATTTCCTTGTATCGTAGTCACGATTACCCCGAAGCACATTACCTAAAAGAAAAGATTCACAAAACTTTGTGCACGGAATATTTGCATAATTAGACTATGGTAGAAGAAAGCGGATATTTTCCTAAAGATACAATTTCCACTCCAGTGTTCTCTCGGCTGCTTTAAAAGGAATATGAAAAGAAAGAAACACAAACCGTTCTCAAAGTGCCCAAGGATAACTCGATAAAGTCATAGAATTTCCGTGGTACGACACAACTATAAAAGGAAGCGATCTTTTATCCGCAGATAACAAGAACGATGAACACTAAACTTTATACTTGTTACTAAGTGAAAGTAGCTTACTTACTTGATCTCTGATTCTTAATGAAGTATAGTTGCAGTCTTTCTTTGAATGTGTTTTCATTTACGTAGTACTCTACTCGAACTCTGTAAAGAGAAAGCAGAAAGGGGAAAAATTGTAGCTAAGTTACGAACAAGAAAATATAATAATGCAAAAATTAACTTATTTATATAAAGCCTGGAAAAAAGGTTAGCGCGCTGCTATTCAAGATGTTGAAGACCTTTGCAATTTGATAAGGGCGTGATAATTGATGTTCTGCTCACCTCCCTCCAGTTAAGTGTTCGTCGCCACCCTTCAGTTAACTTAATTAGAATTTCTGAGCTAAAAATACCTTAAGATTGTGTGGGGAATGGAAACACTTCTCGAAGCTATTTCTAAAGAGCTACAACCACAACCTTCATATATTCCATATTGATGGAGTTATAAATAGAAAATAAGTAAAATATTAATAGAAACACTTTATGCATTTTTAAATTGTTTGTTTAATCCAGAAGAAAATGACAATATTAACAGATTTATCAGATTCCTTTGTTGATCTATTTATGTAGTTTTTATTTATATGTGCTTTGCAGTCCTTGTATAGTATTAAACCGACATGATGAAGGTCACAGCTTCAATTTCCGGTGACGTGCTTTATGACATTTTCTGAGCTGATATACCAAGTTAGATCTGTGCGAGATTTTTTTCGTATTTACCATTAATCTAAAAGAGATGCTTTTTTCCTGAAAAGTATGTAAAGTAAATATTATGTAGAACAGGAAGAAATATATTTCTAGAGCGGTGAAATGTATACATTAAAATACTTTTACCACCAGTACGAATCGCAACACTCTTCGAAATTTGTTATAATGTACTCTTTTTAAATTAATTTTCGCTGCCATTGATTTATGCAAACTCACGATTAACTAGGGTTGAAAATCTCATCAGAGACTATCAAGATTTCTAAAATCTTCCACTATTACCTGCATTGCTTATCGTAATGGTTTTAAAACGATTTATTTCCCCTGAGATTTATCTCAAAGTAAAGCAATCATTAACTTAACTTTCTTGTTGCTACTAGATCAACTTATTTCTGGTTGAATCTATCCTCACTTATGAGAGAAAAGCGCAAAACGAAATTCAATTTTCTAAGGAAATTTGAAGGTTTCTCTATAAAGTCAAATGAAGCCAAATTTTCTTAATTCTCGTATACAGACGTATTTTTTCTTCTGCCATATGTATTCTTATCATCGCAAGAGTGAACGAAAAGCTGCCTTTAAAGTAAAGTTTATAGTAGGGTTTTTCAAAAATAGTGGTTTTCAAAAAAAAGCTGTTACTGTTTTTAATTTTCATAAAAACAGCTGATAACAGCTGTTTTTACTGTTTTCCGAGTTTTCTCTAATTTTACAATTAATAAATAATAGTACGCGCTTAAAGTGATTTGTCTGAAAGACGCGATTTTATTTTGGTTCAATATTTAGTGCATACCAAAAAAACACGCTTAACATCGGTCGATGTTGATTTGATACAAAGAATTGCATTTTATAATTTTTACAGATTTTCTGCGTGTTGACAAGTATTTTTGAAAATTGTAAAATCCGATTTGAGCCGCTTGAATTGTAGTGACTGTTCTTATTTTTGAGGCAGCATGTGCAATTCATCTTGTAACGACCAATTTTCGTTCTCATCAGTATTCGGATACTGTTGAACTTCATCTGTACTCTTACATCGATGACACCAAAAAGATAAAGGCTAAATTGCCTGCAAAAGTTAGTGTGGTTCCTGATGGAGGCTTGGCAATAATTTCATGACATCCTCATTCATTCGATCATCTACCCTAAATTTTGTTTGAGTTTATTACTAATGTGTAATGTCACTGTTAATGTCAGAAAGCTTCTTCAACATGAATTGTAAATTTTGGGTCCTCACGACTAAGATGCTCAACAGCTAATTTTACGGGCTTCATTGCCTTGACAAGTATGTTTAGAGTAGAAAAGTCCAATGTCATATTCAACGCCTTAAATTCTTTACATATTTCGCGAATTGTAATCGGTATGTTTTCTTTTCCTTTCTTTCATCTCTACATTAAAAAAAACTCTGCATTTACTGTTGGTTACTAATAGTAACTTACTATACAATTTTATATTATTTTCATACGGCGTTGTCGTCCTCATATTCCTTTGGTTATTTTTACATGGGCGGAGACTAAAACAGACAAAACTTAAATGTAATCGTTAATTCTCTTTTGAAGTCGGTTGGAAATTGGCTTTTTGTTGTTGCTTTTTGAAATTCTCTTTTGCTTTCTTGTTCTAGCTAGCAACAAACATAACGCTGTCAAAATGTTCGTTCAAAAGTTCGCTGACAGCGTCCTCCTTCCTCGTCGTACTCTCTCACTGCTTTCACCCACAACCCACTTCGTTCGTTCGTTTTGTCTGTTCCGGTGTCCGGCAGTTCAAAAACAGTAAAAACCGTTAAGAGAAAAGCAGCTGTTTGCTGTTCTTCGATTTAAGCCAAAAAACAGTTGTTTTACTGTTACTGTTAAACAGCTTTGAAAAACCCTAGTTTAAAGCCACCTAGGAGTTATTAGTTCTAAGAAATAATCTGAAGGGGAAGGATCAGTATTTTCTTCAAGTATCACTGGCTATCGCGCTTCCACCAGTGGGACGGTCAAGCAGAGCCCTTAACATATCCATCTTTCGACCTTTTCTTATATTCCATGATATTTCTGACATCAGCTGCATCTCGATCTCCTGCTGCAGTTGTAGCCTTTGTGACACAAGTCTCGGCTATTGGACTGCTCTACGTCCTCTATTTCATTTGGACATTCGTAGCTCGCTAAATCGCTTGCCCGAAACAATGGAGGCATGTTTTTTTATCTTAAATGCCTTCTCAAGTTAGCTTCCACACACGAGGAGAACTGTTGTCACCATCGGAATTAGGGATGTTACGAATGTTCGCATTCGCATTCTCTTATGCGAATGTTTCGCATCATTTTAAACATTCGCATCGACATTCGCATTTAGCATCAAGTAATGCGAATGTTTTGCGAATGCGAATGCGTGTAGGTCGTGACGTGTCCCGCGGAAAATATAATTAAAGTATGACAAATTGGCAGATCTGGCTCGCAAATATCTCAGCGCTCTATCGGGAAACGTTCAGAGTGAGTAATTGTTCAGTGCAGCCGGCCTTTTATATGAGCCCCTTAAGGCACCCATTCACAACAGGCCGCCGGTAGGCTGTAGACTTTTAGGTCAAGTCAGCAGGTACTGCCCGATGAAGGCTATACATTACTCAGCCTGACTGAGGGATGAGGACCTGAGGCATACGTCTGACAGGTTGTGGACTGCAGGTGTCCTCATGATTCCCTACATACACCCAGGCGTAGCGTAGCGGGTTTGTTAATTCAAAGGCAAAATTGTTTATGGCCTCAACGAAAAACTCAGACTGAATAGAAGTCCAGAGCTTCAGGCACAGACTGGCGATAAATACTAACGCACATAAAGATTTTTGTCAGGTTTCTTGGACTGCAGGCCCCTTCCAGTTGACGGGGTGGGAGAGGGAGTGTGTGTTTATACTTTGCCTTGTTACTGCACCAATGCTTATGATTTAAAACAGTTTTTTTGTTTTTACAATATCACGTGTTTTATTTAGATTATTAATACAGAGTATCGTTATTATCACTAGCTTTTTTATTTGTCTATTAATTCTACTTTTATTTATGTATTTATATATTTATTCTTTAACTGGGTAATTTGATTTTGCGGTTTTAAGTCTGCGTCGACGCCGTAGTGGAACACGAGGTTCAGTAAAAATCGGAGATGCCGGAAAGTGGCTAGATCACTGAACTATCGTTCGGTGATCGATGGAGTGTTCCGACCGATCGTTTTGATCGTGCCGAAAGTTGTTTTGTGACATTGCGTAAAACTTAATAATTAGGTTTACACCACATCATCAGTTGTGATAGAAATCGAATTGAGGAGTCTCAGATTCTGACCGTATACGAGCTCGGCTGGTGAGCATTGTAAGTCGATCTTAATTGCCGTGCGTATGCCTAACATGACAAAGGGCAAGTCTTCACTCCAATGAGTAGTGTTTCCCTTGCCATTAAGGCTGCTTTTAGTTACCTGTGGAACCGTTCAACCATCCCGTTTGCCTGCGGATGGTAGGCGGTTGTCCGGATTCGATGAGTGCCGAGTAATTTGGCAACTTCATTGAACAGTTTCGATTCGAACTGCGTACCTTGATCGGTTGTAATCTCAAGAGGTACGCCGAATCGTGGGACAAATTCAGTGACGAATCTTTTTGCCACTGTTGAATCTGATATATCCCGAATTCGGTATGCTTCAGGCCATCGCGTGAGTCTATCGACTATCGTTAAGATATAAGAGTATCCACGAGATTGCGGTAGGGGTCCCACTATATCCATATGGATATGGTCAAATCTGTTATTTGGAAGCTTGAAAGCTTCCAATGGGGATTTGGTATGCCGTGAAACTTTGGACTTTTGGCAACCGAGGCATGTTCGAGACCACTCATTGCAGTCTTTATTGATCGATGGCCAGAAGTATTTCTTGGTAACGGCTCGTCTTGTAGCAGGAATACCAGGATGTGAGAGACTATGCTCGGAGTTAAACGCTAGTCTACGTAAGGAAGTGGGTATATAAGGCCTAGGAATGCCTATACTAGTTTCACACCACACCTGATGGGCGGTAAATGGGATTGGTGTGAGAACTAGTTTTAACCGTGAGCCGTTGCTGGGGTGTTCTTGTATAGACTTCAACTTGTGCAACCGTGAAGATTCACGGAAAAATTCTGCATATGCGGGATTGGATATCTATCCGGCACAGTGAGAGATAGGGCCTGGCACTGTTTTTATCGGCCAGGTGGCTATTGGGCACCTACCAAATTGTCGCAGCGGAAAAGATGTTAATATTGGTCTGGTCAACGGCCATTGCATCATAAATTGCCAGCTCTGGAGGATCGAAAACTCACATGTGGGCTTTTCCTTTAGGTCGACGAGTCTGTACATCATCCTATTTTTACTATCGATAGCAAGGATCAGATTCGCAATAAAGCAATAACCAAAGACGAAAAATGAAAAAAAAAAGGAAATGTGGGAGAAACTTTTAACAAAATTGTATATGATAAGGTCCACCAGTAAGCACCGCAACATCATGGAAGAAATTTAGTCAACCATAATTGCAATATATTTGGGTGGACTGTAAATATAAAGCTAAGGGAAAGCTGGTTTAAAAAAATAGTATGCGAAATAGTTTTTTTTAAAGTTTTCAATTGATCGTATTTCAGTAATGTTTCAGGTTCTCTTACTGAACACGAACATTTTTCTTTCGGTCTATGCGAAAGATCAATTCTTCGTTGACAATTGTTTTCATTTTCTAATTCCTTTCGAACGACATCGTTCCCAAAACTGACACGATCGATGTTCGAGATCACTATCACCGGTATTCGAGAGGAACCAAATCATGATTGGGGCTGATAAGATCATTATTGCTCGGATCGTTACTCAGGGTATATCTAAAAATTCCAAAACTCACAGTCACCCCAAACAGCCGTCACATATAGTCAAGCTACCGATCGTGTGCGTCAGGTACGATCCTATCCAAGTGCTGAACATTCGACATATACGATTCGTATCAAAGATCACAACAGTAGGTCTGCAGTTCATTTCATCTCTTATGAACGTTTATAGTTCACAGTACAGGGCACTTTATTTTTAATGATTTCGACGAGACAACTTTTCTTTCTTAAGATTTTTTTTTCAAAACTTTGCAGAATGAGAATATAATATTTTTTGTTCCGCTTTAAGAAAACTCAATTGTGTGATGATACCAACTTTAGGAAAACTTCATCTAAACTTAAAATTCTCATAAATTTCAAGAATCAAAATTAAATACAGGCGTATTCAAAAATTTAAGATCATTCTTCCAATTTTAGATATCCTTTGTCAATATTTCACACGCGATATCATAGTACAACCATATCACATACTGTAGGCGAAGTTTTGCAAAGTTATAAGGATAAACAAGAAGGATCCGCATATGTGCAAACAAAGTCAAAACGTCGCAAATACGAAAGTATCCTTTCCCGCAAAGCCTTAACAGCTGTACACTTTTGGGCCATGACACCAACGCCTTAAGGCTGTGTATTGATGTTTTTTTTTTGGAGTCTCATGACTTTATTATTTGTTTATATTCTCAGACATTCTCTAGCACAAGGATCTTATCCTTTTTTTGGTCAAAGCCATCAAGTCAAACATTTGGTATCCCTTTGTTAACAAATTGACTTCGTTTCTTCCCCCAAAAAGTTTTTTTTTATATTTTGTTTAAGGATGATTTCGGTCCAGCTCACATTTTAAATTCAAGCCAACCAACCCCGAAAATGTGTTGATATTTCCTTGGGGGCGGCAGTGGCTTTATACATATAAAGGAATTTTCATGGGAAGGAAATAACTTTCCGGATATTAATGTGTCGAACGCATCTCAACAATGTTGTTTTGGTATAAGAGATCATCTACCTAAAAGCTTCGTTCCTATACGGTTGCCTTCATTCTGGGGGTCAATATTTTTCAGGGAGTGTACAAAAAGGTTGACTCTTCATTTTATTCATGAGACTTGTAGTATTGATTTTTTTTTGAATTTCCCATCCATAACTTTCCATTTCTTGTTTTTTAATGTCTTTGAAGGGAAGTTTTATTTGCAAATCTGTTGGTAGCCTTCGGGAATTTTGTTTTAGGGAATTCAGAGCTTGTAATCGGAAGAACTTGGGGCAAAATTTGAATAAACGGATATAAACCTCACCATCTTGTGTAGAAGTTAATTAGGTGTCATGATTCTAGGTTACAAAAAAAATTCACATTGTTTACGTGTCTGGAATGTAATCCTCAGCACAAAATCTGTATTAATTATGGGCAGCATTCTTCAAGTACTTTAAATGTTACAAGGGTAGAACGGGTATTCCCCAGACCAACCTCATCCACCAAAAACCCCCTTTCAACGAACTTTGCCTACGCAGAGTCAAGCTTCTGGCAGTGTAGTCCGTCACAAAATTAATTTAAGACTTTGCTTCGTCTTCTTTGGTTCTGCCGGCGGGGGGGGGGGGGGGTAGGTTCCTTACGTTCAATTAGAAAGTTGTTTTTTTGCGACAATTTTCCATTCAATTAAAATCACGATCTACTTAGCCAGCAGAAGTTTGTCCCCAAGGAATTTTAATTTAAATCACAATAGAAAGGGGTGAACAGCAGTTCTCCATGAAGGAATCGCTCAAAACAGAAGTTGAACGTTCTTCAAGTATTCTAGGCGAAAAAAAAATGTTTTGTAAGATCTTGGTAAGATTATATTTTTTTCCATCTTTCTCATAAAAATTAAAAGGGGTACTCCACCTGTCTAGGTAAGGTAATTGACGTTGCATAGCTTCGTTGCAAACACAAGAAAAATTTTGAGATTGTAATTACATTTCTTCAACTGGAACATTACTTCCAAGGTCTAATAAAACTTATTTTTTAAAAATTAGAAAAATTATTCAATTTCAAACGGTTTATTTGCTTTTTGTAAAGTTAAACAAACACATAACCCCAAACCATTCAAGAAGAATAGAGGATAAAGTCATCTATAAAAATTTAAACCCAAGATAATACAATTTTTACTTTAGGTTCATTTGGGTGTTAAATTGAGAGATTTAGATCTTGATTTGATTCGAACACGTTCCACAAAAGAGTACATTGTGGAATTCGCTCTGGTGTTGGCCTCAATTAAGGTCGGATAAAGTTATAAGGTTAAAATACCTAAGTGTAGACGCTTTAATTACCTGATGGAATAATTCAAGGTCGTAAAACCCAATTGTTTACTTTTAAATATTTACTTTATTTTTTGACTTAGGACTTGGAGACAATGTCGGGGTGAATGTTACAGGTGAAAGCATCGATGCAGTAGAGTGGAAATTTTTCTTGAAATTGTCTGTACTTTATTTTATCTCAGTATTGAATTTATCTTATTGTCCTGCTTCTCTCAAAGAATCTGTAATAAGTGAAATAGGACGTGCATTTAGAGCCAAGATAAAATGGTTTCTTTGGTAATTTGTTCTAGCGATATCTTATTAGCTCTCTTTTTTAGGGTACTGTAATAAAAAAAATCGATTGGAACGTGATTTTCTCGAGTGCACGGCACATATCTGAATTTGTTCAACTTTAAATTGTTGGCTACATGATGAGCGACGTCAGTTGAAAAATTGACGGAGGAACATTTTTAGGGATATGCATCCTTTTTCGCTACTTGAAAATTACATTTTCTATCTCAATTAGAAATAATCTTTAAAAATAAAAAAAATATAGGTTAAAAAAACTAAAAAATACGCTTTTATTATAAAATGAACTAAAAAGTAAAAAATAATTTTGAATGTAAAGTTTTTATTGCTTCAGCCAGTATATGGAAAGAACCTACCTTTCGAAATGTAAAACAGCGTGGGACTCTTTACTTACATTCGAATTTTAGGAACACCGGAACTTTTCGCTAGCGCCTCACGCTTTTTTACATTTCGAAAGGTATGTTCTTTCCATATACTGGCTGGAGCAATAAAAACTTTACATTCAAAATTATTTTTTACTTTTAGTTCATTTTAAAATAAAAGCGTATTTTTTAGTTTTTTTAAACTACATTTTTTATTTTCTACTTTTTAGTCTATTATATGTCCGCCATATTAGATTTAAAATGACGTCACATAGCTTATGGTACTATGTAGGGTTTTTCAAAAACAGTGGTTTTCAAAAAACAGCTGTTACTGTTTTTAATTTTCAAAAAAACAGCTGATAACCGCTGTTTTTACTGTTTTTCGAGTTTTCTCTAATTTTACAAGTAATAAATAGTTTTTTTTTATATAATATCATTTTATTATACATTTTCACTTCTTGTAATAGTATTTCAAAAACACAAGCGCCTGGAGTGATTTGTCTGAAAGACGCGATGTTATTTTGGTGCAAAAATTAGTGCATACCGAAAATACACCGTTAAACGTTGGTCAATGTTGGTTTGATACAAAGAATTGCATTATATTAGATTTTCTGTGCGTTGACCAGTATATTGAAAAAGTGTAAATTCCGATTTGAACCTCTTGAAATCTGATCCTCTGAATTGTACTGACGATTCATCTTTTTGAAGCACCATGTCCAATTCATCCTGTAACGAAAAATATTCGTTCTGATCAGCATGCGGCCACTGTTGAACTACATCGTCTATCATTACATCGATCACACCAAAGAGATGACAGGCTAGAGGGTTCGAAATAATTTCACGACATCCTCGTTCATTAGGTCATCCACACGAATTTTTAAGTTTTGCATGAGCTTATTACTAATGTCTCTGCTTTTGTCAGAAAGCTTCTTGAAAATGAATTGTAAAAAGTTTTTTGCGTTCACCAACCTTGCGTCCTCACGACTAAGGCCTAGTACCTACACATTGGGCGTTTTGAAGCGCCATTGCCTTGACAAGTATGTTTAGAGCAGAAAATTCCAATGTCATATTCCACCCCTTTTAATATCTTGCGAATTGCTGTTTCCGGCTTGGGCAGTGGTGATGGAATGGAGCACAATGACATTTGACGCCATTTGCAAAAATTATAGTACCTTCACATTACGACATTACTTTTGCCCCACCTTGAATAAGAGCTACTCTGCTGGACATAAAAAACTCAATATATTAAAAGATCATTAATCGGTACGTTTTCATACGGTATTGTCGTCCTCATATTACTTTGGCTACTTTTACATGAGCGGACACCGAACAGATTAAACTTAACTGTAAGAAAGTCCGATGAAATGTCGCATGGGTTTTACACGGGCGAACTGCAACGAACGAACTATATCCAAACTTAAGGGCTTTTTGTTGTTGCTTTATGAAATTCTCTTATGATTTCTTGTTCTAGCAACAACACAACAACGCAGGAACTGTCAAAATGTTCGTTCAAAAGTTCGCTGAGAGTATCCATTAAATTCGTCCGCCCTCGCCATCGTTCTCTCTCACCCTCTTCACCTTTAACCAAATTAATTAGTTCGTTTTGTCTATTCGGTCGGTGTCCGGCCGTGTAAAAAAGCATTTATTTTTATATTACCCCAAAACTTTGAAACTAAATTTGGAAAACAGTAAAAACAGTTAAGAAAAAAACAGCTTTTTGCTGTTTTTCGATTTTAGCCAAAAAACAGCTGTTTTACTGTTACTGTTAAACAGTTTTGAAAAACCCTAGTACTATACTCATCATTAGATTTCATTTGATACCCATTCCGAGGGTGTTGTAAAGAAAACGGTAAACCGCCATTTTTGAATTTGGAATGACGCCACACAGAGCTAATAGTATTCTACTTGTCATATCCTTTCATTTGATACCCATACCGAGCGCGTTGAAAAGAAAAAGGTAATCGGCCGTGTGTTAGCCGTCATTTTGAATTTGGACTGACGCTACATAGCTTATTGTATTGTACTTGTCATACCCTTTCATTTGAGATCCATGTCGGGGATCGGCCGCCATCTTGAATTTTTTACAGAATGGTCAGATTGCATTGTCACTCGAGCTTTACATATGGGAAAATTTGAAGTTGATTGGTTATATGGAAGTGGTTATATGGGAAGTTGCAAGATTTGTTTATATACTACACACAACACACACCACACAACATTCAGGTGAAGCTAATATAAAGCGTATAAAAATGTAAATGTCTGTTCAATATTTTAAATCTCAGACAGTTCTTCACTGATAGTTTTGAAATTTTGAACGTTGCATTTGAATACGTCCCAGCGGAAACAGCGCCATCTGTTGGATACGCTGTACTAAATATTTTACGACAATCAGAGCGCCATCTGTTGCACGTAATAATATCACACGCAATTTAAACATTGTTTATGACGGACGTGCGTGCTTCTGGACAGCTGCTGTCACTTATTTTTAAATTTTCCGTCTACTTTACGGTTAAAAGGCAGGGATATGGTTATTTTAATTTATTGGGTTTCAATCTATTCTCGGGGCTCTTTCTGGCCTGGGGATGTTCGTCCCAGTTGCCCCCCGCCCCGCCTCCTTGTGGCAATTCAGGCAGCGACATGGTAGTTTTTGGCATGCAACGAGGAAGAAGTGATAGGACTGCGGTCATACGGGTATCGGAGAAATCGTACAGTATCAGGCTTGAAGACACATATGCAGCAATTTCCCAAACATGAACGAAGTCCAGCTGGGGTTCATTTAAAAAATGGACACTATAGAAACTGGACAACGCGCTTATTTTACAGCTGCAACTATGCACCGGTTACTTCGTTCATTGGTTTTTTCACGTTATGTCAAACACTGCTGTATTTGGAAGTGCCTACGTATTACACAGGGAATGAAAGTAGAAAATCATTTGAACGATGCAAACGAGGTGAGTGAGTCGACCGTCAACATGGCATATAAAAAGAAACTACGATAGGCAGACGGTACCCCGTGCATCCCAATCAAGATGAATGCTGTTGGTAAATGGGCACGGTCCAAACTCTTTGCAGCAATTGAGAATTTTCAACGGCGTTACACATGCCACTTTCCGCACCGCATGTCAAGCTCTGAATTAATTGGAGAACGACCAACAGTGGGATATATGCAGTAATGACACGTGCAACATGTTACATCCAAATGAAATTCGTGCATTGTTATCATATTGACCGCCTGCTCTCCTTCATCTCCAACAGAGTTATGGGAGAAATATATGCACGTGATTCAATATATTTTCCGTGGAATACGCGAGGAAAATTCAAATATGAACATGGACTTCAAGCAGAAATCTACAACGAAGAGTTGATAATGATTGAAGATTTGTGTTTAGAAATCGCGAACAAAGTTCTCAATCGATTGGGAATGGCAGCACCGAATTGATTTGTTGTAGCTTCGTTCGATGTAATCGAAATTACAAAACGGAGCACGCCTGAGCAAAAAGGCATTTAAGGTTGGAGAAATCTTCTTCTTAGATACGCCAGGAGGAACTGGTAAAACGTTCTTAATTAGATTGATTCTGGCAGCAATTTTTTCATAGCCTATATTCGCCCTATTGTTGCTGTCCTCTGGACGTTTCCCAACTTTATGACCCACCACCTCGGGCACAGGTGTTTCGCTGAATCTACCCTTGAGCTAGGTATGACCAGTTGGGGCCAGTCAAGACACATACACCGATTGGTCAATGTGGGAGTCGATGACCGAAGGATGTTAGGCTTACCGGGCTACAGTCCTTCGCCGATTCTCCCTGCCTCCTTCGGAAATCTCCTCACTGGCGCTTCGACCTCTTTTCACCCTAGAAACTGGGAAAGGCTGTGTTCCGTCCTGGGCGCCCTCTTTTAAACATACATCTTCCACCAGTTTGTCAAATTTTAGGAAAATCCTCCTCTGGGCAAAGGCTTTTGAAATTTTTTAGTTTGGCTTACCTAAGCCGGCTTTCATTCTTTTTTAATATCTCGAGGGACTCCTCGTTGACAAGGAGAAAAAACTAAATGCTATTCTTAAATGCGGTTCCTCTGCTTTGATAACATCCATTGGACCCTCAGCATTCTGAGCCTGGAGATACTGGATAAACTATCGGTTATCCAGTTTTACTTTAGAACAACCAGATGCGGACTATCTGCCTCCTCAGGATATATGCAGCTGGGATTAACTTGACGCTCTTGCCGTCCAATGCGTCGCCGATCTTACTGACTCATTCGACTACGAAGTGTTTTGAAGTCTGGTCTTCACATCTGATTATCCTGACTACCTCCGAGGAGTCATAGCAGGGCGTTATTACGCCAGAGAGGATGTGATCCATCTCCAACACCATCTCCGATAGTTTGGCTTCCATCTCCATGTAGCTTTCAGGGTTACCGCATCCCGCCCCTCCCCCCAAAATCCCCTCGCCCATCAAAGCTACTTGCAGTTGATCGTGGTCGCTCAGCAGCCTTTCTGGGCCCGTCTTTGATACACCTGCCGCTACTGTACTCGCAGGCTTTTTCTTGGGGGACCCTAAAAAGCTTTGGCTTCTAGCTCGATCTTCTCTTTAGGAGAGGATCGAGGGCTTTTCTGTTCCTGTCAAGAATGAAAAGGGCTCTCCGGCATACCATCTGAATTTTGCTTTCCTAGATTCAGAAAGCAAAACAAAGTACATGGTGGCATCGTCTGCAAGAACACCTTACATTGGTCCCACAATCAAGATAGAGGAACACGAGTTTTATGTGGTAAAATCATTTACCTACCTTGGGTCAACAGTAGCAGCCGACAATAGCATCGAACCTGAAATACGCGCACGACTGCTAAAAGCCAACAAAGCCTACTATAGCCTGTCAAGGCTCTTCAAATCCAAGCATCTAACCATAACGTCTAAACTATTACTATATAAGACGATGGTCTTGCCGGTCCTCACATATGCATCCGAAACGTGGGTGCTTAGCAAAAAGCACTCAAACCTCTTGGCGGTGTTCGAGAGGAAAATACTTCGGAGGATTGTTGGCCCCTTATGTGAGGAAGGACGATTCCGGAGACTCTACAATGACGAGATCTACGAGCGCTATCGCGATATAGATGTTGTGAAGATAGGTAGACTCCGGTGGGCAGGACATCTAGCTCGTATGAGTGAAGATGAGCCTGCTCGGAAAGTTCTCTGCGGTAAGACTTATAGGGTGCGATAGCGAGGGAGACCCAACCTCCGCTGGAAGGATGGCGTAGACCAGGACGCTCAGAGCATAGGGATGCCAAACTGGATGACATCGGCTCAGAATCGGGACCGGTGGAGAGAACCGTTGCGAGAGGCCAGGACCGGATCCCGGTTGTAGAGCCGTTAAAGAAGAAGATTCAGTTTGCCCGGCCGATCCAAAACAGGTGGGCTACATATTAGCTGCGATCCATTGGGCGACTTTTTCTACTCGAAGTACATCACCAATGGAACACGATTTTTGACAGCTACTAGTAAAATTCCCGAAAACAAGAGCAAGGGTAGCTGCAAGTAGCTAGCAGCACTTTTGAGAAGTTTACCAGCCCCAATGGATTGCAGCTATTATAGGCACTCACTGATTTGATGGTCGTCTCAATTACCGTCTCCTGGCTGAAGGCGAGTAGCTCTTCTTCTGGCGAGGTTGAGGGTAGTGTTTGTGCTGGTGTATTATAGCTTGTACTCGCTGCCCAACTTTCTCGTCTTGAATAGATATATGTTTTTTTTCATATAAAATCCTACGAATGACATGGAATTTAGCCCATCCTGGCAGAGCCGCTTACCAAGGTAATTGCCCGGGCATCGGAGGGAGCTCGAACAATATCTCAGAGTTTAAACATTAGGTGTATCGCCTTCTGCTCGAGCTTTCCATAGACCCCAACTTATGTTGTCCTCTTATCCTTCAAACTAATCTTACTAGAGTAAAAACCATAAAAGAAGACAAAGAGTGGTCCATTCGCTCTAGTTGTTTGAAAGCGCAGCTTTGTCACTCAAACCGAGGGGGCTCGGTAGTCTAAGGAGTATGGCCCCTGGCTACCATCCCAGAGGTCCCGGGTTCGATCCCACGGTCCACCACGGTCCTTCGCCTTTCCCACCTTCTTTCATCTTCCCTCTTTACATCCCGTCTGTCATAGCCTTCCGCTAGCACTTCCCCGCTCCACCAGCGCATGTTATCGGTTGGTTGATAAGATTCAACTCGTTTCAGGAGGTATAACACTCCAGCGAGTTGTTTCTCGTGGCTCCGATGCCAGAGTCGCGATAGTAATGGTTGGAAGTAGGTGGTTGTGGCAGTTCCTCCTTGAGAAGTGTTCTCTCTTTTCCTTCACTATCTTCCGACTAGAGCTTGCTGTTCGACATTGCACTCTATACGAAGAAAATAGATTGTCGACAGTACAAAGGGCTTTCCCTGAGCTCTAGTCTTCCACATAAAAAAAACAACCAGAGCTAATTGTCTCCTTTTATGGTTTTTCCTCTACTAGGCATTGTTCCATGACCTGAACAAAAGGTGGTCCATAAGGGATAAAGTCTTTCAACTATCACTCCAAAGGTTCAGGCTCGATATCTCATGGCGCAAGGGTATTCTTGGGTGTACCTTTTCCTTATTTTCATTGACTTCTGCTTCTTTTGTCTTGTGTTTTTAAAAATGTCGTCAGCAACAATTCAAACATGGAAATTTCCACATCCAAAAACAGGCTGGCTCATTAATATATTCGTTAATACAGCCTTTATTTATTGTGCCCCAAAAAAAATTCTTATGCTAAAAAGGCACAAAATTTCAGATTGTAATAATAAAAATTTGCGATTATAAAACTCAGAAATAATTTGGTTTACAAATCAATTCCTAATATTTAATCAGTCTGAGGGAAAACATTGATTTATGTTCTCGAATTATTTATGCACATAAATTGCAAGTTAAAGATTATTTGTGGCTTTAACAGACACAAAAAGAAAGAATTTTATTAACTGCAATTTTAAATTTTTGCCGAATTGTGGGGGTGCCTTGAAATGGCAAAATTTGAATTTTAATATTTATGTGAATCTTAACTCTTTTATTGCTAATCAATGCTTTACGTTTTCTTTCGTTTTTAATTTAAGTAATTTTATTTAATTACGATAAATTTTTACTTTTTAAGTTTATTTAATCCTGAAAGAAAAAAGAAAAGCACATAAATCCTCCCTTTTAATCTAAATCGCTTCACGAGGATGTTGTGGGTGGGTGGTTAACGAACCCCGAAACAAGAAAATTTCAAAAAACTAAAAGAATAAATTGTCCAATTTTGAAAAGGAAAGATAAATATAGGCTCGTTACTATTCAGGATTCATGTCTTTCTTAACAAAAAAAGTAGAAGACATTTAATCAAATTTAATCATTGCCATGAGCTCGCCTAAAATTTCCTAAGGTCTCCTTTTAATACCAAAGGACGAGCGACATTTACTTAAAGTTATCCTGACGATTGAATCGTGCTGTTGTAAGGAAGCGGAATCGTCAATAAAATCGTAAATTGATTTGAACCAAAAGGTCCTTAATCTAATTTGTATGAAAAGCAGTCAAGCCGGCATCCGGAATATATGGCGATGAATCTTAAGTGGTTGTTACTCGCAACAAACTTTTCGATTTAGATATTTTTAACCCCCAAAAAATTTGCAGTTTGTTAAATTGTAGAATTAAACGAGAAAATCGAGAATAAGAATGTTGCGTGATTATGCGTGATTATGACCATCGATATCGCTACAAAACAAAAACCGTTTTTTCCCTTTATTTCTACCTTTTCCTGCTAACACAATATCTTCGCATTCCTCATCAATGTTATCAATCCTCAAGGCGCATTCCACAAATTAGTTGTGTTAGTGAACAAAATGACTGGCAATAATGCGGCATACACCACCGAATGATTCCCTGGATTCAATCCATTCCAAAAATGTCCTTGTGTGGCCACACTCTCTCTCCACCTCTTATATCCATCATTCTAGGCCAATGCTTTAGTTTCTGACGGTTTTTCCTTTATCTCTGGAGTGGAACAAATAACCTATAAACACACACACACACAAATACACCCGGAAAGAAAGCATCCTGAATCAGAGGGAAAAATAAAATCATCAGGAGCGGAGGAGAAAATTTGCCACACAAAACAAAATGTTTGTTCCCATTAGGGGATAAACCGTAGAAGCCATCTATGGAATTGTGTGAACCTTAGGTAAACCACTCTGGCGAAAACAGGATTTCAGGGCAATTATTATCGTCCTTGGTTATCCCTGTGAACCGGAATCGGATTTCATGTTACTCTGAATGCCGTGTTTCAATTTCGTGAATAACCACTTTATTGATTGTACAAGGATATTTTTGCTTTATTGGCGATTATAAGGATCATCTCGACTTTGCGTATGTCTAAATAATTCGACTTTGTTATTTAATAATATTTTATTATTATTATTATTCTTTTTCTTTTTTTTGCATAAGGTGCTTTCAAATTAATGCTTACGATTATGTGTGTTATTGCTTCCTTATTCCAGGCTTATGAATAAGTAAAAATCGGATTTTATAAGATAATCGATTTGACCCCAAAAACGTGCTCGGAATTAATTTAACCAGAATATTATTTTGTTAAACAATTTAACCGTTAATTCCAAGAAAAAACAAAAACAAAATGTGATTAAGGTAACGCAGTGGCTTGAGGTGGGTGACATTTCCCAGTAGAAAAAAGAAGAGGTAAGAAGAAGTGATATAACTACTTCTGAAGGAAGTAGAAGGCCTTCCTTACTCGATTCTTTTTCTTCTTCTTTTTTACTCACGATGAGACAAGATGGAAGCGCTGTGTCTTCCCCTTCCTCAGAAATGGTGATATAACGAGTTATTCGCAAGAAAAGAAAAAAGAAAATCATCATCTCCTTACGCACTCAATTCTCAGGAAGCAGGGTTAGAACTAGTGCACACAGAAGTGATTCGAGAGTGGATATTGAAAATCTAAAGAAGTAGTTAAATCAGCCCTTCTTAAAGCTAGCACTTGCCATATTTTCTACTGGGTTAGCGTGCTATACACCTCTTTGAAAAATTTTTTCTATGTGGAAAAGGATGTTGTCTGATGTAAAGCCGACTCTACACGATGCTATGAAGACTCTCCAACGTTGGACGCTTGATGGTAGTGTGTATCGTGAGGCAAATGCTCGAACTACGAGTGTTCAATGTCAAGCGTCCAACGTTCGTATTTGGACACGTTCGGGCTGTGATGGGTATCACTCCAACGTTGGAAGTCAACATACGAATCAAACGTTCACCGCATCGTGTAGAGCCGGCTTTAGACGCGAATTGGCCACATCTGCCAATTGCTGCAGTTTTACGACGAACCTCGAACTGACATTTGAAGAAGTCTTTCGCTGCGTTCTGTTTACGAACAGAACAGTGAGTCGACGTATTCTAATAGATAAACGCATGTCTGTTATACCGCTTACCAGCTGCGTGAGCTCTTTAGAAATGACGTTATATGGGTCCAACCGTTCTCAACTGAGTAGTCGCACCTCTTTCGTCATTCGTAGTTTAGAGAAAGCAACGCGCTATCTGCCACTGCAGGGGTCTGCTATGTGCACCTTTTGGTGATTTCGACCTTTTGACCATTATGACTAGTTTATAAGCAAATTTTCGTATAAAAACACTTCTATATGACTCTAAGCATTATACGGTAAACTGTAGTCGTTAAAAAAATGTGTTATGTGCAGGAGATGTTTCAGGATATTACAGGAGAATGTTTTTTTTCAATACCTCAAAGTTATACTTTTTGCACATAGCTGATATTGGTTTGACAACGACGATATGTACATGGTATGGATCACAAAGGCGCATGCCTTCATTCGGCGGTATGTTTGCAGGAATCATCAACGCTACCCTGCTATACTGCTTTGTCGGACAACGCGCTCCGTACCTTTCCCATGTTTGCTGTCCTGTTCTCTGCCGGATCCCACACTCCCACCAACTGTTGAGAATTTTGTCCAGGGACCCAACGTAGAACTGATTGCGAAAGCCTTTTGTGACCTTCAAGCACTCATTGCAGTAAAGCTTGCGCTTGATTGTTAAACCCAAGTTCCAGAGCACTAGCTGTGAGTTGATGATTTTTTCTTCTACTTGTTTAATGATTGTCGCCTTTCTTCGTTTGTTCACTAGGATATCTTCTGTTTTGTGCTCAGCAAGTGACATGTGCAATTGCAGCCCGAATATCATTGCGAGGTTTGCCGTCTCCACATCATGCATCCCCCAGGCTTCCCTAATCTAACCTACCTTTCTTTCTGCCCTTCGAGATAAGCTCACTACTACAAATTTTCCCATGACGAAAACGACATGACCGACTAGTAGTATAACGGGTGACCCCTAAGCTTAGACATTCAGGTAAAAAAATCCGCGAACCCATTTGTAAATATTATGGCCGGGTAACTTTAAGGCTGGTCTCACACTGCAGCTGATTCGGCCGAATTTTTTACGGCCGAATTTTTTAAACAATTATTTTGTTACTCTCATTCGCACGTTACACCCGTTGTTTTCGGTCGTTTACGTCCGTAAATTTCATCCGATCAAATTAGTTTGATTATTCGGCCGAAATGCATACCGAAAAGTTGATAATGGAAATGCGCTCCCATAGAAATGTTTATTAGTCTTCTTTTTATTTTATTTAGGATATATTTATATGGTATGACCATTTAAAATGAAACAACTAGAATTTAAAATGAAAACTAACTCTAAAGTTCGGCCGAATTTAAAATTGAAATTCGTTTGAATACGGCCGTAAAAAATTCGGCCAAATACGGCCGTAAAAAATTCGGCCGAATCTGTTGTGGTGTCAGACCAGCCTAAGATAGAGTTATATGTATATTGTGATCCATAGGATAGGACGCCGTTACTTGATCAATATATTTTTGGTCCGTATCGTCTGATTCAGAATGCAGCGACTTGCAGTCACCAATGAAGCGATTTGCAACCAACAATGCAGCGACTTGCAGCCAACTACCGTATTGACTGCGCCAACCATCGATATTGCTGTTTGAAAATGGCAGCATGACAGTACTCCATCCATTTCGACACTTGGGAGTAACATATTACAAAAATCCACTCAAAAAGGTTTTCTATGCTGCTGAGGAAACATATTGTCCTATAGCACGACGGGCGGTCTTCGGCTTTGGGAGGAGAACAAGTCTCTGCTGCTTTCATCGTTGGTCGAAAATCCCCAATTGCAGCCGCGATGTTTAAGTGAACCTGTTTGTCGCTATCATGCCTGCTGGCTTAACAGCACTAATGCGGGTTTATTGTCCATGCCACATGTCTTTATGCATGGACAAGTAAGGATAGATATGGCAGTAAGTCAAATTGCGTCTAACGATATCCACAATGCAACCTAGGGATATTCCCCGAAAGAGAAACGCTCAACCAAATAGACTTCATATTTGCCACCACCTTTTAGACCGTTTGACGATACGAACGTACCGAGGTACCAACATCAAATTGCATCAACGAGCACAGCATCAGTTTTATATATAACATGGGCAGGCGAAGGAAGAAAAAAAAGAAGACATAAAAACGAATCATGCGAGAAAAACCTGGTACGTAAATTCCCATAGTAGAGACCACGAAGATCGCACTAGGCTTGGGAGCTCTAAAACAAAGAGTTCAAGGTATGACGTAACTCACACCACAAAACTATAAAGGCACGAAAGAGCTCTGTGATGAAGGCTTCACCAATAACTGATGATTATTTTACGATGTTTCCAGTAAGCCATGATGTTAGCAAAGCCATAATCCGGCTCAAAACAAGAGACTAAGGTGCTTAGCTAATAGACTTGAAGGCCTACCTCTTAAACTTGTGTGTTCGAGAGGAAAGTCCTTTGGAGGATAGTTGGCTACATCCTACATATGTTGAGGTAGGCAAATTCTAAAGACTCTATAACCACGAGATCTACGATCGCTAACGCAACACCGATTTCGTGAAGGAAATAAAGCTCAGGTGGACATTTGGCTCATATGGTTGAGGACGAAGAGGCGCCTACTAGTAAAGTTTTTTTGCAATAACATTTATGGGACGACAAACAAAATGTAATCGTTTCGGAGTTTGAGGTCAGGGCCAGACCCTGCTTGTAGAGCCGAACAAGTAAGCATAGGTACCTCATAAATAAAGGCTTCTTATTCTTTAGCGGCTCTACAACCGGAATGCGGTCCTGGCGTCTCGCAACTGTTCTCTCTGCCGATCCCGATTTTGAGCCAGTTTGGCATTCCAAAGCTCGGGGCGTCTGGGTCTACGCCATCCATTCAGCGGAGGTTGGGTGGGCGCGTATTTCTGGCCCCTATCGGTTGCTACTATTGACCCAAGGCGGAAAATGATTTTACAACTTAAAATTCGTGATCGTCTACCTCGATTGTGGGACCAATGCTAGGTGTTCTTGCAGACGCGGCCACCGTCTGGGTGAAAGCTTCCTGTACCGCTCTTGATATTCTACCAATGATGTCAATGTCGCCTACAAAAGCTAGGAGTACTTGTAGAGGATTGTCCCCCTTGATGTCATCCCCGAATCTCGGATCACTTTCTCCAATGCAAGGCTAAAGAGGAAGCAGGGACAGACCGTCGCCTTGTCGGAGTCTAATATAAATATTAATTGGCCTGGACAGTGTTCCTCATACAGTGACTCACAGTGAAAGTCGGGCAAGTACTTCTGACATTTTTGACTGTAGGTTTTAATATCAAAAAATGAATAAAAACAAAATATTTTTTTAAAATAAATTCTATATATTTTACAAAACATAATTTTAAAAAAAAATCAGCAATTCCTCGAATAACAATTAAAAGAAAAATATAAATCCAAATGGACACCAAAAAAGAGCTCACACTGTAAGTCGGGCAATTATAACAATCCATTGTTCTACTTCCAAAATCTTATCCAAAACGAACATTTTTAGGATGTACAACTGCCATAAGCAAAGGACATCAGTTTTACTTTCAAATTATAAGGAAAAACAAGTGTGATAAAAGGCAATGGGTACAAAACCAAGGTCTACTTTTAGTGAACGGGAAATTATAATAGAAAATTTTAAAAAAGGAAAAACGCAGCGGGAAATCACTGAGATAGTAAATAAAAGCAAATCTACAATCCATGATATTATTAAAAGATATAAAGAAGAAGGAAGAATTGTAGATAAGGCAAGAACCAGTACGAGCAAAAAATTAACAGAAAGGGAAGAAAAATTTATCGTCCGTACAATCAAGAAAGATCCATTTTTATCAGCGGTGAAATCAGCCGGAGTTGTGAAGGAGTCATTCGGAAAGGATGTCCATCCTGAAAATGTCAGGCGCGTGCTGCGAAGAGCAAAATTAAACGGCCGAGTAGCGAGAAAAAAACCTTGCATATCAGAAAAAAATAGGAAAGCAAGGCTAAAATTTGCTCGTGAATTTATTGATAAGGATTTTGACTTCTGGAGCAAGGTAATTGGTATTGCCTAAAAGCTAAGAAATTTCCCCTATTGTTTTTAACAGGTTTTATTCACCGATGAGAGCAAATTTAACCTTTTTGGTTCCGATGGAAGACGATATGTGTGGCGGAAACCAGGGGAAGAACTTTTAAATAAGCACGTCAAAAAGACTGCGAAGCACGGAGGGGGCTGCGTGATGGTATGGGGGTGTATGTCTGCTGCCGGGGTGGGTAATCTTCATTTTATTGAAGGAAATATGGACAAGTGGATGTATTTAGACATATTAACAAGACATGTCAAAGAGAGTGCCCAGAAACTGGGCATATCTGGTAATATTACATTTTACCAGGATAACGATCCCAAGCACACGTCCCTAATAGTTAAGGAGTGGTTACTTTATAAATGTAAAAAAGTACTTAGAACACCAGCGCAGTCCCCAGATCTTAACGTAATAGAGCACTTATGGGACGAATTGGGCCGAAGAATGCAAGATCGACGGTGCTCAAACAAGGAAGAATTGAAGAGAGCTCTTCAAGAGGAATGGCTCAATATACCGCCGTCGGTTTGTAAAAAACCTCGTAAAGTCTATGCCTCGTAGGTTAAAAGCGGTGGTATTGCAAAAAGTTTATTGTACAAAATACTAAAATGAAACTTTGTACAATGCCCGACTTACAGTGTGAGCTCTTTTTTGGTCTCCATTTGGATTTCTATTTTTATTTTAATTGTTATCAAAGGAATTGTTGATTTATTTTTTAAATTATGTTTTGTTAAATATATAGTATTTATTTTAAAAAAATCTTTTTTTTTTATTTATTTTTTGTTATTAAAAACTACAGTCAAAAATGTCAAAAGTACTTGCCCGACTTTCATTGTGAGTCACTGTATCTTTACTCGGCTTGTCACATTGAGCATGGTCAACCTGCATAATCGTGTCAACTTATTGACAATGCCGAATTCTCTCATGGCTTTGTAGAGCTCTACTCTAGCTGGTTGGATTGAGTTTTGAAACTCTAGACACTCTTCCATCGCTCGCCTCAGGGAGAAAACTTGATCAGTTGTTGATTTTTCTGAGCTGAATTCACACTGGTATTGGCATATGATGTTTGTAACGTATGAGACCATCCTGTTTTGTAGGATAGCGAGGAATATTTTATACGCGGTACTCAACAACGTCATACCGGGATAATTAGTGAACGCTGCGATATTTTTAAGTACCGGGCACAATCTTCACAGTCATACTTGCACAATTAATTCATCATTCATCATTTTGCCGACCATAAAACTAACAGTACATGATAATTTGTACGAAAGTATATTTCCATATACTACATATTATTTCGCTGATGACAGGTCACTAAATAAAGGCTCCACTTTTGTAAAATGAATATTTCAACTAGGGCATATGCAATGGCTATTAATTATGTTTGTTTTACGTATAACTGAATGAACAACAAACCAATCAATTCATTATGCAAAAATTACCCCAGTGAAGGATAAAGTAAATATTATGGCTTGTGTAAAAGAATTTATGTACTCAACCTGGCAAGGCTAAATAACATAGACATGAGAAGAGAAGACAATAGAACTCGATTATTTATTGCAATTATTATAGAAAGGATAAAATCTGAGTGCATCACAACATACGTTTGGAAATTTGCAATAGCAATAATACTAACAACAATGCCTGACAGTAACAAAACAAGAATGGCGAACAGAACAGCTGAAAGCAATTAAACTAACGAATTGAAAAGACTGCCAGGTAAAAAGTTGTTTGCTTGTTAAAATTTTGATGCAAGGCCTGTTAATGCTGGAGGACATTCAGACGAAATATTTTATGTTGCAGCAAGAGTGGGAACTGCAACATACCGTAGTGGCAAAAAATCTACAAAAGTCATGCTGCAATTTTTTCAATTCCCCGAGGCAAATTAATTTTTTAGCAGTTGAACATTGGCCGAGTTGTGAGCTAGAATTTTCGTATATATGACGGAATTTTTCTAAGGATTGTGGACTAGGACCTGCAGATGCAAGGTATGCAAGCTAGAGTAAGGAAAGTTGGATGAAATGAAGGCAATAAGAATGGTTGCATTGAGAATAATTGAGGCATAGCAAATTAAATCAGAATTTAAGGAAGGACAAAATATTGGTATGTTTCTGCAAAAGCAATTCTTGATTTAATAAAAAATGAAATCGGGATTAATTACAGAGATTTAAAATACGAAATATGAACGGAAAATTGTAAAAAGTTTATAAGAATATTTTCAAAACGATATTAATTTTTGATTGCGGTATTATTTCATTCCAGAAAAAAACGTGACTGAAATTTTAAATACTAACGATGTTGTGATTCTACCGGAACACAAAAAAATTAATTTTAAACTGAATTACGTGAAATATTACAATTTGCAAGTGCAAATTTATCAGAAGGATAGAAGCACAAATTTTATTAAAATATCTTTTGCTACTTAAGGGGTAACACCACTGTAGGATATTGAAAAAATGGAATATTTTTAGCTTGAAATATAACAGAAAAATAATTTAGAAGGATTTAATTTTCGATTTTCCCGCGGCGCCTCGGAGCACGCGTTGGTCGGACTTATTGCTTGTATATTCCCGACTAGAATTTAGTTGAGGAAAACCCTAAACATATATCGGGTCCTGATCAGGCAGTGGTAAGGCATGCCACACCAGGTTTTCCTAGTCGGGATCTAGTCGGGTCCTGATCAGGATATCCTCATCTTATGAAAAATAAAATCTAGTCGAAAATGGAAAAGTATTGAAAGTTTTTGGAGATGGAACTTTTGTAAAACAAGAAAGAAGAAGACGTAAATTCCATTTGTTTGTTAAAAATGACAAGTGACAATCTCGGGTTTTCCTTGTTCTGAAAAGGTGTGAACAATTTGTATAAAACAGTGGATTTTGTGTTTTTTTAATAAGGTCTGTGAAAAAATTCAGTGTTTAGTATTTAATACAGTTTGTGGGAAACATTCAATTTTGTGTTTTTTAATTAGTGGAAAATGCCGAAATTGTCAAGGCGTACAACCTAATCGGCAAAGAGTGCGTCGTCATCGTGCACCTTCAGGTGGAGAAAATAGCGAAAATTTAGGAGAATTGCGAAATTTCAGTTTTTTTGCGATTATTACTGAAACTTTGAGTTTTTCGAGGGAGGTGGTTAGGACCAAAATTAAAGCTCGCGATATTCTCCATCAAAAAGGTAATAACACTTTTTCTCATAGGACTTGTAGTTTTGGCGCTGTTTTGGTTAAAAGGGAGAAAAGGTCAGTTTTCGCGGTTTTTCGCGATTATCTCGGAAACCGTTGGTTTTTCGAGGCAAGTGGTAAATAATCAAAATTAAAGATCCCGATATTTCCCATCAAATCGCATTAAACTTTTTTACGTAGCGCTATCGTTGCGGAAAATCAACAAAAAAATCAGCTTCCTTAAAAGTATGCTTCACCAAAACTAATATGCAAACTCCATCAAGAATTGGAACCCATACTAAATCTCCGCACCGGATCCCGCATAAATGAAATATAGTTCTTATTATTACTATTGAAAACTTTCCCAAAGCCTTCAAGCCGCATCCCATCCAAAGTCATAAAAAACAAATAAACTCATCTTATATAAATATAGGTTTTAACGTTCAAATTCGATTTTTTAAACATCAAATTAAATTTTTTTCAAACCAAATACAATTTTATCAAGTTAAAATTAAATTTTTTATAAGTCAAATAAAATTTTGTAAAGTTCAAACTCAAATTAGTAAAGTACAAATTAAATTTTTTTTAAGCCCAAAATCGATTTTTTGAAGTTCAAATTCAATTTTTTCAAACTCAAATCCAATTTTTTAAAGTTTAAATTAAATATATTAAAACTCATGTAATAAACAACATAATTAAAGAAATTAACAAAAAATAATAAATACAAAAAGCACTTAATCGAGTAGTTCTCCCGATACAGCTATTGACAAAGTCATGGTCATATCAACATAATAATATTGTTGCAATGTGCCGGAGTAACAGATTCCACAGATTGTTCAATTATATTTAGCAAATTCAAATTATTCTCTGGATCTGCCAACAAATTACGAGTACACAATTTGGTTTTTGAAAAAACTTTTTCAATTGGGTTTAACATAGGAGAGTATGGTGGAAGAAAAATTAAAGGATGTCCCGATCCCGATTCAGCCATTTTAGCACTCACCATTTACGTTTTGTGTATTTTTGCGTTGTCTAAAACCAACCATGCTCTCGTGATGTTACACTCAGATAATTTAAGAAAAAGTTGTTCAAGAAAAGATGTAAAAATGTTTGTATTACCTGTTGAATTTGCAACTACTTCTTTATATAAAACCCCGTGTATATTCATGGCGGCAATCAGAGAAACGTTTCATCCTACTATATTAAACCTTATATGTTGTTTATTACATGAGTTTTAATATATTTAATTTAAACTTTAAAAAATTGAATTGGAGTTTGAAAAAATTGAGTTTGAACTTCAAAAAATTGATTTTGGGCTTAAAAAAATTGAATTTGTACTTTAATAAATTGAGTTTGAACTTTACAAAATTTAATTTGACTTCTATAAAATTGAATTTTATTTTAAAAATTTGAATTTGAACTTGATAAAATTGAATTTGGTTTGAAAAAAATTTAATTTGGTGTTTAAAAAATTGAGTTTGAACTTAAAAACCTATATATTAATTTTTTGTAAATGATCTGCTTTTAACCCCATAATTTCAGATTAAAAGAGCCTAATTGATTCCAAATCAAGTAATCCTGGTCAGTTCCTGGTCAGGTCCTGGTCAGGTAAACCTGATCAAGCATTCCTGATCAGGTCCTGATCGGGCATTCCTAATCAGGTTCTTATGCATCATCTGCATTACATGCCTTACACGGTCGTGATCAGGCATGCCTGATCGGGTCCTGATCATGTTCAGCAAAAATTTCTAGTCGGGTTGCCTTCACCTGTCGAAATAATAAATGCTGCTATAGCAAAAAGGTTATTTGGGTTCCCCGGGTGTCCACCAGGGCGCGCTATACAATAATAAACGTGTTATACATTACATGGCACAATGAAGGTAAAAAAAAATTTTTCAAAGACTGGAGTACTTTCAAAACTTTAAGCACGATTATCTGGAAAGCATGTTTTTCGAACTGGGTGGGCGGATTACTCGGAGACTATTGCATGAATCGGTTTGAAATTTTGACAGTAGCCGTTTTTTGATTCCTTGTAATTTTTTTTATAAAGAATTTACTGCTCATTTTTTTTTCCGAAAATCACTTTTTTTCATAAGTGCGCCATTTTTACAAAAATCAGTTTAAAGGAAAAATCCTACATACTTTTATAGGCAAGGTCAAATAGATTAGGAAATTATTTGGGTTTTTGTTCCAGGTCTTCAACTTTCGGAGGAATCTGTCCACCCGTGTAGGCCCTTAACAAAAAGGCGATTTCGAAAAACGACCGCGGCGCCACCATTTTGTAACAAAAAGTCAATAAAAAAAGTCTTTTTACACTTGAATACATGCTTGATCAATTGTGTGAAAAGAATTTCGATCCCTTTTACATACTTTTTAAATTAATTCCCAAAGTTTGGCCTTTTATCGCACCTCTGCAGTATTGTTACCCCTTAATTGAAAAAGATTAAACTCAAGGTAAGTGTATACTGGTAAGTTAATACTGAAATATTAACATGGTGTTTCTAGACACACCTGACTGCTCGACAAATCTATACTTGGAACAAAAACATAAACAGCCCAGGAATATTTACATTGGATGGGATGTTTACATATTAATCTTATATACTCAAGAGAAATGCTTTGATAATGCAACTTATCGCAAGCGTTTAGCTTCGGAAACAAAGGTATATTAAAAACAACATTAAAGCTGCAAATGAGAACTCAACTTTTCAGGTAAAAAAAAGTCATACAAAGGTATGAGTATAGAAATGTACATTTAACATATTCACAATATTGCAAATGCTTAAGTGTAAACTTTATTAAAATAATCCCGGGTGAAAATATAAAACTGAAAAAGGGTAGAAAAAAAACTGAAAAATGAATTTTAGACGGAATTCAAACAAGGCGGAAATTATTAAGATTTTTAGATTTGGAATATTCTTAGGAGGGACTCGACATTTCTTGGACTTAAAAACATTTTGGAATTTTTTTTAATAATTGTTACTCCATTCATCCAAATGTCTAAATCAGTGATTCCCAAACTTATTTAGGTCATGGACCCCTTATTACAATAAAAACTTGATCATGCACCCCCAAACTCAAGTCAATCAAATTTTATGTTATAATAAAATCTACTAAAAATACTTTAATCTGTTCTCTCTGAGAAGACAATTGCACGTAGCTAGGCAAAAGAATTAGGTACATATTTTTAATTGTTAAGAAAACAAAAGAAAAAATGCAATTGTGCTTGAAAATATAGGTACATAGCTACTTAACACTTAAATAATTTTAATTAAGAAGGATCCCAGCGGGAAAATCGGGAGCCCTGCTCAAGGTACCTGAATTTTAGCTTACTGGAGTTTTCAGAAATTTTATAGAACGAGCAAAACTGGCAATTATCTTAATGACTATAAATCGTGCCATTAGCATACTCAATAAACCGGTTCTCGTTCGATTACAGAAGTTAAGCAGCATTGCACGTGGTTAGTAGTTAGTGCGGTGCCCGTTTGGAATAACGACACTCGCCCTTGAAAAAAAACGAAAAAACAATAATTGCAAAGGGCGAAAAAAAGAAAAGTTTTTCGACACCCTGGATCTTATTCACATATCCATCAACTTCAAATTTTGCACATAGGCATAGTTCGCGTGACAATGGACTCGGATCTTTTTGTAAAAAAATAAAGATGGGGCGGGAGAATTTTGCAATGATGTTCCCCGACCCGACGACATGGGTATCAAATGAACGGCTATGGCAAGTAGAATAGAATTACATGTGTTGTTCCTTACCAATTTCAAATAGCGAATTACTTTTTTCTTTACAACCCGCTCGGTAGGGGTATCAAATGAAAGGGTATGACGAGTAGAATACAGTGGGGGCCGCCACAAAATGACGGAAGACATATAATAAACCAAAAAGTAGAAAATAAAAATAAATATTTTAAAAAAACTAAAAAATACGCTTTTATTTTAAAATGAATTAAAAAGTAAAAGATAATAATAATAATAATGATAATAGCAATTTTATTTCGATACAGTACACAAGATATACATCTTTTGGAGTACATAGTTAAAGGGAAAAGAAAAAAAAAAAACAGAATAGAATAAAAAAAAAACATAAGATTAAAAATTAGAATTAAAAATTAAATTAAAATTAAAATTAGAGTTAAAATTAAAAATAAAATCAAAACTAAAATTAAAATAAAGATGAAAATTGAAAGTAAAATTAAAATTAAGATTGAAGTGGGAAGTAAGAGAAATAGTGAGAGCTAGTGAGAAGAAGAAGATAGAAAAATAAATGCATGTCTTCTGAATATTGTGGCTGTGCTCATTCTCTGTATATGGTTTGGAAGATTATTCCAGATTCTGAGGGTATACACAAAGAAGGAACGACTACCAATTAGGGAAGTGTGAGACGGAATCAGGAATTTAATGGATCTCAAGGATTGCAAAGGAAAGAGGAAATCAGAAAGGTAGGAAGGGCTTTTAGAATAAAAAACCTTATGTACGAGAAGAAAAGCCATGAGATCGAGGAATTGAAAGAGGTCACAACCCAGTAAAGAATTTTGGACACCCGACACATGTTCAGATCTTCTCATATAAAAAATGAACCTAAGGCAATCATTAAATGCTACTTTAAGACGCTGACGGCAGGAAGAATCAAAAGAAATATATACCAGCGAGCCGTAAAGGAAATGAGGGACAACAAGAGATTTGATAAGTTTGGCTCGAATAGGTGAGGATAACAGACTGCCATGTAGCCACAGTTTGCGAAGTGTGCCATAAATCTTAGAGAGAAGAAATGAGACATGATTACAGCAGGTGAGTTTGGAATTTACAACAATACCTAGGTTTTTGGCACAATCAACGATTGGAATAGCAACATTGTTAAGTAAAAGAGGTGGAAAACTATTCGGAGACAACGAGCGACGACTAAGGAAAAATGCTTGCGATATAATTGGATTTAATTTTAGGAAATTACTAGAACTCCATTCATTTATTCGAGACATGGTGCAGTTGAGTTCAGATACATAGAATTCAATCTGATTAGGTGGACAAGAGATATATAGCTGGAGATCATCCGCATATAGATGAAAAGAGCAGCGACGGATAACAGAGGGAAGATCATTAATATATAGGGAGAAAAGTAAAGGCCCAAGAACCGAACCTTGAGGCACACCTGCAGGCACACTTAGGAAAGAAGAAGTAACATTATTATGCCGAACACACTGAGCTCTATTAGAGAGAAGAGAAGAGAAAAGACGAACAGAAGAAGACGAGAAGTGATACAGTTGACTAAGTTTATGGAGCAGTAGCGAGTGAACTACAGAGTCGAATGCTTCGGAGAAGTCAAGAAGAACTAGTATTCCAACATCACCTTGGTCAAGGGCAGAACGAAGATCAGTTGTCACCTTCAATATAGCAGTTTCGCAACTGTGGGATTTACGGAAGCCAGATTGGAGTTTAGAGAGGAAATTAGAAGAATCAAGATAACGCAAGACTTGAGTAACTATAATTTTTTCAAAGACTTTAGCGAAAAAGGGAAGAATGCTAATAGGGCGAAAGTCTGATAAATCAGCGGGCGAGGACTTTTTAGGAATGGGAGTCACAATGGCTTTTTTCCAGAGTGAAGGAGCTTGGGTGGTTGTCAGGCAATAATTAAGAATGTGCGTGATCGTTTCAACAATTAGAGGGGAAAGAACCTTAAGAAATCGAGGAGAAATTCCATCATAGCCAACACTATTGGACGAAATGGAAAGCAATATTCCAAGAACTTCAACTGAGTCAACACATCGGAAATTAAAGCCATCAGAACTTAGAGGATTAGGAGAAAGGGGATCAGAAGGGGAAGACAGTGGGAAATTCGGAGGGGATTGAATGAAAGAAGCATTGAGTGAGTTTACATCCACATCAAATGAGTTAGGCTCAGAAGTATGAATGCCGAGTGACCGAAGGTTAGACCAAAGTTGCTTAGTGGACAGGGCAGGATCAAGTTTACGGGAGTAAAATCCACGTTTGGCCGATTTGACTTTACTATTGATTAAGTTGCGAAGATTTTTGTACCCATTGAGGTAGCTCAGGATCCTTGTTCTGCGATAGCGTCTGTACAAGAACTCACGCTCAACAATCAGCTTGCGAATTTCATAAGAAAACCAAGGGCAAGTTGGAGATTTACAACGTCTTCTTGTAACTAAAGGGACACATTGATTAAATAGGAATTGGATGAAGGAATTCAAGAGATCAACCTTAGTATCAACACAGGTTATATTATAGATATCAGCCCAAGGTAAAGACGAAGTAATTTCAGAAAGGCGAGCAAAGTTGATATTATTGAAGTCACGGTATGCAGAAAAGTTAGGCAGGGAAGGAGGGTGAAAAGTGAAACGAAGAGAGAGGAAGAGAATATCGTGGTCAAGATAGCTGGGAGGAGAGATTTGGCTATGTTTTAACACTAAATTGGTGGAGGTAGCAGTGAGAACATCAAGGAGCGATGGATTATGGCAGTTCAAAAATGTGGGCAGTTGATTTAAAATACGCAGATCCAACGACCCCAAGAAGTATTTGAGTGTGTTCGCACGTTCATTGGCCTTCAGCAGATCGACATTAAAATCGCCAGCAGCAATTATGTTATCATAATGACGGGAGAGACTAGATACAAGATCGAAGAAGTTTCCAGCAACATCAGAAGTAAACACATTAGGTGGGCAGTAAACCCTGACAATAACGCATTTGTCATATGATGTTAATTTCCACTGCTATAAATTCGAATTGTGAGCCAAAGGATTGGCCTACTACTTTTGAGGAGAGAGAGGAGGTGACATATATTGCAACACCACCCCCCGTAGGACCAACACGATCATTCCGATGCATGCAAAAAGAAGGCAAAGAAGCAAAGGGAGATGGGATTTCTGGTTTCAGCCACGTCTCATTGACTACAATAACATGCAATTTTGTGTTATCAAACAAGTACCTCAGTTCATCCATTTTATTTCTCAGGCTTCTAGCATTCATAGTACATATATTCAGCCCTGAGGAGGAGGAGCAGAGGATATTCAGTAGCCTTCCTTCACTGTGCACTCTATCAGGGAAATTCATCAATATGTAATGAGCAACAGAGCCACATAAGCAGAATAACACATGCAGAAAAGGAATAAAGACAGTAAAGAGAAAGGAGAGAAAAATAGAAGAAGAAGAAAAGACGAAATTCTTAAAGCTAACATAATAAAAGAAATATAAAAATCAAAAATATAGGTGAAATTAATATAAAACAAACAAAATTATATATAGGTATAGAATAAAATAATAGCAAATCAATAAAGAAGAAAAGAAAATAAAAAGCAACATTACTCTACGCTCAGCTCCACGAAGGCAGCGGGAAATTCAAAGTATTCCATGGAGAATTTAAAACTTAAGCTCACAAGGAAGAGCCGACAACATCTTCTAAATCCAGAGCCGATGTGATTCTGCGTGGCTGCTGTTTACAGTCTTGCTGAACATAAACCTGGCCCCGTCTAGTAAAAACTGAAGTCACGAGATTCCTTTTCAAGATTTTTCGTGCAGTTTGATATATATCATTGTTTTTGGACGTCAGACTTTCAGTCACCCGAACAACGCTATCAAAGGCGAACCCTAGGTTTAGTTTCTTCAGCGTTAGAGTTCCATGCTGACGGCTTGTTTTCAAAAACTCCAGCTGCTCATTGGCAGACGGAAATTTGACAATCAGTAATGAGCTCACTTTTCTGCCGGTCCCAGGCGGCGAAGGGGTACCACGTTTCTGTTGCGGACGGAAAACATTAATATATGGGGAGAGATCACGGTACACAGAAACAAGGTAATGTAAAAGACTGAATATCGTAGAATATCGTATTAGTGCGACGTCACTCGGCAAGTCTTCGCCATACAAAATCGAAATTGTTGTTGTTGTTTTCTGTATTAACTTTGCCGGGTGACGTCGCCTTTTTCTACGATATTCGCACTTACGATACGATATTTCGTCTTTTAAGGTAGAAACAGAATGGCACGGCGACCGTGGCGGAGCCCGCCACTCAGAGAGTTTCCCATACTTTTAATTTGTCCGCGCCGCCTGGGGAGAAATTAAATGTATGGGAAACTCTCTGAGCGGCGGACTCCGCCACGGTCGCCGTGCCATTCTGTTTCTACCTTTACATTACCTTGTTTCTGTATACCGTCGGGAGAGATCATGCCCAATAGTGGAAGCAACAGCGCTCAGAATCTGCCTGGGATTCTCACCATCACTCAACGGGATACCCCGCACGACTAAATCTTGGAGCCTAGACTGGCGACGAAGATCCTCCAGTTCACTCGAGACTGTGGCTAGGTCATGTGATTAGATAATTTTGAATGTAAAGTTTTTATTGCTCCAGCCAGTATATGGGAACAACCTAACTTTCAAAATCAAGCTCAGAATGAAATTAATGAAGTTATTGGTAAAATTTATAAACATAACTTACTTAAATGTAAAAAGAGTGGGGCGTTAACGAAAAGTTCCAGTTAAAGAGTATAGGTAGAGAGAGAGAGATTATCACGGACCCCCTGGATCATCCCATAGACCTCCAGGGGTCCATATGGACCACTTTGGGAATCACTGGTCTAAATGTTTCCGTCTAAATTCCACCTGATTTCTGTTCTCACACTCTTCAGTCGAAATTACCTATCATTTTCAATGCATTTTCAGTTCCGTCTCCTGTTCACTACCTCAGTCTAGTTTCCGTTCGTTTTAACGACTGCTCTTAAACATTGAAAAGTCTGTTTGTTTTCAGTCTGTTTTCAGTCTTATATTTTCACCCGGGATACCCTATTTAAGATTAACAGTGTCAGGTCGATTACTTTCGTTTTGAGTTTTGTTTCAATGAGAGAGAACTGTCTGTACAAAAACATTGGTAAGTTGCGAAGTGTGGGAGTAAAGTGTAAGCGACTGTCTAGGACGAAATACACCAGGACGCATGTAGCAGGCATTAAAAAGCTCTTTCCACCAGAGGGTCCAATCTGAAGCAAGTTTTTCTACCAAAAAATGTTTGCGCATGCTTTATTTTTATTAGTAAGGAAAAAATCAAGCTTGGCAATCACCCTTTGTAGAGCCCTCGCCATAAAAGAATGGAAATGAGAGAGCATGTGGAACTGTGTTTGAGAATATAAATAAGCCGGTTATTTGCATTTTTAAACAAACAGACTGACGTTGCTCGCTTTTAGTGCAGTAAAAAAATGCCAAAAAAGAAAAAGATAGGTATAGTCTGGTAATAGCAAGATTATAATTTTAACCTGTTCGGGGTATCACCAGGAGTATATTCCTAGGTTTTGAACCTCGTGTACTTTGTGCTACTTTTGTTATAAACAATTAAAGTTTTTTATCGCGTTTTTCGACCTTAAAATTTGAATTACTCCGGTTCTATAAGTCGGATCGGGGCAAACTAAATACCAGTCTCTTCGTAATAAAATTTTCCATAAATCCTTGTTGGTTTCAAGTATCTGATGTACGTATATAACCTACAAAACTGAAAAAACCAGAAAAAACAGTATTTTTTTCATTTTAGTGCCCAAGACCGTCAACTAGACTAATCTGCATCAAACTTTCAGAAAATATACTTTCTGCTGTTATAAAAAGACCCTGAAAATTTGGTGTCAAAATATTGAACCCATTGGCCAAAATTGCATTTGTTATCTTAAATTTTAAATGTCCGCCATTTTATGCCATTAAGTCCAAAATGAAAATTTCTTTTTTCAAAATGTCAGTGTCGATGCCACCTTTCGAATGTAATTAAAAAAAATTTTTTTAATTTAATTTTGGTTACTTTTTTTTCATTTGTTTATAACTCAAACAATACCAATTGCATTTTTTCGGCCTAAATTTTCCTACAAAAAGATTCCGACCTAGCGAAGACACGAACCTTAAAAGCTGATGTTGTGAAATTCCTAAAATATGAAGGGCGGAATGGCAGACACACATCATATACATATACGCACATACACAAACATGTACACACGGTTACATGCATATATAGAAAGAGCTCCAGAACCATTTTTGCTATACTACTTAAGACCCTAGTCCTCGTTCTCGAGGAATGTTAATAGAGAACGTAAAGGGGATACTTATCCTCCTCGAGTGGTAGCTTACAAATAGAATCCCAGATCTTTCCATCCTCTATACATGATAATTTAGAGCGCAGTGACAGTGACAGCAATCAAAGCAATTAGCATTTGACATACTTTTTCCTACGTGCCAACAATGCTATGACAGCTTTGGTATACTACAGAGATATAAACCACTTGAAGATGACCAAATTAGGCTAGGTGTGTTTCCAAGCTTTGTCCGTCATGTGGTTCACGTCATGGTATAATGTCTTGTAGCTTAGCTCAAAGAATAGAGAAAGTATAAGACAGATTAAGGGGAGTTAAGTGGAATGAGGAAATGGATGTGGTGGATGGGATGTTCTATGACTTCGGGAATACTGACTGTGGAAGGTTGTTCCACAGTCGAGTTGCTCTAGTAATGAACGAATTTCTAGACGGTGTCTGTGCGTAGACTTTTAGAGTGAGTCGAGTGGGCTAGTCTTGTGTTGCGGGAAAAACTTTGCCGTGGAGGCAGAATATTTTTACTTCAGTGAAACAGTCATTATGGTAGAAGCGGTAGAATTTTGCCAGCGCCGCTACAGTCCTACGGTGGATCAATGAGTCAAGTTAAGAGCAAATACTTAATTAAGAACGATTAATTACATCAAGGCAAAATGCTTTAGATTTGATCCTATGGGACCAAATTGGTCGGTTAGTCATTTGTTAGCATAGTATCTTCCTAACGTTTCGTAAATGAGCACCAGTATAAATAAAGTACACCTGAAGTTAAAAGACAGTAGGCTGTCCACCTGCTTGCTCTACTAAACCTGGGGATTTTAGCTAGTCACGGCTCACACATCTGTCTCAGGCATGGACCTATACTTGAGTCAGACGAGTCCACATTGCGGTAACTTAGGGAAAATCCAGGATATTTCGTAGGTTTACGGAAGAAGAATAAAACTTTTAAGTCTTCGATTCCATGCAATCAGATAGCATTCCCGCTCTCGGAATCTCCTCTATAGCTTCAACAAGTTTAGAATATCCCAAAATCATCGTTCGGGTTACTATTCGCCCTGAGCTTCAGCGGAGGCCTTATGGCGGATTGTTCTACTTCAAGAAAAAGCGGTGAAGCTGGATGCGAATCACTAAGGGGTGGAAAAGCAGGCCATTTTTTAAATCTTGCTTAATTTGATTGTGAGACTACTAATCTTGGTTCTATGCCACCATACTAAAAATGTTTGCATGAGCTTTATGATGTTGATCGGTAGAGATCAGAGATCGGTCGGTAGAGATCAGAGATCGGTCGGTAGAGATCAGCGATCGGTCGGTAGAGATCAGCGCATCCTTTTCATCAGAAATTCCAGTGGAGTTTACCATTTCGGGTCACCACTAAGTTTTTAGCTTGCTGGGAAAGTTTTGATGATTTTTCATTCTCCATTCGTTTCTTGGTATATGGTACCAAAACCGTTTTGTCGGGATTGCCCCTAAGCCCTATGCTATCACACCAGCGTGAAACCAAATCAATTACCTATTGTATATGCCTTGTCTCGGTAAGTTTGGGTGAATATGTTTTGAACACTGGCTAGCTGTGAAAATTCATCTACAAAAGACGGCAGAACAGGAAGCAGGGATATAATTGATCCTTGCGGGCATCCCTATAACACCTTCCTACAGGGTGCAGCAGATAAGTATCTTTTGTCTCTTTATCGACAATTGTCTCCATTATCTCCAGAGACAACAAGCTTATCAGTCTAAAGGATTAAGTCAGGTTGTAATTAGAACATCGTAAATTGGCTATAACTGTAATGTTGACATTCTTGAAAACAGATGGGATTTAGAGGAGCCCTAAAAATTTTTCAGAGCCAGGGAATGATAAGGTTGCAAAGCTTCTGCAACACAATGGGATTAATGTCCTTTCCTCTATTGGACTTTTATGGTATAAATGACCGAAACTCAAAAAGCTAATATGCAGAAAGGATGGAAGAGAAAATTAAATGTGAGTCTTAAAATTGTATTGAAAATGATTGAAAAACAACTTGTATATATGTACATCGTTACTCCAAGAGCATCAATCGGCATTAATAGAGTAGATTGCTATATTTTAAGTGAATTCGATATCAAAGTGTCATTAAGCAAGATAGAAGCCTGCCAGGATGTCAAAGATATTACCCTTACCATTGCCCACTCGTTTCTATTTAATCTCACTTTAATATTTAAGCTTCCTGCTTTATAAGAAATTTTTTCTTTTTTCATCCACAAAGTTCTAGCTTTACACCACACTATAAAAAAGCTTTTAACGCTTTAAACATTTCTTCCCTGACTTAACAAGGTGACTATAAATTGCATTAAGAAAATCTAATTTTCCGCAGTTTTTTAAAAAAAAAATTCTGCTGCACCATAATGGAATGGAAAAATAAATTTTTTCCCTCGAACATTTAAAATCATTTTCAGGAGTTCAATGCTCAATATAGAATTAGCCTGTCACCAGTTCGCACTCACCCTCGACCCAAATGCACAAACACACCGATATATTACAGTACCAGCCGTGGGGGTAATGGTCTCTGAAAATAAAGAAAATTGGAAGAAAAATAACACAAAAAAATGAAGGAAAGAAGTGAAATTGATAAAAAAAAAATAAAGAAAAAGTGATAAAAGCTCTTCTGGTGACGAAGTACAATTTGATAAAAAATTGATTTTTTCCTTAATGAAGTTTTTACCTAAATTGGGTCTTCACGAGGCTTGTCCGGGGTGTTTACTTCCAGACAACAATTACAAATGATTCCTTAGCTTTCCTTTCTCCTAGTTAATTACTTTCTACTGTAAAATTCTACCCTAAAAAGCAGTACAAAATGTCCTGGTTTTGCCATTTTAACAGGCCAACACTGGAACACAGTATTTGAACGAGAATAATGAAGGTAAATAATTGATTAGATCCTGGCAGCGAGTCGAGAAGAGAGATTCAAATTTAACCACCACACAATGTTAAGTTTCGAATTTTCAGTGAAGACTTTAAAGGTTACCGGAAAAGGAGTTGATTTATTGAATTAGAACTTAAAATTACAAAATTCCTTTTGATACTGAATATCAATTTGCGAATGGAATACCTTGACAAAGAAACGTGTAACTCTCCCATGTCGAATCTCACCCTAGACGCTGATCAATAAATTACTGGACGAGAGTTTCGTGCTTTGTGCAGTTGAGAAAGACCATTTTGATTGAGCAACTTGACTAATAGGACAGAAACCTGGTCGGGCATAGCGAGGGTGGATGAGTTAGGGGATGTTAACTGTATTATTAGCTTATTCAATAGAAGTTTCTGCTACCTTTGTCCATATGTCAAGGTTCATTCTGATACACCCAGGATGAAAACAAAATATGTCATTCTTACTGGGGGTAGAAAGTTTGCACGCAGTTTTAGCCCCTTTGAAGGAAGAACTTCTGACCGAACCCTCTGACTTCAACCCTTACATGATTGATTGTTAGTGAACTTCTGACTCGGAGTGATTCATGCATGTATGCGAGTATATATACAACCTGACATATAAGGTTTGGTAAAAGCTTGTCTCAATAAAAATTATTGAATTGTTTCACAAATACACCGAAATCGACAGGACCTACTCAGAGGATTCGCATTAAGTTTCTTCCCAGCAATCAATCGCGTAACTTTATCAGACCGGTTTTAACTATTCTTCGTTCCATCTCTAAGACTCAATCAATATATCTATGGAACAACTACGATTGATGTCACCGTTCATAAAAATCTGATGGCCCTTTGATGTCAACTTCAGGGAGGATATTTCTTAGTTGATACAAGTCTATTGACCTAGAAGTATTGTACGCACGAGAACAGTCTACTCTACTTGTACAGCATACAATCAAAACCGATGTATAATTGCCTTTTGTATGAAAGTTGATGTCACTTGTATAAGTTCGTCTTCCAGCTATGCTCATATCTGAGTTTGAGTAGTTGTCGGGCATGTAAGATTTTGATAACAAGGAAACTTCTTAAAGTTATAACCTCAAAGTTTTTGGCTTTAATGACTTAAAATTATTTTCATGAGGCACAAGTTTTATGGAATTTTATGCTATGAATTTGTATATATGAATTTTTTTAAAGTTTTAGTGGATTATAAAAATATCTCTATAGTCTTGTTTTTATTAGATGGTTAGCTATGATTTTTGTTTATATTTTTTAATTTTATGTACCTATAACTGACTTAAAAAAACAATTTTAGAGTTATGATGCTGGATGTCAAGATTTTCAACACATATCTCGTTAGATATTGCTTCTAATTATTTGTTTGTATCATATTTGAATATTTTTAACCGATCATCCAGCTCGTCTAGCCGTTTAGACCTACCCAAGTGCCAGAGCTGAAGCAGCATTTTCTTTTTTCCTTAATGTAGTACTTCCCGAATATCATTTAACTTACTTCTCGATGGTGCGCCGAAGTCAAGAGCCGGATGCGGCTAATCGTTAGATGGGGACCACCTAGGAACATTATGTGCCGTCGTTACTCTCACTTTAGCGAGACAAACAGGTACCCACAAAAAGTGGTCCGAGTCGATATCATAGAGCTCCCATCAACCTGATCCTACTGTCTAAAAACGAATCGGTTTCCAGTGAAATTTCACTAATTGCACCATTGCCTATTCAGCGAATGGGAAAACAGTGAAATTTTACTGGTTGAACCAGTGAAATTCACGTAAAAAAGAGAAAAAGCTTTTTTCTAGCGCGACTGTTTTTTCCCAACCTGGCCCCCTCCAAGTATTGAAATGCTGCTTGACCTCCGTAATCAAAAGAGAGCCAGTTTATTGAGTATGCTAAATGGAACCTTTTACAGTCATGAATATGAGAATATGAGTCACATATATTTTTTCCCAGTGAAATTATAATTCACTGGTTGAACCACTGAAATTTTTACTAATTCATTTTTAGAGAGAACTTTTGACGGGTTCAATCAGTAAACAGAGCCGAATTAACTGATTTTCCAGTGAAATTATTGTTAACTGGATGAACCAGTAAAATTTTCACTAGTTCATTTTTAGAGAGTAAATTTCATCTGTCCTTTAAGCTTTGCTCTATTAATAAGGGCTGGTATGGTCTGGAAAAGATTGCGTAACGTTTTTTTAATTAAAACTCAACTGGTTTTAATATAGTGTAAAAATAGCCCGACTCGGAAGGACATGACTCGCGCAGCGTGTGGGCACCATGTGGAAAATGAGGGGCATGCCGCAAAAGGACTTTACTCTTAGGCCATTCATAAACAAGGGCCATTCTTCTGCAGCCAAAAGCATTGCTGTACAAGTAAGTTTGCTGATTATTCACGGATCAGTAACGATCGAAGCCGCTTTTGTGTTGCTACGTTATGTTTGTTTGTATATTTACCCTTAGTGCAGTAAAAAAAGGCCAAAAAAATGAAAAGAAAGGTATAGTTTTGTAACAGCAAAATTATGATTTAATCCTGTTTGGGATATCACCAGGAGTATATTGGTAAGTTTTGGACCTCGAAAAACTTGTGCTACTTTTGTTATAAACAATTAAAGTTTTTTTACCACGTTTTTCGAGCTTAAAATGTGAATTACTCCGGTTCTATAAGTCGGATCGGGGCAAAATAAATACCAGTCTCTTCGTTTGAAATGCCCGCCATTTTATGCCATTAAGTCCAAAATGAAAATTTCTTTTTTCAAAATGTAGCTCTCCATGCCACCTTTCGAATGCAATTAAAAAAAATTTTTTAATGTCATTTTGGTTACTTTTTTTTCATTTGTTTATAACTCAAATATTAACAATTGCATTTTTCGGCCATTTTGAAAAAAAATTTAAAATTTTTTATCAGATCTGGTAGAGCATTTTGGGACCTTTAGTTTAAAAAAAACAAGGTTCATTTTGGTTAACATGAACTTGAGATATTTAATTTTTTACATTGGCATTTTTTGGAATTTTTTGCATTGCGAAATATTATAATCACGTGTTGTTGCACTCGGCTTCGCATAGTGAAGCATTTTTCACAGATTATTTTGCTTGTAAATAAGTTATAATGCTTGTAAAAAATGTAAATAAAACTTAAATTTTTTTCGAATTGATCACATGAAATTAATAGGTTTTAAAATGATGCAGTCCAAATTGTAGCTCAAAATATGGATTTGTTAATTAACAATTGGCCAAAACGCAAAAAGTTAAATATCTCGGGTTTACGTTAACAGAAATATCCTTTCGTTTTTCTAAATTAAAGGTCCCAAGATTTTCTACCAGATCTGATAAAAAATTTTAATTTTTTTTTCAAAATGGCAGAAAAAATGCAATTGTTATTAATTGAGTTATAAACAAATAAAAAACAGTTACCAAAATTACATTAAAAAATTTTTTTTTTAATTGCATTCGAAAGGTGGCATGGAGAGCTACATTTTGAAAAAAGAAATTTTCATTTTGGACTTAATGGCATAAAATGGCGGGCATTTCAAATTTTAGATAACAATAGCAATTTTGGCCAACGGGTTCAGTATTTTGGCACCAATTTTTCAGAGTCTTTTTGTAACATCAAAAAGTATATTGTTTGAAAGTTTGATGCAAATTGGTGCAGTTGACTGTCTTGGGCATTAAATTGAAAAAAATACTGTATTTTTCTTGTTTTTTCAGTTTTGTAGGTTATGTATGTACTTCAGAAACTTGAAACCAACGAGGATTTATTGGAAATTTTATTACGAAGAGACTGGTATTTATTTTGCCCCGATCCGACTTATAGAACCGGAGTAATTCACATTTTAAGCTCGAAAAACGTGGTAAAAAAACTTTAATTGTTTATAACAAAAGTAGCACAAGTTTTTCGAGGTCCAAAACTTACCAATATACTCCTGGTGATATCCCAAACAGGATTAAATCATAATTTTGCTGTTACCAGACTGTGCAAATAAAAATGATTTTTTTACTGCACTACCTTTCTTTATATTAAAAAAGAGTTTAATCTTCACTTTTTTTACAACAAGAATTTTCGACTATTTTAAATTTTTTTTCATTATTTTGCCCACGCCAAAGCATGAATTTCTTATTTGTGCAAGTTCGTGCTTTTCCTGCTCGTACAAAAGTATCCACCGAAGGACATACGAAACTCTCCACTTTAGGATCTCCGCACGACTTACTTGCCAAAAAAAAACTTTTTTGGCAGAAGCATGGCGCTTTGTGTATGAATGTCTTTAAATTAATCATGAACACCACACAAAAGAAATCAGCGATACTGAAGTGAGGTGTGCCTTATCAGTTTCTCATAAGGATCGTATGATTCTTCATTACAAATAAAATCGCAACATCTACCATACTTATTGGGAAAGCGGTTTTCCTTAAGCTTTAGTTTTACTCATACAAAGCTTTGGTTATTGATGTTGTCTTGCTTCATGTTTCAGACAATTATGTGGTGACCGTGAAAGGTGTCATTAAGTGTAATTAATAGACCTGATCTCATTCGATTACGCAGGTCCAGCAGCATCGGAAGTGATTAGTACTTAGTTGGGGGACCGTTTGGTAAAATGGGAAAATAAAAATATAAAGCTTTCGAGACAGCCCCAGGCCGCAGTTATTACTCACACATATCCAATTCAAAATTCTATTCTCACGAGGTTCACATTTGGCATTCCTAAAGATGCGCCAATGAGGCAAGCGGTTAAATGCTTATTCGGGCCTTATAGGGCAATCCACGTAGGTCCACATGAGGTAATTTGGCTAGTCTCATAAGAATCCTCTGCTTCCGCTCCCGCCAAATTCTAGTCGAGGAGTTTATTTAAACCAAATTTGCTTTATTATGTTTTCCATTTTTCGGGTACAGTCGGTTAAAAATTTCTATGCTTTCTAGTTGAAAAACTGTATCAAGATATTTTCACATGCTTCTTTAGCGGCCAGCTTAATTCCTATAAGGGAGTTCTGCAGAGATCGCAACAAGTGATAGTCAGAGCATGGCATATTTGGGCTATACGGTGAATGCAATAAAACTTCCCAACCAAACTATCCCAATTTTTGACGGGTCATTAAAGAACTGTTTGGCTGGACCTTGTTGTGATGGAAGGCAACATATTTCCTATTATTCACTTCGGGTAGTTTTTGTTCAATTATCTGGCATAGTCTCTCTAGCTGGCCACAGTATTAAGTTGAAAATCAGTCGTCTGACTAACTGAAAGTACCTCATAATAAACGATTTCGTTCCAGTCAAACCAAACACGCAACATCACCTACATTTCGACCTCAAAATTTCACGTGAATGCTTATTATCGCTCAACATTACTTCTCCACGAACGTTGAACCTTCCGATTGATGAAACCATGGAGACTATACAAGGAGTTAAAACTACGTGTTGTCAATTTTCGTATGATTAATGGTGGCGCTGCAGTCAAATGTACCCCAAAAACATGGCCGATTGTATTTATACGGTTCATGGCCAAGTTCGCTTAATACTAATATATTTTATGTTTACCAGCTTACAGCTATTTACCAGCTTCTAAATTCAATTTATATCAATGCGATTATTCGTAATTAATCAATTTTTGATGTTTCCAATAGAGTTTTATTAATTTCATGTGGGGTACATCGGACAAAGGTGACAACTGTGGCCAAAAATGAACTAGAAGTTTAGTTTCTTCTACCCGTCCATTTCCTGCCATTTTCCCCATAAGAGTTTTATCTCCTTGTATATTCTCCATGATTGAAACTGAAGAATTTTTGATTACCGGCTATGCGACGTTTTAAATCGGCTAATTTCATTACTTTCAGCAGAGCCTCGTAGCAGATGTGAGTCCGGCCTATAATGTTTTACGCGTTCAACTTATAAAGTACCCATAAACCGATGTTCTTTTTGTAGCTTGATGTAAATGTGTCAAAACAGTTTTGTGGTCAATGCCCAGCTTCATACCAATATCGACACTGTTGAAAATCCTATTTGGCTAAATTTTTTCAAGAATTTCATCAGCTCATTCAGTGACCACCAGTAACGACTAAAGCGGTACTTGTGTTTCACGTCAAAATTACCAAAACAAAAGCGAGCTAACCATTTTCTGGTAGGAGATTTTGGTAAAGTGCTTTGAGCGTTTACAACATATTTTTTTACAAGCCTACGCAGTGTTTTTCTCTTTGTCGTAAAAATATGGCAAAAAATCGGGCAACTTTTCATTCTTTTTCCTCATTTTCAAACGCAAACAACTTTCCAATCACTGTATCTGTTTATATACTCAAAGTAAACACTTTGACATCAGGTGACACCAACGTGGTGCCGTTGACAAGCCGTTTGCTTAACCCTTTGTCCTTAGAGACTATTTTCTCATTTCCTCCACCAACTCAGTAATTATACAGGTATGTTATCGGGAAAATATAGATTTACTTTTTAGTTGAAAACATAAATAAAACATGGGTACACCTCTGTCATCGTAGTTCAAAGTCGCTTCAAAAGCTCAATGGGTTGCATGTATCGTCATTTGCACATTATCATATAATTGAGAAACTATCCTTGTTGTAAATGATAAAACTAGTCTGAGAAGCCCTTCCATTGTAATTTTTCCATAATATGGAACAAATGAATACAAATAACACTGGCCAACGAAAAGTGTTTTGTGAAAACTTTTTAAACGAATGCAGCTCAATCTTATGTATTTTTGGGTGCTGAAATCGTATCTGACATCAGTTTTTTGTATCACCCACAGTTTATTCAAAATATGACCTTGATTATATTTAAGATAGGGCAAATCGGCTGACACCATCTTTAGGATGCCATACCTTAGAGAAATATTCACGGAAATAGAAGATGGAGCTAAATATATAGGGCTGTAAATAAATGCAGACAAGAGCAACATTCCAATTTACTCGATGGTGGAAAGAAGAAGAGGAAACCACAACACCACCAGGGAAATATATAACTTCGAACCGAACGGGTAAACCAATATAACTACCTGGGGTCCACAGTCAGCGAAGACAACGATGAGACGATAGACGTGCAAAGAAGAATAAAAGCCGCAAATACTATAGAACATACTTCTCACTACTGCCAATAATGAAATCCAGAAATATCCACAGAAAAACCAAAAGTAGAATCTACAAAACGATCATACGTACAGTAGCTAACATATGGGTGTAAAGCAGATAAGATGGATATATTTGAGAGGAAGGTGCTCCGAAGGATATACGGCCCAATCAATGAAGACAATGCATGGAGAATACGCTACAATCACGAATTATGTATACGATCTATACAAAGAGTATACGTTTTCAACACATGCCAAGCTACTGCGTTTACGTTGGGCCGGCCAGATCCAAAAAATGGATGACTCAAGGATACCCAAAAAAACCTGTATTTATTACCAGATGGCAAAAGACCAGTTGGCAAACCACGGTCAAGGTGGGAAGACAGTGTTAAGGCTGATGCAGCAAAACTCCTCAACATCAGAAACTGAAGTCAGCTTGCCTTCGACAAGCTTGCCAGGACAAGGCTCGAATTGGGCTGTAGAGCCATCGAAGAAGAAGATTTCAAGGCTTTTACCAACTGTTTCATTAAACCTAGATTAATGTGAAGAGGTGGCGGTAGGACCTTTTTTGGATTTACTAAAGTTTTATGCAAAATGCTCTTCTGTAAGATGTTGGTGTTAAGATTTTCCTTGCTCAATGTTTTGTGGACCAGCGTTCCAGTCCCACTCACATATAAAACATGGGAACTTAGTAAACCCCTTTTGTTGTCCAAGCAGCATGCAAATTACTTTCAAATCTCCACATATCATCCAATCGTGAGCAGGATAGTTGAATTTCACCTATTTCGTATATTCAATAAATGTGAAAAAATGGTGGGTGATACGACTTTTTTTCTATTGTCTTCGGGATCAGCACACCCAAAAACATAAGAATCAGGCAAAACCATTAAAAAAGTCTTTTCATCGTTGTCCTGTGTATAGGGTGGAGCGTTTGCTATAGGAAAATTTTTTTTTTTGAATTTCGATTAGTACTAGTGCGGAAAAGTTGCTACCTGATGTGAGTAAAAAAAGTGTAAGATTATATGAAAATCAAATTATATCTTGCGATGCACCAAGGATGTCGGTCGAAATCCCGAAAGACAAAATCCCGAAACCCATAATCCCGAAACCCGAAAGACCAAAAAGACAAAATACCGAAAGACATAATCCCGAAAGGTTAAAACACCGAAAAGACAAATTACCGAAAAGTCAAAATACCAAAAAGTCAAAATACCAAAAGGTTGAAATACCAAAAAGAAAGACCGAAAAAAATGTAAAAGTAGTTTAAAAAATCACTTTATTCAAGAAAAGTTAGTAAGCTATTAAAAAAGTTTTACAGTTATAAGTTACGTGCAAGTCTACGTAAATACACAAGAACTTCAGTGTTTGTTCTACTCTCAAATACATTTAAGAACTTGATTCTCCCGATTTTGAGATTTGTTTGATATCGGAAACTCAGCACCAGTAAAAGATCTTTCAATAACCAGAATTTCTTTTTGAAAAATATCAACATATTTATATATGCTGATATGGCAAACGGCCCCGCATAGTGTCATCAGTCTTCGATGCCAACCTTCTGCTTCAAGTTCAATATTTTCAAAGACAGACCAATGTTGAGGTTTAAATTGCACTGGACCACGGCTTCCATTTCTTCTTATAGGTCCTCGAACGTAGTACTTGCCGAACCATTCCATCAATTCTTTGGCATCAGCATCTATATTTCTTTGGAGAAGTATGAAAGTTGCATCAATTTCGTTGAATGTCAGAAACGCAAGCGCTGGATTTTTTCGAAGTTCAATTGAAAATTCAAGATCGATTCTATCATTAGTACCGTTGTGATCTTCCCATCGAGTTGAGTCGATTAATACCCTATTTGACCCATCTTGGCCAAACTTTTAAAATTTTCGAAATTTCGAAAAATGATCTTCCTTGACATTTTTGTGGTCAAAGTCATAGTTTATTGACCTTGACTCATCGAGCGAAGTTGACCTACATAGGTAAATAATGTGAAAATAGGACATAGGGTTACAAAAATACAGGGTGATATGTAAAACTCTAAAGAAAAAAACTTCAAAACGCCCTAGCAGCTAAACCGTTATGATTTCCATCCGCCTCCCAAACGATTTTTTGTTCGTCCAACCAAAACCTATCAACAGCCGGCCGTTTTGTAAACTTAACGGACGCACCCTGCATAATAACGTTGTCAATTGGAAAATCGGCTTTTTGCTGACTTAGAAAAATATGGAAATTTTCAACTAGCGCTAGAACCAAAACGGTGAGTCGGATAGAGATACTTGGGTAGTGAGATTTGTAGGAAATTTTGTGCTCTTTCATTTAGTATATGAATGTTTTGGACGAAAAGTTGATAGTTTCAGAGTTATAAGCGAAAACCCGCGAAAAAGTTCAAACTTTTTCATATTTTTGCATTTTTCTCAATGTTACGTCACGAAATTTTGTCAGCAAACCTCAGATTCGGATTCAGCACCCCAAAATACATGAAAACCGAAGAAATCAAAACTACCCCAAAACTTTCCTGATTAAAATACTTTGGGTGTTCATGTCAACCCTCGTAAATTGCGTAAACGTAGTAAACGGCGTAAACTAATGTCACCTTCATGTTAATCTGACATTAGTTACGCCGTTTACTAGTTTACGCGATTTACGAGGGTTGACATGAATACCCATACCATTTTACTGGACTATTTTGTTATTTTGTATTTCGGTTTTGTGACTTTCGGTATTTTGGCTTTCGGTATTTTGAGTTTCGGTATTTTGTCTTTCGGTATTGTGTCTCAACCCCGTGCCCCAACTACCTTGAAAATTTCACCCGCAAACACTCGTTGGGGCACCGCTAGATACAACTTGATTTTCAAATAATTTTACACTGTTTATACTCACATCAGGTAGCAAATTTTACGCACTATTACTAATCGAAATTCAAAAAAAATTATTTCGCTCCACCTACTGCATCCAAGCATTCGCTAGCACGTATTTTCGCAATCCCCATGTAGGGCCCCCCCGAAACTCTGAGACACAATATTGCAAATTTTGAATTTTTAGAATTTTGGATGTCAAAGAGTTCGGAAAATTTTGAATTTCCATTGTCGAGTTTCCTAAATTTGCATTTTCGAAATTTCCCCATTTCCCTAATTTTTAAATTTTCCAATATGCTCACAACTCCAAATTCAAAATTTTCAAATTCAGAATTCCCGAAAATCGATACTTTTCACATTTTAATCGCCAAAACCCGCGTACCCCAACCCAGTTTTTTGATATTATTGTTTACGAACGAATCGAATCGGCATAAAACGCGCACAAGGCCGATTTTTCAAAAAATCAAGAACGAATGAATTGAAAGGCTAGTACTCTGCATCTTGTCTTTACTGACAGTCGGGAGTGAAGGGACGTAGGAGAGGAGGGTTTAGATGGTCGGTTGAACCGTCAAAGGGGTGGTTGTTTGGGGTACCCGTTGGGTGGACTACAAGAATGAATTGTTTTACATTCAGAAATCTGTTATATTCCTCTAGCCCCGGGGTTATGGGGCCTTGTGCCCATTGAGAACTATGAACCTGCAAAATTTCAAGAAAATTAGCCGAAAGTAATTTTCCATAGGAAAAGTACGGGGTCCTTTCTGGGAAATCTTGGATCATCTCGAAAACAGCGGTGTGGTTACTTGCAGCAGTTCAGAAAAGCAAGTTCAGCGTCAGTCTCTTGGTTTGTGACAGACTTTTCAGTTTCACGCTTCGTTTGTCAGTTCGACTGCAAGAAAAATCACATGATTTGGCATCAGCAGTACAGCATGTTCGCGAAATTCTGGATACGCTTCAAGAAGAACGTAAAAATGCATTCGGCGAAATTTTTAGAGCAGCTGAAAAACTCGCGAAAGACGCATTCGATATGGAACTCAAAGTACCGAGACTCACGTTGAAGCAAACAGCTCGTTTTAATTGTCAAACAGATTCTGTTGAAGCGTACTTTCGATCTGCTATTTTATCCCTTGGCTCGATACGCTGATTCAGAATTTGTCAGGCAAATTTCTTAATGATATCCTTTCAAGCTTAGAGATACTTCTCCCTGGATTTACCGCAAATGAAAAAGTAGATCACTTGGATCATCTTGCTCCATACTTCAATGATCGAGTACCAGAATCCGCTGTAAGAGCTGAATGTAAATTTTGGTATGAAAAATTATCAGAACTCGAGAAAGATGCCGAGGTTTTGGAAGTTTTGGATTTTTGTAACCCGAGCAGATTTCCAGCAATCAAATATCTTTTAACAGTGTTCACACTCTTCCGGCCACAACGGCAAGTGTGGAGAGGTCATTTTCGTCACTGAAGAGAATCAAAACTTACATACCAAACTCAACGGGTAATGAGAGACTGAGTGCACTCGCCGTACTGTCAATTCATGGGAACTTAAGTGTAGATCAGAATGAGGTTCTCGAGATTATGGCAGCAACGAAATCTCGAAAATTGAAATATTTTAATTTTTACTTTGATCAACGTCATTTGATTGACAATAAGCAAGCGGTTTTTTACTTTAATTAATTCTATTTCAATAATAGAATTATCCATTAAACCCCCCCCCCCCCACTAGTAACGAAGATTTCTAACTACGTCCAGGGCCCCCGGGCCAAATTTCTGGCTACGGCCCTGGTTCTGCGGGTTATAAGTTCAGAAAGAAATACACCGATTTTGAGATTCCCTTCTTTTATGGCGAGGGCTCCATCTATTAAGAATTTAGGTTATCTAATAACAACAGTAGAGATCTTCTCTACGGTAAGATCCATGGGTTGCGACAGCGGGGAGACTTAAACTCCGCTGGAAAGCTGACGTAGGCCAAGACGCCATGAGCTTAGGGATCCCAAACTGGTTGAAATCGGCTCAGAATCGGGACCAGTGGAGAGAACAGTTGCGAGAGGTCAGGACCGGATCCCGGTTGTAGAGCCGTCAAAGAATAAGAACAACAACAACAATTGCTGTAAGATATATGGGGTTCGACAGCGGTGGAGACCCAACTTCCACTGGAAATCTGGCGTAGACCAAGACGCTCAGAGCTTAAGGATCCCAAACAGGATGAGATCAATTTTGAGTTACTTATAAAAAATGTGTTACAACTTTTTTAAAATGCGGTGTTGAGCGTAACCTATCGGAAAAATTTTGTGCTACATGCACAACAATCATATTCAAATACGTGTCTCACCCTGTGCGGAATTTGCCCAATAACGTCCTCAACATTTTGTTCCCCTTGTTCATTGAGTTCGATATACTCTCTGTTTAAATTTTCTTCAGACCCATCGATATACTCTCTATTTAAATTTTCTTCAGACCCATCGATCATTTGCTATCTTCACAGTATTTCCGCAAATTGAAAGAGCAATATCTCGCCGTAACAGCATTTCATTCGCGTTCCTTCGATTATCGAGTTATGTTTTCGGTCTAACCCGACAGTCGGATAATAGCGAAAAGTATGCTAAACGCCTAAGAAGATTCTTAATCATCCCGTGAAAGTCCTAAAATCGGGTTAACCGTTCCGAGCTTTGAGGTTTACAATTGGAATGATAAAAAAAGTTTCCACTCACTTTTCTGCGACTGTCGGATCAAGTTTTCCGTCTGAATCAATAGTCGGAACCTAGTGAAGCCTAGAACATGCCCAAGAAAATACTGAATCTTCCCGTTAAAATCCCATCGCAATCAGATTAGCCGTTGTTTGTACGTAGGTAGCTAGGTTGTTATTATATACTGGCTGGAGCAATAAAAACTTTACATTCAAAATTATTTTTTACTTTTTAGTTTATTTTAAAATAAAAGCGTATTTTTTAGTTTTTTTAGACTATATTTTTTATTTTCTACTTTTTAGTCTATTATATGTCTTCCACCATTTTGTAGTGACCGTCATATTATATTTAAAATGACGGCACACCGCTTACTGCACTATACTCGCTTTCATTTGATGCCCATACCGAAGAATAATCCGCCATTTTGTGCTGGCCACCATTTTGAATTTTGAATGACCCCACATAGCTTACTGTATTCTACTTGTCTTACCCTTTCATTTGATATCCATGTCGGGGGGTCCGGGAACACAATTGCAAAATTCGGCCGCCATCTTGGAACCACCATCTTGATTTTTTCCCAAAAATGGTTAAATTGCATTGTCACGCGAACTATATATATGTGCAAAATTTGAAGTTGATCGGCCCTGTGCAAAACGTTCGTGAAGTATCATCTTCCCTTGCTCTTATTCAGCAGCCTTGGGTAACCGATGGCAAAGTAAGAGGACTTACCACCGGTTCAAATAAACTAGTGATGAACGGAGATGCGGGCGCCTCTCGCCAACCTTTTAATTGTGTCATTCATCTGCCCATTACTAACTTTATCTCTAGAGATCCATTTAGTGGCGATCTCGATAGCGGTTCCCACCGCCAACAGCTGCCAGGAAATCATACTTGCGTCCGCTTAATTTCCGGGACATGTAACAATAGTGCCAATAATAAGGTTCCAGAACTGTTAAGAGTTCTGTCGCAAGACGAGTGCCGATGTAAATGAAAGGGGTGAGTGTCTCCTAGAATTTCTTGTTATGAATAACATAGATATTGCAAATATAGGATGCAAACCCACTTTTGTCATTAGTAGGGAGGAGTTGCTTGACTACACCCTTGAACTAGCAGGCTTCTCTCCGACACGATTGAAAACTGGCGTATTTTGGACGAGGTCTCACTGTCCTCACACAATTGAGTGGATAAATGCTATGCTTTTAGGTCGTGACATTTCTTCTACCCTAGGTGTCTCTACCATTAGTGTAAAGGCTATCGATGGATGCCCTCAAGGTGGAGTTCTGTCTCCGTTACTCTGGTCACTAGTTGTGGATGAACTTTTTACCAAACTATACGAATTTGGAAGCTTGAATGCTTCATGGGTCCCATCTGTGAAATCAGTTCGTATGTCTACTAGAGGATGTTCGGTCTTTGTATGAAATGCGTGTTCTAGAGGTTTTGTGGTCCATACAGACAAAGAAGTTACAACCATCAGAATCGGGACCGGTAAATATAATGCTTTAAGGCCCCCCTACTGTCTCGAAAAAAAATTTGTTCGAAAAAAATTTTTTTTCATAAATGTCTTCATTTAGTCCTCAAGAATGTTTTTGTTTTCTTTTTCTTTTTACTTGTATTTTATAGTAAATATTAACAAGATAATTTTATAACTTTTTAAGTTTTATATAAAAAAAAACTTATATTGAAACTTTAAACTCATTTAACTCGAATAATGATTTTTAAAATTGGCGGGCGGAAATTTACCCTATATTTTTTGTTTGGGTTTTTCTAACTATATTTTAGGAAACATCGAGCCATTTTGCTGATAAAGTGTCTGAAAAAAAATTTACATCTTTCTTTAGACTGAAAAATGTAGACTTTTTTCGGACTTTAACTTTAACTATCTGCCATTTTCTCAAAAAAAATATTTTTTAAAAAACAACTCGTCATTCCCAAATTTCAAGTATCTTATTTACAGTGAATTTTTTTAGTTGCTCCAAAGTCCAGATATCACGCCCGCCAATTTTTTCATATTTTTTGCAGTGTTCCAGCATTTTATATGGGAGGCGGAAATGATGCAATAAAAAAAATTTAATTGTACAATTTATTAATCTTCTAAACAAATAAAAAAAGTTTTATCTCAATATCTGTTACCATTTTCTCATAATCCTTCTTTAAAAATCACCTAAAATACTCGCTCCGAGGCGGTACGAGGTCCTTAAAGAGTATAAATGCTGCAAAGTTTTATTACAACACTGAAAATCTCAGCTTTTTGAAGTGTGTTATTTTAACACGCTTAAAGTGTGTTATTCTGACGTCACCCATTTGATTAGCATTGTTGTCACTTTTTAAACACTTAAAACGTGTAAAAAGTGACTACAATGTTAATCAAATGGGTGACGTCAGAAAAACATACTTTAAGCGTGCTAAAATAACACACTTAAAAAAGCTGAGATTTGCAGTGAAGGTCACAAAATTTACATTTTATTAATAAATGGTCGCAAAAATTATCTAAAGTCGGTTTTCCGTATTAAGAAAGAACCTAAAACTTTCTGACTTTGCAAGAAAATAGGAAATCTTCTTCTAAAATAACGGACAAAATATCGCCCCATTGATTTAAAAATAATGACGGTATCTTTTCTGTGAACATTTACAAATTGCATTATTATGACTTTGAGTTCTTAACCACTCCTAATGGATTTTTGGATTTTACATGAGATTATTCTTAATCTTTTCTTATATAACGAATCCTTGAAACCACACCTGAAACCCAACAAAACTTTCCTTTTAAGGTTAATGAGACTCTCAAACTTTCCTTTACAAAATCTATTTTCATAAAAAAAAATTATATTTTTTTTTCCAAAATTTTCTCTCTTCAATTACGCACACATAAACACTAATAAAAGGCATAGAAAATCTTCAAAGGATATCTAAAAACAAAATTTCGAACTAGAACTAAATCCCTGACCTTTTAAGATGTTTATCTCCATTTTCACTGTAGCAAATAAATTTATCCAAGTTTGGTGCTGTAGGAGTTTGGGTATCTTAGAAAATCTTCGATTTATGAAAAATAAATGTCGGCTCCATTCCGGAGGAAGTTTCCATCAAGCCAGACGTGAAATTTGATATTTTTATTTTTATCCATCAGAAAGGAGAACAGATAAAAAAAAATATAGTTGGACAAGATTTCATTTCAAGTCGATGCTGAAGAAATCAAGGATATGTTCGAGAGGCACTCTGAAGGATTCGACCGCGTCCTTCTGGGGCTGATCCTGCATGTTTTTGGCCGATTTATTATCATCCGTTCTGTGTGTATTTTTTTTGGGCAGCTATAGAGAAAAAGGGAAAAAAATTGTAGAATTTTTATTTGCTTGTTGGTTTGATAGACAGACTCTAAGGGTTAACCCTTTGGGAACGTTATGGGCTTTGGGAACAAGAATTATAACCTTGTTTTCGGAGAGTTATTGGACATTGAATAAATTTCTTGTATTTATTTACGTGTGCAACCTCGAGACGGGGGCGTGCTATTAAGTATTCTCACAAAAATCTAAAAGTTACCAGCAAAATTTATTTTAAACATATAAAAAAAACATCTTGATGGCGAGGGTGTGCCCTCTTCAAATTTTAATTTCCGTGCAGCATTAGCAAGTATTAAAACTTAGTTACTTCTCATAAATTTCTCTTAGCCAAACCTCTTGCGAGTTAATATCCTTTCAGGATCACCCAAAATCCGCTTTAACATCCCCTTAAAGACGTTAATTACCACTTGTCTTGAAATAACCTTAACATTTACTGCAGCCCTTAAAGGATCTTCCGTTTTGTAGTAAAAGCAAGAAAATCTAGTTCGGCTTCTTTCTTTCTGCTTTCTTTCTCTCGACTAATCCCTACAAATCCTTGAGGAGATGGAGGGCATAAGTAAGAACAGCAGTTAGCAACCTTGCCACAGGATACAGGAAGTGGTTACCTAGAAGTTATTGCCTATTGTCCATTGGCCATGGCTGCATAAGTGAATGTGTGCTTGCGTGTGTGCGGTTATTTATTTCATTCATTCTGGCATTGGCTGTTTGACCTTTAAATTAGTATTCTCCTGATGGATATTTTGTTTGCTAGGGTTCTTAAGTTTCATGGAATCCCAAAGCTTAAATAAAGGCTCTGTCTCCCGCTCACGGTAGTTTGCGCGTGTTTTTCGACTGCTCTCTCTCTGTATTCAGGACCTTGCTTCTAGGCAATAATGGGCCAGTAGATCCTGTTTCTGTTGACTGGGGCAATTACAATTTCGCCCGTGTATAAATTTATTTCGAACACGTGTTAATGCTTTGTTAAACATGCGTTGACCAAAGCTTGAGGATTAATAGCTGCAAAGGATTCTGTGTGTTTGGATATTGTAGAACATATTTCACAAGTAAAACGGATGTTTTTAGGTAATGATAGGTGACAGGTGACTGGAGGCGCATGCAATGCAATAATTAAGACATTGCATTTCAGGAGGTGAAAGGCCCGATTCAGGATACAAAAACTTAATCCTTTTAATTCTTTACATTCTCACATAGCACGGCTGTGATACAATGGATTTTCTCTATGCTAAGAAACGGAGTAGTTACAGCTAAATTCGAAAAATTGTCAATAGCGGTGAAAACCACGAACGGATGCCCTCAGGGAGGGATACTATCACCCTTCTATAGTTATTTGTTGTTGACAAGTTCCTAACAAGGCTGTCATTCTTTGGCTGTAATGTAAAGGATACGCCCGATGACATTTTCATTATAATAAGAGGTAAGGATGACATGATTATGTCTAGTTTCTTATAAAGACCTGTCTCTAAACCCTATGCTTGGTCACATGATGAGGAATTAAGCATAAAACCAAAGAAAAATGCCATTGCGTTCTTTACCAGTAAACTTAATATAAATCAAGAAGCTCCATTGCAGATTCAGGCAGATATTGACTTTTCAGAAGGGATGAAATACTTATCCCACCCCGCGCTGTGACGATTTTTGTTGGTCAGCCACTAGCGGTGGGAATCCGGGACGCCACCGTTGGCCGGGATCACCATGGCATTAGTACGTTGTGCAACGAGAAAGCGGCTCGAACAGTCCAGTCACAGCGGCAAGCTACTAGGTAGACTACTGACCCTGTTCGAGCGGTCTGGCCAACAAATATGAGATATAGGGGTGTAGTGTAAGAGTTCAAGAGAGCTCAGTTGTGGGCGATTTTTCCAGAGCACCAAAAAAAGCTATAAAAGCTCTTTAAAAGCTCTTTTTTATACCTTCTCACCGGAACTCATAGATTTTGCTATATCTTTCTCACTCGAACTCACAAGCAAGATATGAGGGCTCTGGAGCTGCCTTGAGAGCTTGTGTGACTCTCAAGAGCTGCCCTTGCTCATCACTGCGAGAGGATACCCGAAAAAGTAACTCGAATGGGTCTCCTGCAAAACACATGATAGTCTAAGCTCTCATGCAAAAAAGCTACGCCATCGAACACCTCAAAATTATAAAGTGAGAATGGCTGAAAAACATGTAAAAAACATGTTACGCCCGCCAGACTAGTAAAAATTTGTTAATTGTTATTTTTTATGAATTTTTGAATTTAGCTAAAAAAAATGATTTGTTTTTCCAAAACACCTGCTTGAAATTTATACAATTTGTAATAAATAATGAACCATTTTTCAAAAAAATTGGTCTGGCTGACAATTTTTGTTAATTAATTACTGACAGACCTTTTGTTATAAATTATTTTTTTTATAAAAATGCACTACATAACACCTCCTTGATTTTTTTTTTAAAATAAAGTTTAAGATCTCTTCTATCTATTCAAACTTGTCTGGTTGACAATTTTTGTTAATAAACTTGTCAGACTGAGTTTTGAATGCAGCGCATCAATGCATAATAAAAAACAATTTATTTTTTTACTAGTCTGGCGGGCGTAACATGTTTTTTACATGTTTTTCAGCCATTCTCACTTTATAATTTATAGGTGTTCGATGGGGTAGCTTTTTTGCGATGGGAGCCTACACTATGAGCAATGAATACGCGCCCTATTCCCGCGCTAGCGGAATCCCCTTCATGTTGCGGTCAAGATACAGGCAGCTACCAGCGCACTTAGACTTGCGGCGGCAAATAAGTTTCTTAAGCCTGAAAATTTAATAAGTCATCGTAGTATACTGAAATTTTTTCAAGATGAGTCCCTATTTAGAATCACAGGCAGCCTGGCAATGATTGCCAATCAAGGTCTTCATCGAGAACCATCAAAAGTGGCACATCGAATTATTTAACTCGTTATGGATGGATCCAAAATTGACGGAGAAGCAACCGGAGCTGTGTGTTATGGACCCATGTACAGGCCCGCCACATCATCTTGCGGGGCCTGGGGCTAAAATAAGTTTGTGGCTCTTTAAAGATTTTGAAATTCCAAAAAACTTTGACTAAAAAAAATTTGTGGCAACGTAAGAATAAGTTCATTTAGGGCATTAAATATTGATAAACGGTGCGTTCTCTATTCGCGGATGAGCCTAAAGTTACATAGTGCGACCTAGAATGGAAGCGGCATATTAAACGCGGTTGGTACTTAGTTGGGGGACCGCTTGGTAAAACCGCTGTCAACACTCGCGTTTGGAAGGACAAAAAGGCAGTTGCACAAGGTGAACAAAAATATAAATCTCTTTTCGACACTGCAGTTGTTTCTCATTTCAAAAACGCTTCAAAAAAAGCAGCAGTAAAAGGAGTAGGTACTCTCCACTGCGATCACGCAATGTTAAAAAAGATATAGAACTGGGATGGAAAGGGGAACGCCCGAAGTTAAGGAGCGTTTTAGCTCCATTTCCCCCTGAGTAAGTTTTATCTGTTTCCTTAATACTCAATTCGACCTTATAGTACTTCAGTGGTAGTAAAGAGACTACTTAAGGGCAAGCTAAATCTCCCCATCTAATCTTTGATAAAGGTCTTCAATCTGTTTTTCCACAATTATGGGTTTGCTTACGTCTTTTTATTGTGAGACGTATTGGTGTTGCAACTGGTGAACGCGGTTTCAGTAAATTAACACATTAAGGTAATATAATAATGAACAGTCTCAATCGCTTTCTTTGGACCTACACATACCGAGAAATTCTCATCTATATTTAGAAAGCACGACCAAAATGGTAGATTTTCAACAAAATGGCCCATAACTTACGTAGCGGCGGTTGCCAGTGGTAGAAAATGTCCATTTCGTATAGTATTCGATGTAACTAACATATAAAGAAAAAAAAATTGAGACTGGAATTCCTTATGTTTTGCTTGTCCGACTCCACTATTCTTATTTTTGATAATTTTTTATAATAATAAAACAATTTTTTTTAAAATAAGTTATAATATAAATTTTTCACGCGGCGCTATTAGTTTTTCGATTTTTTTTTATTTTTCGATATACACATAACGAAAAAACCAAATTTTCGAAATTGTTTTCGAAAATGTGAGCTTAGCATACACTTTAGAGCAGCAAAGATTTTTTTATCGTTTTCTACACCCAAAATAGTTCCTAAGTCCCAATTTTCAGCGAGATCACATTTTGTGCGAGCTTTCGGTCTAAAAGCTCTGACGACTGCCATTACTAGTTTCATTACTTTTTTACATGAAACAAATTTTTTTTTAAAGATCCTGGAAATCCCATAAAAAGGACACGGGAAATCGGCAAGTCTTGAAAGATATTCATTTTGCCTGAGTAGATGGAGTCCTAAACTTAGTAAGTTTATGTCAAAAAATACCGCAAAACGCCATATTTATACCTGAACCTATGCTATTGTCGCGCAGTGAATATATCTATTCTCAAGGGGCGCCAATTTGTTGTTTTGCCCGGGGCGGCGAAATCGCTAGAGCGGGCGCTGCTGGTAGGTACTTGAGCTCTCACTGCACATGGAAACAGCGATATTGACATTCCATTCTTTTGTGGTGTGCACACTATAATGACCATTACACAAACAAAATTGGATTGAAAACTTGTCCCGAACAAAGTAATGCGAGGTCAATTTGAAATACGTCACATCGACCTAGACTTGGGCTACACAACTGGAGGTGGTTTATATGCGTTGTGAGAGGGTCTTTGATTCGCAAAATGGTTACATGGATTTATGGCCCGTCCACACGACACAAAAAATTTTTGCGCAAAACTTGTTCCCATATCAATTTTATGTAATTTTTCAGGGGCACAAGCATAATGACATCACCAAAAGCCATAAATAAGCAAGTTTGGCGCAAAATTTTTTCTGTCGTGTGGACGGGTTATTAGACGGTCATAATAGGACACTATATTGGAAGCGTTATTTTTAAAAAATTGTAAGTCGTAAGGCTCAAACAGAACCAATCCGGTCCGTCCGCTCCGTTCGTTTTTTCTTTGTTTTTCTTTTCCGTTCCGTCCGTTTGATTGTGGCTACCGCTCCGTTCGTCTCATGGAAAGCTTATGGAAATTTCAAATTTCCAACTTTTAAATACGGACGGAAGGGATTGGTTCTGTTTGAGCCTTTACACAGCCGAGTTGTGACGCTTCTTAAAACTTATATCTTAGTAGCTCGGCAATAGATGGTAGTGCCTTATCATAAAACAATTCTTGACTGAAATATTTAGTAAATTTTTAAAAAATACCGAATTTAACTTTTCGAATTCACATAGCGTAAATGACTGTTGAAAAATTAATTTTAAGCGATTATTTTGATACGAACTGCACCCTATAGAAGCTCCCTTGTACTTTCACTAGGTTCAACACATCACGTGCCAATGTCTCTTCGTTTTTGTTCGTACTTTTAATATTCTTTTACAACATTTAAGGTGCAGCTCTTTCAAGTTTAGTCTCCCGAGGACAAAAAAATGGTCACACGAGCAGAATTAACCCGTCTTCACCGAAATGGGTTCATTGACTTTACAAGTAAAAAGTACAAGTTTCAAGTAAGCACCAATACAACAAGCATAAAACAAAAAACGAAAAAAAAAAATTATTTCCTTTACAACAAAGACACTCGAAATTAATTAATTAATTTAAAAATTTACCTTGGGATCTTATCATATGAATCCCACGAGGTCAAACAATTGTAGGACGAGTATCTGCTTGTACTCGCCATGTTACATAGGAGATTATCCATCGAGTGAAGCGTTGCAGGCTGGAACTAATCCTTGATTTGCTCCTATCTATTTTTTGTGGGCTACAAAAAATCTTGGTCTAGCTGAATGTCCCGAACATTTTGAATAGGCTCCACTAAAATCACAGGCTAAACTCTCACACAAACAAAGCACTTCCTAAAAACTACGGGCAGGATTCGTACAGAATTTTATTGCTTTGAAATTGGAAATTCGAAATGAAAAGCACTTTTCACGAGTTTCACTATTTTTATGTAGATTGAAATCGAAAGGCGTTGATATCTATTGCTTAGGTGTTCCGTGGACAAACTGTTATCCAGATGTACAGTTTATGCAGGTTCATCGTAATCCTTTCTGTGGCCCAACCCCACGTTGTTCCGTTGACGCTGGCACCTGTTTTTCGTTGGTTGGTTTGAATATGACGTCTGCAAACTTTCAATGGTTATTAACTTAATTGAGAGCTTATAACCCACAACAATGCATAGCTGTGTATACTCCGTACGTCATTTGGGCGAAAACGTTTTAACTCTTTTACTAGGAACACGAGCATCATGGATTTTCATGGCGGATAGGGAAGGACCTTAAGTGTTGTGGATGTATACTAAAAAGTGTAAATGATTTTCGTGTATTTTTAGAATTAACATTAACATTTTTAATTGAAATCCTTGATCTTTCCTGGTGTAATTCTATACTTCCAAAAGGGCGGAGATAATAAATGAGCGCTGAAATTTATTTAAAGTGAGATTTCCAGAGAATTTACCGTCGGTTAAGGGGTTTCGATTCATCTAAAAATATCCTTTTCCCCTTATCTTGAATTACTTATTACATTCATGGTAAAATTGCGGGTCATGGCGTACAGGATCTTCGTCTTGACCTTGAGTAAAGCTCTTCTGTTAACTGTTTGCTTCAATTCCATACACAAAAGGTTCTTAATATGCGCATTTTAAATTATAATTCATGCAAAATTTTTTATGGCCGAAATAAAACATAAATTAGTTTTTAGAAAAACCAATAACGTTAACCGAGTTGGAAATAAAATTAGGGTTGGTAACATATGTCTGTAAAATTTTAAAGTTTACCCTCTTATTCTAAATTGTGACCAGTCACAAGTCAGAAGTTTTTGTGACTCTTGCTTGTCATTGAGAGTTTGTGACTATTGTTGTAACTATTAGCTGGTTTGGTAATCTAAGCAGCCAGTCGCAAGAAAAGTTATCAAAACTCACTTCTAATGGTGAATTTGTATTCGTGTAATGAGATAAAGCAAAGTCTGAGTGCCCAACTTAATTCCCGAGCTGATGCCACCTGATTTATTCATCGCCCAGTAGGCGGCATGCATGGCCCTCAGTCGAGAAGACCTAAGGGCTTAGGAATATACTGCGCTCTCTACCACAGGAAATTATAGTAGGGTCTATCGACCACATGGTCGCAAAATTAAAGACCTAAATATCCAGATCCTTTGGAATGGGGAGATTTCGAACTGCCAATGACCATAACGGTCGGGTCTAGGGGCCAGAGTTTTTCACCTGTCGCTTAATATCCAAAAATGCTATCGCTTGCATAACTTCTTTAGCGTATTCCACACAGAAATTTGGTCAACTTTTGTTTATTGAATGACGCGATCATTATTGGCGATAATGAAGACAAGGTCTTGTAAGTACATGTCTTGCTAGTATAGCTATTCGAGTGTCAGGTCACCTATTTTAAAATATTGCGCAGTCGAGCTTTTGGTTTGTATCTTGGGCTAAAGCTTTTGCGATTTGTGGCTTGCGAAGCTTATGCGGTTTGTATCTTGGGTTGAAGGAATGCGCCCTGTGCGAAACTAGTTCAACTTCGCTGAGGTGGGTTAGTGTGTCTTTAGTAGGCTTTCATGCTTAGGGGAGCCTTGGGTAAGAATCGGGCGAGCTCCGGTGGAGATATAGTGGGATTTCGATTTGACGCCCTTCAAATTATAGCGTGGTTAATAAAATGCTAACTATACTCCAGAGGACGATGGTATAATTGCGTCATGGCAGATGTTAACCTCTAAGGCTACGGTTACAATGCATTCGAATTCTGACGAAAATGTGCTGGGACGAGTACGTCCGAAATCCTCGTCAGAACAAGGCGGTTACATTGTGCGCGTTTTTCTGATATTCTGATAGTCAGTACGTTTCTGCCGCCCAGCAAAGATGGACCAGCTTAATGAATTTTATTTTCTTGGAAGTCCGTTAATAAAGTTATTGTTGTTAAATGGTGGAAAAACAGAGCATGTGAACCAGTTATTTTCTAGTAGCAACTTTCTCCCAATTTTGCTGAGAAATATCTCTGTTGTGGTCATTTTTGTCTTTCATATCCCACAAACACCTGTTCTGGAACACAAGACTTATTAATTTATCATTATCCATCGTGATTCCACTAAATCATTCCAAATTCAACCAAAATCGCCAAAAACAGGCGCAGGTCGCACGAAAAAATTAAACTTTTTTGAACGCTCAAATAGTTCTGACGACTTCGTGCATGTTCTGACGTGTTTGTCGCTGTCATTGTAAACACAATCATTCAAAAGCAGTGATTTTTTGGACGAATACGTCAGAACACGTCCGAACACATTTTCGTCAGAATTCGCATGCATGGTAACCGTAGCCTATGAACTACAATAAAACTACATGAAACGACAAATAACTATAAGTCCTTTAGACTATCAACCTTTGCGCAGAGACCCTAGAAGGCATCCAAAACTCTAAAAATTATGGAGATCTACAAGATTATGGCTAGGTGGTTTCCAGAAAGTTTCTCCCCACAATCAAAGAGCATAAAGAACTGGGTTAACACGTGTTCCAACCACTGTGGGCTATAAGTTAACCCGAAAAAGGCGGAACTAATGCTTTTCAGAATAGGAACAAAAAGCCGCCATTTCAATCAATCTACAATTAATAGACGAGTACAAAGCCTATCCCGATCATCTAAGTATTCAATGCCAGTTATTCGTCCTAGAAGCCACACCAGTCCTGCTCTCTGCAGCTCTGCTAGTTCGTGGACGCCTCTTGCAAAAACTATAAGAAATCCAGACCATACCAAGCCCAAAACGGGAGCTCTGTGTATAATCCCACACAACCAATTTACATAATTCTCGGTATGCTGCCACTTGATCTCTACATCAGGCAGCCTGTACGTCTCATAGGTTGCGGGAAACCGGTTGGTACGTAGAGAAGGATTATGGATAGGTTTCGATGTCCAGATACCCAAGAGAGGGGAATGGCGAAACTTCCAGCTTGACAAGAACTAGGATATTATTTTATACAGGGATGGTTCGAAATCAGAGTCGTCAGAGGTCATGCCCGGATCGCGTGGTTCGTCACAGGACACTGGCCAATTGGGGAATATGCAGTCAAATTGAGAATTCTATACACCACTCATTACCATACCTCTGGGAACTACCAATCCTAGTACACCACCGAACATTATTAGCAGTTGTTTGGGTTTAGTTAGGATCACGCAAGTTTTATTTGGAAATCGTTTCTTTAAGGACTAGAGTAGAGATTTCGAAGTTTAAAATATGAGATACTTGAATATGAGAAGCTTGATGTAAAGTAATTCGAAGTACGCCATGTCAAAATGGTGGGTTTCGTGCGCCAATTCCGTAACTGTCTTCGTTCCTTGGACGAGGTTGCCGTATTTACTTAACCATGGGAAAGACATTTGTGAGACTTGAGAATCAGTCTATAGAGGAAGAAAATATAATCCAAGTTTTTGAACTAAATAACCCTAAAAATAATTGTAGCACATACGCTGGAAAGCAGAGAATATATGAGAAGTCATAACTACGAGTTAAGCCGTGATTACACAGTGCGAGTTAGCATGCGAGCTGATGGCCTAGACAGTTGCTGCAGTCAGCTACTTGCACCGTGTGAGTGCAGTGTCGGCGTTTTCATAGGTGCAAATGGTGCACTTGCATCGGGCGCCATTGGAGAGGGGCGCAATTTCAGAAATTAAAATTAAAAAAAAATTTGAATCTTTGAAAACAGCTGGTGGGGCGCAATATGGTGTACTGCCCACGCGCGAAACCACCAAGCGCCGACCCTGCCTCCTACGCCAGTAGAGAACCACTATCATACACTCTACTAGAGCATGGAACTGGAGTAGCAGAAGAAGGAGATTAGAAGCGCCTTAATTTGGGTAATGAGGGACGTCGACTCATCTGCTTGACCAAAAAAAAAAGGAAAATTCTGAGAACATATTGGAAAGCCCCAAAGTACATGAAACAATGAGGAGGATGGCAGAGAAGCAGGAGGAAACTAGTAAAATTATGATGGAAGTTCACTCTCCAGGAATCTACTTCTTGGGAAGGTCTTGCGATTATTCGAAATCAAATGGAAACGAGGCTGAACCGAGATTGGGTTGACAGGATCGTGACAGAAGAGAGCTTGAAACGTGCTATACATTTTTCCAGTTCAAGAAACCGCGGCTTGGCGAAATATTCTCCGCTTTGCTCCAATGTGACAAGAAGGTCATTGGACTTAAGCTGCGGTGGCGTTTTTTAGATGCAAATGGTGCACTTGCACCGGGCGCTATTCGAGGGGCGCAATTTTCCCATTGTCCTTCATTGCGATAAAATAATGAGGAGCTGATGGGGCACAATATGGCTTTCTTTCTGCACCGGGCGCAAAAAACCCAAGCGCCAGCCCTGTGTGAGTGTGGCCGCATCATACGAGTTACTATCATCTGCGTGTCGGTCAGTACCTCCCATACGAGTTACTACAGCATTTTTTGTTTTTACTTGCCTCTCGCCTTCCCCAACACGCCACAAGCAGTAGCTCACATGCGATTCGGACGTCAACTTCCACGGTATTGCGAAATGACAGTAGCTCGTAAACCATATAGCTACTGAAATCTTTGAAAGCTACTAATATGCTAGTACACAAGTGCAGTAGCTGTCCACTGTCAGGTCAAGAACGCGTATTGTGTACCCACGCCTTTAGATAGTTTGATTAAACAAAAACATGGTGCGGTATTTCAAAGCACAAGAAGGGTTGAGCGAAGAACGAATGAAAAAGATAATCTTTAACATTGTTCCAGACCATAAAAGAAAAACAGTTCGACCGGGAAGGAGATAGCTACTCCTGAATCCCAAAACCTCATCCCGAGCTGTACCGTCATAAGAAGAAGAAAAACAACCCTTTCCTTTTCGAAGTTTTATGAATGTCCGAAAAAGACGAAATGACGTGAATGGCGAAAAAGTGAAAAAAACTTGAGGTTGGCTCTAAGGTGCACAAATACACCTCACACTGACTTACCTAGAAAGTTAACACTAACTAAGTAAGATGCAAAGAAAGCGAGTCCTTGAAGTTTGAACAATAATAAAAAATTGACAGACTTTAAGTATCTTAAGGAGTTTTTATCCATATTTTATCCATATTTGCGGAGGAACTGCTGGTTGCTCTCGCATGAATTTATTAGATTTACCAGGGGGATTCTTTGATGTCTCCAGTATCGCACTCTGTTATAATTTATTCAGGAAAAATTTTCCACCTATTCATCTACCTAGATGGAAATTTATCAAAAATCCTTGAGGCAATGTGTCACACAAAATATCGGTTCTGTGTGAATTTTATTTTTTTACTTCAGTAAATTTGTACTTCCACTTGGATCTCAGGGGTCCCGCCTAGCATCGTTAAGCGAATTAGAAAATTGCGTCGAATTACAGCCGGAGGTGAATTATCCCGGAAAGTGTTCATTTAATACCTTAAAGTCGCCCGCCATAAAACTTGAGTATGTTCAAGCATTGCAAAGCCGAATAAAAAAAAGAAGAGCACGTAGGTTGTGCCAGTGTCAGGTTGATATACCAAGAAATGGGATTCCCAAGGAGTGACATTTTACGCAGATAATAAGGATCGTTTTTCGTGTAAGTAATTTATTATCCGTCCTAATTTCATGGCTGATGGCTGTAGACGAAATTCCGATTGCTTCAATTTCTCACTGAATTATTCAATAATTCTCTGTCTTTTACGCATACACGTCTTGTCGAACCATACATATGCTCAACAATTTTGTTTACCATCAGGTACCCTCTGTTTACCTTTCATTAGTGTCAATTGTGTGACACGGATCTAATACCATACCACAACCACCACTATCATATCACCGGTGCGACTCTTAAAGTATGTTTGTAATTAGGTTCCTTTTCAGTTATGAAAATTTTGGGCCAAGGACATTGAAAAAGGATAATGGAATTTAAATATAAATAAATTTTAAGTTTATTTCCTGAAAAATTCATTATCGTTGATGAAAAAATGTGTGAATATCGAATAAAAACACCTGTCGGATGCTCTTGTCCTTGCAGGCGTATTTCTAATGTGATTTGGTGACAGCAGTGTGTAATATTTTTATTCAAATTTTTTTTATAATATTTTAGTTAAATTTCTTGAGAATTGAAAAAGAAATATTTTCATTCAATCAATTTTTTAACAGAATTTGCTTTTTTTTTGCATTCCATTTTGCAAATTTATTCACTGAAAACATTTCAAGAAATGACAAGAAGAGCTAAAAGTGTTCGTCGAGGTGACACGGTGCGTTACCAAGCTGCACAGAAATGTCTTGACGAGAAAAATGTTTAATTTAATTTATTTCGTTTGCTTTAAATTTTTTTTATAAGGAACTGAGAGAATAATCACGTAGAGAGACAAATGGAAAGAGAGACTTCAAGAGAACCTAAGTCCTACAAGATGTGTACAGCCATTTAAGAAGAACAAGACAAGCTGTCAAATTTTATAAAGGCGGGAAATTCATGGCGTGAGTTTTCATTTGAGAAATGCCTTCGAAGTATAGAGAACTGTACAAGGAAATAACAAAGAGTCTAGAAATGGAAAGTGATCTGAGCCTTATTAGTCCGGGGAAATTAGCATTTTAAGGAGACAAAATTCCAAAATGGCTGAAAGTTGGTCCACAGCTTCCTTAGGACTTTTTAAGAAAACAATTTCGGAATCACAAAAAAACACATCGCCGGAGATATCATTTTTTAGCAAGAAAATCGCTCAAAAACTGTTTTTCCGAAATTTTTTTTTGATGAATCAATGCGAAACGTTATTGCCTACAAAAAAAACCCTCATGCAATTTTTTCGAAAACCTAACCCATTCAAGGTCAAAGTTTCCAAAAATCACTTTTCGGCCAAAAAATACCTTGAATTATTCTGAAAGGTAAAGGTTTTTTTTGTGATTCCGAAAATATTTTCTTAAAAAGTTCCAAGGAAACTTTGTACCAAATTTCAGCCATTTTGGAATTTTGTCTCCTTTCGCAATTATGACAATTCGCAGAGCATTTGAAACCAGTCTTCCGGAACCCGCAGGCTGCATCACACTTGGTTTTGCACCTGCAAAAAATTAATTTCAACAGCTCTGGAGGCGCCGGCGCCATCGTGCACTTAATTGGTACAAACATTCGCGCCATTTTTTTCCAGCCCCAGCATTCGGGATCCTTATATCGTCCTAGTCATGTTTGTACTTGGTGATATAGGTATTCTAAATTTATGCATACGAGCTGCATCTTGTGTAGGAGAGAGCGTAGCGAGATTAAATTTGCTTTTAACTACACATTTTGTGAATTGCCTATGCCATAGTACATTTAATGATGTTTCTTGCTTTTCACCACCATATAAGATATAAAGAAACGTTCGCCGATTAATACTTAGTACAGTGGGGTCAGCTTTATCATTTTGGAAAACCTGAACTTGGGAAACTAACTCTTGGTTTTTCTCAAGGGCGTGAATAAATTTCTTTTTCCCATGACTGAAAGCTGCCGATGTTGTGTCGCATCCAGAGAAAGCATGAATAAATAATATATTTTTAGCTATTATATCTCCGTGTCGGAGACTTGATTGGGAAAAGCTTTTTTCTGGTAAATGTCCTTTTGCGGGTTTTAAGAATCGCGGTGAGCAAAACAAGGATATCAATATCCTCGGCTACTATAGTCACGGAATCAAAAAGGTGTGATTCTTCAAGGGCAGAATTTACGATTAGTGTTTTTGCATTTCGTTCTGCTTGATAAATATGATAACACGTTTCTAATAACTGTATATCTCCAAAAGTCGATAAAAGCAGGTTACTAAGAAATTTTTCCTGTGAAATTGTCGGAACACTACTGCGATTAAAAATGATATCAGTAGATATGTGTTTTTTAGAACGCCTAAGGCGCTCCCATGATTTAGTTCCAGCGATGTCTGGATCATCCGAGTAACCGTCAAATATAAGTGTCACCTTAAAACCGTAATGACTTTGAACGCATTTTACGTATTTGACTAAAATTATTTGAAATTATACATTTCGGTCCCATACAACAGCGTGCAGAAGATATCCACCATCGATTACAAAAAGTTTATTTGACCCAAGGTCAACGGGATCATGGAGCGGTGAAAAGGCGTTAAACAACATGGATTTAGTGCTCTTTCGCATACCCTCCTCAGAAAACAAAGACACCGGGAATGGCGCGAGTTTATACTCAAAAAAAGACTTCGAAAAACTGAACAGTCTCTACAAAATAATGAATGGACGACCTACGATACACATACAGTTTTTTCAAATTTAGTCGTTTATTGATGGCTTATGTACATATAAAATGACCAATTCATTCGACTTTCATATTTTAGAAATGAGTAAAACTAATTACTCCAACTAATGCAGAAAAATGCCATGAAATACCGTCATAAAATATTCTATACAGATATATGTACCTCTTTTTTATACCACTTTCCTTGGACTTACCTGCATTTGCACTGCATTAAAATCAATAAGAACAACCCTAATTCAATAAATGACCACATCAAATTATTCACAAGAAAATGCTCTACAAATAAGCCCAAATAATATGTAGAATCAATAATAAAAAAGTTATAGCGCTTTAAAGTTCATCACCCCCAAAAATTTTGTCATTTTTCGTCGATATTTTTTTATTATTAATATTACGCAAAAATATTATTTACGAAAGTTGTAGATAATTTGATTATCTAAAAAAATGTTTTTACAAAAATTCTGTAGGACTCACGGTTTCCGAGAAATAAGGAAAACCATTTTTCACCACTCAAAACAAGATGGCGGCCGAAAGTCACGCCTCCGGATCCCGAAAACTCGGTTTTATACTCCCAACCAACCCACCTACACATTAAAAAAATAAAATTGCTTTTACAGATGGCACTTTTTTTGCACCATTTTATTGGACTACAAACTTGCCGTTTTACAAACGAAGAAAGGGTCTATTTAACCTTTTCTCGATGTAAGACTTCCAGTTGAGTTTTCGGTCTAGCATCACACCCAGAACATCCATCCTGGAGGATCTATCCAGCATATGGCCGTTGAAGGCGGTGATTTTAGTTTTTCAAGTGTATAGCATTAGTTCAAATTTGCATGCGCTGATTTCCAGAGCACAGTCTGCTGCCCGACTAATCTTTGTGGGCGATGAGACAAAAGTTAACTTGTGACACCCTTTGCACTACTAGTCTGTCATGACGTTACGTCATTGTCTATAAGTAAGCCTAGTTTTAACAGTGGAATAGGCTACGATAGGGTAAGAGGAGTCTGAAGGGTTCTGGCGGAGGAGGATATGAGCCATGAATTTGAACTATTGCATGTTGTAGGAGATCGGAAATGTTGAACGTGCAAGATGTCCAGGTGTTCTATTCAGGAACGAAATCTGTGACTGTCGTGTAAGTGAGTGAAGAAGAGGATAGCAGTGGTTATAGTGATTAGGGCCGCAGAAATATTGCAGTGAAGGCCGAATGGTTATAGTTTTGATCGAACTTAAATAGCGCTATCTCCAGTGAGTATGGGAGCCTTTTTTCACCTTGTCCAGTGATTATAAAGAGGTTTTCGAGGCCTCAGATTAATCAAATGATCTGGATTTATGGTTGAAAGTAGGTTTTGTAGATTACAGTTCGAGCGGTTGGCTGGTTGACCAATTTTCATATTTTAAGAAATCGCAAGCATTGGGGAAATGCTTAAGGATTTGGAATATGTGTGGCCATTTCATCGCAAATCCTTCTATTACGTCGCCCCTAGGATGTTAAGAAATGCATCAGCTATTAGATCCAAGACTTTGCACTGACGCAGCATCGGAGATATTGAAGGCTTTGTTAGAAATAAGACAGTACAGCTTTTTGGAGGTGTCAAATGAACACCATGCTTGCGGCCCCAGTCAAAAATGAGTTCAATTTTCCCAGTTCAACATGAGTTCATAGTTATGAAAGTAAGTTATGGTTATGAAGATAAGTTTGGCTCACAATATCATAGTGAGTCAGTGATTAGTGTTAGAGTACCGTTTTCAGTGACTAAAATGGGTTTGAGGGTATAAGAGAAGGTCGTTTCTAAATATAAGGAAAAGAGAGGATGATAGAACTGAGCCCTGTGGAGCACCGGTAGAGATGGTGTGTGGATTAGATTTGGTGCCATCCAAATGCTGCCTTAATTGATTGGTCATGAAAGAAACGCTAGATCCATTACATCAGAGCTAAGCCAATACCAATAGTTTAGCAGGGAAGTGGCAGACTCCGTCAAAAGACTTGCAGTTATCCGACACACCATAGTGGTGTTTTGATTTATATTATCGCTTACATCCCCTATAGACCTTCTTTTGCCAAAAGCCATATTGTTGCTTTCTAGGTGAAGAAATTTTTCATTGATTATTGTCTCCATGACAGCAGTAGTTAGAGGGGTTGTTGGAGTCACCTTTTTTCGGTATAGGGTGAACATGGGCTAGTTTCTAAAAGTCTGGATAAACTCGGAAGAGATATGATGGAGTAAAGAGTTTTCTCAGTGGTTTTGCCAAAGTTGAGATGCATTTTTTTAGGACTCTAAAGGGTATATTATCAGAATTAATGGATTTTTGAGGTCGTCGAAAATCCGACAAATTAACAAAACCACAGGCGAATTGATCCGGTGGTAAACTGACAAACCGACAAATCTAGACAAGATTGTAACATCTTGTCTTACAAATATCTTCCAGAGAATTAAAATTTTCTAAAATTTACCTGTGCGCATACTTCGATGACCATATAGAATTATACATACATAACTGTAGAAATGATTCTCGAGAAAAATAAATTTTCTTAAAATCTGTTCATCATCTGAATCATAGTCTCGCACCTCATTACGTAAATCGACCATCCTTTTTCACAAATCCTTATGTCTCATTTGCTATTATATAATTCAGGATAACATTTCATCTGTCTCTAATCATGGCAAAGGAACTCTAGAAGAAGAGCAACTTTCTCTGGTTAATTCTCATTAGGCCCCAAAAATTTCAACTTACGGCGTAAGGGTTCTTCTCCATCGCAATTAAATATTCCAGGAGAATTCCAGGAACATCTCACATGGTTGACTTTTCACGCGGTCACATTAAAAATTGACTTCGGATTTCTTTTTCCACCAAAAATTCTAATTGAAATGCGCGCTTGAATGTTTCTAAATAAATTAAATCCATGGCGGAAATTACCATTTCTCAAGGATTGGCTTCATGTATGTGTATCTAAGCCTTGAAGGATTTTGATATGAATTTTTCATTTTGATGGTTGTTTTTTGGAAGGATTAAAGATGATTTTGGTTTGTATGTAAAATGCGTGGGCAATCAGTATAATTAATATTTTTCATATCAAATATTAATAGTGCCCAAAAGTGAAATACCGTCGAATTAATCCGATCAAAAAAAGGGATTTAAGGAAAAAGTGCTAAAGGACATTTATATATTATCTCGAAGAAGAAATAAAAATAGTTAAAGTCGAAATCGATAATATTTTTTTGTGTGTGTGTTGTTAGTCGTTCTTTTATTTCCCAATTAAAACAAAGGACGCCTCTAATTGGGCAATCAATTTTGAGGTCTGGACTTTTTTGTTTGTTTAGTTTTGTCGGTTTGTTTACTAATTAATCCCCCTACAGCGGCCCATGACCTTCGTCCTACACGTATATATGTATCTGTCCTACCCCAAGCTGCTCAACAGGGAAGGTTATCGTGTGCAAACTAAATATTAATTATGCTCAAGACAAACTTATCAGCGACGAGCAACAAATGGCTGCTGACAAAATCGATTTTGAATTAAGGCAAACAGAACGGAGAAATTTAATGTAATATTTTAGGGCATGAAAGGAGCAGGACGGGGGCTTGAGAATAAATTCCGATATAGAAGTTGAAAACTGCTGACCTATTTCCTTCGGCCATAATCATAATTTCCGTCGCATAATTTTCCATTAGCATTACCTAACCTCAAAATCACTTTTCACCTGAGCTACTTAGACTAGTAATTATGGGCTTTACTTGGGATTTATTCTGTCGGTTGTATATTGTATATGGCCAGCTTTTCTGGAAATATTTAGGCTTTAAATGTAGCACTTAGGCTAATAGAATTTGAGGCTATTCTTGTGATGTTTTGTGGTTAAACAAGGTGCGCCAACGAGACAATGATTTGACATTTAACGGATCCATGACAATTATAGTAGCTTGAGCTATTCAAGTCATGTTTCACTATGAATTGTTTGATAGGGGGTACGGATTAGGAAGTAATACGAGAATTTAATGTCTTTAAAGAGTGCTTAGAAATTGCTATTAAAGATTTATTAGTTTAAGCTATCAAGAACTTATAATAACGTGAAGTAATGATAGGAGATAATTTTATTAGGGTAATTAAGTCATCTGGAATAATTTAAAACTTTTATAATCTAACTAAAATGACATAAATATGAGGTTGTGGACCATCTGCGTGGGAGGGCTCTAAGGCGATGGTCCAGGGCCACGAATTTTTCTGTGACATCTTATGATCCACCTCCTGGGTTAAGGGACTGAACCTAAACTATTGGTTAATTGGTCCCAGGTCTTAGACAGGCTAAAGAGCTAATAAGGCGCTTTGTCTTAAGGGGTGTTATCACTCTAAACAGGGCGGACAGGGCTGCTGGTGGGATATCTGACTGGTCATGTGGGGCTGCGTTAGCACCTCCACAGCCAAGGACTATCAAAACCCGGAATGCCGACTCTGCGAAGGCGACATGTACACATGTTTTCTGTGAATGTCCTGCTCTGATCTGGCTTAAAAGAAGAACGATTATCAAAAAGAATTTGACCCCGCTCAGGTGTGGTCTTCTTCAATTAAACTTATATTATAATATTTTTAAACTATGTACTGTAAAATTTTGTACAGAGCCTTATTTAGTGTTAAGAGGCCAACTAATTTTCAGAAATGCGCTTTACAATGACTTGCAAGTTCTTTAATATACAGCTACGGACAACTAGTTTAGAATAGCCTCATACAAATTGCATTTACACATTTTTTTTTAGGTTTTCATGTAGCTATCCCGGTAAGGTTTCATTATTTTATTGCTATCGTTGTCTCTTAAATAAGCCCACAATTATACATTTGTCAAAATTTTTAAAAGGACAACTAATTAGAAACACTTCTTTGCTTTAGTTTTGCAGAAGCTTTTAGACCAAGTCAAGTCTTGAATTTTAAAAAGAAAAGAAGAAACGCGTTTTTTTAAATTTCTGTTGGTTCAAAGTATGAACAAAATGCGAAAAGAAATATTAGCCAAAAACGGACAACTGGCCAGCATTGGGCCGAAGTTATCATCCAGCAGTTTTGCTGTAATGGGCCAGTCATGGGTGATGTTATTGCGCCATTACTGGCTAACTGGCACCCAGTACTGGTCCATTACTGAGCCAATTGTTAAACCCTACATGGGAAATACGCATTAACTGTAGACTCAATCAATTATTTTAAAATATATGACATTAACGGTTGCCAGCGTTGTACCAAGCGCAGCCCAATAAAAATTACCGAGTCTTGGCCGACCGATGACAACCATACTTTGGCCAATCATTGGCTCCGTTGTGAGATCTGGCAAAACCTACATGGGTAGGGGCACTATCACTTTAAACAGGCTGTTGGTGGGTTATCTGACTGGCCATGTAGGACTGCGGTACCACCTCCACAACCTAGGACTGTCTGAAGAGACAGAATGCCGGCTCTGTCTGGAAGGCGACGACGACGAGACTTCCACACATATTCTTTGTGAATGTCCTGCTCTGATCTGGCTTTTTTTCAGAGAGTTTATGAGCCCCGCTCAAGTCCGGTCTTCTTCAATTAAGGACCTTCTTGCCTTCGTCCGGAAGGATGATAGTCTGCTCCGTTAGTGGGGTAGTGACACAATAGGCCTAACTTGGCCGCAGTGTTCACCATATGGGTTGCTCCCTCACTCCTTAATAATAATAATAATAATAATAATAACACTCTGTAACTTAGTGGACAGTGGGGATAGCCCCCCTCTCTAGGACAATTTTTATCTCCAAATATATCCAGGAATCACCCCTGAGAATATTAGCCATGTAGCCCAACAGAGGATTTATTAAACGTCCGATGACGTACACAAGTTGCGAATGAGGGGATGAGTATTTTAAATCTTAAAAAAGGCGATATCTCATGAATGGAAATTCGTACGGAAAAATGTATAATATACTTTTTTGTAGATAATCGCATAATCTACAAACTTTGTGAACACTATTTTCTGATAAGACTTACCGTTTAAGAGATATTAGCCAAAAACGGATTTTTTTGTTTTTAGGGGTTGTTTTTTGGGGGTAGCGTACAACTATATCTCCGAAACTTTTTTTTAACATATTCTACTCACGAAAAACTATGTTTTTAAAAAAATATTAGTGAGTTAACATTTTGTTAGAGGTCAAAACCTCTAACAACTGGACTAATTTGTATAGCTGTATCTTATTTCTTGGTATGAGAACGACTAAAACTCAGAGGTAAGCTGCATTTGTACTGTCGATGGTTCTAGATGTAAAACCATAAAAGAAGACGCCGAGCTCTCCATTCCCTCTGGTTGTTTGAGTGAGTGAGTGAAAGTTTAAAGCTACAAGCTTCCAAAATTAGGACTACATGATTTATGTAGAATCATTCCCATTGCTACAAGCTGCAGGCTTGAAATGAAGCTGCTTTATCAAATAAAGCTTCTCTTCGTGGAACTTTTAGTTCACCCCCCTATTCTAAATTATGACAAATCGTAACTCATAAGATCTTGAGACTCGTGCTTGTCATTGAAAGCTTGAAACACCATTCACAAGAAAATGTAAAAAATTCACCTCTAAAGGCACAAACAGATTGGCGCGGCGGCGGTGGCGGAATCCTCTCACCAGAGAGTTTCTCATACATTTAATTTCGCGCGGCAAAATTAAATATATGGGAAACTCTCTGGCGAGAGGATTCCGCGACCGCCGCCTCGCTAATCTGTTTGTGCCTTAATGGTGAATTTGTATTCGTATAATGAGATAAAGCAAAGTCTGAGCGACCATGTAGCCACCCAGCGGGAAATATTAGACGTGCTTCCAACCGAAGCAGAAAAGAATCGCTTCTATGCCACTGCCAAGTCTGTATTTGTATTTCTGTGAATCTGTATTTCTTTAAGTTTTCTTAAATCTTTCTATATTAAAAGTACTTTCTTGTATTTGCATAAAAAATATATATAAATAAATAAAAATTAACATTGATTTTCTTTCCTGTAACGGCTAATTTCCAATAATTCCTTATAAGAATATAAAAGCTTTTTAGCAGTAGGAAATGAAATCTAAAAAAAGCTTTTTCCCAACTGGCATAAGGGAACCGAGCCAATTGTGCTTCCTTCTGCATTCCTATTAATCGCTTTCGAATCGCTACAAATAATCTTAATTGAATCGCTTCTCCGCTAGGACATGCAATGTTAAAAAAGAAATGTAAGGCAAGGCTAAAAGAAGCACTCCTCCTCTGCTTCAAAAGAAGCGATTCAGTACCTTTTCTGAATCGCTTCATTTCACGCTGGGCAACGAACGCCAGAAAAAATGTGTGGGATCGACACCTCTCATCGAATGTGTCGAGTCTAAGGGAAATTATGAAAAAATATGCTAGAAACGTGCTCTTTATACCTTGTGACCTGCTATGTATAAGCTCATAATTTTGACAGTCGTTGAAACTGTTTGCGGATTGTCAAAATTGCGAGAACAAAATAAGAATACCAAATTGTTTCACGTTTAGACTCAATACACATTTAAGTTTGCGTTTTCACTTGTGGTGACTACTTTCAGAATACGATAGTAAATCAAAAGGAAAGCGTTAAGGTCGAAACCGGAACGTTTTCAGAACAAACCGGAGACAAACAAAACCGGAGACGGTTAGCCGTACCGGAGAAACCTAATCGTATGTCGGTAGCCTAAGAGCTGCATGACCGTGAGTAGTTTTTACACTGTGGTTTAAACATCTCCTCTGGCTACCGGGCGCACTCAGTTGTATAAAGCTTTCTCCTGATATGGAGGCTTAAGAGACTCATGGGACTTTTATGGACCAATTATATTGTATTCATCGATCCGCAACCGACTGTTGGGGCACCCACCAGTTTTGTGAAGAGAGCCCTTGCCGATCGGATTTGGATGAAACCCATCGAATGCTGGAGGTCCGCGCCTGGATTGGCCAACGATTTAAGGTGGATTTACATATCTGACATTTTGCCGCCGCTCCGGTTTCTTTTTAAATTTCGACCAATCCGAAACAGCCTTTGCGACATCTTACCGTCACGGCGAAGAGTTAAATAAACTTGAACTTATCTGTCGCACGATGAAAAAACAGCCTGCTTACTGACAGAAAAATGAAATTTAACTTGTTTGGTTTTTTTTTTAAATAAAAGTCATTGCCAATTTCTTTTTTTAAGGAGATTGTTCACCCAAAGTTTCTCTTATTGTCACTTTTTTTGTTAATATGTCCATAATAAGAAGGCTTTTAGATTTTGCAATCTTTTTAATTTATATTTTTTAGTTTTCCTCTCTTCACGTCAGTTGTCAAAAGCAACGACAGCTTTTGCCTGCGACAGAATTCGTCACAAATGTAAAAGGCGTATTAAAAATCTGCGACAGAAATAATCAGCTGTGATGCCGCGCGACGGAAAAATGTCAGATATGTAAATCCACCTTAAGGGGTTCCTTGTCGTGCCGTCTCTTAACGCGGCTAAAGAATTGTTGGGGCTGTAGAGAGGATGTCAAAATGGTTGTTGGCGCTTGATGTCAGGACACTTGTTGGCTTGATGCCAGGGCACTTGTTGGCTTGTTTACCGGGCACTGCACCCTGAATTACTGGACGGCGGACCCAACTTACAGGCTTTACTCTGAGGTAGATGTGAGTGAGTGGCCTGCGAAAGCTCGAATAGTCAAGTCTAAGCAACAAGCCACGAGCCACACTACTCAACTTGTTCAGCGGTCTGGCCTACAAAAATGAGGTATAAGGGTGTAGTACAATAGGCCAAGTTAGCGGCCACAGTAATGTTGGACCCAATCCAAACCAACGAAACGAGAAGAAAATGAATATGAAGCTCTAATGGCCTGGGCTCACGTAAAGGTGACTAGGTACTGACTCATCATGGACGCGCGTTGGCAGTTCCAAACAAATAGTCGAGTCCGGGACTTTCTCGTTTTGATTTCCGCTGGGCTAACCTATTACTAGTTGCGATTTAGTAAAGGTTTTTCCTAGGTTCCCATAGGTGAATGCCAATATGGCGGACATTTTTTTTATGTGGAATACTAGAGCTCAGGGAAAGCCCTTTGTACTGTCGACAATCTATAGATAGTATAGAGTGCAATGTCGAACAGCAAGCTCTAGTCGATAGATAGTGAAGGGAAAGAGAGAAGTAGGAAGGAGCTGCCACAACCACCTGACCCAAACCATTTCTATCGCGACTCTGGCATCGGGGCAACGAGAAGCAACTCGCTGGAGTGTATTATGCCTCCTGAAACGACTTGAATCCCACCAACCAACCGATGACATGCGCTTGGTGGAGCGGGGCAGTGCTAGCGGAAGGCTATGACTGGAGGAATGTAAGGAGGGAAGAAGAAAGAAGGTGAGAAAGGCGAAGGACCGTGGGGCTCTGCCGGGATTCGAACCCGGGACCTCTGGGATGGTAGCCAGGGGCCTTACTCCCTAGACTACCGAGGACAACATCTATGCAAAACAATAGCAAGTCTGCCTAAGCACTAAACAATTTACTTAACCAAATCACAAATCCCGACCCCCACACCTATCTATGTATTGGACCTTTCCGTGTGCATGCGAATCCACATTGTGATATCCTAAGGAAAGTCCAGGATAGCTTCTATTTCTTTTTCACTAGCATCGAAGGAATTGACTTCTTAATCCGTGAACGACAGAAAAATCTCGATATTTTTAAAAATTCGCTCTGTTTATTGTAAAAAAATAACAATAATCTCAGCTGCCTTCGCCCTAGTAACTAACCAAAAATTAATTAGCAGTAAAATTTCTAATATCATCACAATAACAAATTTTCCTATGTAATGATGAACTAATCACCCCCAAATGTTAATCTAGATCCGAGTTCCGAACCTATACGTAATGTTTGCATTAAAACGACTTCTCGACTACAGGGAAATTGTTGACCACGCAATTAACTGTTATCATCGGGGATTTTAGCCTCTCCCACAAAATTTTAAGGACGATTTTATTACCTAACGATAAATTTCCCTTGGCCCATGATCGATGATTTATTCACATGAGATATATGGGCTAGTCGAAATCATCCCCATCGCTCCCATTAACCCATACCCGCGTAGCCGTGTACTTCACCATCGTTCCGGATGATTTCGGCCTTGTTTAATCATAAAATGTTTGTTATTACTGGGGATGCCGACGATGTGATGTAAGATTTAATACCCTTTGTCTATGTATAAATGGCGGTCTCCTGTATCAATCATCATAATGGAAATTGATCCGAATTTAAAGCCCTTTGCTCTTTGTTTTATTCTGTACCGCATAAAGATAGTTATTGCAGATAAAATACGTAACAGGATCGATGCTCACTAATTGATATGCTGGATGAGATACATATACTTACACTAGTCCATACAAAACAATTCACAAAGGATTCAAAATCAACAATATCGTGGTTTTGCTTTTGTTCTAAATTGTTGTTTTTGGCTGGAATCGATTTTTGCACGGTAAAACAATGCTTTAATAAAAAGGAAAAGAGAGTTCCTGTCAACTAATTTTAGCATATATGTATTTTGTTGAATCCCTCTCTTTTTTGGGTCTAACTCGCATTGTGTTTATACTTTAAATTATTTTTTAATAAATTTTTCTCATTTATTTCACAACATAAGACAAGCAAAGGTAGATGTCCATTACAACCCCAAGCTCCCCTTTCAAACTTTCGTACCTTCGAAAATATGGATTAAGGGAAATAACGCAGCTGTTGCCACAAATTACTCATGTAAATCATTAATACCCAGAAAACGATACGACAGATCCTACAATAGAAGAAGATGGAAATGCCATAGCGAAACTGAAAAATCATAAGGCACCAGGTCCAGATGGCATACCCCCGGAAATCTTAAAAAATGGCGGGGGGAAGTTATGCCATGTCTCAAGGTAGAAACAGAATGGCACGGCGACCGTGGCGGTAACCGCCGCTCAGAGAGTTTCCCATACATTTAATTTGTCCGCGCCGCCTGGGGAGAAATTAAATGTATGGGAAACTCTCTGAGCGGCGGCCACCGCCACGGTCGCCGTGCCATTCTGTTTCTACCTTCACATAGCCTCATCGTAAAACTATGGAGAAGCAGCAAGATGCCAGAATAATGGCTTTTAGGCACAATAGTCCCAGTCCATAAACAAGGTGAATTGATGAGCTGCAAAAACTACAGACCAATATCTTTGTTGAACACAGCCTACAAAGTGCTTTCACATATTTTATTTAATAGACTGAAACCACATTTGGAAGATAAAGTAGGTGATTACCAAGCAGGATTTAGAACAAATAGATCGACAACAGACCAGATTTTCATAATGAGACAAATACTTGAAAAATGCTGGGAACAAAGCATTGACATTCTTCTTTTTGTAGACTATAGAAATGCTTACGACCTGCTGATTAAAAGGGAGTTGTGGAAGAAGATGAGTGAAATGGGTTTCCCGAAAAAATTAATAGAACTATGCAGAATGTCGACCAAATATTGTAAAACACAAGTGAGTATACGAGGATGCAACTCGATCAACTTCCCTCAAGAATCGGGTCTGCAACAAGGAGATGCGATCTCAGCAATACTTGTTGACATTGCTCTGGAAGAAATAATGAGGAAAACATAGCTTAATGGAGCAAATAGCATCTTCACAAGAAACATTCAGATACTAGCCTTCGCAGATGACATAGTCATAATTGGACGCAAAGCGGAAGATGTAAAGGAAACCTTTTCCAAAATTGTAGAAAGTTCAGCAAAGTTCAATCTACGAGTAAATGACACAAAAACAAAGTATATGATGGTATCAAAACGAGGACAACGATTAGGGCGAAGTATCAGCCTTGACGATCATAGTGTGGAAATTGTAGAAAATTTTATCTATTTAGGGACAATGCTTACTGCAGAAAATAAGATAAAGGACGACATCCATAGGCGCATCGTAGCCGCAAATAAAACCTCTTTCGCCCTAGTCCCGATCCTAAAAAACAAAGAAATTTCAAGACAATGCAAAAGTCAGACTATATAAAACATTAATACGCCCAGTCTGAGGCTTGGACATTGACCCAACAAACAGAAAATCAGCTTAAAATCTTCGAAAGGAAGATCTTAAGAAGAATATTTGGTCTTGTAAGGGTTAACCAGAACGAATGGCGCATTAGGACAAACGAAGAACTTCAAGAAATGTATGACGAAATTAATATACCTACATATATAAGATTGAATAGACTGCGATGGCTTGGACACGTTGTACGAGCTTCAGAAGATAGAATGCTAGCCAGGATTTTTAATGGAAGGCCATCAGGAAGAAGAAGAGTAGGACGACCAAGAAATAGGTGTATGGATGACGTGCTAGCAGATATACGGAAATTTCGTATAACAAATTGGAGAGGGCTAGCAAGACGTAGAGACGACTGGAAGAGGAGAATTCGAGAGGCCCGAGTCCTGCATGGACTGTAGCGCCAGTCAAGACAAAGATTGAGGCCCAAAGGATGTAGAAACTATCGCAAAATTCCACAGTTGAAATTTCCATTTGAAAATAAGCCGAATACAGGAGGGCATTGAAATTTTAAAGCTCCCCTGTCCAAAAATTCTTATCCATGTAACTAAAAGGAAGCGATCTGATCTCACAACCATATTTCGCTTCTTATAGTCTAAGCTCCCATGACAAAAAAGGTACCCCATAGAACACCTCAAAATTATAAAGTGAGAATGGCTGAAAAACATGTAAAAAACATGTTACGCCCGCCAGACTAATAAAAATTTGTTAATTGTTATTTTTTATGTATTTTTGAATTTAGCTAAAAAAATGATTTTTTTTCCAAAACACCTCCTTGAAATTTATACAATTTGTAGTAAATAATGAATCATTTTTGAAAAAAATTGTGAGGCTGACAATTTTTGTTAATTAACTTCTGACTATTACAACTTGTCTGGCTGACAATTTTTGTTAAGAAACTTGTCAGACTGAGTTTTGAATGCGCAGCTAGTCTGGCGGGCGTAAGATGTTTTGTACATGTTTTTTCCGCCATTCTCACTTTATAATTTTGAGGTGTTCTATGGGGTACCATTTTTGTCATGGGAGCTTAGACTATTACCCCCCAATTCTAAATTGGGACCAGTCATAAGTCACAAGCTTTTGAGACTCGTGAGAGTTTCAGCTATTCTTATAACTATCACACAGTCACAAGAAAAATCTTAAATAATTCACCTCTAATGGTGAATTTGTATTCGCGTAATGAGATAAAGCAACGTCGCTGGCTGTGTGTCGAGTCTACGAGAAATTATGAAAAATACGCTGGAAATCTTGTGATCATCTTTTTATACAGTCAATTGTGACTGCAATATTAGAATACCGAATTGTTTTAAGTTGAGACTTACCTATACTTGTGAACGCGTTGTGACTTTTGACTGCTTTTAGAATACCACACCGATAACAGACAACAAAGAATAGGGTTTATTTGACGCAACAGAGAAAAATACACCTACCAGAACTTCAAAAAGGCCTAGCTTAACAGGCTTCGAGGCTTCGAAGGCAATAAAAAGCCGGACGGCCCAGTCACACACTGGAACTGTACCGATTAGTCCGGAACCGTCTATTGAGACCACCAGTTTGGTAAAGAAGCGAACGAGTAATGATGCGGCACTTTCCCACTATTTGACACGATCTTGCTCGAATAGATTAGCCTAAACGACAAATCTCTAGGTCTACTGAGCTACAAGCAGTCTGGCCTTAAAATTCGAGGTAGAGGAGTTTTCAAGAGTACAATAGGTTTGAAAAGAGATTGCAGTAATTTTGGACAATAACACATCATTCAAAGCTTATTTGTAAAAGTAGAAGGATAGCCAAGAGGAATCGGGGATGTGTTGAGTGCAATAGCGATGAACTTTGTGTTTGAGCTTTTGGATCCTTCGGGCGTTCGAAAAAGTCCAGCGGAGTTGGTTTATTTAGTCGAGAGATTAGTGGGATGTTGACCGAAGAACATTGGTGGGGGATGGGGGCGGTTATTTCGGTGGAATAGGTATGGTACTTTTGATAACATTGTCGCAGGATTCGTACGATAGTTCAATGGTGCCCATTGGTGGAGCAATAGAATTGCATAAGAGGCCGTTTTCGTACATTGCCTAGCCAACCTTAAATCTCATAAATAAATAAATAAAGTATAGTCAGGCGAGTTTGAATTTGTAGTTGGAATGTAGGATTAAAATCTGGTCGAGTTGAATTTTTTGAAAATGATCCCAGATCCCCAATCAATGTAACTGGTTAGGATATGGGCCAATCAATGAGTTTCAGCATTGAAATGAAAAACCTAGTGATGTAGAAGAGAAATCGGCTTAAAAGAGCAAGACTGCTACATAGTGATCCAGTGCAACTTATAACACAATAGAGTGCTGACCAAGGAAAGGTGCTAACCACCCACGATGTCCACACTTATACAAGAGCCATGAGCAAGGTTTAGCCCATCGTATTATCATCACTGGTTGTGAATAATTTTTATCTCTACACGACTCTTTTATATTTTTTAATGTGAAAGCCAATGTCTGGATTTCGAAAATTATTATTTTAGAGGAATTCCAACAAAAGGCCACCAACACAATAAAACTATCTGCATCTAAAAGGATCAAAATCGTTAATACAAAAATTGGGATTACATTTTTTTTAATGGTTCACAGAAATCCTCATTAAGCCTAAGCTGGTCTTTCAGGACAATGCTTATCATTTTGACTGCAGTTCCTGGCTCATACCTTCTGGATTCATTGTTAGCTCTACCTTAGATTAATTTTCCATTATTTTTACGCTGCGCTGCACTGATATCCTTTCAATTTTCAATTGTGCTCTTATCTAATGTAACCAGACTCATAAGGCACAATATACCGAATGTATTTCTATAACTTAAATATGAGGTGAACTTTATAATCATGTATTTTCATATATTATAGCTTTTGTGGAATGACAAATTGAAAAGATCCTTTTATTTATTGATTGATTAAGAAACGATTTCTTTAAAAATATGTAGGTTCTGTTCAGATTGAAGTTTTCACATGAATTGAATTTTTTTGTGAATAAAAATACTGATATTTCCTGTTCCCCTTAAAAATAAACTTCAAAAACCTGCAGACGAAGTTTATTTCCGTTTTTGTTAAATCGCTACAGAACATTACAAACATTTCGATTGAAGTGGAAGAAGGCTTACTTTGGCTGGATTTGTATTAAAATTTTTTGTGTAAACTTTCCTTGACTTTGATAAAAATGTGTAAAGAAAAATATAAATGGTAAATTTTATATTGATCGATCGGTGAATTTTTCATCACTGCGCTTTTAAGTAAATTTCATGTGCCTATTGACTAACAATTCAATAAATTGAACATTGAAGTATTAAAAGTGTCAAAATATTCTACAGGAAATTATACTTAGTTCTTAGTACCTACACGTATTTTATTTCGTGTTAAAAATCGTATTATATGAAATATGCCGTCAAAAATACCAACTTCTCGAGTGTACCCTCCATGACATTTTAGGGAGTGGCATACGCTTTAATTTATCCTTATCTGTAAAACTCGTCATTATGTTTTGAAAGTTGATATATAGTCAAGATGGTTTATGTCCTTTTTTCGTCATTCAATCGGCTAATTTGGAAACAAGTAATACGTTTTATTATACTTCCAAATAAAATTGAAATCAAAATCAACTGATACCAGGAAAAAACGCCTAAAAGCGAACTTTATACATTAATCTATCAAGCGACAGGCCATCTGTATTTGAACTTTCGTCGTAACGACGTAAAATTTTCTAACGACCAATTTCCGTGGTAACGACGCACCTGTGTCGAGGGTAATGGGCAAATAAATGCAAGCTACAACCACTTTTGGCCGAAAGAAAATTACACGTTTCTAACTCGTGGTGTAACAATTTTAATTATGGCGCGAAATACGTTGTTGATATACATATATCGCGTAGTATCATGCCTAAGATCATAAGGGATGGGTTAGCCATCCATTTGCACGATAGGGCAGATGTGGCACTTTGTTATCGGAAATAAGATAGTATACTTCATTTTGGAGGCATTGAATTCGACACGATTCTGGCGGACCCAGTGGAGAATGGGTTCAATGTCGTTGTTGATTGAGTTAGACAGGATCTGGCACGTGCTTGTCTTGCATTATGGAAGGCGTACGAGTAACGCAGAGTACCTTTATCAACGAAGCTGTGAAGGGGATTGAAAGGGACAAAGAATAAATCATTTATAAAGATTAGAAAAAGAACGGGTGATAAAATTGATCCCTGGGGGACACAGGAAGAAATGGTGTGGGGCTGAAATTTGATTGCATCCAATACTACCTTGATTGAACGGTAGAAAAAAAATCTCGAGCCAGTTCTTCATTACCTGCTGAGTTAATACTAATAGCTTAGGAGTTTAGCTAACAGAAAAGGATGCCAAACTTTATCAAAAGCCTTGGAGATATGTAGAACAACTAAATCGGACTTACCAAATCGGCGCATAGTTGGTCTGTAAAATATCCCCGGTGGAACTTTTTGTCTATTTGTCATCTAGGATTTGGTAAGACTCCAGGTACCCCATAATCCTGTTGATAATAATCGTCTCCATGGTTTTGGGGAGAATAAAGGTAATTGCTATTGGGCAATAGTTGAAGGGATTGCTTGAATCACCTTTTTCGTTATGGGTTTAACATGAAAAATCTTCCAAGAGTATGGATAAACTCCGGTCAGGGCGGTGAATTTGTTACCATGTTACCTTTATGGCACCTATATGTATACCTTGCGACTCTTAAATTTTAGGCATGACGTGTCATAACACTATCGGGAAGAGAAAAGTTCGATGCGAACAGAGATGCCAATAAGTCGGCCTGTAAAACTGCATATGTAATAATATGAACACGTAGTAAAATTACACTATTTAAAAAGTGACAAAAAAATGCCTATTTTAAAAATGATATTTTTTTGTGAGTTATTAAGACTAGTAACCGAGTTACGACGCGAAATTTTAGCACCATTTGCCACTTAGCGTGTTCACAGCAATTGTTTATGCTAATCATACATTTAAGTACGCAAATTTTAAAATGAGAAAATTAATTGAACAAAGAGTTTGTGTTAAATTTCGTGTATCAAATCGCTGAATATGTTGTAGAAGACCTAAAGTGAATCGTGCATATCGAAAGCACCGTTCTATCGATGGTACTCAGCATCCAAAAAAGACCGAAAACTGAAAGTAAATTTGACTGGTTCTGGTTGCCCTTTATTATCGAACGGAGGAAAACAATGACAAAATCATGAAGCCGGTGCCCGTAAAATCATTTTAAGGCACACAGAAGATTGGCTGAACAGGTGTACATATATTTTAAGTCCGTTCATAACATTTGGACTAGTATTTTGGGAATGAAACGCATCACTGCATGACTGGTTCCGAAAGAGCTCGTTTTTTCTCAACAATAGCATCGACATCGAAAGCAGGTCGGTGATTATATGATTTCTCGAGCGTCTAATGATCCCACCTTCATGGAAAGCATTAACAGAGACGGGTGTACGAGTATGGCCACAAGCGCCACGAAAACGAAACGAATCCCAAAAACCATGTAAAATATGCAACAAAATTAACGACGTATGCTTACAGTTTTTTTTTACTATTGTGGTGGGTGGGGACAGACAGTAAATGTTGAATACTATATTTTTGTATGAAAGATTAGAGCTAAAAAGTAAGCCCCTTTGAACTGTAGAAGGTTCTATCAAGAACTACCGACATCAGCACACAGTTTTACTCTTCAATACTACATATCTTCAACAAAACGGTGACTTCTACGATTTAATACGAGATGACTTCTTCGCTTTTTGTGCTTATTGGCGATGGTAGAAGTGAGAGCAAAGAGTTGTTATAAGAAGGAAAAATAAGAAAGAAGGAATATTATCTTGATGGAAAAAGTTAATAGATAAAGGATCATGCCATGGATTGGAATCGAACCTCAGACCTTTAGGGTGGTAGTCAGGCGCCTCAGCCTTAAGGCAACAGAAGCCACAAAACGACTATCATAAAGCGTTTGAGCGAGAATAACCCCGGAAAACGGCCAGATATGCGGAAAGAAAATGGATTAATGGACCACGATAATGAAGGTGAGAGAAAAAATTTTAATGAATAATAAAAAGACAGGGTAGTAAAAAGGCGAGGGACCATGCGGCTGCGGGGAAATTAAACCCTGGTCTTTTGGATGGCAGACGAACGCCGATAGACTGCTGCAGCCGAAGCTTGTTTTTAACTAACAGTTCACCTTTTGTACTACCAGTCTGTCAAATCGTTGGTCTGTCAAGTCGTTGGTGTATTATCTACACATACTAGAAAGCTTAGTTCGAGCGAAAGAATTGGTTTAGGGTTACAACGAATACGAACGATGTTTACCTTTTTTGGCTAAAGCTTTAATAGTTGTCATTTAGAATTTGATTGAATTCACAAAATTTGAGACTGCGCAAGTTTCCAAAAGCATGAATAAACTGTGAAGAGCTAGGTTAAGGCAAAAAGTTAGGGCAGAGATTTAGCCAATTGAGGCACACTTTTTAAGTACACCGGGGTATATTGTTGGGTCCAGTGGATGTATTGATGTCGAGAATACGTGTGTATTAACTTCGCGAATCCTGAAGAAAACTCTATCACATCGCCTTTATATTTATTTATTTATTTATACAGTCTACATCTACATTATGAGACTTACAGACTAAGAACAATAACATAATGAAAAGAATTCTATGGAACTAACAATACAAAAGTGAAAATTATTAATAAAATATACAATAAAATAAACTTTATAAATAAAGAATTACAATTAATTGAAAATATCGAGAAAGATAAATCTAGCGGAACCATCGCAAGGGACAGACTGCAAGTGCAACATTGCAGTTTCTTTAAAAATTTGTCTATCCATTGATAAATCAAGATGATCATAGAGTGAGTTGAAACATGACGCCGCTCTCGAGACTGGCTCCTTTTGCCCATACGTGGTTCTGTGCATCGGCACAAACAGCATAAATATTGAACAACGCGAGAAGAGAGGAAGACTGAACTTTAAAGCAAAGAATATCTCTCACAAACATAACAGATGCCAAAATACGTCTGCATTTAAGTGTTTGGAGTCCAAGAAGTTGACATCTAGCGCTGTAAGTTGGAACATGCGATGTCCAATTTAACTTGCGTAAAGCATACCTTGAGAAATTTCTCTGGACAGCTTCGATTCGATCCTCATGCACTTTCGTATATGGAGACCATACAACGGATGCATATTCAAGAATCGGCCTGACCAAGGAAACGAAAAGAGTCTTTAGTGTCAAGGGGTTCTTAAAAGCGACAGTGTTTCTCTTAATAAAACCAAGCATTTGATTGGCTTTATTGCAGGTCACTTCTATATGGACCGTAGAGTCGAACTTGTGGTTAAAGTAAACCCCAAGACCTCTAATAGTCGCCGGACGAGCAAGTATATAGCCATCGAGCGAATAAGGGTAGATTATAGGGTCTTTTGAGCGAAAATAAGAAAATGCATTACATTTAGATTTACTTAGCTCCAGATCGATGCCCTTAGACCACTCCAGAAATACATTAAGTTCATCCTGAAGTAGGGCACAGTCCGAGTCAGAGCGTATGGGGGCGAAAATCTTAATATCATCGGCATAAAGGAGTACAGAAGCATGCTTAAAAAGAGTTGAAACAGAATTTACAAATAGGATAAATAAAAGAGGCCCTAAGTGGCTTCCTTGGGGAACCCCAGAAGGCGCCTCGAAATATGAAGAGACAGTAGACTGGATTAAAACGGCCTGTTTACGATTTCTTAAATATGAAGCCAACCATAGCAGCATACTGCCATGAAAACCGTATGCTTCTAGTGTAGGCACAAGAATATCATGATTTACTTTATCGAGAAATCCGTCATGATAGCATCGACCTGACCACCATTCTCTATAATATTCATAGCATGATTTTTAAATAAAACCAAGTTTGTGACGGTAGATTTACCACTAATAAAACCATGCTGCCTGTCATCAATAACATGCTTTACACAAAAGTAAATATTAACCTTTACAATTGATTCAAACAGTTTAGGGACCGGTAAGAGTTTGGCGATGCCTCTATAGTTACAAACATTGTCCCGAGCGCCGGAAGTGGCCGGAGTGGCCAATGAACATCTATCTTTTCTATAAACAATATAGGAAGTTTCATTAAAGAATTCAGAAGAAGATACCTTAGCAGTAAGCCACGTTTCAGAAAGCACAATAATGTCGTAATCGCCTTCAATAATATTTAAGAATATCTCATTCACTTTCGAACTCATTCCTCTAATGTTTTGATAATAGATCGCAAAATTTGGTACATTCATCCAACCAACATCTAACATTGATCTGGAGGCGACGTCATGTGAGGCAGAGACACCCCGTTTTTTGGAATGAACTTAAATGGACGTACAATGACTCCTTTCGGCCAAAAATTTGCATCCCATAATGCACTGAATAAAGAATTTGGTATTCGCACTTTAAAAGAAATGAATTTTAAAGACGATACATCAGCTCCCTTTTCGACGAGTTCTTTGCAGAAAATGTCCATATCGCCAGCATTTGGAGTGCATTTTTCGCGTATGAAGTTTACTATATCAGCAGATGTAGTTTGTGGGTTCAGCCTCGAAATATGCAGCCATTTAGATTTCGGGCTACCATCAAGTACAGCAGCAGATAAAGCACATGTAGATCCACATCCAACGATAGAATTGTTAAATTCAGAAAAATTAGAACTCCTATTTAGAGGGGCCGCTCTTACATCAGCATACACGGCAATAGCAGCAGCAGTAGTAGAAGCGGCAGCAGCAGCAGCGGGAGTAGAAACGGCAGCAGCAGCAACAGCTGCATAGGAATTTCCAGAAACACCATCCGCAATAATATCGCTCTCAGACACAGCGCCAGCACCAGCAGCAGCAGAAACGCCAGCAGCACGCCCAACAACAGATTCACTATCATCGGAATAGATAGCATCGACAGGAGGCACTCCATCAGTAACAGACACTACGCCACCATTTGAAGAGCTGGATCCGAGAGCATCGACTTTGAGTGCCGAAGATGATTTTTTTTGGACGGCAAAACCGTTGGCGAATTTTTAAAGGCAACGGACGCAGCGGTTTTTTTAAGCAAAGTGCTTCGTAATGAGCCTCCTGAAGACAGAGACACGGAACGACGATTGTTAGGTGCATTTACAGCAGAGCCATTACTACTCTGCTTAATAAATTTAAAAAATTCACTTTTAAGCTCAGCAACATCACTAGCCAGTTGACGGATTTTAGTTAGCAATCCACTGATGGGCAACACATTACAATTAGCACATTTCCAAAATAATGAGTCATGTGATTCAATTAGTTTTAAAACTTCATCATCGAGCCGAGAACAGCGTCGATGGAAAAAGCGCCCGCAATTTAAACACGACACATTCTTTTTTTCAAAGAGCACCTCATTACATTTAGCACAAACATTAACAATTTTATCAGTCATAATGATTAATAACCGCCGAAAGTCAAGGACTACCTTTAACCGGTGGTATTTTTAACATGCTTAAACACCAAATCTCTATATAACTCTTGATATAAGAAATCTGTTTTACAAATAGAATTCTGCCGGCTTACTTACAAAAAAAAACCTTCCTGTAGATGCCAAAAGACTCTTAGAGTGTATGATCTTGGGTTAGTTGGTAGCACCTAGAAGCACAAACGCTTTAAGGTAGAGTATTCACTTTTCATCGCAATTTAACAAGATAAAGCATATTTAAGCAACTTATTTTATTATTATTTGAATCGGAGCATATTTACTAAATTTCACAATGTATAATTCTCGATTTATAATAGCGTATTTTATTAGTCCATTTGACTCTCGCGTAAACAATTCCCTAAGCCATTTCTGATCTTTTCGATCGTGCTCTTTTGATAATGCAAGACAAATGATTAAAATTTTAAAGGGACACATTGGAATAATTACTATATCCAAAAATTAACACACGAGACAAGTTTTGTTTAAGTTAATTTGAAAAAAAAAATAGATTTTTTATAGAATCACTTGATTGTTGTGATTAAGAGCTTTTTTTACAATGTACAACATAAAGCTAACTTTTCGATATCAGTAGAACTCACAACCAATTACCGACTTTCATATTCAGGTACAATTAATCCCCCGAGTAAAAATAATTTTGTTGAATCATTATCTTAAAAGGATATACGCGCCCGCAACTAGCACTCATAGCGAACAAATGCGCCTGCCACACTGTTATGCACGTTCCCGCTACAAACACGAAAATCTAAAACTGCTTCCGTTATAGATGTATGCACGCCTCTGTTACAGATATGAATGTCTTCGTCAAACACGAGGATCGTTTACCAAGGGGTCCCCCAACTTAGTACTAACCACGTCCCTTACTGCTTGACCTACGTAAACGAACGAGAACCGGTCTACTGGGTATCCTAATGGCACCCTTTACGGTCACAAAGATAATTGCCCGTTTCCTTTGTCCTATGCAATTTCTTGAAGCTCAAATTTTGGTACCTTTAGTCTAGAAAAAATGTGAGCTAGTTTTGCGTGACATACAGGCGTTTTGAGGCTGTGCGTGCCTGTTTCAGGTTAAGAACGAGTGAGTCTTATTTTTAATTGGGCCAAGATATTAGTGTAATTTTTTTTTAATAAAACTAGTACCAAATAAACTAAGTAAAAAAATGAATTTATCTGAGATGTACGAAATCAAAACAGCCTAAAAAATGTGATTACACAATTTTTTTTTTCAAACTTTACTACAGGTATTGTGGGGTAGGCCATATGGATGATTCGCAATAACTAATTCAGGAGAGTTTGCAATTGACCAACGTGATTTTTCGAACCAGTTATGTTAATTTGGACTATTGGGACGTATTCTGATATAAATGTGGTCTGGAAATCAATCTTCGATTCCAAAAAGCGCAATTCTTTGACCATGAAACAAAAATATCCAACCAGTAATCACAAATGATTTACTCGAAGGAATACACTTCATATTATGTTAACTTGTGTAGTTCTAGACGAATAAAATTAAAAAAATATGGATTAGTTTATAAGAATACAAGGTGTTTTGTCAGTGATCAAAATATAGTTTGTAACCACTCGAAATTACTCAAATAGTTACAATTTTAGGTCCGTCTAATTCACATGCTCTTATATTACATGCAACCGCGCTATCGCCATTTCAACTGACATCTAGAACGCAATCTTTATCCATAATTCTACAAACACCCTCAATTAGTATTTCAAAATTTCGAATGTTGAAAAGGGATAATCAATAATAATCATTTACTAATTTAATCAGAATTTTGTCATCTTGCGATAAAAAATAACACAAAATAACACTCAACAATTGCGCAATTTAGAGGATCCAAATCGTATCCTTTACAACAATACATATAATATGTAACAATAAATAACATAACTTTCACCATCAACGGCTAATTGTATTACAAATAAAGATTGTTGGTTGAGATTAGATTAAGGATAACAAAATTAAAGCTTTACTTAATGTCAGGATATATATGTGTTACAAGAATAGAAAACCAAAAACATAGAAAAAAATTATGATTGTAGCACTGCACATGGCGTGTGTAGAAAATAATTTCCGTATTTGGAACGTAATTACACTATACATGCTGTGTAATTGTTGTTACGTGTTGCTATTAAGAAATAATTAATAAAGGTAATATTTTTGTAATCACGCAAACATCTGTGATTTTTTTTACATTAATTTCGAGTAGTTTCGTACTTTACATGAACATATAATTTTTTTTAAAATATCAGTGGAATGTAAGCTTTTTTGTATGTGTCTAACGTTTTCGCCCAAAGAATTTGAAAAAATAAAGGATAAAAGGATTTTATTTTAGTAAAAAAAGGGGGTTTAAGTGTTAATTAAAAAAAAAGAATAAGTAAAAGTAGTTATAATACTTTATAAGATTGCAATGAAATATTTTGTAGGTTATCCTTTGTCTAATATTTATCACATTTTTCTAATATTTATAAAACACACACGCACAATAAATAAATATTTTTATATATTTTTTCACTATATACACTCAAAACTACTATTTTTTTTTTATTTAAAAGAATTTTTAAATTTTTAACAATTTTGAATTTAAGATCAAAAAAAAAATTATAAACACTATCTATCTACTAAAATGTGCACTAACACTACACTCGACACTTTAATAAACTGCCATATTATATGCACTAAACACAATTAAAATATTTTAAAATATTCCCGTACTACGTGCACTAGTTAAGCTAGAAATATACACTATAATTTCCGGATCCTTGCAGTTAACACGACGAGTTTTTAGCTAAGACTAAACATGCTGGAATATCTAATAAAACTGTTATACGTCAAATATGACGCCAATTTTGTTGTTATCCTATAATGGCACATGGCTTTTGCATTCGTATCCATGTAGTGAGTGCGCATTTCAAAAACAATCTTTTACGAAAAAAAAAACATAAAAAAAATTGGGAAACATCCTTTCTTTTAACGGTCATGAGTGAAAGCTTCCACAAAAAGCTCTTTTGATATAACAGTTTTGAGAAGGATATTATAAGAAGATTGTCGTTATAACCAATAGGGGAAATGTACTAAAAAAAGCTTGTAGTATAAGAGAGGGAGAGAGAGAGTGCAAGCTTTGTAATACAAAATAAGAGAGCATTTACTCACCAGAAGGTGTACTTTCAAAAAAAGCTCGGAGCTTTCACCTCACAAGATTGTTGTAAATGATAAAAGATTTATCTAAGTTTATTGTTAAAGAGTTCTTAAAGCTTTCAGTGGGGTGGAAAAGAGTTAAAAACATATAAGAGCTTATATACTTACTGTGGGCCTATATTTTACCAATGGTATGTAAACACAAAGTTGAAGAAGTAAAATAAGCACCAACTAAGCAGAAAAAACTTTTGGTCCTTGGTAACTTCCATCAAGGAAAATTTCCCCATTCTTTAATACACAGATAACTTCAAATTAACCTCCAAAATGCTAGCGTGCCTAATTTTAATAATGTTCTCTAGGCAGAACTTCTGGCAATCTCCAAAGCCTGCTCAGCAAAACAAACAAACCCAAGGACTGGAATCAAGGTATTCCTGTTATCGCGTTATCAATGCACTAGGCGCCGCCGTCTGAGAGAAATAAAAGGGGCGAAGATTTATCCAGATAAAGTCTTGTATGTTGTTGAAGCGAAATGAAAATTCTCTATACAAACTTTATGCAAAAAAAAAACGCTCGCGAAAAGTGCCACCGAAATTTTCTCTTATGATTTCGTAAAGCAATGCGCTGTTCAACCGAAAAAACACAAGTTTTTCGGGCTTAATGTAGATGTCTCTGTTGTATGTGGAGACTTTTTTCGCACCAAAATAAAATTTTAATATTTATTTCGGGGCGAAATTTTGACAGTACTCAAGTGTGAAGTGAATAAGAGTGTTAAGTGTGATTTAAATTAAAGTAGATATAATAAAAATAATTGTTTTTTGGGAGATTTTGAAGAGGAAGTATTTGAAATAATAGTTTCTTATCGTAAACTCTCCATTTCATTCTCCAATTATTTTTCGCGTGTAGACATATAATGTATAACCAAAACGCAAACGAAAATTTCGCTTGAACAGTATACTAGCACTTAGGGGGTAATCTTGTAGATGCACCAGTGTAGAATGTACAGGAGCTACTGTCCGTGAAAACGAGAGATGTCGCTATGAATATCTTTTCAATAGCAGACTGCAACTGAAAGAGTTCAATATCTTGCACCAAGCCTAGAAGGACTTAGCCTAACGACAGCAAGGGTGGATCATATGCGAACTCATGATAATGCCGCAAGAACATCGTGAAAAGTAGAGTTCGCACCAACTAATAAGGAAATTGAGCGCGCATGTTAAGAATTAAATTGAGCCGATATTTGCGTTTTAAACAAACAGAGTGGCGTTGCTCCCTTCGAGGGACCTAAGACTCTCACTGCGCTTCCTTTTTCTGCAATTATTCGACATCGTGTATTTAGAAACTCTTTTCACAGGACTTAGAAGTTTCGAAGTTTAAAATAAGCTGAAAATGACAGAATGGATATAAAGTCCCTACTACACTACCAATTAGATCCTGAAGGAGTTCGGAGAGGTGAGCTACGGCTAGAGGCAGCCCCTGAGTAGGCATGAAGAATATTGGGCATACTTTCAACGCGGAGAATGAAACTACTGATATTTGCGCCCAGAGCCGAATTGGATGTGGCGTCCGAGGCGCGACTTATGCCGGAAAACATCCTGGACTATACGGTAAGATCGGAAGACATATAGAAGAAAATGGATAGGACGATAAGCGGCATCTTCAAGAGGCTAAGGCAAGACGAGTCTCATAAGAGAAAGGATAGAGAAAGGACTAACCAGGAGCAGTTAAATACTGATATGCGAAGTAATGTCATAACGCCATGTAGAGTAGCAAAACTTGTACGATCCGGAATATGCAAAGGAGAGTCTAAGCTAGGCGATCGCACACATTCCCTGCTGCTACCCCACGGTAGGGCGTTTTTAAAGACCTGCGAAATGTATAATTATTAGAGATGCGCCGAATATGGGTTCAACCGAATACGAATATTCGGCCGAATATTCGGTTAAATATGTACCGCACCGAACATTCGGCCGAATTATTCGGTTCATTTTTGAGCTCTGTGGAAATTTAGTTTGATACCGATGAGGGAAGAGGAATTTAAAGCTTCTAGTAAGAAAGCCATTAACAATAAGGGATAAGTCAAATCCTATGGAGCTGGCCGGCTTGGCGTAACCGAACATTTAATTTTTTCTTAACAATTTAATAGATTTTTTCTCTTCAGATTTAGACTATATTTCAGGAACAAGGCAATGATTGTATTTTTTCTTGAATATTTTTGAGGGAGAACTTTGTCGCTTGGTAATAAAATTTCCTTCGACGTCTAAGAGATGGTGGACCTAAACCATACAGCATCAGTGAACATTTCAACTATTTTCTAGTAAACTCTGCTTTACTTTGGCTATATTTTCGCCCTTCGATATCTCCTGGTTTTTCTCCATAAAGGCAACGTGACAATCAAATTGTCTCCTCCTTGTTATTTTAACTCGAGAATATAAGAGCCGGTTTAGACTATGCGCTTCAGTGTATGTGCCTCAAGAACTTTGTGGAAAAAGGGAGAAGTGAGGTGGTACCTCTCATCATCCCCACTTCTCCCTTCATCACAAACGTTCGTGAGGCACATGCGGTGGAGTGCACCGTCTAAAACGGCTCTAAGAATAATTTTAATGCACCAAAAATTTAAAAAAAAAATTTCCTACCCTTCGTCTCTTTTTAACCGACTTCAAAAAAGGAGGAGGTTATCAATTCGACGCGTAGGTATTTTTTGGTCCTGTTCACGCATAACTTTGTAACGCAATGACTTTTTTGCTTTTTTTCTTTTTTGTTTGAAAGGGTAGTTTCCCACGGTGGTCCCGTACAATTTTTTTTAAATTCTGATAAAGGAGTTCGAAGGTAGGCGTAAAAAACTGGTAAAATTAGTACACCTTGAACGGATAGAAGTATTTTCAAAGGCAGCGAACAAATTACTTTATTGTCGCGTGCTCGAGAAGAGGCCGGTGGATGAATCGGCAAAGGCGTTGACCTGCAAATAAAAATTGCGGGTTCAAACCCCGGAGGGTAGTTCGACTTTTTTTCTTTTTTTCTCTCTCTAAAATCCATTCTGATTGGATTAATGTTGTAAAGAATTACAAACTCTTCGGTGAGAAATTTCATGCATACTCTACTCCTGCAGACTGTAAGGCAAGGCGCAAATTGAGAAGCGTATAGAACGTGTGAGCTGACACGACGCGAGCAACATGACACGCGCGTGTCACCCGCGTAGCGTGGTGATCCGCATATTGAGACGCAGTTTCGATGTGGCTAGCGTACCACTATGACTGTTTTAGTATTCCTTTGGAATGAAATTCTATTTAAAGCAGTTTCTGAAAAGCTTTATTTACGTATTTAGCCATCTTGTTGTAACAATCTCCCGTAGCACAACGACTCTCGTCCTGGAGGTTGCGAGTTCGATTCTTTGACCTGGAGCAATTTTTTTTTCAATCGACACAAGAAATATTTCTTTTTAATTTCGTTTGGGGAGTTTTGTTTCATATTAAATAAGTTTTTTTTTAAATTGCTCCGAAAATACGCAAATTCATTACTGCAAAAACTATTTAGCTACTGCCTCAATTCTTTTCGACGCGACGGCGCGCGGCTGAGGCCTGAAACACATTCAGGGTAGCAGGCACCAAGCCGCAAGTACCAAGCATCAAATATAAGTTTAAAACAACGTAAACTTTATGACAGCTTTCACATTCGCGATAGCAAGCATCATTTGATACCAGTAACAAATGATGCTTGGTACCCAAGTTTGGAAAATTTTAAATTTTGCTACTTGATACCGTAATTATGCCAACAGAAAAATGTTATTTTCATAGCTCTCAAAGTGTTGACAGGTTGTGTTTCCTTTATAGCAAATAAATTTTATATTAATGTATTACTTATTATTAAAAATGGAAGAAAAATAATTCAGAAAACTCTGTCAAAAAATCACGTAATCTGCGTTCTTCGGGTTCATTAATTTCTCTTGTCCAAAGCCTTCTATTATTTATTACGAAATCAATCATAACCATAAATTGCATTGCAGACCAAAAGCAATATTTCACATTCGTCCTCAAAATCCATATTGTTTTCTTGTTAGTAGTGACAATTTATAAATATGTTAAGTTGCTAATACTGTATGATACTCGCGGCTTGAAGCTCTGAATGTGGCTTCTTTCGGTATCAGATGCTTGGTACTTACGACTTGGTACTTGCGGCTTGGTGCTTGCTGCTCTGAATGTGTTTCACGCCTGAGTGTCATACTTCTCGTAATAAATAATTTTTTTTTATATTGCCCCCGAAAAAAAATTAACGGACTAAAAAGTACGAAATAAAATAAAATAAATTTTTAAAAACCGACTTCAGAAAAACCAAAAATAATGCACAAAAAACCAAAAATAATGCACAAAAAAGGATAAAATAATTGTTTGAAATTCTTTACAACATTAATCCAATCAGAATGGAATTAATAAGAAGAATCACTTTTGAAGACGGTGCCAACACCTGTTTTCGGGGTCATGTATTAAGGGCATAAGGCTAACAAAGAAATGAATACAATTTTCGCAGCAATAGTTAATGCAATGAAAGTCAGCTACTACCTGGCACCGTCTTCAAAAGTGATTCTTCTTATTAATTCCATTCTGATTGGATTAATGTTGTAAAGAATTTCAAACAATTATTTTATCCTTTTTTGTGCATTATTTTTGGTTTTTTGTGCATTATTTTTGGTTTTTCTGAAGTCGGTTTTTAAAAATTTATTTTATTTTTATTTTAAAAAAAAATGGTCGCGTCACTTAAATGTTTTCCATGACAATTAAGTGGCATATTATCCATGAGAAACGCAACTATAAATGACTTCAGGAATGCCACACTCTCACTTTTGTGACAATTGTCACTTATGAGAATACGAAGGCCACATGGTTTGTTAAGGTCAGGTGGTTTGTCACATTTTCCGATAGGTAACGTGGCTATGGGAATAGGGACCTGTTTGAGTTGTGATTGAGCATATAAATGAGTCGGTAATTTTTGTGATTTTGGATTTTTTAAATAAATACCTATGTACGGTTCGTGAATCAAGCCTCTTTAACATATGTAAATCTTAAAATAATACTAATGCAATATTCGGTAATTATTCGGCAAACTAACCGAATATTCGGCCGAATACGAACATAAAAATAAAATATGGGTTCCTGTAAAGACCGATACGGGCGAATTTTTTACGTAATAACGTCTTTTTTAACCGACTTCAAAAAAGGAGGAGGTTATCAATTCGACGCGTAGGTATTTTTTGGTCCTGTTCACGCATAACTTTGTAACGCAATGACTTTTTTGCTTTTTTTCTTTTTTGTTTGAAAGGGTAGTTTCCCACGGTGGTCCCGTACAATTTTTTTTAAATTCTGATAAAGGAGTTCGAAGGTAGGCGTAAAAAACTGGTAAAATTAGTACACCTTGAACGGATAGAAGTATTTTCAAAGGCAGCGAACAAATTACTTTATTGTCGCGTGCTCGAGAAGAGGCCGGTGGATGAATCGGCAAAGGCGTTGACCTGCAAATAAAAATTGCGGGTTCAAACCCCGGAGGGTAGTTCGACTTTTTTTCTTTTTTTCTCTCTCTAAAATCCATTCTGATTGGATTAATGTTGTAAAGAATTACAAACTCTTCGGTGAGAAATTTCATGCATACTCTACTCCTGCAGACTGTAAGGCAAGGCGCAAATTGAGAAGCGTATAGAACGTGTGAGCTGACACGACGCGAGCAACATGACACGCGCGTGTCACCCGCGTAGCGTGGTGATCCGCATATTGAGACGCAGTTTCGATGTGGCTAGCGTACCACTATGACTGTTTTAGTATTCCTTTGGAATGAAATTCTATTTAAAGCAGTTTCTGAAAAGCTTTATTTACGTATTTAGCCATCTTGTTGTAACAATCTCCCGTAGCACAACGACTCTCGTCCTGGAGGTTGCGAGTTCGATTCTTTGACCTGGAGCAATTTTTTTTTCAATCGACACAAGAAATATTTCTTTTTAATTTCGTTTGGGGAGTTTTGTTTCATATTAAATAAGTTTTTTTTTAAATTGCTCCGAAAATACGCAAATTCATTACTGCAAAAACTATTTAGCTACTGCCTCAATTCTTTTCGACGCGACGGCGCGCGGCTGAGGCCTGAAACACATTCAGGGTAGCAGGCACCAAGCCGCAAGTACCAAGCATCAAATATAAGTTTAAAACAACGTAAACTTTATGACAGCTTTCACATTCGCGATAGCAAGCATCATTTGATACCAGTAACAAATGATGCTTGGTACCCAAGTTTGGAAAATTTTAAATTTTGCTACTTGATACCGTAATTATGCCAACAGAAAAATGTTATTTTCATAGCTCTCAAAGTGTTGACAGGTTGTGTTTCCTTTATAGCAAATAAATTTTATATTAATGTATTACTTATTATTAAAAATGGAAGAAAAATAATTCAGAAAACTCTGTCAAAAAATCACGTAATCTGCGTTCTTCGGGTTCATTAATTTCTCTTGTCCAAAGCCTTCTATTATTTATTACGAAATCAATCATAACCATAAATTGCATTGCAGACCAAAAGCAATATTTCACATTCGTCCTCAAAATCCATATTGTTTTCTTGTTAGTAGTGACAATTTATAAATATGTTAAGTTGCTAATACTGTATGATACTCGCGGCTTGAAGCTCTGAATGTGGCTTCTTTCGGTATCAGATGCTTGGTACTTACGACTTGGTACTTGCGGCTTGGTGCTTGCTGCTCTGAATGTGTTTCACGCCTGAGTGTCATACTTCTCGTAATAAATAATTTTTTTTTATATTGCCCCCGAAAAAAAATTAACGGACTAAAAAGTACGAAATAAAATAAAATAAATTTTTAAAAACCGACTTCAGAAAAACCAAAAATAATGCACAAAAAACCAAAAATAATGCACAAAAAAGGATAAAATAATTGTTTGAAATTCTTTACAACATTAATCCAATCAGAATGGAATTAATAAGAAGAATCACTTTTGAAGACGGTGCCAACACCTGTTTTCGGGGTCATGTATTAAGGGCATAAGGCTAACAAAGAAATGAATACAATTTTCGCAGCAATAGTTAATGCAATGAAAGTCAGCTACTACCTGGCACCGTCTTCAAAAGTGATTCTTCTTATTAATTCCATTCTGATTGGATTAATGTTGTAAAGAATTTCAAACAATTATTTTATCCTTTTTTGTGCATTATTTTTGGTTTTTTGTGCATTATTTTTGGTTTTTCTGAAGTCGGTTTTTAAAAATTTATTTTATTTTTTGTGTTATAAGTTTTTTGGAACAAAGGATTAAATGAAGATTACACTTTTAAATTCATAAATCACTGACATGTTTCGTTTTATTTAGTTTTTCAGTTTTATTTTTCAGTTTTATTTACACTTTTCGTCATTTGAAACCCCCCCCCCCCCCCCCCCGAAACTGATTTTCAGTCCAATCGGAACACAATTGCCAAAATTAGTCCGCCATTTTGAATTGTCAAATTTTAACCACAAATTCGTCATTTGGAACCCTTAAAGCCCCCGATACTGATTTTCAGTACAATCGGAACACAATTGCCAAAATTAGTCCGCCATTTTGAATTTTCAAATTTTAACCACAAATTCGTCATTTGGAACCCTTAAAGCCCCCCGATACTGATTTTCAGTCCAATCGGAACACAATTGCCAAAATTAGTCCGCCATTTTGAATTTTCAAATTTTTACCACAAATTCGTCATTTGGAACCCTTAAAGCCCCCGATACTGATTTTCAGTACAATCGGAACACAATTGCCAAAATTAGTCCGCCATTTTGAATTTTCAAATTTTAACCACAAATTCGTCATTTGGAACCCTTAAAGCCTCACCCGTCCGAATTAGTCTCGTGTGTAGCACCCCCCCATTGAGACGCTTTCTTTCTTTTGTTCCGACGCTAAGAACGCGAGCCTTTTTCTCGAATGTTGCGCGAGCATCGTAACGTTACTGGACGTTAGTGGCTTCGTTACAACTTTTTCGTGAATGCCTTCCAACCGCATCGATTTATAAGACGTTATCACGTCAAAATACGCTGAACACAACGAATACGAATATTCGGCCGAACATTCGGCGCATCTCTAATAATTATCTTAAAGAGGTATTTCAATAAATCCACCGGACCTGACAATGTTCTTCCTATAGTCCTAAAAATAATTGCGCCTCACCTTTGGCTAAGTTTCTCTGTAAACACGTTGCACTCACGTACTTCTCTGGATTCCATTCAGACTTTCGGAAACTTTCAAATATTCAACTCCTACTGAAAGAAAGTGGCACAAATAGTAATGTGATAAAAGTTTCCTTTCCGTGCGTTACACTAAGGCAATACTGGATGACGTCAAATATAAATCTAACTCAGTCTTTGTCGTAGTCCCACGCAGTCGTATCATCTCCTCTTAATCGTACGTTAACCGTACTACGTATGATGAAAGCACTTTGCTATTTTTCTTTTATGGGAGCTTTAACATTCCCATTTACCGCTGGTCGGTGATAAAAGAGGATATGATAGATTGGTTAAGGATAGATGGGGCCTCGGTTGTCTAGGGAGTAGTGCGCATGGCTGCCATCCCAGAGGTCCCGCGTTCGAATCTGGGCAGCACCACAGTCCTTCGCCTTTCCCACCTCCTCTCTTCTTCCCTCCTTACATTCCTCATTCCCCCTGTCATAGCCTTCCGCTAGCACTGCCCCGATCCACCAGCGCATGTCATCGGTTGGTTGATGGGATTCAACTCGTTTCAGGAGGCATAACACTCCAGCGAGTTGTTTCTCGTTGCCCCGATGCCAGAGTCGCGATAGAAATGGTTGGGGTTAGGTGTTTGTGACAGTTCCTTCCTACTTCACTCTTCCCCTTCACTATCTATCGACTAGAGCTTGCTGTTCGACATTGCACTCTATACGAAGAAAATAGATTGTCAACAGTATTTCGGTGTAGTATTTCACATAAAAAAAGGAATCGATGAAACCGTACCGAAGAGTTAAATAAGGCGGCTTGAAAGGCACCATCACAGAAAAAATAATTGTAATAATGAAGGGTTCGTTGCCTGAAACCTAGATCGCTGGGTGAAGGACGAATTTGCATCTGTAAATAAATTCCAGAGATTAGGATGCTTATTTAGAGATTTGGAATATGTGGTCACTCCATTTCAGATCTATTCACTGCACATCCCAGTGTGTTTAGTCGTGCAGACTCCAGCTACAAAAGAATAATAAGAAATCCGTACTTGCGGATTCTGCACCGGTGGTTGTGTAGCGGTAATTAAATAACTAATATCGCAAATAGCCTTAGTTCACAAATTGAAATTTATTCAGATTAATTCACCACAAATTCACTTGTTCTATAATTTCTTACTATAAATTGAATTTCTTATAATTGCAAACTCAAATTCTTGGAATTAACTCGTTTTGGTACAATGCCTCTTAACTACTATTTAAATAAATAAATTTCCTCTTATGGCTAATTCAATAATCAAATTTATTTAATCTTGTTGCTAATGTTGTAGAATCCATCCATTTTCCTAAACATGCATTGATTAATTTGAACATTAAGATTTAAGAATTCCCTGTACCACCATATTCTACCACCGTGTCAGTAAGGTATTTCAAGAATAAATGTCTAGCAAGCTAGCATTACTTTTTCTAATACCTCCTGAGTCGCCTTGAAAAATACGAATGAATAACCTTAATGATGTCGCCTTTTTATATCCTTGTGCGTTGTCCACCGCCATCTTCATGACAAAACTTCCTTATCGCAAATTGGGGTGCGTTGTCGATACATTGGGCTAGTACGTCGATCAAATTTGTTTTAATTATTACTATGCAAACTCTATATTCAGCCCGGCATTATCATACATCTAAAATTTTCTAGCATTGGATGCTATTTTTTCGTGCCATAAAATTTATGTATTTATTTTCCAGAGCTTAATAATTTATTATATAAATATTTTAATGTCGATACAGCAGAAATGCAGGCTGGTTATGATTAATTATCGACAAATAAAGCATTCTTTCTCCTTTTAATTTCTTGTCCCTTTCCCTCTTATGGAACAAATTAATATTTTTTAAAACTTAAATTATCGCGAAAATATACCTTTTTCCGCTAATTATGGCAATACCTTCGTTCGATTTCGCGAAGTAGCAGCTGGCTGTCACTTCAAAACATGAATGACAGTTCTTGTTTTGGTTTTTCGCGACTCGCGTTCGCCGCCGGTTTTTTGTTGTTTTCGCGCGTGTGATCATGTGTACAGGTGTTCATTGGTGTTTTTTATGTACAGGTAAGTTTATCTTTTTAATTTTATGTGTTTTCGGGTCTTTACTTGGGCAATTTGCATGAATTGTGTTGCATGTTGTCACATAACCCCAAATGTAAAATTCAATTCAATTTTCATTTTAAGTGTCTAATAATTCATTTTTTATAAGGTTCATTTAACTTGTTACATTAACTTATGTACTAATTCTTTAAATTCTTGGGTTTATTCATTTCGGAAGGTAAATTCATGTTTCCTTTAATCGACTTTCATAGTTTCATGTTGTTGTTGTTGTTAATTTCATGTTTACCCTTAAGCTCTTTATGTTTATTATAATTCAAGTTATTGTGATTTTAATTCATATGTTTTTCTTCTTTTTTCTTGTAGGTTGATGCTCTTCTTGTCTTCAGCTATCGAGAGCCAGGTAAGTATGTTATGTATTTAATACTTGTTGACATTCAGTTTTTCACCAGATTTCTTTTTAGGTGGTGCGCTCAACATTCTCCCTCCCGTTGAACCCGCTGGTTCAACAATTTTCTAACAACGCCTCTTTTATGATAATGGAAAAAAGAGAGACGTCCATCTGGTTTTACTTTGACCCTGACTTGATATCGCTCGGGTAGATTCAGCGTTTTCTCTCGTTTTTTTCGTTTTGGCGATGGCTTCGAAATCGGTTCGTTGCAGAACGTCGCGAGTTAGGTATATATCGACTCCTTCTCTGGTCACAAACCTTTGGTGGCTGTTGTTGATGCGCATCTTAAGTTCATTAATGGTGGTGGTTGGCCTTAAGATTGCTAATGACGATTCTGACGCCACATTGATTAATGCTGGCTGGGATGGTGTTGATTTGGTGTGTGTCGTCACGTTTGCTAAAAGCCTGGCTGGATGAACACGGGATGTGCTACCTGCTCCTGATGACTGTGGAGGATTGATGTCTGCCTTGGCTGGAGCTGTTGCGGAACTGCGTGATGGCCTTGATGACCTGGGATTGATATCGCCGTCGGAGTCTGCATAAAAGTTCGGGTCTGCTTCATGATGCATCGAGAAGAAGATTTGCTCGGATAAGATAAGGACATCTTCATCATACTCGGAATCCATCTGAAATTATACTTATAAGTTATTAAGCTAAGGTTATGAGGACGACACGACACAATGAACGGACAACAAGTGTCTTATATTTAGTGTTAGTGATCTGCTTCTACAGGTAGACGGCATAATTTGGTAACTGCTCGTTGGAAGCTGCTGGTTTGAGTTTTTATTTTTGCCACTCTTACCAGACCATCTTGTCCTGGGTAAACTTCCTCCACAACACCCAGTGGCCATCTTGCTGGAGGCATATTTTCGTGAGTTACCAATACTACGTCGCCAACTTGTAGATTTTTTTGTCGTTGGTGCCACTTATTTCTGGTCTGGAGCTGATGCAAGTAATCCCTAGACCAGTTCTTCCAAAATTGGGTCAGTCTTTGTTGGAGCATTTTCCATCGTTGCGTGATTGTAGTATTATTGTTACCATCTGGGTCTGGAGGAGTATTTAACGCTTGCCCTATGAGAAAATGTCCGGGTGTCAAGATTTCTGGATGATTGGGATCTGTGCTAACATAGCATAATGGTCGAGAATTTAAGACGGCTTCCACTTGCGTCAACAACGTTGCGTATTCTTCGAAAGTGCATGTTAGGTTTCCCAGACTTCTTCGTAGGTGAGTTTTCACTGAACGTACACCTGCCTCCCAAAGACCCCCGAAGTGCGGAGCAGCAGGTGGAATGAAGTGCCAGTTGATAGCCTGATTTGAGAAATACTTCGCTGCCTCTTGATTTGATACTAGGATTGCCTTTTTTAAGTCCTTATCTAGTTTTGCCTTGGCTCCGACGAAATTGGAGCCACAATCGGAGTAAATATCTGCCGGTAGACCTCTTCTTGCGACGAACCTTTTCAGTGCTGCGAGGAATGTTTCAGTGGTTAAATCCGAGACGAGTTCGATGTGCATGGCCTTGGTTGCCATGCACACAAAAATGCATAAATATGCCTTTAACACTGGTGCCTTTCGGAGATGTGACGCCTTTATCATAACTGGTCCGGCATAATCTAGACCCACCTTGTTAAAGGTTTTAGTGATATTAACTCGTGCCTCTGGAAGATCTCCCATCATCTGGTGACAGGTTTGTTTTCGAAATCTGGTACATACAACACAGTTGCGTATTCGAGTGGAGATCGCTCGCCTGGCATCAATAATCCAAAATTTGTGACGGCTACTGGCTAACACCAAAGTCGTTCCGCCATGTAGAGTTTCTTGATGTAGTTTGTCTATTATGAGAGATGTTATCTGGTGTTTCTTCGGCAGGATGATTTGATGTTTTCGATTACAAACGATAGTTGCATGCGATAGTCGCCCCTGTATGCGTATGAGCCCTTGCTCGTCGATGAATGGACTTAACTGACAGAGATTGCTGCTGTGAGAGACTGGCTTATTGTGCGACAGATTGTGATATTCATTGGGAAAACTCGTTTTTTGTACGAGTAGCAGAATAACTGTCTCCGCGTTGCATAATTCCTTGGTAGAGAGTAGTCCAAATTGTCTTTTGCCATTCTTCTTACAGTTTTCCTTAAAACGCAGTATCAGTGCAATGATTCTAATTAGTTTGCTAAACGATGAGTAGCGTACAAGCAAATCATCTTGAATTTCGGCTACGAAGGTTGTAATGCTAGGTTTCCTTGCCTCCAAGTCTGTTATGTCTTCACATTTTCCAAGCCTTGGCCAATGGTCTTCACTTTTAGACAGCCAGGTTGGTCCATGCCACCAAAGGTTGTTAGAGCATAATTCGTTCACAGTAGTACCTCTAGATGCCAGGTCTGCTGGGTTATCCGCGGTGGGAACGTGCCGCCACGCGTCGTACCGTAAGCTGTCTTGGATTTCAACAACCCGATTAGCCACGTAGGTTTTCCAGCGCGACGGGTGTTCTCTGATCCATTGTAACGTGATGGTGGAATCCGTCCACGCGAATACCGGAGTGTTTTCGAGATTCATATCCTTGGTAGTAGTTTGTATTAGACGTGCTAGAATTAGCGCCCCGTTCAACTCTAAGCGCGGTATTGTTGTCGGTTTAATTGGTGCTACTCTTGTTTTAGCTGTTAGTAGCATCGATGTTATGCTGCCGTCTTCCTGGACCGTCCGTTGGTACAGCACTGCGGCGTATGCTCGTGTCGACGCGTCGCAGAACCCATGTAGTTGTACACTAGCAGTTGTTGTATAGCGTATCCATCGCGGAATTCTAATACGAGGCAGGTGTTCTAAGTCCTTCTTAAAATTGTTCCATTGCTGGTTGATGTTAGTTGACAATGGTGCATCCCAAGTGCACCCAGTTATCCACATCGCCTGCATTAACATTTTCGCCACGATTATAACTGGCGCTAACCATCCCAATGGGTCGTAAAGTGAGGCGATTTCAGATAAAACGGATCTTTTGGTTGGAATTGGCTTCCCTGGTTTCAATGATAACTTAAATGTAAAATAGTCCTTTGTTGGAAACCATTGAATCCCTAATGTTTTAACCGATTCCATCTCACCAATGGCTAATGCTTCTCTTAATTCGCAGTACTCTGGGGGTAGATGTGTTAATAGATCTGGCTCATTACTGGCCCACTTGCGAAGATTAAATCCACCTGTCTTCATCATTTCTATCATCTGGTGTTGGAGAACCTTAGCGCTTGCTGTGTCATCGGCTCCTGTTAAAAGATCGTCCACATAGAAATCCTTGAAGGCGATCTTAGATGCTAATGGCCAGTTTTGCCTTTCGTCTTCGGCCAATTGCTGAAGCGTTCTTATGGCAAGGTATGGAGCTGCTGAGGTGCCGAAAGTAACTGTATTTAATTGAAAGTCTTGTACCTTACCCGTGGTTGGATGTTTCCAAATGATGCGCTGGAACGAACGTTGTTCGGGATGGACAAGGATCATCCTGTACATTTTTTCAACGTCGGCTGTTAGGGCTACTCGATATTTCCGCCAGTTCATTAGGATTGCAAATAGCTTTGGTTGCAATGTTGGACCCTTTAGGAGATGGTCATTTAGTGACGTTCCATTCGTTGTTTTGCAGGATGCATCGAATACCACTCGCAACCGCGTAGTTGTGCTATCCTTGTATACCGCGTGATGTGGAATATAGTAATGTGGCTGGTTGTGTGAGAGAGGAGGTGCTTCCTCCATGTGGCCCAGCTGTATGTATTCATCTAAGCATTTAGTGTAGTCCTTAGCTAGGTCAGGCTTCTTGCTGAGTTGCCTTTGTAGGGCCATGAACCTTGTAAGGGCTTGAGGACGTGATTCTCCTAGTTTTGGTATTTTATTGTTTACAAATGGCAGTTTGACTGAATATTGGCCATTATCCATTCGTGCGTGAGAAGTCTGAAAGATGTCTTGACACTCTAGTTCCTCGGCCTTGAAGATTGGGTGTGACGGAAATTCTTCAGTTTCGAAGAATTGTCTAAGCTGGTCATTCAACTCGTTCTCCGTGGTGGCCATGAAGGAGACTGCCTCCTTGTGCACTCTGTCGGTTGTTGGTCCTAGTATTATCCAACCGAATAATGTTTTTAATGCTACTGGAGCAGTCTTGGTTCCTCGTCTAATTCCTTTCTGAATTATTTGAGCATAGACATTGACTCCTAATAAAGCATCGATTGGACCTGGTTTCCAGTACGAGGGATCGGCTAGTTTTAAGCCGTCCAAATGTTTGAAGTTTCCCTTAACAATTCGCTGTCTGGGAAGCAAATCAGTAATCTCCTTTAGAACTAAAAACGTTTCTGTTACTGTTGGTCCAGTTAGTTGACTGGACTGCAATTGCAAAATTGTTTCTTTGCTTGAAGTTGTAGGGATGGGACTTATTCCGTATACGGTAAAAGAAGTAGGAGAACATGTGGTGGCTAGTCTTTGGCAGGCTTCCTCTGTTACGAACGAGGATTGCGAACCTGGATCGATGACACATCGTAGAAGGACTTTGTGACCATGTTTACCTTGAGCAACTACTAATGCCGTTGATAATAGTGCTAGCAGATTTCGTCGAGACATGAACGCTTGAGTCACGTTAAGTCCGCCTTCTGGATTGGATTTAGCTTGTCCATTACCTAAATCCTGTACTTGCGTCCTTTCAACTGATTGTTGTGTGTTGGCGTGATCCTTACTGTTGCTGGGGTGTAGTGAAGTGTGGTGAGGTTGTCCGCATTTAAAACATTTATGCTTGCTGGTACATTCCGATTTGATGTGGGTTTTAGATAAGCAATTGAGGCAGAGACCTGCCGCTAAAATAACCCCTTTCTTGGCGTCGGTAGACATACCCTTGAATTTGTGACAGCGTAATAAAAAATGTCCCTTTCCACATGCGGGGCATCCTCCCTCCTTCGTGCTATGATATGAAGTCGTTTTTTCCCTTGGCAGCGTTCTAGTCTGGTGAGGTGTAGTTCTGTTCCCCAAACATCGGCTATAGACTCCAGCACCTTCAAGCGGTTGTTGAGAAAGGTTTTGAAGTCGTCTAGTGTTGGCAAATTGTCATCAGCGCCCTGCTCCTCTTCCCACAATTTAAGCGTATGCACAGGTAGTTTCTGTACCAGGACGTATATGAGCAAGGCGTCCCAATGGCTGGTATCTACCTTTAGACCCTTCAACTGCTGTAAACATTCTTCAGTAGTATCAACCAACGATTTAATTCCCTTGCTAGATTCGGCATATAGACTGGGTTGATTAACCAACAGCTTGAGTTGGTGGTTAACCAGAATGCGTACGTTTTCGAAGCGTTTCTTTAGCTTATTCCAAGCTGGAATATAATCGGAATCCGTAATGGGTGTGTGGCGCAGCACTCTTTCAGCTTCTCCTGTTAGGCATGACTTCAAATGGTGAAGTTTTTGTACCGAAGATAACCTCGAGTTGTTGTGCACTAGAGCCACAAACAAATCGGAAAACGATCTCCACATGTCGTAATCGCCGTTGAATTTAGGTAATGATATTTTGGGTAATGGTGAGTCATGATGGACCACGGTGGTTATGGATGATTCATGTGCGTCAGATGAACCTGCTGGCAATATATCAGCTTTGACTAGACGTAGACCCTCTGCTAACTCACTAATATGATCCATATAACTGGTCTCAGTCTGAACATAGCGATCTTCTTTAATATAGGTAACTTCGGTTTCCTTTCCAGATGCATCTTCACTCAAAGCTAATGCGATGGATAAATCTAAAGCACTGTAATCATCCCAATGTGACCTTAACTGAGCTAACCGTTGCTCATAAAACCCTATTGTTCTTTTCGAAATGGGCTGTTTTCTCCCATTCTCAATATACCGTATTATTTTTTTTCTTAACACACCTTCCTCTACCAAAAGTTTTTTCAAACTCGACATTTTCCTTGGTTATGGCGCAAGTAATACTGTGATGAATTAACTCTACAAATTATGAACGGGCTATTTACTGTTCCTGGATGGAACCACCAAAATGTTTAGTCGTGCAGACTCCAGCTACAAAAGAATAATAAGAAATCCGTACTTGCGGATTCTGCACCGGTGGTTGTGTAGCGGTAATTAAATAACTAATAACGCAAATAGCCTTAGTTCACAAATTGAAATTTATTCAGATTAATTCACCACAAATTCACTTGTTCTATAATTTCTTACTATAAATTGAATTTCTTATAATTGCAAACTCAAATTCTTGGAATTAACTCGTTTTGGTACAATGCCTCTTAACTACTATTTAAATAAATAAATTTCCTCTTATGGCTAATTCAATAATCAAATTTATTTAATCTTGTTGCTAATGTTGTAGAATCCATCCATTTTCCTAAACATGCATTGATTAATTTGAACATTAAGATTTAAGAATTCCCTGTACCACCATATTCTACCACCGTGTCAGTAAGGTATTTCAAGAATAAATGTCTAGCAAGCTAGCATTACTTTTTCTAATACCTCCTGAGTCGCCTTGAAAAATACGAATGAATAACCTTAATGATGTCGCCTTTTTATATCCTTGTGCGTTGTCCACCGCCATCTTCATGACAAAACTTCCTTATCGCAAATTGGGGTGCGTTGTCGATACATTGGGCTAGTACGTCGATCAAATTTGTTTTAATTATTACTATGCAAACTCTATATTCAGCCCGGCATTATCATACATCTAAAATTTTCTAGCATTGGATGCTATTTTTTCGTGCCATAAAATTTATGTATTTATTTTCCAGAGCTTAATAATTTATTATATAAATATTTTAATGTCGATACAGCAGAAATGCAGGCTGGTTATGATTAATTATCGACAAATAAAGCATTCTTTCTCCTTTTAATTTCTTGTCCTTTTCCCTCTTATGGAACAAATTAATATTTTTTAAAACTTAAATTATCGCGAAAATATACCTTTTTCCGCTAATTATGGCAATACCTTCGTTCGATTTCGCGAAGTAGCAGCTGGCTGTCACTTCAAAACATGAATGACAGTTCTTGTTTTGGTTTTTCGCGACTCGCGTTCGCCGCCGGTTTTTTGTTGTTTTCGCGCGTGTGATCATGTGTACAGGTGTTCATTGGTGTTTTTTATGTACAGGTAAGTTTATCTTTTTAATTTTATGTGTTTTCGGGTCTTTACTTGGGCAATTTGCATGAATTGTGTTGCATGTTGTCACATAACCCCAAATGTAAAATTCAATTCAATTTTCATTTTAAGTGTCTAATAATTAATTTTTTATAAGGTTCATTTAACTTGTTACATTAACTTATGTACTAATTCTTTAAATTCTTGGGTTTATTCATTTCGGAAGGTAAATTCATGTTTCCTTTAATCGACTTTCATAGTTTCATGTTGTTGTTGTTGTTAATTTCATGTTTACCCTTAAGCTCTTTATGTTTATTATAATTCAAGTTATTGTGATTTTAATTCATATGTTTTTCTTCTTTTTTCTTGTAGGTTGATGCTCTTCTTGTCTTCAGCTATCGAGAGCCAGGTAAGTATGTTATGTATTTAATACTTGTTGACATTCAGTTTTTCACCAGATTTCTTTTTAGGTGGTGCGCTCAACACAGTGTTTGGTAGGGGTTTAGAAATAAAATACTCGAGTATTTTTTTTCTAAACGGTAAAGTGTTTAATAGTTAAGAAGTGTTTTTTTTTAAAAGAAGAAGTGATTAATGCACAAAATCTAATCACTAAAGTGTTTTATTTTTCAACATTTAAAATGTTTAACAGAAAGTGTTTTCTAAATAGATTTAACCCAAATAGGTACAATGATAGAAGGGTTTGAAAGTACAACTCTCATTAAACATTTTGGATAGTAAACACTTATGATAAGCACTTATGTAGAAATAAACACTTTAAACGTTTTATGATATTAATTAATCCTTTTACCAAAATAAGGTATGTATAAAATTATGACGTGACTCATATTCCAGTTAATTATGTTGGCGACTACCATCGGTGCCATTAACCATGCTCAATATTCCGTTTAAACACTTTAGGTGTTTAGAAATTTTACACCTGACTTAGCAGTGATCGTACGCCTAAAATCCTAAAAGATAGGTCAGCTGCTAGTTCCAAGTTGTGTATTGAAGGGTGTGGAGCCTTACTAGTTTTTTTTTAGAGATTTAACAATATTTCAAATGCATTCCATACAACATGATTCTTGCGGCCATAATCTTGCGATACTTTTATTCCTTCGATAATCCAAAGCACATGGCAGACCTTGCTTTTGTGATCACGAACTTATGCCCTCCAATCAACAGAACATCAAACTCATTCTTTATTGAACCGTATCGAATTCAGTTCTTCCTAAAAAAGTATATTATCCTTGTCAAAACCTGCGACACCCTCCTGTCCGCGTCAATGGACACTGCAGAGCTAATCGCTGGTTTATACTTTAACTTTCTAGGGGGGGCGTTGGTTAAAGATCTGAAATAGACCGAATACTTATTCCAGATCGCTTAACAAGTGTCGCATTCTTTAAGAGATTCATTTTTAACCAGCGGCTCGGGCTGTATGTAATATGCAAGTCTTACATTCAGTTCGTTGTCGAATAGAGCTTCCGTCCGACACTACAGACAATGAACACGTTCATAAATAGAACAACTCAACAAGCTTCCGCAAAGGGGTCATCCATACATTACGTGCGGCGATTTTTCGACCCCCCCCCCCCCTCCCGACTTGGTTATATGTCGTGAGATTTGGCTCGACCCCCTCCGCCGCAATCTCACCTAAGATTTTTTAAATTTTAAAAAATTTCTAGTATTTACACTATTATATGTATTTGTAGTGTAAATACGTTATTCTGTGCTTGATTGCGTTGGATTTATTTAAAAAAATATAATTTGCGTTGAAGGAAAGTACCACAAAGTCATCACAGTACCAACTCGGCATGCATCCAATATAATCTACAATACCTGTGGATTACCATTTAGCAGGTGATTCTGCCTATCCTTTGGAAACCAATCTCATAGTGCCTTACAGGGATAATAGTTTCTTAACAAGAGAAGAGAAAAATTTTAATTTTAGTTTGAGCTCAACTCGTGTGTTTGTAAAGCAAGGATATGGAAATTAAAAAAAATTTTTTTGAATTTTACATTATATTGATATACGAAGGTTGACTTTGGCAAAACATAATAATTACGGCATGCATAGTCATTCACAATATTACTATAAAGATGGAGATTCACAAACTTCGATGCATTCTTCTATAGATGTCACCTTAGGGTAAAAAACCCGTGACTGAAGGACCCAGGCCTTAGAAAGGCGGAGTCTGAAGTCACAGCCAGCTTCTCAAATTAGCGTTTGAGCCCCCTTAACACCAGGATAAAGATTCAAGAAGCGCGGATCTGTGAGACTTCCATTCTTCACAGCTCTCGATATTCATAACAAAAGTTTTCAAAATCTATCTTGGCCTCTAGTATGGGACGTCGATTCAAAATTTGAATCCTGTAAGATTCTTAGATGAATAATTATTACGCCTGGTGTATATGTCTGCTTTTTGTACAGTGACAATGCACCGCAGATAACATGTGTTCTGACTGATGTGAAAAGATCCGATTCCTAATATAATCTCTATGATTGCAGTAGGATTAGGTACATTATGCACTTGAGATACTTAGGAGGGCATTAGGTTCCAGATTTATCAATTGGGCTTCTGGGCCTTTTTTTATTCCAGCTTAGGCCAGCACACTAGTTAAGCGTAGGGTCGCAATCTGTCAAAAAATTGTCGTAAAAGGTCGATTCGCACTATACGGAACGTCAACGTCACGGAACAGCAACGGCACGTCAATTTTGCTGTCGCGCACTTAAACTTCAACGTTACGTGAATTTTTCCGTTCAGTCTAAAAAAATTAGATAGAGTATTGCCTTATTCCGTATTGCTAATTTAAATTGTTATTTGGAATGCCAAAATTTAATAATTAAAGTTAGCAATGATCGCATTAATGTTGGATGACGAAAAAGAAAATTTAAATTTAGCAACGAAAATGGGTACAAAAAATATTTACTAGAAGAAAATAAGAAGAAGAATACCACACGCTATATAAGGAATTGGATGACTAAGAAATAAATTTCTATAAATGTTTGTATTTAATTCTTTGCCAATATTTGACCAAATTTTCTTTTTATGAGTATTGTCACTATACTTTTTCTGCGACAGATCATACAGCTCCTCATATCGCCGAACCTTTTCAATCAAACTTTTATCTTCCATGATAAATTAGTTTGAACAAAAACAAATAAATACTTGAAAAATTCGAAATGCTTCCGAAACAACGTACACATTCAACAGAACAGATCAGTCACAAAGGCACGTCACGTCGAAAAAAAATTTAAAGCAAATCATCAGTTGACTGTCCGTGACGTTGCCTATATACATATGTGCAGTTGCCGTTCCGTTCCGTGAAGTTGACGTTCCGTATAGTGCGAATCGACATTAAGTTAATGCATAACTTACATTCTCGGTTTTTCCCAAGCCATTGTATAAAATGATAAGAATTTTTCATCCCCAGATATTTAAAATATTTTCATTACTTTTTTAGATGTTCTAGTAGGATGATATTTGAAACAGTAAGCAAATATAGTGTAAACGGCAGTGGCCAAATTTTTACACCCAATTGCTATTGAGTCGAAATGTAGTAAGAGTATCACGTATACTTTATATGTAATGGATTCATTATTCCTTCTCTATATGTGCAATATGTATTGATCAAACCTTTAACCATGTTCATCTGAGACTGCACCAAGATTTTCGTGAATGATATCTAAGTGCGGATCTAAAAACACGATTTTAAAGATTTTCTCATTTACAAATATTGTACTTACAATTGAAGAAAACAAAAAGATATTAAGAAATATTGCAAAAAAAATTGTCGAAAAATCGGAAATACCCATTTTGAGGGCTAAAACCCCATAAAAAGTGAGCTTCCCGGTGTAGAAAATCGGTAGACTTAATAACTTCTTATTAAGAACCCTCAAAGGAAGCTAATTATTCCCGCTATATCGCTTTTTCGGATTAATTTACCTGTACTATTTATTTAACCCAGTTTTCTCGCAATTTTGCACTGTTTATTGCGGGAAAAAAATTACGTGATATTTTCCGAGACCCCCTCCCTCCCCCACCTAAGATTTGTTGAAGTTCGGCTAGACCTCCTCCCCCCCTAAACGCCTCACGTAATTTATGGATGACCCCAAACAGTATTTCGAACTCTTACAACATCCGAGAGTTCAAACTTAGGTTGCATCGCCTCCTCCTTCAACATCCTCTGATTTCTCGTAACAAAACCTATTCTCTACATGACAGACTGATATTACAAAGGATTCTATATTCAGGAACTGCAACAAAAAAAAACCACACAGGATACGGAAAACTTTTGATTTCCTTTTTGACATTTTCAACTTTCTCTCATATCCTGAAAACTTCCCACATTTAATGCATGTATTCCGCTTAAGAATGACTTTCAAGTAGTATGGCTAAGGATGTGGCAAGATGCTTTTCAGAAACATCCCTCTTTTGCAGGACGAAAAGGATGAATAAATTTAGTCTAACTTACTTAAGCTACAGCAGGAATTAAATAAATTTACATCAAAGATTTTCAAGGGGACTCTTAAGTGTAAAAAGATTATGAAAATTCCTTTAGGAAATAATTTAGGGTGAATTTTCGACACAAGATGGTACTAGTGTGTAATGTGAAATATATGTGTGCAACTAAACACAGGTGACGCTTTTTTTTAATATAGCGACCGAGTTATGATTGATACGAGTTTATCCTTATTTCATTTTTTTATTCGTCTTTTGTTTATTTTATTTTTTTTTTGGCATAAGACGGATTTTTTATGAACTTTTCACAAGTGTCACCACATAAATTGTATTCTTTGTGTATTTGAGGGGAGGTCCCTTGTTCTTGTTGTTAACTTCATGGGCATTTTTAATGAAGACTTAAATTTCCTTTAACGCAATTGTCTGTTCTTTATTTTTTTTCCTTGAAATGCTTATGACTTTTTCGTTGACTTTTGCGGAAGCTTGGATGAAAGAAGTTGTCCTTTTCATACTTATGATAATATTTATGTGCGCGTGTTTTATACTAAGAAATTGACAAAGTTTTGAAGAGAAGTTTCTTTCAACAGAAGTTTTTTTTTGATATTATGTAATTTAATTAAAAGTAAATGTTTATTTTTTAAGAAGTAAGAAGAAGACAAGTCGGTTTGATTTTTTGTTTTTAAATATCTTCGTTAATTTTGTAATTTGAAAAAGTTTTGTGCGTTTTTCATATGAAAACATGGAACAGTTTCTAACTTTCTCATTAAAATCAACAGTCAAAAAATTTCTTTTTAGTTGTCAGATTACATTTGTGCTATCTTTTTCGAGAATTAAAATTTTAGGACTTTAGATTAAGAGTAGTTTTGAGTAATGCAAAATTTAGTTTGTGCCTTTTTATAAAGTTTTTTTTGTCATTTTCATTTGGCACTACTTTACTTGGCTCTTGAATAATTGCTACGTATAAGTAAAGAGTTGAGCCTCGGTTACCTTCCGCTTCCGTCAACCCTAGGATGTTTGGCTACCTCACTGCAAACCCCAAAATATTTTTTAATTTAATAGACTACACACTTCATAAGCGTGTAAATTCGGCTAATCGTGTTAAAATATTGCGTTTTAGGAATAAACCGTGTTAAAATAATGCGGATTAAAAGACATATGTACCTGTAAAAATTACACACGTGCAGCATATAATATTTTTTACACGCTAAAGAATTTGTAACGTTTTATCGTTTTACGTTTTAAACGTATGAAAATAAAACATTGCATGTCATTTCACACACTTCACTAAATTAACACACATGAGAGGATAACTTAAATGAAAGTTATGACAGTATTTAAATACTCAATAACCAGAGAGCCTCACGACCTCTCTTTACAGTCAGTCGGTAACAGAAGGGCGTCGACACAAGTCATTGCAGTTTACATCTAAAATTTTAAGCTTACGGTGAAGATTTTTCTAGGTTTACTCCCCGCAAAACGACGCTAAAACAGCTTCTCTCAAAAACTCCAAAGAAATACGTGTTTAGTGTGTTAAAAAGTTTTAAATTTACACACTTTTCGCATGATAAATATTAACACATTTTTAACGCGTAAATAGTGACTACATGATTTTACACGCGAAATGCGTTTTAAAATCACACACCTGGGTTTGCAGTGGTGGGAGGCAGTAACTGACCAGGATGGGCTTCGTGAGGCCCATATGCAATAGCTCAGGTGTGCTTTGTAATAAAATTGCCATAGGCAAGAAATAAAAGCGTTTTTTTATGGCATAGGTAAATTTTCTGATTATGCTTTGGCAATTGTATTTTTTCATTGACCCATGTTCAAGGCACATGTATTATTGCTCTATTCTCCATGCTTATGTTAAGTAAAGGCCCTAGCATAAAAATTGACTGGACATTATCCATAAGAAATATTCCAAGAAAAAAATTTGCCTCGAAAAGCCCAGCTGGACATCCTAGGGTTAACTTAGCTTTGTTAACTGGGTTGAATTGAAATTTTGAATGTAGAATTATTTTCAGTAATTCGTTCATAGGTGACAAAAATTTTTTCACTGACATGTACACTTTTGTAAATAAAGATTTTTAAAACTCGTATTTGGAAGATTAAAACTAAATAAATTTTTGTTAAAAAAAAATTAGAAATAAAATTTCGATGTTTTTTTTCTTATTTTAAAATGCTTTTTTCATCCAATATAAATGTTGATGTTAAAAAATGCCAGGTTTTCTGCCCCAACGAATTCCCTGGGTTTTCGAGAAAGAAAAAGAAATAAAAAGTCACTATACCTATCAATTTTTTCTAAATATTCTGACATTATTTCAAAGGAAAAAAATGAAATCAGTTATGGCAACTTTAAGACCGTACGCGTACAGAATTTTATTTACCTTTCTTCTTTTACTGCAAAGATAAAAAAGTTGTCGTTTTTTGTAGTTTATTGAAAGTGAAGAGTACCTAAAATTTTTAAAGAAAATGGAAAAGTGTGCAGTTTTTGAATGTCAAATTTCATTTGCACTGAACTTATAATACGACAATTAACAAAATTTGAGTTCGGTGAAAAAAGGGGCTTTTTGGATGAGCTGACTATCCCAGTCGGAATAAACTGACTACTTAGAAAATAAAAGTAATTTTAGCACTAGTGGGAAACTGACTAGTTCCAGCACTGGTGCCAAAGTAATTCTGAGAGGAGCTAGTTCAAATCACGATATCAGAGGTAAGCCCACAACATTTTTCTAAAGAATTTGTTTTGTTAGTAGTTTTGTTAGTACAAAAGGAATTAGTTTTCCAAGAACTTCAAAATGAACTAGCTCTCGAAGTACTTCAAAATTAATTAGTCCTCCAGTTAGTTCAAAATGTACTAGTTCTCCAAGAGCTTCAAAATGAATTAGATCTCGAAGTACTCAAAATGAATTAGTTCTCCAAGTAGTTAAAAATGAATTAGTTCTCGAAGTGTTTCGAAGTAATGCAGAGGGGGTAATTGACTCCATCGTAGGAAGACGCTGTACAAAAGTAGTGGGTTGTTTTCATATGAAAGGTATCCAACTGAGAACTACTACTCCCTCCTTAGAAAGTAGTTATTCTATTATTAGTTTTAGAACTAGTACACTGTCCTACTGGGTACTTCTGTATAGAAATATTTGCAGTCCATTATATACATGTCAGTGCCTAAGACGCATATGATGATATGACACCTCGTACCTCTCACTCCTAATCTCATACTACAACCTTCAAGCGGTGACTCTTTTAGTTCTGCCCCCCAGCGGGAAAGAGGAGAGGTCAGCATCAAAGTATCAGATCCATATGTGAGTACTTGTTAAACCATCATTTTACACAGAAGCAGTTTGGACGCCAGTACTAGATGCTTGGATTTGACAAGCCTTGACAGACCATTAAGTCTTAGTTGGAGAATTATGCATCTCGCTGCCAATGCTCTTTAATGCCAGGTTAAATAAGAGGCAGGTCATCTTCTTGTAGGAGTGTAAAATAAATATTGCCTGGTATGGATAGTGTTCCGGATATCTTCACTTAGTTTTGTTGCATCGAAATGGTCAACCTACGTAATCGTGACAAATCATTGTTCTCATACTTGCACAATATTTTCATGAATAGCTTGGTGCAGTTTATGCCCTCCACATTTGACCAGCTCGACAAGAGGTCTGCAACTGAGGCTTTATGGATTTCGAGCCGGTTTGTGACTTCACTAACTTCTTCTAAACTTGCTGGGTGTAGTGTAGAAAAGATGGCTTAGGGATCGAGGACCAGTTAATTTTTTTTGTTTTTGTCGTATATGCAACGTGGCGTAAATCGCGTCATACCGCTGCACTGTTCTAGTTCAATTTTGTATTATTCTCCTAGTTTTCTTTTTTCTGCCTGTGAACACTCTGTTCTTCTCTTCTAAGATTATAAAATATCTCTTCGTGTGCTCGTGTTTCATGAAACTTCTGCATCGTTCGGATTGCAGTACGGGGTGACAGGGTGATTTTTACTTTATATCTTGTTTTAATCAGCCTTATACTCTTGAATTTGCCTGCGAGGCGAAAATAGTGCTGGTAATATAATATACATAGGGGCCTATTCTGTCGGAAAAATTTTATCATTTTATGTTATGTTATGCATTTTATGTTATGAATTCCCTAAAATCTTATTCTGTCCGACAAATTTTATTTTATTTTATGAATCATAACATAAAATATTTCCTGTTACGCTTCATAACATAACCCATTTTATGAAAATAACAGACGAGAATTGACATTTGCGTGAAAGTAGTTTTCATTGAGTTTTGAGTTAAATTAAAAATTAATATGCCAAACGCATTAAGAAAATTGTATTTTGTCAGATACTGAAACAAGGCGCACTTTGATTTTGTTTGTTTTCATTCATAATTGCATTTGTTTTCATTTTCAACCGATCAGCTGTTCAAAACATAATAGCAGCCATGACGGATTGTACTAAATATTTTATGTTATGTGTTCATAAAAGACTTCATAAAATAATTTTAAGAAAGCATGACAGAATACGAAATTTTAAAATAGTTTATTTTTATTTTATGAAGAAGAAATTTTATCATCATAACATAACATAAAATATTATTTTATGAAAAATTACAGAATAGGACCCATTATATCATAAAAGTTATACCAGTAAAAGTACAGTTAACCAAAGTATTGACAATCGTAGGCTACAACTCATTTCAATTCGTCTTTTAAAATTGGCCATCAATCGAGCTATTTGAATTCCCATGGAAGGAAAAGTGTGGAAAACAAAAGGATGAGAGTGTGGTGATATAGTAAACCTTTTTTCTCTAAACCTAAACTCAAGGTCGCACTTCCAATGTCCCTGTGCGTCATTTTCTTCAATTCACACGACTTATCACGCAAAAACGACTCGACTTTCAACATAGAGACCATAGCCTTATGGTAGCACTTTCATTTGAATTTTGCTCCAATTTGGACTAATGTCCTCATTGGTGCTCGTTAAGCGGTCTACAGACGATCAACTTGGGGTTGTCAACTAGGCCTAGGTCAACGAGTTGCACGTCTGTAGTTGTGTTTATGGTTGAAAACAACCGTTGATAAATGGTTAAAGAAAGATCAAAATTTTTAGATTTTTGGTAGGCGGAGCTTCTAGAACTGACTCACCCAGGAAAATCGATTTACCACTTGATAAGCAATAGCCTTCGTAAGGTGTCCCATTTAGTGACCACACAAAACCCTTTTGGGTCGATATAGAGAAGTTAGGTTTTTACAGTTCGGCATCAGGTGTCAAATATCAAAAAATTTTGATATGCGGCATTATTGTCGCGACATCGAGACGGTGCGACATGCAATAGTTCAGACGATGACTCTTTTGCGACATTCGCCTCGCGACATTAAATGCCACGACATCAGTGTCACCGTGTGAACGAGGCTTAAGGGGATGGTCGTATTCTTCTGAAGGGAAGCATCTCAGAAAATTGTTAGTCATCATAACGGCTCCAGCTCGTCCATCTTTGGAATTTTATGTTAGGTCGCATCTCAAAATTGGTTGAGGTGGTAAAGTGGGGCAAGCTGCATGTTTTTACCTTTATTATTATAATTTTTATAAACGACAATTGTTCGGCGATAAATTTTGACACACAGAGATAAGACAGAAACTAGTTGGGATGTGGCTTTTGACCCTTTCGGTCCACAAGATTAACTTCCCAGTATTCGTTCAAACAAAAAACGACTCGAACGATTTTTATGAAAATCTTTTCAGATCATACTTCCTTTAACATGCTTTGAACGGCACCTTAACGAAGTCGGTATCTTTTTTTGTTCGCGCGAAATCGTGCTGGTACAAAAATCACTTACGTCGTTCAAACAAAAAAACGGTTCGACCGATTTTTATGAAAATCTTTTCAGATCATATGTCCTTTAACATGCTTCGAACGGCACCTTAACGAAGTCGAAATCTTTTTTGGTTCTCGCGAAATCGTGCTGGTACAAAATTCACTTAAGTCGTTCAAACAAAAAAACGGCTCGACCAATTTTTATGAAAATCTTTTCAGATCATATTTCCTTGAACACGCTTCGAACGGCACCTGAACGGAGTCGATATCTTTTTCGGTTCGCGCGAAATCGTGCAGGAAAAAATGACCACATACGTACGCACACACACACACACACACATATTTCTTCTCAAATTTTTGCTTAAAATGCTATTGGGACCTTGAAACGTGTAAATACATTGAAAATTTCGAATCCGATTTTCGGACCGATTACAATAACTTCCTACTGGGAAGTTAACAAGTCTAAGCTATAAAAGAACCAAAACTGTCAAAATTAAATGAAAAGATTGCAATGAAGGAATCATAAACGAATTCATTTTTCTTGGAAAGTAATTTAAATTTGTTTCTGTGTAGAAAAAAAACAATTTAATTTACGTGGATTACTTTCTTGTTTTATTGTGTGAGTTTATTAAATGAAACTTAAAAAAAACTGTTGTTAGTCCATTCCCAGTTGAGAGTCTCTCTCAATAAATAAATCAATGTTATTTTTATCGCCATACTTTAAGCTGAAAACAACAGAGGAAATCCCTAAAACCCGTGAACTTTCTTTTTTTTCAAAAGATCATTAAAACTTTTGTTTATATCTATTTGCAAGAAAGCGGATACCCAACAAAAAAAGAGCTCAATTCTCAGCAACTACCGATGATAAATCCCACTTGGTTCATGAATAAATTGGGAGGGTTTAATGCACCATCAACGCAGGATGTTTTAAACGAGGGACGCATCAAATATTTACGCACCGGATGACGTCTTTTCTTCACGGGTACCGGTCTCTTATCCAGCAAATTAGATATTCAAGGATCCATTTTAGATACTTCTTAACAGGCACCAACTATCAACAGATAACCAGCAACACCCCTTCCTTGGCAGGTGTCGACGATACTTTTCAAGGTCCTTCGCTCCAATATCCTTGGGCATACACAAAATTTAAACCGGATTTCAATGATTATGAAGCGAAAATCCTTTTATATAAAACCGTGTCGTTTAGCTTAACGTGCAGTGGTAGTAGTAGTAGTGGTAGTATAGCAGTAGCTGAAGCATCATAATACGGCATTGTATGTAAAGGGGATTAAATGAATGGTGGATGGTATTAATTAAATACTGGAAGACCTGAGGGAAAACTACGGCACAGTTGTCCTTGATGGGGGTTTACGCTTCTCCCCTGTAATTAAGCTACGAAACCGTGTATTCAAGGATCATTACTTTTAACCCAATTAAATCCTGGTCACGTTTTAAATCGGAACTACCACGGATTGATGGATGACGCCTTTAAAGCTCAGAGGTATAGTCAATGATGGACCTGTTGTTGCGAACCTGATATATACCCTTTAATCCTTCCCTGTAACTATACACACGAGAATGCCTGAAATTTCGAGAGCATCGGTCTGGTGTGCGAAATTTGGCGAATTGGGGTTAAATTGAATCGAGCAAGGCTGAAGGGTCTTGGATGGGAAGATTTCAGGGAGAATTGTGGGTTCAACATGGATACCAGAAAAAGAATAAATAAATAGGGTATGATATTTATTCTGCCACCTCAAAAACCACCAAGAAACGAGGCTCATGTTTCAATTATGAGAGAAAATTAATACTTTTCAGCAGTTCAGATTTATGTAAATATTGATGATTACCATTCGCCGCAGTGCCAATCTACGAAATTGACCATATTTAATGAAAAAAAATGGATTCATCGACCAGAAATTTAATTTATTAAAAAATATTGCGACCATTGCGGTTTCAATTAATTGAGGCTTTAAATACCTCACTCAATATTTAAAGAGTAAAGTGCCAATGGCGATATTTAACTATTTATATTTGGCCTATAAATCAGCGCAATTAAGTTTTCATTATATCAATTAATCGAATGAAATAAATCCAGAATTATCATTTCAATATTGTTTAAATCGCAATATTTAAATTGAGTACAATATAATTTTGTACCTACTTATCGGTAATTTTATTTTTTGGAAAATTAAAGCCTGGGAGTATGCAATGGTTATTAATTAGGGTAATGAAAGGGGTCATAAAACTCCCCAGAGTAATATAATAATAATAAAAAATTTAGTTTGGTCTTATTTTTACTTGTGTTCCAAGGTTATCAATTTTTTTATCAAAAAAATATCTTTAGTAATTGTATATGATGAATTTGATGTGACTACAGGTCTGACAGGTGTCAACGGTAGTAAATTACTTTATATGTAAGTAAAAATTATAAAAACTGTAATCATTTCGTAACATGTTTCTTTCGTCATTCTTAAGGTGAGTAGGTTTTTATTGAAACGTCATTAATTAGTAGAGTTATAGTGTTTTAAAAGTTATTTTTAACCCACAAATATATAGTATATATTTGAATAAGGCATTTTTATGTGTATGTAATAATAGTTTAGATAGCATAAAACAGTGGTTATAAATCGGTTTTCTACTTAACTAATAATAACGATGATTAATGGTCGCATACAGTTCTCGTGGCCATAAGGATGATTTAGAAGAAGTAGCAGTGATATTGGCGTAATACTCACCAAAGAAGCCCATTAGCTGGTCTCGACTTTCTAAGAGGATTATTACAGTGCGTTTGCGTATCAGTTTAGGAAGTATACTACGGTAGTCCAATGCTACTCCCACCCCAACTGAAAAGACAGACGATGACATCAAGGACGAGTTTTATAAGCGAATGAATGAGGTTTTTCCGTCTATTACAAGGGGAGATATGAATATTTTGATGCGTGACTTAAAAGGACAGATCAGCCCTAGCAACACCGATCCTGAAAACACCAATTAGAAAGGAAGGCATAATCCAAGTTACTAACAACAATGGTGACATTTTCGTTGGCTTCTGTAGTTCCCACCAACTCATTTTATGTGGGACTTACTCTTTTTCCCAAGAAGATGCACAAGCAGACTTGGGTATAACTAGAGCGTAAAACGAGAAATCAGATAGATCTCGTGGCCATTAGCAGCACATGGAGAACTATTATGGAGGGTTTCAGGCGCTTTGGGGGAGCAGACTTTGGAACTGGCCACGATATGGTAGTAGTAACTATTCGCCTTAAAATCCGCGCAATCAGAAACGTTCGATGCGATGCCATAAATCGTACAACATTAAGAGGCTAAAGTTTACTGGGAATCTGTAACAAACCTTTAACTAGCAACAGAAGGTGCAGTAAGGTTACTAAATCATGCCATATAGGGTGCGGATGGAAGGCTGCTATGCAGGCACGAGGAACAACCACTGTGCAACGACGAGGTGAGATTATTTCTTCGCACAGTCAATACCACCCCCACTGAATGAAAGGAACCTGATTATCGATCTGCTGGCAACTAATCTATACATTAGGCAGCAGGTAGCTTTGAAGCTACGAGAAAGAGGCTACTTTGTGGAAAAAATGTATACAAATAACGATACACTGCGTTCTCAATCACTGAAAATGTTTAAAACCAACCTAAGTTTTGATAACGAAATTCTCACCAGAGAGAAATGGAAAAACTTCCCGTCTGACAAGAACATTGTTTCATCTGCTGACGGCTCCAAATTTAAGATTTTTTCATTTTTCTCTGCCTCACTTCTGTACTCTTAGCATTTTCAAAGTCTACTCAGCAATAAAGACAAAGGCCATGAACATGCGGCTAGTTTGAGAAATCCGTTCAACACTCTCTAAAGCAACTATAGAGAGGAAGAATCCAAACAGACAACATTTGCTCCGACATGTTATCACGTTATCACTTATTACTCCGGCCACTGCCACGCCCACTGGTTCCCAGCCCAAAGTGGTCCATTACCTACTCAGCTATTCATTCTGGCAAGAATAAGAAATCGTGGGTTTGGAAACCTTTTCTTACAGGGCTTGGGAAATGTTGGAGCTTGACCAGGAAAAATAGGGTTTCGCTCTGCTGAATCGAACACTGGGATATCGCTGCTGCGGTTTGCGAGCTTGTGGTCTAAGACGTTCGTCCAGGCCTAAGAATCCTTCTGTAGCGTCTCATGGTCCAACTCCAACTACCTGATCTGGGTTAAGGGACTTAACCTAACATATTGGGAATCGGTCCCAGGTTTTAAACAGGCTGTTGGTGTTATATCTCATTGACCATGTGGGGCTACGGTATCAACTCCACAATCTAGGACTGTCTCAGGAGACAGAATGCCCAGTCCGAACGGAACGCGACGAGGGTTCCACACACACTCCAGATCTTGTCTTTTTTATCGTGAATTGATGTCCATTTCAATCAACCAGGATATCAAATCGATTCTTGATTAGGCCGCAACAATGGTGTTGAATTTAACGCATCCAAAACGAAGTGCTACCTCATTCCAAACAAAACTTGCACAGATGTTGTCTGTGAATGTTCGGCTCTGATCTGGCTCACAAGAAGAAATTTTATCAGAGTTAAGCGCGGATCCACCGTTGTGGGCACGATGCGCATGCCCACAACTCTAATAGACTTGTGACGTCACACTTTCACGGTCTATTGAGATTGATAGGCTGATGATATTATATCCTACGACTTAATAAAATAAAAAAAATATAATTGTGCTTAAGACCACACTTTAGAAGTAAAACTTTTTTACCCAATATGCAATTGATATAGTGTAGGTCTGTCGGATATTTAGTACGCTTTCAGAAAAGTAAGGCCAACGACAGATGCATGAAGTATAGTGACGAGCTTAGAATATAAAACTACTAGTACGGGAGGTAGCGCTACATTTTTGCGACCAATTTTATACCGCATCAATTGAATTTATAATTGTTTATTAGTATTCAATAATCAGTAAAATGAGCGGCAGCTGCCGTTCCCGCGGTGGAGGTAAGGATGGCAGCAGGTAAAAGTTGTTAAAAGAAGTAATGACTCAAGTAATTTCATACCGTGCCAAAATTTTTGGGATGGTTTTTAAGATCAATTTAAACCGAAAAATAATCGTCAGCTGTATGAATAGCGGGGGTAAGAACGTCAATCAACGTAATCGGTCCGAAAATGGGATTCGAAATATTCAATGTATTTACACGTTTCAAGGTCCCAATAGCATTTTAAGCAAAAATTTGAGAAGAAATATATGTGTGTGTGTGTGCGTACGTATGTGGTCATTTTTTCCTGCAAGATTTCGCGCGAACCGAAAAAGATATCAACTTCGTTCAGGTGCCGTTCGAAGCGTGTTCAAGGAAATATGATCTGAAAAGATTTTCATAAAAATTGGTCGAGCCGTTTTTTTGTTTAAACGACTTAAGTGATTTTTGTACCAGCACGATTTCGCGCGAACCAAAAAAGATATCGACTTCGTTAAGGTACCGTTCGAAGCGTATTAAAGAACATATGAATTGAAAAGATTTTCATAAAAATCGGTCGAGCCGTTTTTTTGTTTGAAAGACTTAAGTAATTTTTGTACCGGCACGATTTCGCGAGAACCAAAAAAGATTTCGACTTCGTTAAGGTGCCGTTCGAAGCATGTTAAAGGACATATGATCTGAAAAGATTTTCATAAAAATCGGTCGAACCGTTTTTTTGTTTGAACGACGTAAGTGATTTTTGTACCAGCACGATTTCGCGCGAACCAAAAAAGATACCGACTTCGTTAAGATGCCGTTCAAAGCGTGTTAAAGGAAGTATGATCTGAAAAGATTTTCATAAAAATCGTTCGAGTCGTTTTTTTGTTTGAACGAATACTGGGAAGTTAATCTTGTGGACCGAAAGGGTCAAAAGCCACATCCCAACTAGTTTAGATTTTGCGCTAAAATTATGCATTTGTATGAAAAATTAAATGAGATAAAAGTAGTAGTTGCAGTTTTTCAACGGCTTTTCTTTGGACGCTTTGATTTATCAACAGAATCTGAAAAAAGGTGCAAAACGGCCGCTAGCGGCGAAAATCTGCGGAATTCGAAAAAACAGTGCAGGCAAAATTTGTAGGAAATTTTATGCTCTACAACTTTGCGTATTAGCGGTTAATTTAGTTTGATATCCTTTGAAGTTGTTCATCAAAATCGGTTCAGTAGTTTAGTGTTTAAATGTGACATTGTGATGTGCAAAGAAACACACATTTACTTTTGTAATTTTCGTGAGTGAACAAAGTAACATTTTACAGGTTAATTAATTTACCTACTAGTGTTTGCCCCACAGCTTTGCCCACGTCGAACTATACACTGTATAAAATCTTGGTCTTACTCCGCTCGCACTTGGCCGATTTTCGGGTCGCTGTGACCACAACCGTTTTTGAGGGCTGGATCAGAGTTCCGTGGTCCGGTATTCTTCAAGTAAGGCAGCATCTACATTAGCCATCATCCAAGGCATGCCAAATGTCAGCGTGAGGTAATCCTCAAGTCAAGGACATTTTGATTGACATTGCCATGGATGATGGCTAGTGTAGACACCGGGTTAAGACCTCCTTGCCTTTCCATTAGTGTGGCATGCACAAAATAGACCTAAGATCTAAAGTCACTCCCAGCAAACTGCCATGCCCTCACGTAAACCTTTTTTAATAGTACTATCAACGCCAATTGTATCCTCGTTTATTGGATGGAACTGCCGCCTCTGCTTACCTACTTAAGTCCATAGTACATACTGTTACTGCGTATTTTTCCTGGTGGCAAGGGCACTAATCTTTACTATCAAGATGTTTCCCAACTTACCTAACAAATAGCACCTAATTTTAAGATAAGGCTTTGTCATAAATTTTCCAGATGTAACACTCAAAATATTTTAATTAAGGCATTAAACATTGCCAAGCTATCGAAAACATAAATCCTACTTGCTTTACCAAAAAAGATTAATTCCTACAAAATTATCTTCAGCAGATAACAACGCCCTTAAATCTTCACCTATCTTGAAGTAAGATCGCACCTTACAAAGCGGAATGCAGGTACTCCACCGATATAAATGCAAACAATTTAGGAAACACCCGATGAGGAGCAAAGAGCTTCAACGTCTCTCAGCTAACCTCCACCCGCTGCCGCCGCTTTCATTTCCCGCAGGACTGACCTTTGTCATTTATATTTAATGGGCAAATGTTTAACTAACCATGGCTGTTCTGAGATGACGTTATGAAATAGTCCTACGGCGAAAGGTATTAAAGAGCTGCAACCCAAGGAAGCTTACCTGTGAATAAAACGCGTCCTTCAACGCCACCATCATCGTCAAGAGCTCGCCCAGGACAAAATAATTAGCACCCACGATCAACATATCACGAAAACAAACATCACTCACATGACAACTGTCAGACGAGACGACTAAAATGTAAGAGCCAGAGCCAAAATAAAATAGAGCGGAGAGGTTTGGAACTAAACGTCGGAAATGTAAAACTGCAATATCATTAGCGAAAACATCAAGGACCACCACCGAAAGCTCCACCAATAACGCCGAAAAGGGGAAGTTAGGAGAGAAAGCGAATACGATCAATCGAAGACGATAAATATAGGTCAACAGCTGATACGTAGAGAGGAAAGGGGATAGCGAGTCTACGAGTCTCAGAGTGAAAGTATAGAAAGGGGTCGACGACCTCGTCGAAAACACTAGAAGAAAATTCCGCTAGGGTGAAGTTATAAAATCAAGACGGGAGTAAGAAATTCCTCTTTTTCCGTTGGAATTCAAAACAATCAGGAGCAGTCCGAAATCACGATTATTCACTCTGGTAATATTATATATGTTTGTTGGTAATTAATTATTAGAATGAATTAAATTCCCTACACTAGTTAAATGAAATAAAATTACAATTTGAAACTAACTGATTTAAACGAATATATTGTCAAAGAATTTTTAGAATAAATTTTTATAACGTGTGTTTGACGTGTCGTGTTTCATTTTTAAAGACAATTTTGATTTTTGTTGGAGTGAGGTTCTTTTCTCGATAACCAGACGCAGAGGTGTTTGGACAATTTTCCACCTCAACGGATTCATTTAATCATTTAGTGTGTTGTGAATTAGATTCACATCCAAGCCACGTTCGCTCGTGAACCTGGCTGGCGGGCAGGAAAAACATCAAAGGAAAACTGTATTGTGCGCATATTAAGAGTTGTTTTTACTCCTTGATCAATATTTTTTTGGAGATTATTTTCTTTGCAGAAAAGTTATAAGATTGAAGAAAAATAGCCAAGGAACTGAGTTATCAACATGGTCCTTCGAGCCGGATAGCAGTAAATATGTGGATGAAAACCAGCAAACAAAAGGTATGATAGAAATCGTGAAGTGATAACTAAAATAGAATCGGGGCAATCCGCGGATATACTAAATATATCGACATAGTGAAAAATTGTGAAAGGCTTATCTTATATCGAAACCGAGAACAAACAATCTGTGAACTTGTGAAAGCCTTAGCTTAACTGATCGCGAATCTGTGAACTTGTGAAAGCCTGAGCTTAATCGATCGCGAATCTGTGAACTTGTGAAAGCCTGAGCTTAATCGATCGCGAATCTGTGAACTTGTGAAAGCCTTAGCTTAATCGATCGCGAATCTGTGAAACAATCAATCGATCGCGAATCTATGAAAACTTCAGTGAAACCGCGGAAAAATCGAGAAAATAGAAATTCGAAATTTGTGAAAACAATTAACGGAATCACTAACGGAAAATTCGAACGGCATTTTTTTTAACGGTCGTGTAACGGAAATCGCCTACGGTAAAATTTTCAGTACACATTTGAAAACAATAACGGGAATCTAGTGAAATTTAAACATTGAAAGTGAAATTTAGTGTGGAAGCAGAAAACAATTCAACGACAGACACCAAACACAACACCATCCCCCGTAGATAATATCCAAGAAGAAGTTACATCATACTCCTAGAACATAAGGGCAATCGTAGAGAACAACGCCAGAGTGAAATAAAATCACAGTGAGTAAATTTGAAATCTTTATTATATTCTTTTCACATAGTATCGTGGTAATAAACGAGCCAGAAGATTTGAAACATTAAGATAATAAAGATTAACGAAGGTGCAATTATTTTGAGTTTTATTCAAAAATTTTTACAATATATTACATCACAATTTACAATATATCACATAACAATTACTTACGTATAATAAAGAATAAATCGGGGTTGTGGTATTATACACAATTTTAAAATTTTTATAAAACATTGAACTCACCTTGTTTGTGTGTCTTTCTCTAAAATAAACGTGAAATAAATTCTAAATCTACATATAATATTCAAGGCCATGGAAGCTTTGATTTTAAAACAAAAGGCTCAATGGGAGTTGATCCAAGGGCACATGAGCAATACTAGGAAGCAAGCAATTGACAAGAGAACAGGGCCATATTATACGAGGAGACTTAAAGGGTTTGAAGACCTATGGGTTGACTTCCAGCAACGACACAAGGAAATCGTGTTTCTTCAATACTCAACAGATAAGTTTGATAAAACTAAGTGTGAGTATTTTGCGGATAATGTCTTCGATAAAGTCGAAGATTACTTCATGTCGAATGTTGCGATGTTGGAAGAAGCTATTGAAAAATATGCTCCCTCAACTTCCACCAATCAACCGCCTATCACTCCACAGAACGTTCCTCGCGAGAATAATAATACTACGTCATTAAAAATGCCGAGGTTAACGATAGATAAGTTCAATGGAGATTACACAAAGTGGACCACCTTTCATGATTTGTTTAAAACAATGGTCCATGAAAATAGAAACTACGCACCTGTGCAAAAGTTGCAATATCTAAAACTCTTGTTAGAAGGGGAACCAGAACAGTTGACGCGACACCTACAAATAACAGAAGATAACTACGAACCTACCTGGGAGCTTCTGAAAGAACGTTATGATAATAAAAGGGTATTGGTTTGGTTCCAATTGGAAGCGTTATTTAATCAGCCTGTTTGTACATCAGAGACAGCGTCCAGCATCAAGAAGTTGTTAGATACCACTACAGAGTGTTTGCTCGCATTGACCAATTTAGGCATTGAGGTAAAAAGCTGGGACCCACTCATAGTGTATTTGGTTGTAAAGCGGCTTCCTTCTTCTACTCATCAACTCTGGGAACAATCAACTGGAGGACAAGGCGAATTACCAACCTGGAAGGCGTTGCAAGAATTCTTGAAGACTCGATTTAGAACACTGGAGGCTATTTCTTCAAAAAAATCAACCTTCACCAGTCAAGGTCCAAGATTCAACATAAGAACCCATGCTAAGAACTTCCACATCACCAACCAACCATCATGTTCTTTGTGCGCTCAACCACATAGTATTAGACAGTGCTCCAAGTTCCTATCATATGCAATACCAAGGAGGATGGAAGTAGTAAGGACTAAGTCGTTATGTATGAATTGTCTTGGTCATGGACACAGATATACAAATTGCATCAGTGAGCAAAGATGTCGACAATGCCGCCAACGACATCACACTTTACTGCACAACGAGAGGATAGCTGACACTCGGTCACATCAATCCAACAGCGCGAAAGAACAACCAATCAAGTCAAGCACCACACATTCTAGCGTCAATGTCGTAACGGTACCCACAGCGGATGTATCAAACTCAGAAGGTGAGCAGCCTACAGATTGCATCAATCCAACAAATTATGGTTCGTATGTGGTGAATAAGGGCAACTCAAATCACGTGTTATTGGCTACTGCTTTGGTGAGAGTCGTATCACCAAGTGGGAGAGAACAAGTTGTCCGTGCCCTGGTCGACCAAGGATCACAAGCATCATGTATTTCAGAAACCATCATGCAAGACTTAAAATTAAAGCGACAACCAATCAACGCGAGGATTACAGGATTAGAAAATACAAATCTTGGCTGCCCGAGATTCAGAACGAACTTCAGCATTAAACCTTTAAGGAGTAGTGACTACAGCATAGAAGTGACTGGACTGGTACTTCAAAATTTGACCGACGTTGTGCCAATGCAGTCCATCGCCCATCAAAATTGGGCACATATAACAAAACTGGAACTTGCAGACCCTGAATATTATCGTCCAGGTAAGGTGGATTTGTTATTGGGAGCAGACATTCATGGTAAAATCCTAATGAATGGATTAATAAAGAGTATAAACGGAAGTCCTGTAGCTCAACAAACTGAATTGGGATGGATCCTTTCTGGAGAAGTTGAAGGTCAAGGGCAAAATTCAGTTCAAGTACAAAATTTCAATGTGCGTGCAGAATTGGATGATCAGTTGAAGCGATTTTGGGAAATCGAAGAAGTGCCAGACAAGGTACTGCACACAGATGAGGAAATCGAAAGCGAACAAATATTTCAAAGGACCACGAAGCGAACCTCAGAAGGACGATATGAAGTTCAATTACCACTTAAACCAGCAACTGAAGAGCTTCATTTAGGTAAATCTAGAAATATCGCAGTCGCACGGCTACAACAGATGGAAAGACGATTCGCCAAGGATCCAAAGTTACATGAAGACTATTCTGCATGCCTTAATGAATATTTAACATTGGGGCATATGGAGAAGGTAACATCAACCGAAGAAGAACACCGTCAAACGCTAAATGGAACAACCGCCTACACTTGCAGTTACTTGCCACACCATGGAGTTCTTAAGGAAACAAGTACTACAACCAAACTTAGAGTTGTGTTCGATGCATCGAGGTCAACTGAGAGTGGTACATCTCTCAATGACATGATGCTCAAGGGAGCCGTGATACAGGATGAATTAACCGTTTTGTTAATTCGTTGGCGGAAACATCGAGTTGCCTTCAATGCAGACCTGGAGAAAATGTATCGGCAAGTGCAAGTCAGACCAGGTGATGCGGAATACCAGAGGATTGTTTGGAGAACCTCCCCTCAACAGCCCATCGAGGATTACCGATTGATGACAGTTACATTTGGAACTAAGAGCGCGCCCTATTTAGCAACAAGGGTAATACAACAACTGGCAATGGACGAACAAACAAGATACCCAAAAGCATCCGAAGTCGCTGCGGCCGACTTTTATGTCGATGACCTGTTGTCTGGAACTGATTCTGTTGAAGAAGCCTTAACAGTACAGCATCAATTAATACATATGATGAAAGCAGGTGGGTTCTCACTTCGAAAATGGTCGTCGAACTACAAAGAGATATTAGAAGCATTACCCATGGAATATCGTGGCACAAACCTTACCTGCGACATGTCCTACGATGATAGCACACGAGCCTTAGGCATCTTCTGGCATCCATCAACCGACACCTTATCCTATACATACACAGTTAGTCGGGACCCAACAAACTGGACCAAACGCACAATTCTTTCAGAGACGTCTAAACTTTTCGATCCACTCGGGTTATTGGCGCCCATAATTTTACAAGCCAAACTAATTATTCAAACTCTGTGGTTGAAGGGGCTTGGTTGGGACGAGGACATCCCGCAAGATCTCAAGGCTGATTGGCTAAAATATCGAGAAGGTTTATTAGACATTGACAACATTAAGATTAACAGGTGGACACACTGCATAAACACAAACATCAAAACGGAATTACATGGTTTTTCAGACGCTTCCATGAAGGCGTATGCCGCCACCGTGTACCTTTGTGTTACTGATGAACAAGGAAATCGACACTCGACTTTAATCGCTGCCAAAACAAAGGTGGCACCCCTGAAAACAATAAGTTTACCCCGACTGGAATTATGCGCAGCAACATTACTTGCGAAACTAATGCGATATGTGATAACAGCACTAAAATTGGAAAAACCCCACACGACTCATGCATGGAGTGATTCAGAAATTGTGATCGCGTGGTTAAGCGGTCATCCTACCAGATGGAAAACTTTCATCGCCAATAGAGTCTCTTACATACACGACACCCTGGGAAAAAACATATGGAAGCATGTACCTACCAAGCAGAACCCTGCAGATTGTGCCTCTAGAGGAATGTCTCCAACCGAACTACGAAATTACACGCTTTGGTGGAATGGACCAGACTGGCTGCGGAAAACGGAAGATCACTGGCCGAAGTCAAAGCAATCAATACACACGGACCTTGAACAACGGAGGATTATAAATTTGCAAATTAATGTCGACAGCGATACAATCGAATCAAAATATTCCTCGCTTACAAAACTTATTCGTGTGACCGCATACTGTAAACGATTTATATTCAACGCCCAGAGGCCGAAATCACAGAGAATAAATACGTATTTAAAAAATGATGAACTAAATGATGCCCTAATGTATTGGATAAGACAAAATCAACAAAGGGAGTTTGGATGTGAAATCAAGGCAATCAGCCAAGGAAAACCATTACCGCGCCAAAGTCGAATATTGAAGGTAAACCCATTTATCGATGACAAGGGCATTCTCCGAGTTGGAGGCAGATTAAGACATGCTGATCTACCACTCCATCAAAAATGTCCAATACTTTTGCCGGATAAAAGCCATCTCACAAGGCTTATTCTTAACAAGGTACATCGCGACACCATGCATGGAGGCACACAATTAATGACGCAGACCCTTCTCCAACAGTACTGGGTACTAAATGCCAGAAATATGATCCGCCAGATAATTCATAAATGTTTGACCTGCTACAGACAAAGAGCCGTAACACAAACCCAGCTGATGGGCAACCTACCTGCCTCAAGAGTACAAGTGACACGCCCATTCACCAACACCGGAGTGGACTATTGCGGACCGTTCGAGCTGAAAATGCACAAGGGTCGAACTCCGAAAAAATATAAAGCATATATCGCCCTATTCGTATGCATGGCAACCAAGGCGCTACATCTAGAGTTAGTCACCGATTTAAGTGCTGAAGGTTTCATCGCCGCATTCCGGAGATTCACCGCCAGACGAGGATTATGTACAAATTTATTTTGCGACTGCGGTACCAATTTCGTGGGAGCAAACCGGATCCTCAAGAAACAACAACAACAACTGGCACAGCAAATAAATGATGAAATCGGGACTATACTAGAAAACGACGGAATTAATTTCAAGTTTGTACCACCATCCTCACCACACTTTGGAGGCTTATGGGAGGCTGGAGTTAAATCCACAAAACATCATATTAAACGAGTCATTAGGAACATGACTCTAACATACGAAGAGTTCAGCACAATTCTAACTCAAATAGAGGCCTGTCTAAACTCCAGGCCACTCACCGAGATAAGCACAGACCCAAATGACTACACTCCTTTAACACCAGCCCACTTCTTAATGGGAGGAAATTTATTAGTAATCCCAGAACCATCACTTATGGAAACAAAAATGAACCGATTAGAGAGGTGGCAATTAATGCAAAGATTAGTTCAGAACTTCTGGAAAAGATGGAAGAGTGAGTACTTGAGCCGATTGCAACAAAGGCCAAAATGGCTCAACATACAACCGAATTTGAAGACAGGAGAACTAATCTTATTAAAAGAAGATAATCTACCACCAGGCCAATGGGCTCTAGGGCGAATCTTAGAGGTATGCCCAGGTATAGACGGATTAGTCCGCGTTGCAACTATAAAAACTAGAGACCGTGTGTTGAAACGTCCAATCACAAAACTCTGCAAACTACCCTTTCAGTCGAACAACGACAATCCGAATTAAGGTTAAACCAATATCACAAAACAAAATTATAATCAAAGATCATTAAATTAATCAACGCACTGAAGTCAAAACATAACAAAAACTTACATGTATAAGAAAAACAAAAACAATATCAAAACATTCAACTAATATAAGCCAAAAATCATCCACTTACCTGAGAGTTATATTCATCCTAATAATTCTCACCTCCCAATCCCTAGTCCGGAAAGCGAGTCAGGGCGCTATAACCCTTTCTGTCCACTTCACTTCTTTTTTGTTTCAGGTCCAATCTTACAAGGACGAAGGATGGACTCAGCTTCTACCATAATGTTGGCATCTATTAAGGAGCGATGCCAAGGGGGGGAGTATGTTCTGAGATGACGTTATGAAATAGTCCTACGGCGAAAGGTATTAAAGAGCTGCAACCCAAGGAAGCTTACCTGTGAATAAAACGCGTCCTTCAACGCCACCATCATCGTCAAGAGCTCGCCCAGGACAAAATAATTAGCACCCACGATCAACATATCACGAAAACAAACATCACTCACATGACAACTGTCAGACGAGACGACTAAAATGTAAGAGCCAGAGCCAAAATAAAATAGAGCGGAGAGGTTTGGAACTAAACGTCGGAAATGTAAAACTGCAATATCATTAGCGAAAACATCAAGGACCACCACCGAAAGCTCCACCAATAACGCCGAAAAGGGGAAGTTAGGAGAGAAAGCGAATACGATCAATCGAAGACGATAAATATAGGTCAACAGCTGATACGTAGAGAGGAAAGGGGATAGCGAGTCTACGAGTCTCAGAGTGAAAGTATAGAAAGGGGTCGACGACCTCGTCGAAAACACTAGAAGAAAATTCCGCTAGGGTGAAGTTATAAAATCAAGACGGGAGTAAGAAATTCCTCTTTTTCCGTTGGAATTCAAAACAATCAGGAGCAGTCCGAAATCACGATTATTCACTCTGGTAATATTATATATGTTTGTTGGTAATTAATTATTAGAATGAATTAAATTCCCTACACTAGTTAAATGAAATAAAATTACAATTTGAAACTAACTGATTTAAACGAATATATTGTCAAAGAATTTTTAGAATAAATTTTTATAACGTGTGTTTGACGTGTCGTGTTTCATTTTTAAAGACAATTTTGATTTTTGTTGGAGTGAGGTTCTTTTCTCGATAACCAGACGCAGAGGTGTTTGGACAATTTTCCACCTCAACGGATTCATTTAATCATTTAGTGTGTTGTGAATTAGATTCACATCCAAGCCACGTTCGCTCGTGAACCTGGCTGGCGGGCAGGAAAAACATCAAAGGAAAACTGTATTGTGCGCATATTAAGAGTTGTTTTTACTCCTTGATCAATATTTTTTTGGAGATTATTTTCTTTGCAGAAAAGTTATAAGATTGAAGAAAAATAGCCAAGGAACTGAGTTATCAACAATGGCCCTGGCCCTGGGTTAAGTTTGAATTAAGGAACGTTGTCTGAAACTAAGCAATTTTCCCAAGGGATCACCCTTTTCACTGATTTCAAAACTGAAGACAACGGGAGCAATCTTCCTCTATACTTTCACAAGCACAACAGAAAAGGGATGTAATTAAATGAGCTGAGGAGTTCCATGAAACTCATTCCCAAAGACGTGTAAGCACTTGAAGTAATTGGAATCGTCCAGTAAATGGGCAGCTTTATAAATGAGAGTATCATTATAAAGGAATGAATTCAATGCAACAACTCCTAAGTACGGCAACTTAGACAAGTGTTAAACAGGACTTTAAAACGGGCGAAGGAAGTGCTTGAAATTGGAATGTGACTTACTTTGATTTATCGACAAGGATCTGTCTCGAAAAGTTGTTGAGATTCTTAGATATTTTGTAGATGATTTTTGCAAATTTTCAAATTCCGAAAAAGGTATGGTATTAAAATTTTACTATGGCAATTCATCTTGCCATCAATCAAGCCTAGACCATTAATTTGTTTTGGGAAATTTTATTAAGCTTGTTATTTATTAGATAATTAGTGTTCCTACAGGTAATAAGACCTTGAACAATTTCTTTTCATATTCAATAATACGAATTTGTATCGGATGTTCCAATTAAATGTTGAAGCTTTCATCAGGCACACCTGTCTTTTTCTTTTCTTTTTCGTTTCACTTCAGAATTAATCAATTTTAAATAATATAAAAAACGTTTTTGAAATAATCTATATATTAATACGCAAGCACTTTTTTTGTACAGCACTTTATCCGACTTCCCCTAAACCGATTTTCCTCAAATTGGTTTTATATGGAAGTCGGAGTCGTAAAGGTGTGCACAAAACAAGAATTATTCAATTATTTCAATTCTGTCACTCAGAAATGAGTATTGCATTTCCCAATATAAAATGATAAAAGGACAACAATATAAGGTAGAAATTACGGTTAGCATATAAACAAGCGAATATAAAAATTTATTATTAAGGTGTGTGAATCGACTAAATTTCATGAGCCTAGATTGCTTAGCGAAAGTTTGCGGTACTTCCTTTTCACTACGCTTTTAAACAAATCAAATTGGCATTTCAAAATTGCGTTTGTTTTTGTTTCAACAAATTAGATTTCAAATAAATGCATATACTATCGCAGTGCGGCAAAAAAAGTGCCAACAGTCACCTGGCGGCAATAATTCAAAACAGCCAATTTTGAAGTTGTGCCACTTTTCTTGCCGTAGTGCCATGGCCGTAGCTACGGGGGCGCGAAAGGGCGCGCAGCGCCCTTTACGGTAAGAACGTTTAATTGCAATGAGAAAAAAATAATTTTGTCAAACCGTAAGAATTTCTGGAAACGTTAGCATTTATTGTAAATAATCATTTGATTTAAACTTAAATTTAAATTTTCTTCCGAAATAAATAGAAGAAGACTACGTCAAGAGTTTATTTGTGGCTTAGCATTTGTGTCAAATACAAATATCATCGTAGTAGCCGTTGTAGAAAAGGCTGTGTGCATGATTTGCAAGATGAACGTTATTACGTGACAGTGCATGGAAACAAGTGGTCGCGCGGATTGTTTACTTGAGTGAAGTCTTTCGAAATGTTCTTATCACAATCAAGGCAAGTGTTGTCATTGCTCAAATGATTAATTTGATTTAATAAATATTCTCAAATTGACCTAAATTCTACTCATTATTTTCGTTCTCACTTTCAGAAAATGTTTAGTACAAAACCAGCCTTAAGGTAACAAAAACACTATATATTTGCATCTTTTATTTTTCCGAACTGTTGTTATTTCGGGCGCCAATAATTGTGCGATAAGCGCCCTTAGATATTCGGAGCTGGCTACGGCCCTGCGTAGTGCGATTGCATGTCAGCGTCATTCCGCCGTTGAAAAGGTTTTTCTTTTTGTGGAGATTTTTACCGCCCCCGGCAAATTTTAATTAAAAAAATAAAAAAATAAATACTAAAACAAAGTGGAAATTATTATCAAAATATCACGGTAAGCGATGGTGTTTTTTAAATGAAGAAAGTTTTGTTCAAGTTTTTTTAAAACAATTTTTTTTGTTTTTTTTTAGAACTGATAGAGAAATTAAGAAGTGTTAATAGTTCAATTAAATTATTACTGAGTTATTTGAAATGCGTAGATGTCAAACTTTAACGGAACGGATTGAGAGAAGAGTAGGGAGAGAGGGTCGAATTTTGACCAATGGGCGATACTAGTAATTATAAAAGTAGCGACCCCCAAAAAAAGTGAACATCGCTCTTGTATGAAACTTGTCCAGTCATAATTTTACTTCAGCAGTGCTTGAAAAACTGTTTATCTCGGACAACCTGAATGTGGTGTTAATCTAAGAGTCATGGGTGTACTCCAGTGAGCATGACTGACCTAGAGAAGCACTGATCATGGGGAAAATACAAAATAATAATCTGCCTTCCGTACTCGTAGTTCGACGACAGAAACCTGGTGGCAGCGGAGGTAGTGTTGCCTGCCAGGAGACGAAGGTATGTCCAAGCTTGCCATTGCCCCGACCTACCTTCTGCCATCAGCTGTCAGGAGACTTGTGGAGGCCTGCGCAAGGAGGAAGATTCAACTGATGATTGGTTTCGATATCCAGGCGCACGATCTCCGGTAGGGAAGCACTAATTCTAATTCTAGGAGCGAGTACCTTCTTGAGTTCATAGCTACTTACAATTTACAGGTTATGAATATGTAATTGACTTGTCCCTTGCCATCACATTCGTCAGTACTGTGCGATCGTGCCAGCCTGTAAAACCACGAAACAGCAACGGAAGGGATTCGTTGTGGATCAGTGAACTCTGCAGAAAAGCAAGACAAGTTAGAAACTATTCAACAGTGCCAAGGTTTCGGGTAACTACGAACTCTACAAGAAAACCCTTACGGATTACAACATGGACTTGAGAAGATTCTAGCTTCCATGAGGTTACACAAAGTCTTGCCTAAGGTTCACTCAAATAGGATTGCCTTCTCCAAGACTCGTGGGGGTTCCTTGGCGGGACACACCAGGGATTCCATGGAGGTATTAATGAGCTCTGACTTCCTGGGTTCTCTAGTAACTGATCCTCGAATGGCCTTAGAACACTGGAGGGAGTTTTTACCCACCGGTCCTGCAATATTAACAAAGACCTGGCAAACAGGATTTTCAGTGCAGACGAGATCGAATAGGCCATTGGCACCTAAAACCTTTTCAAGGATCACATTCCGAGGGGCTAGAAAGAGGCTAGGGTGTTCTTTATTCCTAAAGGGAGGAGAAGATCGTATAAGGAAGCAAAAACCAATCGACCAGACTCTATTTCTTACTCCTGAAAACGGTGGAGAGGGTTTTATACAGGCGAATTACGGAGGGTCTTACAGCGATCCCACCCCACTTCTTGAAATTTACCTACCGCCTAGGCACATCTACAGAGACTGCCATTGTACGTGCTTGTGAAAGATATGAAGTGGTCCCTCCGGCCCAGGAAATCACTCTCTGTGCTTTTGCAGATATAGAGGATGCGTTTCATAACGTTACCTTCGACGTTCCCGAGTAAAAATAAAAAACGGCCTTATAAAGGGCGAACACCGGCCGCTGGGCTTTTTAAGGGGCATATGATGGCCGTAGAGTTTTTAACCATTTTTAATGGGAGCACATACGGTCTTACGACGGCCAAATTTGACCAAAAGATTTAAAAGGCCAAGTACTGAGCTGTAGAAACGGGCATTCGACGGGAAATTTGAGCCAAAAAAAGAATCTGCACAAAATGTATTGTTGAATGTGTTTTATGGGAACTTCATCATTTTCGTTATGTACAATGGTTCTTTCGATTTATCCTACTTAAAGATATCGATGCACAAGAGAAACGAGCTCGCCCGTCGTCGGTTTTTTGTACGTGAAGTGTGTGGTGCGTGTTGATTTATATTTTAAAGGGAAATTTTGTTATTTAACGGCTTGAAAAAAAACACAACCGAAAAAAAATAAAACATTTAATTGCAGTGAAATATATTTTCTTATAGGAGGGCGAATATCCACGTTGCTGCCACTGTACCACCGTCGTATACCCGTAATAGCAACCATACGGCCGCCGTACCACCGTCGTATGACCGTTATTGGAACTGTCAGGCCGTTGTTTCACCGTCAATCGCCCCCTGTTCGGCCGTACTGTCCTGCAACGAGCCTTCTGTTAATCGCCAGATGGCCGAGGACTATGTTTCAATCACAGTCGGCATTTGCCCGTTCTAAGGCCATCATTAATTTTTACTCGGGTTATCAAAGAAGCCGCAACAAAAAAGGGCATTGAACCCCCCATGTGAGACGGATCACGTTATTTCTCAGATTGATAACTGCTGAGATGAATGGTGAATCGGTTACGATAATGGCTGTAATAGGTTGTCCTCAAGGAGGCGTCCTATTCCTCTTCTATGATCAATCATGATCGACAAAAGCAATACACTGTAAACCCAAGTGTGTGATTTTAAAACGCATTTCGCGTGTAAAATCGTGTAGTCACTTTTTACGCGTTTAAAATGTGTTAATATTTAACACGTGTGTAAATTTAAAACACTTAATGCGTGTGTTTTTAAAACACCAAATATGTATAACTTTGGAGCTTTTGAGTGAAGCTTTTTTAGTGCCGTTTTGCGGGGAGTAAACTTAGAAAAATCGTCACCATAATACTGCAAATCTCAGCTTCTGAAAGTGTTTTATTTCAAAACGCTTCAAACGTTTTATTTTGACGTCACCCATTTAATTAACATTGTAGACATTTTTTAAACGCTTTGAAGTGTTTTAAAAGTGTTGAGAATATTAATCAAATGGGTGACGTCAACATAAAACGTTTTAAGCGTTTTGAAATAAAACACTTTTAAAAGCTCAGATTTGCAGTGAAGCTTAAAATTTTTGATGTAAACTGCAATGACTTGTCTCGATGTCCTTCTGTTACCGACTGACTGTAAAGAGAGGTCGTGGAGGCCTCTAGCAATTGAGTATTTAAACACGGTCATAACTTTCATTTATGTTATGCTTTCTGTGTTAATTTAGTGAAGTGTGTGAAATGACACATAATGTTTGATTTTAACACGTTTAAGACGTTTAAACGATAAAACTTTATAATTTCTTTGGCGTGTAAAAAATATTGTACGCTGCATGTGTGTGATTTTTACACGTATGTCTTTTATCCGCATTATTTTAACACGGTTTATTCCTAAAACGCAATATTTTAACACGATTAGCCGAATTTACACGCTTATGAAGAGTTTAATCTGTTAAATTCACACGGAAAAAATATTCTGGGGTTTGCAGTGTAGGACAGAAGTGGTCATCACATCACATTTCGAACCTCATCGAAGTCGCACTATCATATGTGCATAGCTGGTGACGGAGTAAGAGCTTGGGTATTAACCCTCAAAAAACTGTTACTAATAGAAGGAAGCGAAATTTAAAAGCTCCCGCATATTCGATAGGGAATCGATATTTGTTATCTCGCTTAAAAGAAAGAATAGTTTTCAATAACGTATGGTCTGTCCTTGGTTACATCCACAACAAATCTGACTCCACCTCTACTAATTGTAAAACCAGGTCCACTATCTCGATGCAACAAGAAGGTCTACCTACTGATACTCTGCTCATACTGTATATATAGTATCATGAGCCGAAAATGAATAAGCCTTTCTCTCTCTCTCTTTCTCTATCGCCTATTTAGGAGGCTATTGTTCGTCCCTTTTGTAAATAAGCCAAATCGTCGTAGAGATAATGCAGGTCTCCAGTGTGCTCCACCTTTGGTGGTAATCAAAAATAGCGTTTTATACTTCTCCTATTGGGGTGCTTAAATTTCTGAGGGCCGGAGAGAGGTTCCTCCTCTTGTTTAGGTAGTCGGCTACGTTTCCATCTATGGTTCTATGCCCGAGAAGCCAGACGGAATTTATGTTGTGCTTTCTACCGACCGAGCATATCTAGCTTTAAATTCCCGGGGTTTTCGGAGCATAGGACCATCTTGGAAATAGCCGCCGAGGTGCAGCTAATACAGGGGAACATCCTGCAGAAGATGATGAGGTCAGATGATGTTCGGAGAATGGTGTAAGTGGCGCTGAAGGACATCCACCGGAAGCTTAAGTAATACGATGACCAAAGGAGCAAAGAAAGAAAAAAAGTAAGGCTAGATAGAAGCTAGGGAGCGAAGCTGATGCAGCCCCGTGACGCAATAGTAGCTGCTTTTCATTTTCATTGGAGTACGTACGCCAGCGTAGTTGGGCGCACATCCATCGTATTAGATGTTGCTACACGACAGTATGGGCTGGGCTGGGGTAGCTGCAGCCATGCCGATGTGCGCCCAACTACTTCGGAATACGTACTCCAATGAAAATGAAACGCACCTAGTGTAAACCAGTCAAGCAGGGAGAATGAGAGTTAAGAACGAGCTGGCACTTTTCTTCAGCTTGGTTAGAGACCTACAGAACCGAGAAGCATTAAGCTCAAAACAGAATTGCGACTGCGTCGGCCGACTGCAACTGCGATTTACGTCATAGTTGGACGGTGCAGCTAATGTATACCTAATGAAATTGCAACCGCAACTTCTGTTGAGACGTGACGTTTTGCATATCCAAAAATTGTGTTTTTAAAAAAAACATTATGTTTTGTACGCCGACTTCGACGTCGCGGCGCAGTGCCGCTGCAGTTGTAATTTCGTTATACAACTTTTACATTTGTGCTAAACGACCGACTTCGATGTCCGCCGTCGCAGTCGCAATTCAGGGGTGGTAGCACGTAAGTTGTTTCAATCGACCTCTCCATACAAAAATTCAGAATTTTTGTATGGAGAGGTCGATTGAAACAACTTACGTGCTTCCACCCCTGGTTTTGACCTTTAAGCTGGTGACATATCCAAGCGTACATGCGTTGCATTCGTTGACAGATAATATAGAAGTGTGTGTATTCAAATGCGACCTGTCGAAATATTCCGTGAATGTTCCGCATGCCACGCAAATGTCGGGCTACTTTCAACTTTTTCTGCATTGCCGCCTTCGACATAGGACACACAAGCATACACAACAAACACAAGCGACTCGTTACTCAGATTTTTGGGCTATCTGTGAGAGCCGGGACGGAACGCAACCATGCAATTATGTGTCAGTGGAAAATATCCGCATATCAGGGAGCCGCTGAATGCAATGCATGTACGCTTGTATATGTCACCAGCTTTAGCTGGCGCCATAGACAGACGGTCACACGCATTCCCTGGTGTTAGACTAATGTACTCTCTCGTTAAAAAAAGCGCATCACATCTCTCGTTAAAAAAAGAGCATAACATCACCGAGCTTATAGCTCTTAAAGAGGCTTTGTAATGCGAATGTTCCGAATGCGAATTTGCGAATGCGAATACGAATGTTTAGGAATAGCATTAAAAAAATTTGAGGCCTCATTTTTTTATTACTTACAATAGTATATGAAAAAATATTAGAACTATAGACCAGTGTGATATACGGTAATGGTATTTTTTCTTCTCGTATTTAATAGTCAAAGTTTAAGAGAGGAATATTATATTTCCTGAAGGCCCTCATTTCTATACGGGCCGCCGGCAGGCCATGGCCTGAAGGATTCTTGCCTTGAGGCCAAGTAGAACCACACACTCACTCTACCATACCGTCGATTGGATGGGGCCTGCTGGGCCTGTAGTCAAAGAACCTGACAAAAATCTTTATGTGTATGGGTATTTATCGTCAGTCCGTGCCTGAAGATCTCAACTTCTATTCAGTCTAAAATTTTCGTGGGCCTGTCCGAATCCAAGTCTTCGTCTTCGTCTTGTTATGACAGTTCATGACGTCATACCTAAGCTAAGACTAAGCTCTGTCCAAATTCATGACTATGGCTAGTAGCTTGGCTACGGAGTATAACAGTTAAGTCAATTGATTAGCTTGATGAGCGAGTCAAGGCTTGGGTTGACTTCGTGAGGTAGACTGCATTAAATTGGTTGGTTGGTAGTAAGGAGTTTTGAAAAAAGTAAACAATGTCAGCTACGATATACAAGTATCTACAATTAATTTTGATTGAGAACAATTTTCAATAAACAATCAACTTCAAATTTTAAGCTAAGCGAACGAATTTCGACAGGTTAGCTTTGCCTTTTTCTTAATTGTTATAATATATCAGCTTGTTCGCTGACGTCAAACTGTCATAACAAGACGAAGACGTAGTTAGACGAAGTCTTGGATTCGGACAGGCCCTTAGTAATGTATGGCCTTCATCGGGCGGTATCCCGGTATACGCTGACCTGGCTAAAAAGGCTACGGCCTGTCGCATTACTTGATGCGAATGCGAATGTTTAAAATGATGCGAATCATTTGCATAAGCGAATGCGAATGCGAACATTCGTAACATTCCTAGTATGGAAACAACCAACCATTTTCTGCCACCGTAACCCCTTAACCAAAGTTATTCCCCCATCTACAAAACTTCTGGGTTCAGTCTATCGGATCACAAATCAAATTACACCATCGTAACACAATTTCGATATCATATACCAGAAATTGACCTGGTTCTCCAAATTGAATCGATATCCTATTGTTTCGCATGACAAATACAGGATCTGTCACTCATCAAGCTGGCGGTCCTCAAATGCTGAATGGAAAAAAATCAACGTTTCCTGAAGTATTGCTTTTGAGGATAATTGATAAAAAATTGAATAAAGGACATTTTTCACAATAATAAATTGATAAAAATATTTTTCACTCATTTTCCGTTTTTAATGTTGATTCGGTTAAGTTTTTATTACGAATATCGAATTTCATTGCCAGTTTAACGTTATTTAAGGATGTTTTTTGGGAATTTTTACATTCCTTTTTGGTTGGTGCGAATTTTTATGTGAATTGTTTATTTATTTCTTTTGTTGATATCTAGAAATCTTTAATGGTAATTTTTTTTAATAGGCACGTCTTTAAAAAACGAATACGATATTTTCTTCAAGGATATCCTTTCATAAATAAGTCTAGTCCCAAGCGATTTGTCTGACAGGAAGAAAACCACCCTGGATACCCAACTCCTGTGTTTAACAAGTAAACAAATTTGGGGACGTTTTGGGGTAACCTTTTTTTTGAGTAAAGAAAGAAAAATGCAAAGAAAATCATCATTAGAAAGTAAAGAGACTATATTCTGCTCTATTATGTAAGAAAACGGTGTGCTTTCAATTTCCTTCCTTTCTGATCATGCAAATATCCTTAGCCTTAACGTAATTTTAAGACTTCCTTTACCTCACCACCAACAAGGTATAAGACCGATAAAATGGACGATTTATTAAAGGATAAGAGGGAAATGTATCTTTTGTATTGTGTCCGTTTGTCACTACAAGTGCGATTTTCTGACATATTTATTGCCGAATACAAGTCACATAATTTTTTCTATATGTCAACCTTTTCGATTGTTGTTTGCCCTTAAGAAAATTGATGGATACCACTTGGGAAATTGGCACGTTTATATCATTGGTTATTTTCTATTCTGTTGTCTTTCTGCTTTGTGCTTAGTTTATTCTGTAAGCTGACAATAGGTTTATATATCACGCTTTAAATCAGTCTAGACTTGATACGAAGTTATTACGGTTGTATGGAATTTAAGCTGTTCGATTCGAGAGTGATTTATTCGTTTTTTTTGCATATAGTAAGCAACAGTTTGTTAAGCATAACACTAGGAAGAACATAAATTATGTATCGTCGGCTACTCAGCGGATTAAGGGCTCTGGACTTGAAACGCAGATGGTCACAGTTTTAAATTTACTGTGGCGTTGGACTCTGGAATTCATTTGTGCACATTTCTTAACCAGATTAACTTAAGTTTTGAACAAGGTCTGAAGAAGGATTCCTAGTGTGAAAAACGATTAAGAGTCCTCGCACACTACAGACTTTCTCTCGGCCGATAGTTTGGTCGGGCTCTCTGTAGTGTGCGGGGGCTGTAATACTAAATTGAAAATTGCAAACAAAATTGTGGTTGAGTTATCTTAAAGAAGAAAAACTTACGTTGGACACTATGTTGTTTGAGTTTGAGCTGGAACCTCCATAAGGTGCTGTCGGCAGACATTTAAAACTATGCAGCAAAATAAAAAAAAAGACAACACATAGAATTAATTGACAGAATAAATATCCTACTCCTTAGTAAATATCCTACTCTCTTTCCATTCTTTCCAAATCGGAGTGGTTGGCGTCACAATCTTTATCTGTAAGTTAATGGTAATAACTTTTATCGGTAAGTTAATTGTTAGTGGTTTCAGAAGGTATGAGATGCTAACGTGGCTCTTTACATTAGCTCCAATAGCCGGCTGCAGGTGAGGTTTTCAACCTGGGCATGTGAAGACCCGATGCAAACATTTTTGTTTGGCTTTTTGTAATATTCATTGACATCTGTACAAACGTAAGAACGAACGATAAATTTATCCAAATTACACCCAATTCTTGTTTAGGGTTCACCTTATGGACGCCTTTTCCGATTTTCTATCATTCCACCAGCAGTGTCAAATCGTTGTTGCAGGAAATTCCATCCTTCAAAATGCAAATTGCCTGAATTACTCGAGTGACACCAATCTTTCTAGCAGAGACGTAGAGCCCTTTGCAGAGACTAATAGCCCCTGAGGTTACAAACCAAGGGAAACATTGAACTCATAATTACTTCTCATCTAACACGATACTCTATAGCATGGTTTCCCAACCTGGCGGTCGCGACCACCAAAGGGCAAGGGAATCTATCCAAAAAAATTATTTTAATAAACAATATGTTATAATTATAATCAAGATAACCATGCAATAACAACCGTATAAAAGCCAACACCACGATTTTCGGGATAAAGGTTCCACTCATATCCGTGATGTGACGGCGACTTCAGTGCAGTACTTGGAGCATCAGTGAAAAAAATATATCGGCACGATGTAATTCCATGGAAACAAATTGGGAAAAGCGCGGCATGTTCCCACACAACCGGCGCAGTTAGGCACCGACGTTCTCAGTACCTACCCTTCAGACGTCCGCAGAAACCGCAAAAAATATGTTGCTACCGATATTTTTTAATTTTTCCCCGGGCGTGAAACACATATTTTTTAAATACAAGTTTAATTAAGTTTATTTGAAATACATTCAAACCTGCTCTGTGCATTTCTATTATTCGGAATATAACAATGTTTCCCCGCAAAGTACATATGTATAAGTAATAAATGTAAAGATTGGTTTGACTACATATGTACAGACTCCTGTGGATCAAGTTCTCGACTTTTTTAGCAAATCACTAAATGCGTTTTGGCGCATCTCGTAGCAGCTAGTTTCGTGGCCCACCAATCCACTAAATGTTTAAAGTTGCGAACTCTCCTTCCACTTCCGGAAGAGTCCGAATCGGATGAACCCACTCTCTTTTCAATTCTTTTCCCGTCGTCTAAGAGCAATGCAATTGTAGCAAGATATTCCCCGCTAAATACCATGATCACTGTCCAAATTTTAGAACTAAAAAGTAAAGAGTTCACAGAAAAATTCATCACGGAAGCCACTGATGACACTGAAAGCATCGGTGCCGTGCCGTCACGGATATGTGCGGATCGACCTTTATAACGTACTTTTACTACAGATTTTACGGAAGATGATTGAACCCGATAAAACACGTTTGTTTTTCCTGCCGTCTCCATCAGACTCAATTTATGATTTCTTACCGAGAAATCGCTCCAAATGCTTGGATTTTTATCTTTCAACCAATATTATAGTGGGGGGGTCGCAAGATTCTTTCTTCATTTTTTGGCTTTTCAGGGGATCGCAACACGAAAAAGGTTGAGAAACGATGCTCTATAGAAATTGATTCGCTTACCGGCAACTCGGACCACTGCCTAGTCAGCTGTAATTTCTCATACCAATCTTCCATCTGAATCAATCCAGCTCTTACGGTCTGGCATTATATGTAGGATATTCACCTTAGCTTAGCCTACTACTAGACATTGAACCATTACGAGAAAGACATGACGGGCTGTTGTACAAAGTGTAGCTCCTGAACTTTACACATAAAAAAAATATTTTTGGCGAAGATGTGTTCTTCAAAAAACTGCTTTAAACAATTTTTTTGTGTTTTTTTTATTTTTGATCATGAAATTGATGTAGCTTTGTGCAGGATCATCTAGAGAGAGATCTTTCACCAAAGGAGACAAAAGCTTTTAATCTGGGAACGAAATAGCATTAAAACAGACCATTCTATTGTTTCGGCATTACCCTAAAAAAGCAAAGCGTGTCTGAACAATACAGTAAGGGGTGTTTGCTGGTTTGAAAAATGAAAAAATGTAAAAAAATTTTTTTTCATATTTCTAAAGTGCAAACCCTTACATACAATATCAAAAAAAACTAAAAAATATGGAAAATTGTGGGAGATACAGCGATTTTTGTAGAAAATTCCGCTCTCGCTAATACGTAATAAAATGTGTTCCCAATTTTCAAACGCCGTTTTCCCGAAACTATGTTTTTTACGCCGGTGTACCGAACATCTTAAAAACCGTTTATGCGATTTATGTGAAATTTTTACACACTGTTAAGTATGAAGTTTCCGACATCTTGCACCTGGTGTTTTTGATTACGTTTTTCCGTTCGTTTATTATTAACAATTTAGTGCAGCGAAATCAACTTTTTTTAAAACACCCGCCAAAAATCCAATTATTTTTTTTTTGAAAACCCCCCGGCTTAAGATGTTTTAAATGTTATAAACTAATAAAAAAAATTTGTTTCGTTTGGTTCAGACGAACACAGCAGCGCCAAACGGGTACACCGTTTGCCTCCGACGAAAAAAAGTGTCTCTGGTTTTTTTATTGTAAAGTGTTTTTTTATAAACAAATTGCCATTAAAAAATTATTTTTCGTTACTTCAGAGTTTTCTCTTTAATATGAACCTTACTTCACGTTTCTAACTTTTATGGTTTTCCTACAATAAATTCCCAAACTTTCTTAACATTTTTCGCCATTTTACCAGCACACACCCCTAAAATGTCAGTGTGATTCAAGAAGTGGCTTCACAAAAAAAAATAAACACGTTATTACCCTCGTCAAAAGCCAATAACACTTAAAAAAGAAACAAAAATATTGCACGAAGTATTCGAGTTAAAGCCCGTCGAGATGTGTATGCAAGGTGGTACCAAATTTTTGGAATCAGATCATCTTTATGACACCGCTGAGCGTCTGGGAGACTTGTGAATCGAGAGAACCATATGACGGCAGTATCGGCGTAAATAACCTTGTCTTAACCATAGCTTCACGTACATACTTAAAAAATGCGTCAACATCAAAAGCACCAGGCTCTTCAATCCAGCCTTATTATCCTAAATGTTAAGGCGCCCGACTACCATACCATAGGGCCGTGGTTAGATTGCACGCAGTGCCATAGTTGTTTGTATTTTTGTGTCACCTTTCTGCTTTTCTTATTTAAAGCAATTCTGTTTCAGTCGCCAAAGTTGAGCGTTCTGTTGCGGTAATATTGGATGCGAGTCGATAGAGTAGGCTAATAATTGAGGTATAACCTTGAACTTCTTTAAAGATTTTTCCGATTATAACCTCACTTAAGTCTGAACGCGAAGTGGTATATTTATGCTTCGGAAACAGAAACAAGGAGGTCGAGCCATACCAACTATACCGGTGCTTGTTCGATACCATTTGTCGAGTCTTTAGCCAAAAACTCTTGGAAAAAGATGGCCGTTTGAGATGGTATATTATCGTGGTGCAAACGTACCGATCATGATACTGCTAACGTTAGCCAAATTATATATCCACTTATCTAAACAGAACAGCGATGATACCTCCTGAACAATTTCAAACATGATGGCTGGTTCTTCGCCATGCAAAACCGAAAACCCAGGTTCTATCGGGGTCTATCCGGGTCTCTATCGAGGTTTTGGGAAATTTTAAAATTTCCCTTTCTTTCAGAATGTAGCATACTTACCGGCTGTCGGAAAAACGTCTTTTAAAATAAAAACAACAGGGAAGTGACGAGAGCAAATTTGTAGGCATGAGGAAACAAATAATTTATTTTTTAAAAAATTATTTATTATTTTCTAGAGGGGAATTCGTGTAACAGTTGTTAACTGACACGCAACATCGGTTTAATTTTAATATATTTAAAGCACTGAAGATGGCGCTTAGTGAAATTTCCCTTGCCGTTCTTTTAATGATCTCAAAAGCTCTCAAAACTCAGTTCATTAAAAAAATACGGCCGATATTGCTCTGAAACACCATTGCACACCCCCGGCCAAGCACTAAAAATTCACCATAGCGAAGACACGAACCTCATGCAAATGTCCCCTACAGAGAAGCTTTTATCCCAGCGAAAACCCGAACTTTTCACTAAAAAAGCTTTTATCGTAGCGAAGACACCAACCTTAAAGGCCCATGTTGCGAAATTTCAAAAATGACGGTATTTGAGGGAGAACGATAAAGGCAATTAAGAGATGGGGGACCTCTCGATAAATTGCCCTGCTTTTGATTATTTTTCGGACACAGTTATGTGGCGAACAGTGATGGATTTACGCTTAGGCCCGCGAGGCCCGGGCCTAGGGCGGCAAAATTTTAGGGGCGGCAAAATTTTAGAGGCGATTAAAATTTAAAAATCAAATTAACTTAGTTTTGCTGTGTACTTTGAAGCACTCTGAAAAATGGAGAGATCCAAAGTCGTGCCTGTCTTACCTTGTATCTATAAATGTTTTTCAAATTTTTCATAACGATCGCCAAGGTTGCACTGGTGGTGGTGTTGCTATATTCCTTATGCTATGGACACACATGTGGTTTCGATACCATGGTATTCAAATACCACGTAGTATACCAGATGTGTGTCACCTAATACCAGGTCAATACCATTCCAAAAACTTGGTATACTATCATTCGACGTGGTATCGAAATGAGCCAATTTTTCTTGGTTTCCTTATGCAGAAACCTGGTATAGTGGCCTTTTAATTGCTAACAACGCCATTATATAGAAGCGGAAAATAAAAACACCTAATTTTTCCATTTTAAAAATTAAATTTTTGAGTAAATAAAAATTTAGCTGTGTTTTTGTTGAAAAAAAAAGAAAATTTTTTAAGTGAAAAGTTTTACTTTCAATTTCAAGCATATTTATTGACGTAAAAGAGCACAAACTGATTCGTTTTCCATTTTTAAAAGCTTTACAAATAACAGTCAGTTGAGAGCTGTCAAATGTATACCACAAAAAGATATGTGTCAGGGGTTAGTATACTATGTAGTATAAAACAAGCTTGGTATCGATACCATGGTATCGAAACCACATGTGTGTCCATAGCCTTAGGGACTACCTAAAATGTAGGATTATGGGTCACTCTATGAACCTTGGTATTGAGTTTATTTGTGTTGAAGTCTTAAATGGTTCTGAAAAACTTTTACTTGTCAGTGTTTACTCTCCCCCGATCTATTTAAACCTGATAATTCCCCTGAACTGGAGCAGACCCTAGAGCTTCTTTCTCACATGTATGCACATATAGTTGTTGCCGGGGATTTTAATGTAAACTGATTAAAATATTCCAGTCAAGAAAAATTCTTCAATCATACAATGCAGACCTTAGGTCTTGTTCAAATTAATACCTTGCCAATTACTTTAATGCGACGATCCCATCTCTACTTGATGTCTTCCTTTGCTGTGAACCTAGTATGATTCTCTTTCAAAATCAAATCTCTCCTCCAAGTTATTTGGACCACCACAAGTCTGAGGCCACTGGAACTGATAATATCTCACCTACATTTTTAAAAATGCTTCTTCCGTTATTAATACCTGTTACTGTTCATATTTTCAATGCTTGTCTCACTGTGTCGAAATTCCCTACCGCTTGGAAACATGCTCTGATAATCCCTATTGCCAAGTGTTCCAATCCTAGAAGCCCCTCGGATTTTCGTCCAATTAGCGTACTGCCAATTCTGGCTAAAGGTCTTGAGAAATTAATTGCAATGCAAATGATTGCTTACTGTGAGCACCGTATGCTTGTAAATCCATGACAATCTGGCTTTCGGAAACATCATAGCTGTGACACTGCTCTCCTAAAAATTACGATAGGCATACGAAATTCTTTCGACTAGTGCCGCCTGCTGTCGATATTCGACCAAACTTATTCTAAGAAAGAATAAAACGAAACCGGAGTCATTTTTACTGAAAAAAATATATATCAAACTGAAGTGCACCAATCCACCGATTTTTTGATGTTAGCTCGCCTAAAGAAAAAAACATTTATCACATCACATCACATCACATCACTCTATTGTGAACGATATTGAACATCCTGTCCGGGCAGGAAATTAAATAAGATTTTATTTTGCATTTGAGTGGCAAAATGTGAGTGCAGAGAGAATATGTATATGAACAGTGAGTGCAAAGAGGAAATCGAAACAAAATGTATGTATTCTCTTCAAATATGTATTCTTTTCCCGTTTAATTTGATGGATAGCGCGTGCACAGTGTATCAGTGCATATGTGAATAAAAAAATGTTCAGTATAGTTAAAACTTTTCCTGGCTTTCACAACTTTCCTTATGGACCTACCTGAATAAAATATATATTCTGACCATCTATGAAAAAATATCTTTCGTTTGATATATATTTCATTAAGATACGTGCACCAGAAATAGGTTAAAAAGGGATCACAAAGGTTGGCGTTGCCTATTAATATATAGAAGATGCTAACAAGGTATGTTGTATACTCTTGCTAGACTTCTCCAAAGATTTTGATAACGTCAATCACCCCCTCATTTCACGCAAACTCTGTACACAATTTTGTTTTCCTTCTTCCGCTCTTACGCTCATGTAGCTTTTTAGCAGCTCGTTCACAACAGGTGAAGATTTCCCATTTAATTTCCTCTCCTGCCATGCTTTTTGCTGGCGTTCCCCAAGGATCTATCTTAGGCCCTCCACTGTTTAGTATACATACAGGGTGTATCCGTTAAGTTTACAAAGCGACCGGCTGTGGATAGGTTTTGGATAGACGAACAAAAAATCGTATGGGAGGGGGAAACCGTAACGGTTTAGCCGCTAGGGCGTTTTGAAGTTTTTTTACAGTTTTGCATGGCACCCTGTATTTTCGTAACCCTATGACCTATTTTCATGAATAAAGTATCAGTGTACGCATAATACTCCCACCTATCTAAAACTGTTAAATTGAAGGTCAAAAGTATCACTACAAAGCAAAAAAGGCGCCATATCGGACGGGGCCTAGGGCGCCGTCGAGCTTAAATCCGCCACTGGTGGCGAAGCGTTTTATACGCAAGATACCAGACATAGTATCATGAGCGGACTTCAAACAAATGTTCATCTCTTTAGCCAACTCTCCAAGCCAATTACGACAAGCTTCTTTTGATTTTGTGGATGTTTTCATCGATTGTAGACGTTGAAGGTGGACCAGAACAATGAAAATCAACTCCCCACTTTTCAGCTCTCTTTGAATGCTTCATACCACTCATATTCCAGTGTTTTTGACTTGTAAGATTCACTGTAGGTCTTCTATAACATTTTCCGAAATTCAGCGCGCGAAATTTCGCTTAAAACGCAAATTCTAGGAAACAACTTTCCATTTCCATTGTAAAATTTACGTATCACTTAATAATATTATCAAAAACACGTACTGCAAACATACTGAGTGACAGACAGGGCTTAAATTGCCGGTGGTATTTCGGCGCAGTGTTACCAGCTTACAAAAAAATAGTAATATTTTTAACACGTGTTTTTCAAATGATATATATTTTTTACGCAGTGTACGTATACTCATATATGGCAAAGAAGAAGATTATTATTATTTCAATCGTATATAGGTTATTCTGAAAACTTCTGTGTGCCACCAGATCAGCAACTGAACTTTATTTTGTTGGTTTGAATAAAGAGGATGGGCAAACTACATAAGGTGAAGAAATGTTAGGTGCATTCAAATCTGATTGGCACTCAGAATATAACGCCTGTCAAACTGCAAAACAAATTATACTTGGCAGTCAATCATTTTTGTAGCCTGTAAGGTTCAATTTTTCATATGGTATTTATTTCTTTGCTTAGCAATATGACGTAAATGGTTCGACATCATCAATAGCTATGGAAGATAACAATTTACCCAACTGACCTTTCGTTATGTACTGGATATTTTCTTTTGGATTACACCAAAACGATGATTTATTTACGACGTATTATAACACCATCATTGCCATCATGGACCATCATTATGAATCAATTTTCCACAGGTTTTTCCAAGGTGTTATAGATGTAAAGTAAAGTGAATATCTTACTACAAAAAACCATTCTCCGATAAAATAAATGTATTCTAAGTATTTAAAACAGCTTCAATGAAAATCCGCTATTAGATAACAGCGAAAGTAAAAAAAAACGTCTTTACTACAATTAAATTTCACAGCGTGTAAACACCGCTCGTTGGGGATCACGCAATGCAATTTCGCTTCAAATTGACTTCTTAAAAGTTTAAATGGAAGCGTTCAGCGGCAGGTAAACTGGGTATTGTCACAAGATACTTTCCTTTCAGTATTGGCTTATACACCCGCAACCAGTCCCCGTGCGCCATTCATATCACTTAAGGCCTCGGCCCAGGAAAGTGTATCCCTTTTGCTTGCTCCTTACTGATTTACCCAGCGCAACATCCTGACTATGATCAACTTCGCAAGTGTTTTTCCAACGTTTGTGGCCCTGTAACCCATTTGCAATTTGTAAAACGTCCTGCGATGCAGGTGTGTAGGGAAAAGCGAAAATCTCCTCCTTTCGGAAAAAAATAAGGGAAAGTTGAATGAAAATCCCCAAATTGAGTTTCACCAAAAAGCATGTTATTCCACGTAATGAAATTCTCTACCTACGTGCGCTGCATACCTCTATCAGGTGTAAGTGTGCCTTTTCAGGTGAACGAAGACCACTCACTTTGACTGAGGAAGATTCCGCCTACTGTAGAAGCAGGAGAGGATGAATATTCTATAGACGGAGTGGAGCTCGAGAAGCAGTAGTAAAGTAGTTGACAGACAGGCGGCAGCTCTACCAGAAAGAAAGCCACGAGTATCGTCTGGAGGTGTATAGACATAGAAAATCCTCCTGGAAAATTAAATAAAGGACTTTCCATGATGGCTTGAAGTAGAGACGAGATAATTGCCATTGACTTTTTCATTTATTAGTAAACGTTGGAGGGATTACAGCCTTAAGAATTTTGCATACCCTTAAATATTTACAAATAAAACCATTAATAAAAATTTATTCAGTTATTTTCTTTACTATAATACAAAAGCGTTTTAATTTTCTAAAAATATAACTTAAAGGTTAATGTAATTCTTAAAGAAAAATAAAACAATATAAAATAATAGACTGGGAGCTGGGCGGAATTGAGTGTGCAAAATGTGAGGACCGCATTCCGTCAACAGATTTCAGTTGAGACGAGCTCAAAGATGAATAATCCGGATGTTGCCGGTCAATTTTTGGGTCCAATTTTTTTTACCCCCCCTTTTTTTATTGGAACCTCTACGGCTTCCATGGCCCGCTTTTTGACGATGGATTTTGATGAAGCACCACAAAATAAGACGAAAATATATAATAAATTTTTTCGATATCACGCTTGGTTTTCGAGAGATTGGCACTTGAAGTTGACTTTTTGAGGTATTTCCCCAAGGTTTATAGTTATGTCACAGCTAGGATTTCCGTGCCACCGATATTTTAATTATGGATTTCGATAAAACAACCCTAAATAAGACGAAAATGTAAAATACTTTTTTTCGATATCTCGCTTCGTTTTTGAGAAATCGATACTTGAAGTTTTAGGTATTTTCAAAAACATTCTACAGCACTATAGGCTAGTGCCGATAGTTTTTTGGAAAAAAAAATTAATAGCAGGGAGGGACCGGCAATGAAATGTCGTTAAGGTTATAACTAAACGAAAAAAAAATTTTTAAACTCGAAAAAAGGGGAAATGGTAAAATGGGGATGCTATTTAGGGGTTAAGAACGATTTTTTGCGATTTGCGGTGAAACATGACCTCCTAGTGGAAAATGTTTAATACAAAAGTTGTAGATAATAAAAAGATCTAAAACTTTTGTATTTAACATATTTTGATATAACCTTAAATTTTCGAAGAAAATGGCGGAAAATCGATTTTTCAGTTTTTAATTTTTTTCTCCCGTAAAAATAATTCATTTTACATGAAAATTTGTAAGAGTATACCTTGTATTGCGTTAAATAAGCATGATTTTTTTTTTGTTTGGAGAACGGATAGTTTCCCAGAAATTAACATTTTTCGAAACAAATACCCTTATCTTGCACGGACAACTTTATTGATGTTTTTTTCGAATTTTGATATTCAATAAGTGCTCGTTTAACCATTGAAATGTCTAGTTTGAAATGGTCTATACATTTTGAAACTTTATTTTCATTAAACCGCTTAAAATTAAGTAAACCCGAACACCTGATTTTTCGAATCACGTACATAATTCTCGATTTTTTCAATTTTTTTCAAATTTTTTAATTTTTGCTGTTAATGAGGGATTAAATTTTAATGACAGTACTTAAATAAATTTAATTACATAAAGGGCGGCAAAACCATCCTGAAAATTTTAAATAAATAAGAAATAAAATAACAATTTCGTTTGAATTGAATTACGCCGTGACTAGGTAAATGTTTCCAGTTTCGTAATAAAATTTTTACAGCATCATACTCAATATGGTTTTGGGAGATTTTTTATACATTATTTATTTTAATTAATTTAAAAATTATAGATTGACAATATGACCGTATTATTTCCAAAAAAGATGATCCAAATGATTTGTATGAAATCAAAGCAGTTTGGTTCGGTCGAGCAAACAAAGATTTGACCACAAATACAAAATAATGGAAAAATTAACAGCCGCTCACATTCATCGAAAATGTCAAGCTAGTTATAATAGACTATTTCTTATTTCTTATTTATTTAAAATTTTCAGGATGGTTTTTCCACACTTTCTGTAATTAAATTTGTTTCATGCAAGTAATATTATATGACACTAAGTTCTGTCATTAAAATTTAATCCCTCATTAACAGAAAAAATTAAAAAATTTGAAAAAATTTAAAAAATCGAGAAATATGTACGTGATTCGAAAAATCAGGTGTTCGGGTTTACTTAATTTTAAGCGGTTTAATGAAAATAAAGTTTCAAAATGTATAGACCATTTGAAACTAGACATTTCAATGGTTAAACGAGCACTTATTGAATATCAAAATTCGAAAAAAACATCAATAAAGTTGTCCGTGCAAGATAAGGGTATTTGTTTCGAAAAATGTTAATTTCTGGGAAACTATCCGTTCTCCAAACAAAAAAAAAATCATGCTTATTTAACGCAATACAAGGTATACTCTTACAAATTTTCATGTAAAATGAATTATTTTTACGGGAGAAAAAAATTAAAAACTGAAAAATCGATTTTCCGCCATTTTCTTCGAAAATTTAAGGTTATATCAAAATATGTTAAATACAAAAGTTTTAGATCTTTTTATTATCTACAACTTTTGTATTAAACATTTTCCACTAGGAGGTCATGTTTCACCGCAAATCGCAAAAAATCGTTCTTAACCCCTAAATAGCATCCCCATTTTACCATTTCCCCTTTTTTCGAGTTTAAAAATTTTTTTTTCGTTTAGTTATAACCTTAACGACATTTCATTGCCGGTCCCTCCCTGCTATTAATTTTTTTTTCCAAAAAACTATCGGCACTAGCCTATAGTGCTGTAGAATGTTTTTGAAAATACCTAAAACTTCAAGTATCGATTTCTCAAAAACGAAGCGAGATATCGAAAAAAAGTATTTTACATTTTCGTCTTATTTAGGGTTGTTTTATCGAAATCCATAATTAAAATATCGGTGGCACGGAAATCCTAGCTGTGACATAACTATAAACCTTGGGGAAATACCTCAAAAAGTCAACTTCAAGTGCCAATCTCTCGAAAACCAAGCGTGATATCGAAAAAATTTATTATATATTTTCGTCTTATTTTGTGGTGCTTCATCAAAATCCATCGTCAAAAAGCGGGCCATGGAAGCCGTAGAGGTCCCAATAAAAAAAGAGGGGGTAAAAAAAATTGGACCCAAAAATTGACCGGCAACATCCGGATTATTCATCTTTGAGCTCGTCTCAACTGAAATCTGTTGACGGAATGCGGTCCTCACATTTTGCACACTCAATTCCGCCCAGCGCCTGCACTATAAAGGAAAATTTAATTAATGAATAATTAAGAAGGAAACTATACCTTGGAATCTGTAATGCGATCTCATCCAAGCTATCCGATGGGCTCATAGGTGTCTTCTCGAACAGGCGAGATGGCGCTAGCGTCAGATGTCCTGCTGAATCGCTGACGCATCGGAATACTTTGGCGCCACGGCGCTGCCGCTGTCGTTCAGCTCGCCGCTTCCGCTTATGCTCCTCAGCGCGCTGAAGATTATGTAACCGGAAGAAAAACATAGACATTCTATATTGAAGAGAGGTCAGAATTCAGACCAAAGAAATTATTTAAAATTTTTTTTAGATACTTGATGGTTTTAGCACGATGAACATTATTTACAATAATGACACAAAATTAACAACAAATAAATAACAGAGATTACATAATGTGAAAACGATTTATGTGGAATCATGCGAGGTATGGTAACAACAATCATGGAATTGGTGAATGTGTACGTGAGTTTGAAACTTTTGTGAAGAAAGGAAGAATCTTGTAGGTGGAATGTAGTATGGTGCATTTGTATTCGTGGACTACATAACAGAATCTAATCGTTTTATTAACAAAAATAATAAACGTCCGAAATGTACGCGTTCCATTTGAATTTTGCGGTATTTCTGGCATATACAAAATGGCAGACTAAAATTTGACATATGTCACCGGGCAGTGCCAATTAGTACTTTGGCGTGTTGGATGTGAAACCTGGACCCTATACGCATGTGACATGCATCAACTAGCACCGTTCGAAAACAGAGTAATAAAATGGATATTCGTGTCAGTAGTAAAGAAAGAGACATAAAGATGCAGGTATAACCATGAATTGGACGGACTGGTAAATTAAGAGACGTCGTGAGGTACATGGCTGGATCACGTATTAAGAATGCCAAACTCCAGAATACCTAAAGTCATCTTAAGTGCCACACCAGCAGATTGTAGAAAGATTGCAATTGCCAGATGTTTGAGCAATGGGTGTACGTAATTGGAGTAATTTCGCAAGCTTCCACGAATCCTGGAAGAAAATTGTTGAATAAGCAAAGGTCCACTTTCGAACAATTTCTTATGAAATAGCAAATATATACCATTAGACTAGTAAAATTAAGGAAAAATCAAAGGTAGTAAGGAACAATTGCGTTAAAGGGTTTTTATTATTTAATATGTTAGTCGAGCACCTAAATATGATAAAAACACAAAGTGCCCCTTTTTGGTGCGTTTTTGAGCGCCGGCTCTAAGTACCTCTTTTTCAGGTTTTCCAAAATAACTCGAAAACATAACGAAATTCGAGATTTTTACTAAAATACTTTATTGTAAAAAATTAAATTTCCCATCGAAATTGCATTCAAAAAATAGTCGAGAAACAAAACTAATTTTTTTCGAAAAATCACGTTTTTTACTTTTTTTTATTAATACGGTTATAACTTTTTTACGACAGAAAAGAAAGATATTGAAAAAATGAAGAAATTGCTTTTTTTAAAATCTCCATACGATCAACGGTGACCGAGAAATCGCCATTCAAAGTTGAACATTTTTAGCCATTTTTTAAATTATTTGCTCTTAACATTTTTATTTTAGTCCAGTAGAAATAGGCGTAAAAATGAAAAAAAGAAAATAATTCGTTACAGCAATCTGACAAGCTCTTGTAAAATTTTCGGGTCATTTTTCCATTGCACTACATCTTTTTTTTACCATTTATCGAAAGTAGACGTAACAACGAATAAGTGAGCCAAAACAGAACTCCGTAGTTAAAGTTAAAAATTTCGCTTTTTTTTAAAAAAAATTAAATTTAACAACAATCTCTATATATTTCCGTTTGGAAAAATTACTGCCTTTTTGCAACCCTAAAAGGTATCTTTTGCCCAAGTTTCAGCTACATCGAAATTTTTTTTGTCAAAGAAAAAAATTAAAACCCGAAAACCGGGTTTCCGCCATTTTTTCGAAAAAATTTGAGGTTAGGGTAAAAATGGTAAACACAAAAGTTGTAGATCTTTTTATTTCCTACAACTTTCACATATAACTTTTTTCGATAGGATGCACAGTTTAGCCAGAAATCGCGAAAAACTGTTGTCAACCCCTAAAAACCCCACCAATTCCACCCCGGATATCAGCTGCCGGTTCGATTTATTTTTCTCTCTTTTACAAGAGCTTGCTCGACAATATCGCGCTGTCAGATTGCTGTAACGAATTTTTTTGTTGTTTTAACCCTATTTCTGCTGGACTATTTGTTGAAGATTGCCAAAACGTGGATCTTCTGATCTTACTTTAATTATGGCCTGAAAAATACAATAATGTATATTTATTGAAACCAAGTATTGGTAAAGTAGATGCAAAATTGTACAGCCGAAACAGCTTTCAATATCAACAATATCAGAGTTTCATTGGCTCATATATTCATTTAGTGGTTGCGATACCAACCACATCATCGTTTTTTAAAGTTGGAAAAAAAAATTCTAGACTTTTTTTATAATTTTTTTTGCAAAGTTAGAAACGCATACCAACGCTTTTTTTACAGACAATGCTAAACAGGAAGAAATAGGGTTGGCAAGTGAATCCATTGTAGCTTTATTATCTGACCCTAAATCAAACGATACGTGGTTAGCTAAATGTCGCTTACGTTCTTTTAAAGGATATGTAACGTTTATGCTATCGCAGCTACCCCCATCAGCTGATAGTGTAAGATTATATGGACAGCGAACATATTTTCAAGTCCAACAATGGAAGGGAAATATATTGAATGCCCTCCAATGGAGTTGGAAGATAACCCAAAATGTATTGATGTCAATTGTAATGACTATGTCTCCTGCACTGCAATCTCTACTACTTTGAAATTGTTGTTTCATTGCACAAAAACAAATCTATTTGCTTAAAACTAAAAGAAAAAATGTATAAGAGCAAATAATTTAAAAATGGATTAAAATGGTCAACTTTGAATGGCGATTTCTCGGCCACCGTTGGTCGTATGGAGATTTAAAAAAAAGCAATTTATTCATTTTTTCAATACCTTTCTTTTCTCTGAACATTTATGTTTACCCAGTATGGCGTAAAAAAAGTTATAACCGTATTAATAAAAAAAAGTAAAAAACGTGATTTTTCGAAAAAAAAATTAGTTTTGTTTCACGATTATTTTTTGAATTACAAATGGTAAAAAACAATTCAAAAAACGCATTTCGATGGGAAATTTAATTTTTTACAAAAAAGTATTTTAGTAAAAATCTCGAATTTCGCTTTGTTTTCGAGTTATTTTGAAAAACTGAAAAAGAGGTACTTAGAGCCGGCGCTCAAAAACGCACCCCCCAAAAAGGGGGCACTTTGTGTTTTTATCATATTTAGGTGCTCGACTAACATATTAATAATAAAAACCCTTTAACGCAATTGTTCCTTACTAAAACTTAATTTGATTAGATCTCTGATTCAAGTACTTTTCTAATATATTTATTTAAAATATTTTTATATGTACAACCAGAAAGTTTTATTTAGGACGGAAGATGCCACTAATTCAGAGGTTCATTAGTTTAGTACATCAAGGATAAGTGTGTTAACTCCACCACCATAATAAACCACTCCACTCAAACATTTCCCTGAATATAAACTTTCAAAAACAGATTCTAGTTTAACATTTTGAGGGTAGTTTGATAAGTAAGTTTTAGAAATAAAAATTCAGAACAAGGTCTTATGTTAGTAAAGTTCGTTCATTTGTATCGTGACGAAGTTCATTAGAAGTTAGACTTTTGACTTCGCTGATAGTAGCAAAGTTAGTATTTAACTTTATTGAACCAAATAGTTAGTATTTTTTTTAATATTATTTTATGTTACAATTGTTTCTGCATAATGATAAATATACATATACGAATTTGAAGTGTTGATTTGGAATCCAACCAAATAAGTATGATTATTTTAAATTTTTAGCATAAAGATTAAGCAAAGCATTGTGATAGTTTAGTTGTTAAGTAGCAGTAATTATCACTTATAATTAAGTCTAAACACGATAACTGACGAAAGAATACATGTAGCAATGGTGAATATATTCTTGATTGACTATAATAAAAAATATGATTTATAGAAATTGAAATGTTATAAAGAATAGCCACGAAATCATCTAAAGTCCATTTTGATTCTAGAACGGAGTTAAATCAGGTTCGTCGAAGCCGTCTAGGAATGCCTGGGCCACCAGGTTTCATTGAACGACAGAAGTAACACATTCCAAAACCGAACAAGCTCTGGGTAATCCGTCGTCCTAAAAGCCGATATGTCTCCTCAGCAGCATGGGCAAACTTGCCGAGTGAGTGATTTTTAAAAGAATAATCCGCAACGTCGAAAACCGAAGGAAGTCTTTTAAAAGAGCAATTTAGCTTCCGAAAGGAAGTATGTGAAGGTTGAGAAGATCAGTTATAAATAAAAATTAAACCTGCGTCAAAACACGTTCAACTTGTTGAGATGGAGCAAAATAATTGAAGTGTTACTCGAACCAGGTACACGAAGGAACTAAGTGCGGACCTTGCTGGTAGTTCGGTTCATTGTAAGTCGGAGCATCGTTCAAGTACGAACAAGCCAATCTGCGTAAATTCATTCTGGACCTTCTCTTGTGGATCAGAATATACAATGATGTATTAAAGGAGCAGTTGCCGTAGAGTTCGCAGATGGTATCGGTGTTCTGTTTTAGGAGGGTGGGCCCATGAGATAGAAATGTGCGCAAACGAAAGGTCATGGACTCGATACAAAACAAATCTTCACCAGGGTAGTTCGCTCGAAAGTACTGTAGCGTAGGGATTAAATTGACAACTACCAGCTAAGAGATCTGTGGATAGATTTCACGTAGTGGCTATTCGTCCTTCCACTTCTTCCACTAATTACCATTTCCTGTTTTCTTTCTTGGTGTTTTCCCACTTTACAGCAATTTCTTGCAATGTCTACTGCCATCATCTGTAAAGGTAAAACCTCAATGTATGCTTCGCTTGCTTTACTTTGACATATCAAAAAACCAATGGTTTGTTATGAGGCAAAACCTCTTCGATTACCGATGTCAACGCTCTGCCGCAGTAGTCAGCTGCCAGTAGCCGGTGGAAAAAAACTTTAAATGGGCGTTGGAAGTCCTTTCACTCTTCAATCTACTGTTTTTCTGAGTAGAGCTTTCTGATATACGTTGCATTCACTGACTCATTCGTAGAGCTGTTTATAGCACTCGTAAGCTCTAGTATTATACGGCACAGGGTGAGACAGCCAATGGAAGTCTCATGAAGTCCCCATTTCGACTAAGCGCCCTTCGATGAAGCCGTAGCATAGATTTCTCCCATTAACATAGTGCCGAGGGCAGGCTTGTGCCATTTTCACTCGACGTATGCTAGTGCGAAGTCATGGATTAAGAAAGACGGCGAAGAGGTCTTAAGGCCCAACTATAATGCACGTAAGAAACGCACGTCAGTTGACGTGCGTAAATATCAAACTTTCGTCAAACGTATAATGGTTTGTGTATACGGAAAGTTTTCACAAGTTTATAATTATTAAAATGCATAAATATTATTCATTGACTATTAAAACTTGGCTATTAATCTTTGCATATTAAAAACAATCATGTTTATTTTCAATTATAATAAATTTCTCATCAAAATCACTCCCATAAATTTGAAGCACAACATTTTCCATACTCTTTTTTGTTTAAAACCCACAAAACAACAACCAAAAAAATCAGCTGTCATCAATTTAACTAAAAATTCTCACAAAACGTACGTTGAGCGCGGTTCTTTTCGCATTTTTACGTTTAACGAAACTTAACGAAACAAAATATGACCGACGTACGTCCAATATGGCCGAACCCATTAATTTCCATGAGAGCGCCCAGATGACGTGCGTTTCTTACGTGCATTATAGTTGGGCCTTTAAGGCCCAATTATAATGAACTGATTTGAGCAACAAAACGGAATGAACTGTCAAATCGGTTTTTCCTGCATACATTTTAGGCCTAACCGATTATAATGAACGCATTTAAGCGGATTCGGTCGGATTCGAGCACATTCGTTTTTAAAAGATTAGAAATTGCCACATTGAACTGTCAAAAATTTGATAAACGTATAAGTACAAAAATATTTACCGGCGTTTACCGGAGTTTAAAAATTATGAAATTATTTATAATAAAGCCAAAAGTGGCTATGAAAACAAAAAAATGAAGAAAAATTGTAATATTTTTTGCACTGTTGTTTAGAATAAACTTTGACGTTTTAATCCGCGCAGATGCGTTATTATAACCAGTCAGTTTCCTATCCGATCCAATGCCTTTTTTTGACATTCCAATCCGCTCAAATCCGTTCCTTTAAGAGGCGAGGAGATTCTTAACCGAATTCGGAATATAATGAGCCAAAGTTCGTCGGCAAGTTTCAAGTTTTGTGACAAGTAACAAAGTCTTATCGTTTGGGTCTCTTTTGATTCTCAAACAAACCATTCCGAAAGTCGCTTGGGGTCAATTCCTACACGAATTGAATTTTGTTTTCTTTTAAACTAAGCTCCTTCGCGTACGCCAAGTTGTTTCATACGACAAGCCAAGCCAAGCTGTTGAAAACGGGGACGTATTAGTACAGTACAGATGTAATATTGATGCGCCAAAAATTCTTCGAAGGATGATTTTTCATAAATCGTTAATGGAGCATAAAAGAAGCTTAATTCTAAATTTGAGGGAAATTTCGAGTGGACGTTTTTTGGAAAACTCAAAAAAATTTTGAAAAGCGTTTTTCTCTGAATCTACGCATTTTAGAGAAAAGTTGTTTGAACAAAAAATGTAGAGGACATTGTTACCTACAATTTGTTTCATAGAGGTCAGGCTGTACAACTTTAAATACAGAAGCTAGGTGGCGCCAAAGTTTCCAAAAAAGTGTTTTTTCGGTTTTTGTCCCAGAATAAATGGTTTTTTTACAAAAGTGTAAATCAGTAAATTGTTCCTCTTAAAAATGTCTACAACATTTATTTAAACTTTTTTTCCCTCCGACTTACCGTTCCAAAGTTATAGGCAGTAAATGCTACGCTGTGTAGTTAACGGTGCTATTGTTGCTAAGAAGCGTCCATTTTTCAGTTGCTATGCGAGTTTTCGAGAGTGTAAGCGTCAAAACTTTGCTCTTGTAAAATGAGTGTGTGTTTTTTTTGTAAAAAGATTGTACTCAAATTAACCTGTGTGCCATCTTCAGAGCACAATTCTCACACTTCAGCACGCTATAACTTTGGAACGGTAAGTCGGAGGGAAAAAAAGTTTAAATAAATGTTGTAGACATTTTTAAGAGGAACAATTTACTGATTTACACTTTTGTAAAAAAAACCATTTATTCTGGGACAAAAACCGAAAAAACACTTTTTTGGAAACTTTGGCGCCACCTAGCTTCTGTATTTGAAGTTGTACAGCCTGACCTCTATGAAACAAATTGTAGGTAACAATGTCCTCTACATTTTTTGTTCAAACAACTTTTCTCTAAAATGCGTAGATTCAGAGAAAAACGCTTTTCAAAATTTTTTTGAGTTTTCCAAAAAACGTCCACTCGAAATTTCCCTCAAATTTAGAATTAAGCTTCTTTTATGCTCCATTAACGATTTATGAAAAATCATCCTTCCAAGAATTTTTGGGCGCATACCCCGATTTTCCAGCCCAGCTGTACTGTACTATATAGGTTCATCACGACCCAGTAGGAAATTTGGAACACATTACCGATAGAATCGGTTCTGTAATCCGTTGACAATACAGTAAATAAGATTACAATTGTAAAATTTTCCAATTCTAATGAAGTAGTTCTTTGTCTGATTACATTGATTCAAAAGTAATGCAAAGTGTAATGCAATCGCAGCCGATGCGGCACATCTCTTAAAAAAGCGAAAGAGACTTAACATGCAATTTAATTCATCCTGTATTACTTGTAACCTATGACTGTACCAGTTCAATGTAATGCAGAACGGAGGCGATTGGTTACCACCTATGACATCGCCATGCAAATGTAATGCCTTATCTCCACTTGCTGTAATCTGAACGAGAACTAGTTGCTACTCCTTAGAACTACTTTCGGAATCGATTGGGTAATTACTTGCTTAGCCTACTGGGGATCATCGCATACATTCACTCTACCGCCGCTATATTATCTTCACTACGTGCTGGATGTGGTCTATTTGGTCGCGTAGTATCCAGTAATGAAAATTGGGTTTCAAATTGTTCGTTGGAATAGCGAATTTTGGGTTCAGTAGGTCGATCATGTAAACCATAAGTTACTCTAAGCCTCCGAAACACAATCCTCCTACGCTGATTTTCGTAATACAGCTAACTAATTTGTAGACGCAGTAGCGAATTCCTCGAATACAAGAACTTAAAAATCACAGCGTTGAGTTCTTGGGAGAAATAGGATGTTGGCAAAATGAAAATGGGAGTCGAACTGCGGATCCCTGGGATGGTAGTAACCTTCCTGAGTTAAATTCCACGCTAAAGCGGGTTTCGAGGCACCTGCCCAGATAAGCAAACGAGTATTTGAGGCGAAGGCTAATGTAGAACTTGTGCATTATATCTCTGGCTGTTGGATGAAGGACGAATTTGCATATCTTAAAAAACCCTAGGCATTGAGATGTTTGTTTGGCGATTTCGAATGCATGATCACCATGAATGAATGCCTGCGATTTCTTAAGAAGTAAAGTTCCTACGCCAGCCATCGGCCCGTGCTGTAATATACAAATCCTACATTGGTCCTCTTATTGAATGCAACTCCTTTTTTGGGAGGCTTAGAAAACGTGGCGTGGGTAGATAAAAGCAAAAAACGGAGAAGACGCCGTTTGCTCCACGATTGACCCTTTGAGTCACCGTAGGAACATAGCAGCTCTGGAACTCTACAAACTTGGATATCGTTCATAAATAGAACAACCCTACTGTGGGGCGACCTCAGACAATCAGTATTTTCGAACTCCTACATCATCCAAAAATTCAAACGCAAAGTTCATTGTCATCTCGTTGAACACCCTCCTGACTCCTCATAACCATAAACCTATTCTACTCTTCGAACTAAGCTCTAATAGACATTGCACCATGACGTGACCAACGACATAACGGACCGGTAGTACAAAGGGTTATTCCCGAGCTTTGAACTGCCACATTGAGAAAAAATTGCAGATCTTCGGTTAAAGTTATGCCTAGGAAATTAAGAGGTGGGTCAGCTCTTAGGTTCCTACCGTCCACTGCGATAAAAGAAAGCAGGGCGCAAGTTTTATAAGAGATAGGATGGCACTTTTTTTGGAGTCTTTGAATTCAATATTATTCTTCCTGTGCCTGTTGATAGAGTTATAGGCTCATTCTCAAATCATCAGTGACATCATAAATCACAACAAACTTTCTGTAAAGACTTAAAAATAATGTACGCAATCCAACTTGTTACTATATTCACAGAAAAATTTATTTGTTTCCATTTTGGGGCGCGTATAATGATTCATATTTCAGTTGACAACTTGATCACAATTTCACACATTTACTGTTTCACGCAGCTCCACCACAATTGTAATGGAATGTTGAGAATCTGAAACCGGTGTTCTGTCACAAGATTCGTCACAAGATTAATTTTGTCATACTTGCAAAAGACTTGTGACCCGTCAACTCTAAGGATTTCCTATTCTAAATTGTGACCAAGCTTTTGTGAGTCGTGTTTGCTAGTGAGAGTTTGTGACTATTATTATGACTATAAGCACCCAGTCACAAGAAAAATAGCAAATAATTCATCTTTAATGGTGAATTTGTATTCGTGTAATTAGATAAAGCAAAGTCTGGGAACAGCTTAGCCAATGAATATCAGAAAATACCGATGCAGTGGGACATAGTGTATGCGAACGTCAGAGCAAATCTCATCGACGACGGTGGCTGTGTGTCGAGTCTATAAGAATATTATAAAAATATCCCACAAACTCTTGTAATCTGCTATTTAGACAGTTACAGTTTTGAGAGTCATTGTGAGTTTTTGTGGTTTGCCAAAATTGTGACTGCAATGTTAGAATACCAAATTGTCTCAAGCTGAGACTCACCACAAACGTGTGATTACGTTCTGACTTGGGACTGATTTTAAATTTTCATGGTCGTGCACGTGTTTATCTCATATTTCTTCGAAAATGGAGTAAGAGTTAACCCGCATTACCATCATCGGCATAGCTGAGGAGTCGGTTGAAGGGGTTTAAGGGTAGACCACTAATAAAGATTAAGGAAGGAACCGGTGATAGATTGGAACCAAAGGGGACTGCGTTATCTAAAATTGCTACCTTTTTGGAACGGCCTGAAAGGAAACCCTCAACTGGATCGGTTACAAGAAGGATTGCTTTGATTAATTTTTTTTCTCGGTGTGCATAAAGATACTACGAATAAAGAATTATTTTTTATTTCTATGGTGTTTAGAGGGGAAATGACATAATACTATAGAGTAATAATTTACAGAAAAAATTGATTCTCAGCCAATTATCAAAACAATTAACTCAAGACAACATTAGTTTCTAAAAATGAACTTTACACCACAACAGGATCGATGAGCAATTTTCTTTATTTATTTATTTTTTAGATATCAATTTTTCTATATTGAATCAATACTATACCAAAAAGTATACAAAAGCCAATGGCTTCGGCATCTATTTCATTTCCACTTTTGCCTTGAGCTCCGAATCCGAACAGGCATTATCGATGATACAACAACAATAGAAAAATAAAAATAAATTCGTTTTTATCAAAAAGTCTCGGATAGAAAAATTTGAACATTATTGATTTTCCACCAGACAAAATCAATATTTACGAATATTAGAAAACACTCAATCGTAATTGGTTCAACTTTGAGAATTATGTTGTAACAAATCGTTTTAATTTGCATCAAGCTATCAGAAGGTCGAGTAATGTATCTTGAAATATCCTTAAAATTAAATTTATCTTCTATCTGTTGACTTTCAAGGAATTTTTATTGATGTTGCCTAGACACTAAAAGGATGAGTGGTAGGCACGTGGGTTAATCTATTCTGTATGGTTTTTTGATATATTGATGGTCAGATTGAGCTGTATTATTATACCTTCTTTCCTAGATGCCAAGAGCTACTCACTTATGGGGAAATACTTAATTTGAAACTAATAGAGACAGGAAAAATTTTATTTATTCACTAGCGATACGAAACATTCCCAAAAATCTCGGAATTTAATTTTCAAAAAACACTTAAAGGAATCCTTTTAACATAGAAAAATCATTGGCATTTATCGAACATAGCTTCCACATAAAATATTCCCGGCAGGACATGTTTTCCCCCTTACCATATGCTTTTGTCCCCAAAAGTGAAATATCATAGAAATTTTCTAAGCTTTCTATCGAAGCCTGTCCTCCTTCTGGCATCCTTTGAGTTGACACATTTTTAGTGCCTGTACTATAAGACTAAATGTTGTACAAAAAATCAGTCAAGGATAAAAATCTTCAGGTGTAGGTATAAATAAAACACATCCTCCACCTGGAAGGAGGCAAGCATGTTTATTCTTAGAATTTCATGCAGCTCTCACCTTTGTGGTGTGTGTGTGTGTGCTTCTACCCAACACTTCTCTGGTCATTTTAGTAAATGGATCCTGCCGTAATATAGTGGAGGAGAGCAATTGGGGCCTTGAAATTGCTATTTCAGACCATGGTAAGGTGTTCAGAATGATGGCTAAGAATGGGATACCATATGTCCTTAGTGGAGCATCTCGAGGGGAGAATTGATTGTGGTTCTGCTATAACAAAAGTTATCGGATAAATTTTTCGGTTATATTTTCCTCGAGCTTCTTTTCACCGGTACTGTTGTTATTGTTGTCGAAGTAGAAAGACACTTTGGTTAGGGTTTAATAGAGAACAAGAAAATATATTTTTCGTAGAAATTTGTCATTATAAGGGATAACGCAAGGATTTATTTAACATGTAACACAAGTATTTGTGATCGTTTCGTGTTTTATTACCTACTGGAGACTGTTTGACAAATATTTGTTAATCCTTATCCTTATGACTTCCTGGTAATTATTTTTGTAATAAGATTATCTGATCTTAATAGAATTCATAAGAGCCTAAAACCGACGTTATTCAATATTTAGGAAAAATTACTTTAAGTATCAAAGGATTATTTATTTCGTTGGGACAATGACCGTAGCAAAAGCGGTGGTAAAGTGATAAAATTTTTTCAGGGCTGCTAGATTCCTACTGTGGCTCAATTAGTAAATTGAAGAGCCATAGGCGCTGTCAACAATAGTTTTGAGAGCGCCTGGTAAAGATAACATAGTAACTGTGATGTAGAAATATGGAAGCCAAGATTTGATGAATGGATCTGGCGCCAGAAAAAGATCCCACTTGAGTGGACGGAAGGTGTGATATGCCCCGTGCACAAATAAGGAGACTAGTATGTGAGAACTATTGAGGTATAACCCTCCCCAATTCGGCGACAGGACCGTAGCAAGCCATAGGGCCAGTAGGGCCCGGGCCCCTCCCAAAATTCTGAGTAACAATATTGTAAATTTTTCAATTTTTAGAATTGTGAATGTCACAAGTTCGGAAAATTTTGAATTTCGAATATCGAATTTTCCAAATTCCTAAATTTGCATTTTCGTAATTTTCCCGTTTCCCTAATTTTTAAAATTTCCAATATGCTCACAACTCCAAATACAAAATTATCAAATTCGTAATACGCGGAAATCTACTTTTCACATTTTAATCGCCAAAAACCCGCGAACCCCAACCCAATTTTTTGATGTTAAGGCCCTTTTACATTCCAAGCGAAAAGTGGAAACGCAAATTGCAGCTCTTTTATCGCATAGAAATTTGTATGCTTTCTCTCTGTCTGGAATCCACGTTCATGCAACAGAGAGAAAAACAAACAAACTTCTGCGCGATAAAAGAGCTCCAATTTGCGTTTCCACTTTGCGCTTGGGATGTAAAAGGGCCTTGCTTGTTTACGAACGAATCGAATCGTCGGAATGAAACGCGCACAAGGCCAACAAAGTATTGTTGGTTTTTCAAAAAATCAAGAACGAATGAATTGAAAGGTGAGTACTCTGCATTTTGACTTTACTGACAGTTGGGGTTGAAGGGACGAAGGAGAGGAGGGGTTAGATGGTCGGTAGTTGAAGGGTCAAAGGGGTGGTTGTTTTGGGTAGCCGTTAGGTAGACTACAAGCATAAATTGTTTTACATTCAGAAATCTGTTATATCCCTCTAGCTCCTTGGAGGTGGTTTTTGGCGGGGAAATTTCAAGAAAATTAACCGAAAGCCATTTTCCATAGGAAAAGTGCGGGATCCTTCCTGGGAAATCTAGGATCATCTCATCATCTGGGAAATCTAGGATCACAGCGGTCTGCTTACTTGCAGCAGTTCAGAAAAGCGAGTTCATCGTTATTCTCTTGGTTTGTGCCAGACTTTTGAGTTTCGCGCTTCCTTTGTCAGTTCGACTGAAAGAAAAATCACGTTATTTGGCATCAGCCAGTAAAGCATTATCACGAAATTGCGAATACGCTTCAAGAAGAACGAAAAAATGCAGAAGTATCATTCGACGAAATTTTTAGAGCAGCTGAAAAACTCGCGAAAGACGTATCCGATATGGAACTCAAAATTCCGAGACTCACGTTGTAGCAAACAGCTCCACTTCTGTGCTGCAACCCCTGAATATAAATTGTGTTATGAAAAATTATCAGAACTCGAGAAAGATGCCGAGGTTTCGCAAGTTGGTGATTTTTGGGACCCGAGCAGATTTGCAATAAAATATCTTTTAACAGTTTTGACGACTCTTCCGGTCACAACGGCAAGTGTGGAGAGGACTTTTTCGACACTGAAGAGAATCAAAACTTAAGGCTGTAACTACGTCCCCCCGGACCAAATTTCTGGCTACGGCCCTGCCCTGCGATATAAAATACTTTCAATTTTGTGCAAGAAACTTTTACCGATCGCATAAGGCTTAATATGCAGCCATCGAATGCGGCTTTCGGCCAAGAAGGTACACTAGAAACCATGAAGAATTTTGGAAAAATCATGTGAATTAAATATTTATATTGACACACTTTTAGTAGACTTTAAGCAAGCATATGACAAGGGAAAGCAGGAGGAATTATTTGAAGGTATAGAGTACTTCTGGTTTGCAAAACACGTGATCGAAATGACAAAAGCTACAATCAAGGTAATGCGATGATGAGTAAATGATTCCGTTCCGTCCGATCAGTTCCAAAAAAGTTGAAAATTATTTAACTACATATTTCGTTCCGATCGGTAAGTACCATTGGAACCACCATTCCGAACTGCCGTATAAGTTCTAAGCAAACTTCGAATTTTAACTTTGACAGCTTAGCGGATCGGAACGGAGCGGATGCATTGTAAATGGTCTTTAAGAGTTGAACGACACCTCTCCGAAAGTTTCGCATCACAGAAGGGTCTGAAGGAAGGCTGTCATGCCTCTTATTTAACATAACGTTGAAGAAGGTGGTAAGACACGCTGGGTAGAAACGGCTGGATCCATCTTAAATAAGTCGACACAGACAATGTTCTACGCTCGATCTCGTCGCCCTAATAGGTAAGTATTTTATAAGTGGTAAAGAAGCCTTCTTGTCATTGGAAATAACTTCAAAAAGAATGGGAACTAAGAACCGTAAACATCGTCGAGGAATAACTTTAACCGAGAGTCAAGGATTACCCTTACCCGCAATCTGTGATAATGTTCAAAATGCTTAAAAACCAAATCGTAATCCAAATACGAGAATCTTGAAATTTGGCAATTCTTTTCTAATATTTTCGAAGTCACTAGGATTTCGTATCGCGACTTTTGCCGACGTTTTCGTATATGGATCTCTCGCTCCTACTTCCCCACTAGCATTTTCTTTGAAGGGGTGCAGATGGGGCCCCTTTGAGGCCAGCCCCATTATTTCATGTGGGCGCAGTGTGCTTTTGCCTATAAGGGGATCTAACGCCTTGCCCCATCCTGAGTGTAAAAAAGGCTAAAAACATTTGAGAATTTCGGCGTGGATATGCTAGTCTGCGGCTGTGTCGTAAGCTTTATAATTTTAAATGCGAGTGTCGTTTTTTCTCGCGGTACCCCAACTGAATACTAATCAGGTCCAATGCTGCTTGATCTCCACAATCGAACGAGAACCGTATTGAGTATGATAAATGGCAACTTTCATAATAGCCACCAACATAATCGCTCTCAGATTACAGTTTTCGAAATATCCATAATGGAGAAGGAGAAATAATCATGAATTACATTCCTGACATTGTTAAACGTATAAAATTAAGTAGATTAAAATGGGTGACACACGGCCCTATCTAAACTAGTATTGCTTCAGCAGCAGTAGAACCGGGTTTTTAGGAGAGAGGTATAGAAAGGGCAAGCGGGAACTGTAGTAACCTGTTCACGAAAAAAATTTTGGCGTGAAAACTTAACACATACCCAATTCGCCTTCGCCTACTTTTCTTAATTGCGAGTAGCAACCCTGCAAACAATTTCTCGGAGGCTCGCTTTCTCGGACCATTCTCGATTCGAAAAATGCTTGCGAAGGGTACGAGAAAAAGATTCAAAACGCAAAATGAAAGCTTTCCTGGTTGATTTGTTTCTCCCAAAGCCTTCATGCTGTAGAAAAATATTGAGACCCGATTTCCCCTGAATGAGACTTCAAATCTCGAAATTACACTAACAACATAACGTCATTTCACCGATTTGAAGTCCTATTGAGAGGAAATTTTGAGAGCCTTTGGTTTCTCTTCAACGATTTGTTTGGAAACTTTGAGCTTTTGACTTGTTTTGCTCGGCGGAGTGATTTTCGGCGCAAAAGCGATTTGCTATCGACACGAGCATGCGATTCGTTATCAGCACGAGAAAGCGATTCGATCTCTTGCTCCGCTTTTATTGCCTTCGAATTCGTTTACGAGTCGTTAACGAGTCCGAGATCGAAGCAAGCTTTCGGTTTTGGTAAATCGTTCTCGAATCGTTTCCGAATCGAAATGTTTGCAGGGAAGTGTAATTATAGACACGCACACAGATATTTCCGTGTAAAGACAAGAAAATTACTCGCGATGAAAAAATTCCAGTGTAGACTAGATTACCTTCCAAAAACGGTTTCGCTGCTGCTGAATGAATACTAGTTTAGATACCCAAAATGGCTTGACGATAGCGATCCTGAAAAATAGCGATAAATCTAATCCCTGTTGGAAAGAGAAATAACGCTCGACCCAACAAGCGATACATGGACTCCGTTGAGGAAGACTTAGTTCAGCTAGGTGACTCACCAATAATCACAAGAGGACTATTACAAGCATTTTGTGATTCTTTAAATATATGTAATACGCTTCATATCTAGAATTAGTCTAGAAATTTTCGTGTGATTAAAAAGAAACAAATTTGCAGGAACAGCTAACCTACTATCATGTACTGTACGAACATTAAAAAAATCCCCATATTTTAAATGCATAAATAGCAAATTTCACCTTATCTTAGATAAAATATCTTTCATGTACCATAAGGAATATAAGAATCGCCTTATCTCATATATACATCATTCAAGCTTTTGAAAGCTTTTATAAATCAGTCTTTCCTTGAACCACTTAAAGCTTAAAAAGCTGTCAATCAAGTATCCAAACCCTACAGGGCGAAAAGGTTTTTCCATATTAATAGTCATTGTTAATACCAAATTCTATGTGTTTCCCTTTTGAAAGTACCGCATATGTATATAGGTCACTCAGTATAATATTAAAAGACATTCAATTTCTTTATAGTTTAACAATCTGTAAGCTTTCATTAAACATATTTTATTAAACTTGACACTGACAGAGTGTATAGTATTGCAAAATTTCACGTTATCGAAATAACGAAATTGGTACATTCCTCCTGAACTAGTACACAATGAAATTTTGTTGTCGATTAACTAGCAACGATTAATCATTCAACTAATTATCAACACAATTCAAAATACGAGTATATTCTATTTCCGTAAACTGTCACAGCGGATAAAAATATTTCTTCCAACAATCATGTTCAGTTGTTTTTTCGTGACGATTTTATTCAACTTTGCTCTTTCGGAAGCTCCTCTCTGTGAATTTATTGTCGACCCATAGGACAAAGGGAGTCATCTAAAGAAAACATCAATGCTATTTTTGGATGCACAGTACATATGGTCTCACAGGTCCCTGAATTATTCAATTTGTTGTGAAGTTTTGCATGAATTTTTCGAGGATTTTGTAATAGGGTCTGATTTGTTTATTGCTCCAAATTATATAAAGAATTGTGGGACAAAAACAATTTAGCTTAATTTGTTATTCATCTTTTTACCATCTTCGTCTACAATGGTTGCAGTGCGTTTAAGTAAGTATAATAACAATCATAATAGACTGTTTCGAGGGATACCGATACCGTACCAGGTTTTGAGGATCGACTTTTCGTAGGTTTACTGATAGCACGCGGTGTTTCCAAGGGGTCATCTGATCTTATCTAATCTTACTTTTTAGGTGGCAGTTTTCACTCAAGGGACCACCTTTTGTGGAACCAGTATTTCATGCCGTTGGTTACGTCATGGTGCAATGTCTACTAAAATGTTAAGTTCGAGGGATAGAACAGGCTTAAAGTTATGAGGAGACAGGAGGATGCTGAAGATATGGCGATGAATCGTTTGTTAGAAGTTTTGCATGTTGTGAAAGTTCGGAAATACTGACTGGAAAAGATTGTTCCATATTCCTGATTAAATATAATTCTTGGTTGTCCCGACCGCGGAAAGTAGGCAGTAGTATATAGACGCAATAAGCCGAGTTGGCTAATGTGATGTTGCTGGTATAAGAACAGAATAAGGGCCGAAGAGTCGCTGGACTTATTGTAATACACCCCTACACCGTATATTGGTAGGCCAGACCACTTAAACAAGTTCAGCAGTCTGCCTAGTAGCTTGTCGACTATCGAAAGCCCGAAGCTTTCATATAAGAGGTGCGATATTGAACAATACCAGCATTATTCGAACATAGGTCGTTCATAAATTTCTAATGAACTAGTTCGACCACAGTTTGTCACCAGTTTGGTCCCGGCAGATCTATTCAGAATGCTGATGGAATGCTATGGTTTGAGTATAACTGAAACATTAGTTGTTTTATTTGCCTCAAAAGAAAGAAAGAATTTACGTATTCTTAACGAAGTCCAAATTTTAGTCCAATTAGGAGTAACCCTTCACTAAAAAACATTCTGTAAGAGGACAACATACGGAAAACTTTTCCCCACAACCAACGAAATTATGGAGATGGCTTTTTGAAAGATAAGCGAGTGATTTAAACGCGGTGGACCATCCGTGAACGCGTAAAAAGCAGAATTGATGATAAAAAAAACATATAACCATGACTTCAGTCAGCCACAATATTAATGGTCGAGCACTAAGCGTATCCTGTTCTGCTCAGTTCTTGGGTTTTATTTTGGACCTAAAACTGAATTGGAAGCCCAATGTCGAAGAGAGTGCAAAGAAGATCGGCATAGCTTTCTACACCAATAAGCAGACCTTCGTCAAGAATGGATTTCACGCCAGATATGGTGCGCTGATTCTACATAACAGTGATTAGATCGGTGCTGACATTTAACCTATTTCAAAATTACAAAATATATTCAGAGAATCACCACACCCTAACCGGCCGCCGGCAGGCCGTGGCCTGTAGTACAGGAAAACTGGCAAAAATCCGGGCCTGAAGAACTGAATATCTGTTCAGTCTGAAGGTTTCGTTGAGGCCGGGAACATTTTTACACTTGAATTAACAACCTGCTACGCTAAACTGTCCTCTTCGCTTTCGTCAGACTGAGTAACGTGAGGCCTTCATCGGGCCATGTTTGCCGACCTGGACTGTAAGACCAACAGCCTGCCCGCGGACTGTAAGTGAATGGGGCCTTAAAGCTTTTTAAAAAGTTTTCAGAATACGTAAGGCAGATGTTGCGATTGCCTCATTTCATTAGGCCCTTATGAGAAGCTGATAAGAGATACCTCACTCCAATATCGCATATTTTTTGTGTCCATGAGGAAACTAAGGGAAAAGCCTTCTTTCGGCATGTCTCTGAGGAATCCCCTTTTTAAATGCTAGTCGGGTGGGGTATAAAACCTTTGGCTTGACAGTTATAAGTTCTTAATAGCTCCAATATAATATATCTAGTTTTCGTATGAAAAGCCTTGCTTGTATGCGGCCCTTCTACTACGACGGCCCTCCAAGGTTCTGGGTTATCAGGTCTTCATAAAATATTTTGGGTGTGGATTTCCCCACCCAAAGCGAAAGTGCAGGGGCACTTTTCCTTCCAACCCCACGCCCTCCGCCGCCCCTGTGTGGAACACTCTTCCACAGTCAATATTTCCGAACTCAAAAATAGTTCAAAATGAAAGTTTACCTGTCATCTTTTAGGAGCAATTCCAATTCTTCGATCTCAGCTTTCTACTAAATGATGCCCCATGACGTGACCAGCGATATTATTTTTTTTAGGTGTCATGGTCAAGCTTAGGAATCACCCTTTGTACTACTAGTCCGTCATGCCATTCAAGTCATGGTGCAATGCATGGTAGTAAGCTTGATCTGAAGATAGAAAAAGGACATGATAGGTTAAGGGTAGCCTGTGGGTGCATGAGGGGGAGGCAGTTAGCCTCGCGTTTGAACTCTTGGATGTTGTATGAGTTCATCTTTTAAGGTAGTCGACTGAGCCATAACTGTCAGGGGTTAGCGGGAGATAGCCTCGTTAGAGTGCCTCCTGAAACAAGTGAATCCCGCTAACCAGCCGACAAAGGCGGTGACGCAGGCAGTACTAGACTACCAGGTAAACAAGGAGGTACACCGTCCGCTAGGTGAAGACCCGACTTAAGTGGAGCTTTGGTGCCCTATTATTAACCGGTTAAGCTGGCGGGATGCCTTATTAGGGCTACCCCTGATGGTCTGATAGTGCAAAGGCTGGTTTCTAAACTAAGCTCACACACAAGGAGAAAGTTTTTGAATAGGTGGCCCTCTTTTGAGTAGATTAACTCTCTTGAATAATCTTTTTCAATATGCTGTAAAGATCTCGAGTTTGAAAATATCTCTAATATTTGTGCTTTCGTTGAAGAAGTTCTTTTCCTTTGTATTGGAAAGCTTCAATAAAATACCAAAAACACTTCGTTGGGGATGTAAAAGTGTAATAAAATTGAGTTTTCATTCAAACTACCAATGAAGACCTCCAAATTATACTTGATAAATTAGAGTCGTCAACAATACAAAATCCTGCAGATGAGTGCATGACTTTTGCCAAATAATATGTATGGTTCAACGGCCTGAGTATAAAGCATTTATACTAGTTCTTAAAGTAATGTAAAAAACAAGTTGATTGCCATCGGTCTAGAAAAGAATAATTTAATTAAGAAGTTACAGATCAAAAAGAAGACAAAAAAAGTTAATTCAGATGAAATTCTAGATATCATCTAGAAGTCGAAAAAATTGAGATGAACTGAAGCAGATCCTTGGAGCCATAAAAACCAACAACGGTCTCTTGAGTCACTAGGCATGGCACTATGAATCTCACAAGCCATATAAAGTATTAAAAATTTCCTTATGCATGCATTAAAAAAAGGATTAAATTGTAAGAAAAAAAATTAGTAGAAAAAAAAATTGTAGAAACATACAAAAAAAACTTCCGGAAAATTGAAGCCTCATAAATTGTAATTTTATTTTGTCTAAAAAAAAGTGGAAATTTTTAATTAAACTTTTTTAATGCCTCAACTTATAATTCACCTACAAAAAAAGAGTGCAAATTATATTGTAAAATCCACTCGCTGCGGCCACAAAAGAACCTTTCCACGAATTTTATACTGGATCCCTAAAATTCCTCTCTAAATTAAGTAACGGAGAAAAATTCAACTAAAATCCAGGTTAAACTATTCACCACGACGATATTAAATTGAAATTAACTTACCAAAAAGGTGGACTTTAGAATAAAAGCATGAAAAGGAAAAATTATTCCAACATCAACATCAACTCGCTTACAACTTAATTCCATCGTAAAATTTTATGCTGAGCAGCACCACTTAAGAGTCCTTTTTGTAGGACAATATATGAAATTTTATCGAGGTCCTGATGAGATATAAAATAATAGCAGCACAAAAACTTCTCTCCACATTTTATCCAATTATTTGTCTGCAGGTTTGGATTAATTTTTAATCTTCTCATCGACACGAACCTTGATTATGGCCCTTCAGGTGCATGAAAATAAAGGATTCCATGTAAATAAGGAGTCATCCTTTTTTGTAAATACTTTTATTTTTAACCGACTCCAAAAAAGAGGAGGTTATCAATTCGACGCGTAGGTATGATTTTTTTTGGTTCTGTTCACGCATAACTTTGTAACGCAATAACTTTTTTGCTTTTTTCTTTTTTTGCTTGAGAAGGTAGTTTCCCACGGTGGTCCCATGCAATTTTTTTTAAATTCTGAAAAAGGAGTTCGAAGGTAGGCTTAAAAAACTGGTAAAATTAGTACACCTTGAATAGATAGAATTATTTCAAAGGTATCACAAAATTCTTTATTGTCACCAAATACTTAAGAGGGACTTGGCGTAGCGTCTACGTAAAAGTCTACCGAACTAATTATCGCGGGTTCAAACCCTGGATCGGACAGTTCGACTTTTTTTCTTTTTTTCTCTTCTAAATTTATTCTGATTGGATTAATCTTGTAAAGAATTATTACATACTCTTCGGTGAGAAATTCCATGCATACTCATGTACACTGTAAGAGTATTATCCTTTGAATTAGAACTATTTAACCGAATTTATGAGTTATTTTTTTAAATTCCCCAAAAAAAAATGAATTTTTGGAATTTCACTTTTTCACCAACTTGAAAAAATTATAACGTTATTTTTTTTCACTCACGCATGCGTGCACTATTTGTTAGCAGATTAACTACTGCACAAATGGGCCTAAATATACGCGGAGCAGAAGGAACAGCTTTTTTGAGGAAGACATGCGTGCGGAGGTGGAAAAAGTAGAGAGTTTCAGGCTTCCGAGGAAACTTTTATGGTTCTGTTTAGACGATTCGCTCCCAGGAGCGTGCCTCACGAACTTTGTGGATAAAAGGGGAAGTGGGCATGATGAGAGGCACCACCCCACTTCTCCCCTCATCAACCAAGTATGTGAAGCACGTTCCTGGAAACGAAGCGACTCAGCAGGCCTCTAGCTGCACATCGGTAACTTAAAACTCTTCGGTGAGGAATTTCATGCTTACTCATGCCGACTGTAAGAGAATTGGAGAACTATTGCCGAATTTCCGATATGACTTATGTACATATTTAGCCAGAACATAGCAACACTCTCGCGTAGCACAGGGAGTAAATACTTGCCTCTCGTCCAAGGGTTCCTTGTTCGATTCTCCGGGCTGTTGCTGTTGCATTTTTTTCAATCGACTTTATATTCTCACAATAAATTTGATTAAATTTTGTATTTTAATTTCATTCGGGGAATTTTGTTTCATACTCATACTAAATAAGTTTTTTTTATTAAATAAGTCCGAAAGTACGCAAATACATTATTGCAAAAACTATTTAGCTACTGTCTCGATCCTTTCGACGACGACGTGTTATACTTATCGTAATAAATAATTTTTTTTAAATTGGCCCCGAAAAAAAATGAACGGACTAAAAAGTACGAAATAAAATAAATTTTTAAAAACCTACTTCAAAAAAAAACCAATTCCGTGATGCACTAAAAAGGATGAAATAATTGTTGGTAGTTCTTTACAATACTAATCCAATCAGAATGGATCTAGAAAGAAGAATCACTTTTGAAGACGGTGCCAGGTTGACTTTCATCATTTCCTTCGAAAATAGTTTTCATTTCTTTGTTAACCTTATGAACTTAATAAATCGCCCCGAAAACAGGTGTTAGCACCATCTTCAAAAGTGATTCTTCTTTCTAGATCCATTCTGATTTGATTAATGTTGTAAAGAATTACAAAAATATTTTTTCAAAAGTGACTTTTCTTTCTAAATCCATTCTGATTGGATTAGTATTGTAAAGAACTACCAACAATTATTTCATCCATGCACTAAAAACATCACGGAATAGGTTTTTTTTTGAACTAGGTTTCTAAAAATTTATTGGTTTATGATTATTTTTCTTGTGTTGGGCAGTTCGCATTCGAAAGCAAACACCAATGGTTCAATCAAAACATTGCACAGGACAATATAAATTTCAGAAGGACGAAGGACATCGTCTGGAATCTTAACCCTTGAAAGTGAATTTATATAAAATACGAAACAAGATCCTAGAAGAAACATAAACTTCTCGACTTAAACTAAATTGCTCTCATCGGAGCCCCTTAGGTCTTTACTGGAAAAAAAATTGAAGACAAAAAAAATTGTAGACACTTAAACAGGACTAAAGTGCCCAGAGCCAATTGCTAAGACGGAGACTGGAATTCGAAGCTGAAGGGATAAATGCAATATCATGAAAGTAGGAGAGATGTCGACAACTAAATGGATTTTATTTGCTGCAATCAGCTACAGGGAATGCACTTGGGATATCTGCTCAAGTGGATTCAGTTAGTTAGTGAAATTTGAATAAAATGTTTCGGTGACTAGTCCGAACTTCATTAGGTTAATTTCTTGAAATATTTCATGGTCGAAAGCTAAGAGCTTGTTGATGAATTCTTGAGAGAATGATTTCTTATCTATCTTATTCCACTAAAATTCTAGAAAAAAAAATACCACTTGTGTGGAGACATTCTGCAATCAGACTTCCATTAGTTGTCCGTAAGACCAGAGGGACAATATCCAATTAGAAATTATACAGATGCATTTCGAAAGCTAAAGAATAGACAAGCAGAAAAATTGATATATTGTAAGGGCAGCTCATCAAAAAGATTATGATTTGGTTCAATGTTCAAGAGGAACTAATTAAATGAACTATTGGCTAACTATAAATTCAAGATGTAGTCTTAACAATGAGTGTCCCTATAAATTCACTGACAGCCGAACAACAAATTCTGTGATAATTTTTTGGCAGGTCTTATTTTGAGAATTTATTCGCAATGGCACGTGGTCAATCATCATCGGGATAGAGAGAGAGTAAAGCATGTAATATATTAAAATAGGCATATATCGTAACTATTCCAGACACGCAGAAGTGCGATTATACTTAACCCATTGATAACCTACACTAATTGGTTAGTCATCCTACTCGAATTCCTGATGTTGCAGAAGTATGAAAGGGCGTAGGAGTCCCACCCGCTTGATATTTTCCTTATCTCTCACCCAATACGGTCCCACATAGGGTTACCATTTTTTATTTTTGAAATACCAGACATTTAACTACAAAATGCCTGATTTTAGAGTAAAAAGCCTGGCATAAGGAAAAAAGAATTAAAATCTCAATTGGAAAAGAAATATAGTTTAAAAAAACTAAAAAATACGCTTTTATTTTAAAATGAACTAAAAAGTAAAAAATAATTTTGAATGTAAAGTTTTTATTGCTCCAGCTAATATAAGAAAACAACCTACCTTTCGAAATGTAAAAAAAGCGTGGGGCTCTCTATATTCTTATTTTATTAACACCGGAACTTTTAGCTAGCGCCCCACGCTTTTTTAGATTTCGAAAGGTAGGTTGTTTTCTTATACTGGCTGGAGCAATAAAAACTTTACATTCAAAATTATTTTTTACTTTTTAGTTCATTTTAAAATAAAAGCGTATTTTTTAGTTTTTTTAAACTATATTTTTTATTTTCTATTTTTTAGTCTATTATATGTATGTGTTCGGCCATTTTGTAGTGACCGCCATATTTGATTTAAAACGACATCACAAAGCTTACTACACTATACTCGTCATACACTTTCATTTGATACCCATACCGAGTGGGTTGTAAAGAAAAAGGTAAACCGCCATTTTGTGGTGGCCGCCATTTTGAATTTGGAAAGACGCCCCACAACGAAAAGTATTCTATTATCACATCCTTTTATTTGATACTCATACCGAGTGGGTTGTAAAGAAAAAGATAATCCGCCATTTTGTGTTGGCCGCCATTTTGAATTTGGAATGACGCCACACAGATAATAGTATTCTAATTGTCACACCCTTTCATTTGATACCCATATCGAGTGGGTTGTAAAGAAAAAGGTAGTCCGCCATTTTGTTTGCCGCCATTTTGAATTTGGAATGACGCCATACAGCTAATTGTATTCTACCTGTCATGCCGTTTCATTTGATACTCATGTCGGGGGGTCGGGGAACACAATAGCAAAAATCGACCGCCATCTTGGAACCGCCATCTTGATTTTCTTACAAAATGGTCAGATTGCATTGTCACGCGAACTATGCATATGTGCAAAATTTGAAGTTGATCGGTTATATAGAAGTGGGTCAAAATCAAGTTGCAAGATTTGTTTACATAGAACGTACATACATACATACACACATACATACAGGTGAAGCTAATATAATGTATAAAAAGCCGGACAACTAAAGCCTGCCCTGAGCCTGACATGGCTATAAAATGCCTGACATGTCAGGCGAAATCCTGACAAATGGTAACCCTAGTCCCACATGAGTTGAAGCTGATTCGCCTATAGACTGACTTCCCACACCAAACTCCCAACCCATCGAAGCCAGCTCCAAAAAGATCTGCCTGGAATTATTGTAAAGCCAACTTATTGGGGCTTATTTGTTTCTTCCCAGCTGCTAGCTGAGAACTGTGTTTCTAGAACAGTGATTCCCAACCAGTGGTCCGCGGAACACCAGTGGTCCGCAAGAGCTAAAATATGGTCCGCAAAAGACCATATCTGTACGGATGACGCTCCAGTGATGTTAGGATCACGTTTAGGGTTCGAACTATCGGCTTCTAGTATCGATTCCAAGTACTAATAACAGAATCAAACCGTGGTATCGATACCTAGAAAGTATCTGGCTGGAAGTATCGATACTACTCAGTATCGAGTACTTTTTAAAATACATATACAGTAGAACTCCGATTATCCGAATCAATTGGGGATGGGGGCAGTTCGGATAATCAAATATTCGGATAATTGGATATAGATTGGGAATCAAGCAAAAAGAGGTAACATATTGTACATTGAAGAACAGAATTTATTAAGTTGTTATAAATTAAGCAAAAAGTAATCCATCTACTGAAAAAATGTTGTTAGAAAATATACATACTTATGTATAGTACCGGTAATATATAAAAATGAAATGTGTGGGCATGAACATTTAGCGAAAATTTTTTACTATCTCCCCGAAAATCGATTCGGATAATTGGCGATTCGGTTAATTGGCGTTCGGATAATCGGCGTTCTACTGTATTTAAAAAAAAAATTATTTAGAACAAAAGCTCGAAGATGTGAAGACGTTGTTGACAAAAATTTACGTAAATAATATAACCCAACGGTATGAAGACTGCGTCGACAAAAAAACAGCACAGACACATATGAACAAAGGCATGACTAAGGCCCGTTTTCATTTTAAGCCCAAGATATTGAGCATGTTCACATGTTTGGTAGAACAGCATACAAACTTCTGTGTGATAGAGGAGCTCCATTTTGGGTTCCCACAATGCGTTTGCGATGTAAATGCTCCTTTAAAAACAGCTACTGGTTAAAGCTGCATTTAGAAATAAACGTAACTACGACATCTCTGAAGATTGAAGAATATTCCGATTTTTGCGGTTTATCAGTAGTACATACAGTGGCTGTCAAAATTATTGGCACACCCAAGAAATTTTACAACTGAGGAAGATATTACAAGACTAAACTATCTTACCAAATTTTATTGATTAAAATTTCATTATTTAAATTATAAATAATAAATTTAAAAAAAAATAATTTAAATTCATTTAATAATATTGATTTAACAGAAAAAAGAAATTCATCAGTTTAAAACTTCTTGCGTGTGCCCACTGTATGTGGGTTGACAAAGTACTCGATACTTTTAATGAGTAGTACTTGACGATACCATGATCTTGGTATCGAGTGCTCAGTATCGGTTTTCAAGACGACAGTATCGATACCTACTCAGAATCGAGAGTATCGTTCGAACCCTAATCACGTTCCTGTCCAGCGACGTTAATCAAACAGAGAAATCCGTCAGCACTAAAATTGCATTATATTTTTCATCGTCAGGCATTAGCTTGCAACACTCTTCCTAAATGCCATAAAAGTAGTAAATGTGTTTTCAAAACTATAGTCCCTTAAATTCACACCTTTTTAAAAATCTGTGCATTGAAATGGAATCCGACCATGAGAACCTTCTCTTTCACTCAGAGAGGTTCTTTGGTTGTCGAAAGGCAACATGAAAAAATAGTGAAGACAAAATTTGTAGGAAATTTTATACTCTACAACTTTGCTCTTTTGATATTTTCACCAAAATGCATAGTTTCTCATCAAAATAGATAAGAAAGCGGAAAATGGCGAAAAAACGTCTATTAAGGGCCTGTGTGAATTCTATGACTAAAATTTAGTGTCGATAATATAGTATTTAGTCTTTTGGCGAGTAGACTAAATTTTTCGACAGTTGACTAAATTGTTGTTATGGTTACAATTTAAATATTTGAATAACTGATAGAATTTAGTCATCAAAAGAATTCACACAGCAATTCCCTACATTATCCACAAAAACTTCAAAATTTAGTTTAGTCATCAATTTAGTCACTATTCGCACAGGCCCTAAATATAGCCTTGAACATATTTCGTTAGGCAAGCCATCACAGTTACTTTTGTTAGCATATTATTTATCATGAAAAAAAATTTCTAACCAATCCCGGGACCAATCCCGGTCGCTTGTGTTAAACTTCTTGAGATGGCGAATTCAGCCATTCTGTTCCCGTTATAGTTTGATTCTTCGTACAGCGAGATCTTGCCGGCGTATAGCTAATAATAGGGTATTATTAGCAGGGAGTTTGGGCTTGGCTGTGCTCTGTCAGAAAGTGATCCTAACCCGGCACAATCAGAAAGCTTTCCCTCCAAGACCGACTATACATGGCCCTTAAGGTGAAACCCCAATGTAGGCTTGGTTTGCTTTAGTGCTGTTCTTTGCTTTGACATATCAAATACCCCAGTGCTTTGTTATGGGACAAAACCAAATGACAAAGCGGCAAAGCAAAGTCCAAGCAAAGCAAAGCAAAGCTCGAAATGACCAATGTTCAATTTTTTGATGCTTTGTATGCTTTCGCGTTCGTTTAATATTTAATTTGCTTAGAGAAATAAATGTATGTAGAGGTTTGAGAAAATTTATTTCATAAAGAAATTATTATAACAATAACATTAACTATAAATATTTAAGAGTTCAAAATTAATCTGAGACAACTATTTCTATATCCCATTTTAACAAATTTCTGGTAAAGGATTGAACAGTTAATGCCATACACCAGTTGTGCTTCTTTATCATTCTACACAACAATAGATATTTACATTCGATCCTTTGTTCTTTTTATGAAACAATAATGTCCATTCCAAAGGAAAAATTCCGCAAAATTCATACCTCTTACCTCTTTCGTGTACTATTTCTATTTCCTGTGCTCATGAAAAGCAAACTGTAAAGTAACTAAAGCAAAGCGTGTATTTGGGCTTGTTTTGCTTCGGCACGTGGTACCTGAAAAGCTCACCAAGTTCAAGCAAGCCAAGCCTATTGGGGTTTCACCTTTAGGCCACATCCTGCTCGAGGTGCCCCTGCACTGCTGCTGGACAGGGGAGGGAGAACGCTGGTCTAATGCTAGCTGAGCACAAAACGGAAGTAGTGCTAATCAGCAAGCGGGAAAAGGGGGAGGTCGTAGCGGTGACAGTAGGTGAATAGGCCATCCGCTCCCAGCCCGCACTTAGGAATTTGGGAGTGATGATTGACCGAAGGCTCAAATTCGGGGTACACTTGTCGGGCATAGACAAGCCGATGCCTCCTCATCACAAGAGTGGTTAGCACGCTCTTATTGTATGCAGTGCCAGCGTGGGCGGCGGCATTGGACAGAACGGGCAATGGGAGGAAAATAAACTCTGCGTATCGGTTAAGTGCCCTTCGGGCATGCTGTGCATACCGTACTACGTCTGATGAAGCACCATGGGTGATAACTCGGATGATCCCAATTGATATTCTTGCAATGACCTGATTTACACAACACGTTTTTTGCTCTGCCTGCGTCAAAAATGACGAATTGTTGTGTTTTTACAGCGTGATGTTTGTGTGTCGGTGTGTTTGTTTGTTTGGATGACGAAAAAGGGAGAAAAGAAAATCAAGAAAACGTCTGCTGTGAGTGGTCTACCCGTGATGGCAGTCCCTCTCGGTCTCTCAGCTTCCCTCTCCCAAAAACTCGTGCTTTATGCAGCAAAAAACGTGTCGTGTAGATCAGGTCAATGGAGGGCAAGAGGTTGTACGACCCGGAATATGCAAGAGGAGGGTTCAAGGGAGTACGGCGGACTCTGGTTCGCAGCCAGTCCATCGCAATATGGCAGAAGAGGTGGGACGAGTCTACTAAGGACCGATGGACCCATAGACTCATACCAAATGTGGAGAAGTTGGTTATAAGGGAACATGAGGAAGTGAGTTATTACCTCACACAGTTCCTGAGTGGGCGTGGAGGTTATAGGACATAGGTTGGACGATTAACCGTTCTTCCCGGATTGCCCGCACGATAAAGAGGATGCAGAGCATGTCTTCTTTAAATGCCTCAAGTTTGCGGAGCACAGGACTGCGTTGGAAGCAGTTGCTAAAGTGCAGGAAACTCCTGCGAACATCTTGGACCATATGATAAGGTCGGAGGATGTGTTGAGACGGATGGAAGTGGCGCTAAAGGCCATCCACCAGAAACTTAAGCATTACGAAGCCCAAAGAAACACAGAAAGGCAAAGAAATGCAAGGAGAGATAGCAGCTAGGTAGCTAGATGGCTAGACTGTTCCGGCTCTGGTGAGCACTTTTGAGGGATCCGAGGGGTCATGCTGATGACGCCAGACTGAAGATGGCTAGTACCGGTCAGGACTTGAACGTCATGCAAAAAAATGGTAGGTGAGTTTAGTCAGTAGGAATCTGACATTACGGTCTACGTGCGTACCTCCAGCGGTGTCTCCTGTCATAGGTATGGAAGCCTTAGAGAGGCGGTCGCACACATTCCCTGTTGCAAGACCGATGTAAGATACTCATCACTCCCTCGTAAAAACAAAAAAAAAAGAGAGGGATCATCAAGCTGCCTCTACCTGGCCATGGAACAGACTGAATACTGCGGATCTAGAGAGGACAATCTTGATAAAACCCGCAATTACAATGTATAAACAGTCGTGCTGAAGAGATGGATAGTACTGTGTGAATGTACTACCAACGATGGACTCCGAATACCAGGCGACCTCTGTTTAACTTAGTCGTCCTATGGTAATGCGGAGATCTGCCATCTGTGACCATTCTTTCTCGCGCAACTTTTGCGATCAATATTGATCCATATTCGGAGGTTCTGGAAAGAGGCTAGAGTGGCCTTTATTCTCAAAGCGAGGAGAAGATAATACAAGGAAGAAAAATCCTACAGACTCTTCTCTTTTCTCCTGAAAACAATGGAGAAGATTTTAGATAAGCAGGGTGGGTTTTACACTGGTTAGCTAGATGGCTAGACTGTTCCGGCTCTGGTGAGCACTTTTGAGGGATCCGAGGGGTCATGCTGATGACGCCAGACTGAAGATGGCTAGTACCGGTCAGGACTTGAACGTCATGCAAAAAAATGGTAGGTGAGTTTAGTCAGTAGGAATCTGACATTACGGTCTGCGTGCGTACCTCCAGCGGTGTCTCCTGTCATAGGTATGGAAGCCTTAGAGAGGCGGTCGCACACATTCCCTGTTGCAAGACCGATGTAAGATACTCATCACTCCCTCGTAAAAACAAAAAAAAAAGAGAGGGATCATCAAGCTGCCTCTACCTGGCCATGGAACAGACTGAATACTGCGGATCTAGAGAGGACAATCTTGATAAAACCCGCAATTACAATGTATAAACAGTCGTGCTGAAGAGATGGATAGTACTGTGTGAATGTACTACCAACGATGGACTCCGAATACCAGGCGACCTCTGTTTAACTTAGTCGTCCTATGGTAATGCGGAGATCTGCCATCTGTGACCATTCTTTCTCGCGCAACTTTTGCGATCAATATTGATCCATATTCGGAGGTTCTGGAAAGAGGCTAGAGTGGCCTTTATTCTCAAAGCGAGGAGAAGATAATACAAGGAAGAAAAATCCTACAGACTCTTCTCTTTTCTCCTGAAAACAATGGAGAAGATTTTAGATAAGCAGGGTGGGTTTTACACTGGTTGCAATTTGCCTACAGGCCGGGCAGATCTACCGAGACTACTATATTTAAGCAGGTAGTTGATTGGAGCTGTTGGCTCTGCGGAGCACCTCTCGAAACAGTGGAGCAGGTGCTGTGCTATTGTGTGGCTACAGTGAGAAAGAGATTGAGCTTACTCCATCGCGGCTTGCCTCTTCCAGGGAGATTTGGGGTAGGCATCCTAAATCCATTTTAGGCTATATTAAAAGGCTTAAGCTCGAAGTTTTTTTGCTGACTGTGTTGGCACAATAGACCAAATAGGTCGCGTTTCCCGATAAGACGCCCCTTAAAGAAATAAGAACTTTTTGTCTTCTTATTAATAATAATAATATGGCTCCTAAGCCTTAAGCACTTTTGTGTAATACGAACTTCATGACGTAGGACGGGATTTTATCATAAGTCACTCTGAGTGTTTCATAAAAGTTATCCCTTTCTTGGTTCTGGTTTTTCACATTACCTCCAATGCTCCTATTAATTTTGAGTAACGTAATTTTGATGGTCGTGAATAAATCAAAAGCGCCTCCAGACTTTAAGTTTGACCAGTCTTACTACAACTAATCCGAGAATTTGTCTGAGAACACATTTCAGAAATCCCGAATGGCTGATATCAAAATTTTGAAATGCAAAAGTGTAAAGCTTTAAATCAATCCTGCTACTATCAAAACTACGAACTAAGACCCAAGAAGCCATCAGAAAGCAGATGCTTCTGGACAATTGAAATTGAAAATTTTGACTGATTTGCATACCTTAAAAGTCAAGCCAGAAAAGATAACAAAGTTAAGGCTCGGAACAATGGAACTTCATTTGTAATTTAATATCGTTCATTGTAAGGGAGTCTACAGCCCGCAATAGCTCTAAACTGGTAAATAGAGTCGTGGTTGGTCAATGTCGAAATAATTAAACAACAGATTAGCTTTGCACTTGAAAATTAAGCATTTTTCTACAAAAAAAAATAATAATTGTCTTTTCAGGGAATTATAAAAAAAAATACAGAACGAAATAAACAAACATTAATCCCTAATAAAAATGCAAATTTCATTTTTGTTATCTTGAAACTTGAATCCCTCTTCTGACTATGGAATAACTTTTGTTTTGAATAACAAAACATCACTATTTGCATTCAAGAACTTCAATTAACTTGCATCCAAAGCCAGAGCATAAAGCAAATAAATTCTGAAGTTAAACAACGAATAAATTTGCAATGAAAATTAATCTGCAAAAATGCAAATGCTGCGGTGCTTTTGGACCACACGTTTTGCTGCAAGTCCCATTCCACTCTCACCGCTTTAATATTGCATCCAGAGAGGGATGCTGATGCACTTTGAAGTGTTTTCGGAAGCTCCACTGTAAAAAGGAAACGACTTCTACAAGGTTGCCATGGACGATAACAATTTAATAATGCAACTGATCCACAGAATTAATGGTGCCTCGGTTAGTATTTCGATAAACTCGATAAAGTACGATAAACATTGGGATCAAACCTTCGATGATTTCTGCTGGTTAATGCGCAACTGATGTGCTTTTAGTACGTAGTTAGTCTCAAAGTAGTTGTGAAATGGATAGTAAAGGATTTTATGAAGTAATCATAAAAGCATACAAAGGATGGCCGTATTAAAGCGACTAAGATTTAAGGATCAATAAAACTTTGGATTTTTCATACTTTTTTTATAGTCGAGAAATAGTTAAAAGTGAACACAGAAAAATATTGGAATATTTGTGATGAGTTTTTATGTGAATCTCCATGTGCTGTGAGCTTTCTTTGTACTAATTTTGACGTAATAACGTTGCTGAACTCTGTATTATGAAATTCTTGCTTAAGTCCCATTAAAAACAAAGAGTTTATCTTGGCAGCCTGGCGTCCTGGGTATAGAAGACGCTTCCACAACATCAGTATTAAGGCCATCCAAGTGGCCTTGACGAAATTCAAAACTGATGCTTTTCACCAACAATTTTCGATCTCAGTCAACCCAACAGTAGTGCACTTAAGGCTGGTACAGACTATGCCAGTATTTTAGTCGAGTGGCGAGTAATTTACTTACCACTAAACGTCTTAAAACGTATTAGTAGCTAAAAAGTGTCCGAACACAGTGCATTAGCAAGTATAGTGTCAAAATGACCAGACGACAAGAGAACAAAGTAAAAATTTATAAATTAATAAATTTCCATGACATTTTCGTATCAAGTAATTAGTAAGTCATGGCATCCTCCTGTTAGTCGACCGAACAAACAGAACAGGAATGGATTGACTCGACTAAATGATTTTAGTAAATTACTCGACTAAATTTGTTTGTCCATACTGGTTTACTTACTGACTCGACTAAAATACTGGCATAGTCAGTACCAGCCTTTAGCCTTTCCCGATCAGTTAAGTACTTGGGCCTTCGCGACTAATGGTGCTTGAACTAAAACAAGGCTCGCTGGCTCTGCGCAGTAGTGATTGGACCAATTCTGACGATCCCTTGCAAAATAATATAATCTTAATATATAAAAACTACGTGTCACAATGTCTGTACACGCTACGCTAATCTTCGAAACCGCCCAACGGATTTAAATGAAAATTTGGGAATGTGTAGGGTTGGTCCCAGATGTAAAGATAGGATCATTTTGGTCCAGATAAGTGAAACTGTTGTCGAAATATAGAGAATTTCAATGTTTCACTGATTATATTTAAGTTGGCGGGGCGAAAATATATTTAATTTTAATTGTCATGTACATATAAAAAACCGTTAGCTTTAAAAAAGCCTTCCGATTTATACGAGTGACAACGTATGAATTAGTGTATTGGGTGTACTGAGTGTACAATGTGTACACTATGTACAGTGTGTACTGTGTACTATATATTATGTAGGTACTATGGACTGTATACTATAACTACCGGAGCCCGCAAAAACACACCAGTTAAGAAACATATAATTTACATACAAAGTAAAAATATTTGTGAACCTTGGGAAACCTGTAAAATATTAGCGTCCATTGTTCTTTATATACTTCCACCGAAAAATGCGTAAAAGCTTTTAATTGGTGCGATTAAAAAAAAGTGTTAATAAGAAAATATATAAATGTCGAGTTTTAGCATTATTCCTCAGATTTCGATACATCTTGAAAACGGTCAACGTGAATATTTCACTCGCTCTCCAACGAACTTTCCAGCCACCAAAAACTACACTTACTGAATTTTTACACTGTGCCAAAAACCTGATATTTTCGGACAATTCGCAACAACATTGTTATATACCGACGTCCTTCGCTATTATATATGGAACAAATCAGGTAAAAATGGAAGCCACGTAGACAAGGCGAACCACATCCAACTATCGCACGCGTATTGAAAGCAAAGACATTGGGATGACTTTACACAATACATCCAAAACAACGTGAATGTTTCTTTTTGCGTTTGTTGTTGCTGAACGTTCCAGGGCCACCGTCTTTCGAATTTTTACCAACAGTCAATGGTCAAATATTCAATACATTTCAAGATGCATTCGCGAGTTGCAATTGCTGGAAGACGACAATCATTGGGATCTGACACTTACTGACACGGCATTTGCATCCACGCCGAATAACATTCGTCAACTGTTCGCAATTATATTGACGACATGATACCAAAGAGAACCATCGGTTTTGTGGGAAAAATACTAGAACGGCATGACTGAACACATACTTCGCAGAATTAGACAAACAAACCAATATCCAAACTCTCGAACTTTTATAGGAATAATTGGGTTTTCGTTAATGGTTATAAATAATTGTTGAAGAGTTGAATTTTGAAGATTTGGATTAATTTTAAATGTCTTAAGGTTGGGTGCAGCTAGTCGGAAAGGCATCATTTTTGTTTATTTACGCGCCGGAAAACAAAACCAAAAACATAGTTTACCAGCAAGTTTTGTAAAAGAATACATACATAGGTAATTTTGGTCACACTTAATATGAAAGCATATTGAATCTAATGTCTCCAAATTTTACAGAAATAAGTATTAGTTCTTTCCTTAGATACTATATTGCGAATAGTTTGATTTTCAATATTTGCATTAATTTCACATGTTTTGACAAACACAATTTCGCAATATAAGAGAAAATAAGAGTTGGTTTTTTGGTATTGCTTTTTCCAACTATAAAATATTTGTTTCTTTTTTCGATTTTGTTTTATTGTTCTCGAAAAATTTTGTTATTGAAGACTTCTAGATTTAAATTAAAAAAAGCTATAGAAAATGGCCCTCGAAATTCGAGTGCTGGATGCTGCTATTTGCATTAATTTTAAATCTTTTAACGTTCATTGTTTTAACAGAATACACAGGCAATTTTGGTCATAGTTCAAATAAATTAATTTTGAATCTAATGACTAATGACTTTTATAGGAATAGTTGGTTTTTCGTTAATGGTTAAGAAGAGTTGAATTTTGAAGGTTTGGATTGATTTTAAATGTTTAAACGTTGGATGCAGCGAGGCGCACCGGGTCCCAGCTATCCAAAATACAGAAAATAAGCGGTTCATGGAGACACTTCATCTGTGTATGAAAATTCATATCTCGGAGCGTTTCCAGTGGTTTTGGCGTGATGTAACGGACTTTTTTGGTGGAATTGGTCAGGAATGGCATTCCCAACAAAATCTAGGGCGTGCGCAAACAAGAAAACGCCTGGAAAATTTATGGGAACTCAAACTCTGAAAAATTCACGAAAAATTCCCTGTTTTTTGACCTTTCTTGATCAATATTTCTTAACGAAGCCTTCTAGGCGAAAAGTTTGTTGGGTATGTTTTGTTCGTTATTGGGTTTGCTAAAACTGATTTTTGAAATTTGAATTTTTGCATTGCAAAATAACCGAAAACTGCGAAAAACTGTACCCTCAGTTTAAAGTTATATCAACAAAAGAAAACACCATTATTTTTCAATGTAATTCTGGAATTAGGTAGTTTAAGGTATGCTTAACTTATATATCTCAAACCTATCACTGTCGGTCAAATGGTTTTTGCATAATGGATTTTGCAATTAAGTGATTTTAAAAAATTAAATTTGTTGCAGCGCCAAAGAAAAAGCTCCCATGTTGGTCCTGATTTTTTTACGTATGCTTTAAGACTCACTTTACAATATCCAATCATAAAATTGCTGTTTTTTAATTTTTTTTAAGTTTTTATTTTTTTTAAAAAATTGCAAAATATCATTACTCCGGATATGCTCGGCGCGTTTCAAATTCGCTCGAAAAAGGACTCAGTTTCTATTGCACCAATTTAGCTGTTTTCCGAGCGAATTTGAAACGCGCCGAGCATTTCTGGCGCTATTTTGCAGCTAAGGGGTTTTTTTTTCAAAAAATTAAAATACATTTAAAAAATTTAAAAAACAGCAGTTTTATGATTGGATATTATAAAGTGAGTCTTAAAGCATAAAAAAATTAAGGCCAAACATGGGAGCTTTTTCTTTGGCGATGCAACAAATTTAATTTTTTAAAATAACTTAATTGCAAAATCCATTACGCAAAAACTGTTTGACATACAGTGATCATGTTTTGGATAAAAGTTAAACATACCTTAAACTACCTAATTCCAGAATAACATTGAAAAATAATGGTGTTTTCTTTTGTTGGTATAACTTTAAAGTGAGGGTACCATTTTTCGCAGTTTTCGGTATTTTGCAATGCAAAAATTCAAATTTCAAAAATCAAACTTTCGCTAAGTTTTAGCAAATCCAATAACGAACAAAACATGTCCAAGAAACTTTTCGCGTAGAAGCCTTCGTTAAGAAATATTTATCAAGAAAGGTAAAAAAACAGGGAATTTTTCGTGAATTTTTCAGTTTTTGGGCTCCCATAAATTTTCCAGGCGTTTTCATGTTTGCGCACCCCCTAGATATTGTTGGGATGCCATTCCTGACCAATTCCACCAAAAAAGTCCGTTACATCACGCCAAAACCAAAATTTATATGTATCACTGCTCTAGCGCCTGGACTAGATGTAATTAAATGTAGAATAATGACAACATATCCCGAAAAATATTGCTTTTTGTGGATAATTTTGGCTCTACTAAATTACAAAAAAAAAAAATAATTAAAGCACAATATTTTAATCTTCAAAGTAATAGTGACAAAACGAAGTTTAAGCACCCAGCGAAGAAATGTACCAATTGATTTATGTTACCTTTGGAAAGGTCAGGTCTTTGTTATTTGGGCGCACATCTGGGGTCATGAAAAATTTTACACTCACAACAATGCAACAATTTATTGAAAAGTTGTTCGTTGTAATTAAATTAGAAAGACTTGAACAAGTTAATTAAATATGAAGTTGCTGGGCTAAATTTGATCAATACAAACGAACTCATCAATTTATTTAGTATGATTTTTATGGACTTTTATAAAAGCACAAGAAAATCAGTCTGAAAACACGTAAACAAAATAACAACACTGAGAACTGATGCTTCCACAAACAAGTTCTGAATTGATGCTTTCATAAATGAATCCAATCCATTCATTAACACAGATCTAAAATACAAACGAGAGAAATTTATTTTTAGTGACGTTCCAGCTAACGTCAATGAAGAAAATCTTCGAAACAATTCATCGACATTCCGAAAAATTATTTTCTTCTATAACAAATTAAATTCATCTAGTAAGAGAAATGCCTCGTGTCAGTGTGAATCATTCACCTCAAATAAATTCTCGTCATTTTTCTATAAAAGAATCATCGTCTTAAGTTCATCATGAATCAATAAATTATTGCTAAACGGATAAACTGCTACAGATGATAACATTATTTGTGTTATAAATAGATATGAGTGTGTTTAATAAAGAAAGAGTTTAAAATTCCGTTGATTTTAAAATAATAAATTTGCAAAAAGTTCAAGGTTTTGGTGTTCTGTTAACTAGGGAATACTGGATGGAGTTGATGCAGTTTTTCTTATATGATAAAACTGATTTCTTAAAAACAAAGTGCCATGATACATGTATGATTAAATTAATTCGTTTTAAAAAATAGTAGAACAGATTAACATAGAGCGTCACTCGAATGGCATTGCCTCCCTCAAAATACCAGAGGGGTCCTTTACGGAGAACACCCTAATGGCCCTAGAACCTAACACTAGATCGGAGGTAGTTTTTGTGGATTACCTATTGATTCTCAAAGAACTAATCCTGCAGCCAATATTTCGAAACACCATTTATGACGACTATCAAAGGTCGGTCAGAATGGCAGCATGGCAGGCCCATTTTTAGATGAACTACGCCTTCGAATACGGGCAGTTCCAAAACCGATAATGGGTGTATATGGCCCAAGATGCAAAATATTCATGGCCCTTGGCACTACCCCTCCCGCACACTTTTCATTGAAGGGTACTGGCCATCCAGGTGTGTGTCCAGACTTGTATTTATAGAGCTCCAAACAGCTCTAAAATCTTTATTTTCTCGGACAGTTCAGCTGTCCTGTTCGTCATTAAATCCCACAGGGTATCATTAGAGACTGTCCTGGATTATCTCCTATCTCTGAAATTCCTCAGCAGGAGCAACAATGTTCCGGTGATGTGGATTCTAGGCCACGAAGGCCACATTAGTAATGAAATTGTCAATAGCCTGGCTAGAGTAAACAAACAAAAAATGTGGGCAATGAAATTCCGCGCAAAAACCTTATAATTAGTTTTGCAATAAAACGTGTAATTAAAAAGATATTGGCAGAAAACTACTTTTGAATTTACGTTTTTTAACATTTAAAGCGCTATAACTCGTGAAATATTAGCCCTACGTAAAAAATGATAATAACAAAAATTATAGATAATCGTGTGTTCTATAAGTCTTACGAAGGATTTTTTCATGTAGAATTACCGTTACCGAAATATAGTGCAAAGAAAGTGATATGTGAAGTTTGAAGCGCCATGGCTCAGTACATATTGACTTTACAAAAAAACTTTCTAAATGAAAAAGTTAAACCACTTATTTATCTACAAAAAAGATTATATACATTTTTGTCGTAAAATGCATAGTTTCTGAGATATAGAATTAAACGCGTTTCCCTTCACTGTAAGTGTAGCAAGAGAGTGGGGACGACGCCATTTTGAATTTAAGTTTATAAAATTATATAAAATCATTTGGTAAAAAAACCGCGTGCGGTATTTTTCGCAATACGAAGACCTCTTTTTCGACCTATTTATTGGACTATATATGAAAAGCCTTAATATGGATGGGTTTTAACGAGAGGGTTAGCACAATAGACCATATAAAATAGGTCGCAGTGTCCGCAAAGACGGCCCCGGTAAATAAAGAAGAAGACCACAGAAGTTAATATGTAAATTAGAAACATACTTGCTTAAAGCATTCACAAAATATACGATAGTATGTATCTTCCTTAAAACAGCACCGAACAACAAATGAAGTTTGGTTACAAAAAATTCTCCACAATAACAATATGTTTCCACAAAGTCCACATCCATGAAAGTCAACAAACAGTATTCGATGTTCATGAAATTCATTACCAAAAAAAACTTGCCTCATTCCCACGACGCTTACAAATCGAAATTAGGAAATTGGTTACTGGTGTACAATTAATCTTAATCAAGAGTTACGGCAACGCATTAAAGTTTGTCATTCTATTCCCTCCTGAATAGAGCACGAACCATTTATTGACCCGATTTTAGCAGAAGATAAGAAGCGGATTTTCAACGTAACGTAGACTCTCGTAAGCAATAAATTAGACCAGAAAAAGACTATATCAAAGGACACTTTTGCGACACCATTTGGGGCAACATAAATAGAATTCTGGAATGGACCAAAAAAGTTTTTGATTGGAGAGTTGCAGCATCCAATTAGAGTTGTGCTTTGGTCAATAGAAACAAAAATGCTACAGAGGTCGTAGCAGCACAAGTAAAATTCATGCCGAATTTACTTAGCGAATAGCGCACCGAGTAAAGGTAACATGATAGCGTGAAAGTGTTCATGACGAAGCTAATGAAGTTTAGTAAATTTTTTATCTAAAATAGAGAAAAGCTAAAAATAACGAACAATTTGCTATTGATGGACGTTTTTAAATATTTGTATGTATGTTAAACAATCGTGCAACTTGACTTTTATCAACTTTCACATAATTGTCCAACTTTAACTCTGGTACGAAATACGGTCTCTTCTTCTTCTGCTTCCAATGGCACTCAGCCCGACTCGATCCTAGGCCTCCTCTATTCTTCTCCTCCAGTCGCCTCTTTCTTTGGCTGAGATTCTAAAGTTCGATTTATGGAGAAATGACTTTCAGTCTCCCTATGACTTTTACTCCCGTAATCAAAGACTAGCCAGTTCGGGTCTCTCCCACCCCCTACAATCTTTCTTTTCGCGATACGTTCTAGAAATTCATTTATAAATAGAATACTTCGACTGTGGAACAGTCCTTTGCCATTAGTATTTTCAAACTCGTACAACATCCTAGAATTCAAACGTAAGGTTCATTGCCTTCTGCTCGAGAACCAGCCAGATCCTCGTTGTTCTACCCTTCAAATAAAACTTACTACTTAGCATTGCACCATGGCCTAAATGACATGACAAACTGGAAGTACAAAAGGGTGATTCCTAAGCTTTTCACAAAAAAACCTGTTCATAGTTCGCGATACAATTTGACATTGTTGTAGAAAATTCAAGATGGCGGTCCCTAATTGGCTCACAATTTTGACAATTTTTTCCGATTGAACATCAATGTCTGGAGGATTTTAAGGGGTGGGGGGGTGTTATTTTAAAGTAGTAAATAAAGAATTTGAAAACATGATATATGGCGGGAAAATTTTGGCAATTTGTAGTCCAATCAAGTGTGAATCTTACCCAATGTCTAGTAGCAAGCTCAGTATAAAGGAGAGAAGAGAATATCTTAGGTAAAGGGAGCTCGGGGGCTGCTGGAGCAAATGGCGATGAAGCTTATGCTTGAACTTTTGAATATAATACAATTTCGGAAAAACTAATTGTGGGAGGTTGTTCCACAGCCAAAAATGAGATTACATGGTGTAAGTATGAGGCGCACGGGTTAGTATAAGCCAAGGCGCGCACTGAAGTGGGGTGGCGGTGAAGTTACTTTGGGATGGTGATTAAGTGTCAAGAGGTGTGCCAAAGGAACGTCGGCAGAATGAAATAGATGTGGTTTAATGCGCACCAAAAAGGCAGGTACCACTTCGCGACATCGATTTACCACATGATATTTTCAATCAAAATGTGGTCGTCGGACGATGAAGATGCTGTTGCATGTGTGCAAATTATTAACCTTAATAATAAGAAAAAACAATAATGAAAAAAGTGCATTGGGTTCATCCACTGTGGCACCAAAATGCAAAATACGGCATTTATAATGTTTATAGAGGTGATTTACAAAGAAAATAAGTTTAAACTTGTTTATAGAATGAACAAGGCCACATTTTGTAAATTACTAGAAAAATTGCGACCTATGCCCTCGTACGAGTTTTCCCCCAAAAAAAAAATAAATACCCAAGTTGGCGGTGAAATGACATGTCACTTCAAAATTAAACTTGTCGGAGATTAGTGGCAACCAAATGATGTCAGTCCACTTGGAAAACACCACACCACCGCCACTCCATCTCGATGCGGGCTGCCTCCCTTGATTCCGTGTGATTAAAATATTTCACTAGCCACACCACCGCCACGCCAAATTCTCATCACCTCAGTGCGCGCCTTGCCTAAGGTTGCAGGAAAAATATTGTCGTGAAGGCTGGAGGGCGATAATTTCAGTGGAACAGTCGCTATGGTAACAGCGATACAGCATATAATGCGAAAACACATTTTCTTTTAGATTTATAAATGTCATGAGTTCAGAAATACAGCTCGTGAAAGATTGTTCCATAGTCGAATGAATTCCTAGTCTTTTGCTTGGCCGAAAAGGAGAGATGTAGGCAAAAGGAATGAACTGGGCTAATCTGGTGTCATGGGTATAATATGTCCGTGGAGCAGCAGAACGTTTATTTCGGTGGAAAATTCGCTATGATAGTAGCGATGTAGTTTTAAAAGGGCTGCTACGTTCCTACGGTGATGAAAGGATTGCTTGTGAATGTCGTTACCAATGATAAGAGTTTTTTGTAATTTTTCTAGCCATGCTGAGGTACGTACTTCTACGAGCCACTAACCAAATAAATTTGTTGTATCCGAGGAGAGGTCGAATACATTATCAGTGCTGATGGCTACATGGCACATTTGCTCTTAAGATAGTCTAGGCACTGAAATGTTCTTGTGGTGACCGCGTACAAACTTAATTACTAAGTTTTACGGACAAATCACACAACAACTTCCGGCACGATAAAAATGATCGTTCGGAATACTTCATCGATCACTGAACTCAGCTGAAACTCGTTCAGTGATCTAGCCTTTTCCGGCATCTCCGATTGGCACTTCTCCTCGTGTTCCGTTACGCCTCTGACGTAAATAGTAAACCGCGATCAAAAGGTCAAAAAGTAAATAACTAATTATAACAAAATCGAATAAATTTATACATAGTGCTATAAAAACAAAAGAAACAAGTGTTTTTTTAATTATAACCAACATTGGTACGGTAGCTAAACTCTTTTAATGATTTGGAATATGTTTTCATTCCTAACTTGGAGAGCTGCGCGTTTACCTAACAGAGCTGGGTGCCATATTCTATCAAAAGTAGCCAGACCAGATTTACCAAATCGATGTAAACTTTCGTTGAGGTGTTTATAAGGAAAGCTAAAAGATCGCCAAAGGGCCGTAGTATATGCATGAATTTTTAACTTCCCAGTTTATAGGGAAGTTATTGTAATCAGTCCGAAAATCGAAATGCTAATTTCCAACGTATTTTCATTTATCAAGGTCTCAAAGCAAAAATTTGAACCAGAAAAGATACCGCCTTCGTTTAGGTGTCGTTCGAAGCATATTAACGGAAAGATGATCTGTATAGATTTTCGAAAAAAATTCGGTGGAGCCGTTTTTTGTTTGTTTAAACGACATACGTGATTTTTGTACGTTATCGACTTCTTTGAGGTGCCGATCGAAGAATATTAACGAAAACATGCTCTGAAAAAAATTTCATAACTTTCGGTCGAGCCCTTTTTTGTTTAAACGATGTACGTGATTTTTGTACCTGCACGATACCACGGACGAAAAATTATATAGACTTTGTTGAGGTGCCGATCGAAGCACATTAACGAAAATATGTTCTGTAAAAAATTACATAATATTCGGTCAAGCCGTATTTTTGTTTCAATGAAAAATCTTCGGCTAAGGGTCACAAGCACTATAAATTGATTGGTTTTTCTAATATCTAATAAACTCGTTGAAATTAAACCCATTCTAAATGAAATTACATTTTCTGGATCCAGCAGACTGATAGTTTCCCATCAAGATATCACTTGTAAAAATCCGAGCATTCTTTAAAAACCGTACAAAAATTACGTAACCTTTTAAAAACATCACGAATTTTTCAAACTTTTAGATCAACACTTTTATGACGGAGAGAGAATTGTTTTCCACGTCCTACAGGTTCTGCAAATTGAAGTTCAACCCGGAATATCCAGTAGTTACGAAACATTTGGCCTTTTCGGTCAATTCAGACAAGTCCTTTACATTGAATAGTTTTGTAATACATATGTATCTCCGAAATCATTTGAATTTCCAAATGAAGTCATTTGCTTTGAAGTTTATCGTTATTTGAACTAGCTACTCTCAGGAATACTTTGGCACCAGTTCTGATACTAGCCAATTTCCCACTACTACTAAAACTATTACTATTTTCTAGGCAGACAATTTATTAATATTATATTATTTAATATTACAAGATTTTTGCTATTGGGTATCTATAGGGGTTGTGTTAGTTTGAAGAACCAGGTGTATAAATTTGGTGTAATTTTTTCTTACAATTTGTTGCTGTTATTGTTCATTTGTTATTAAAATATCCATTCATAATATTCAACATTCATTATGCTGGTAAGTTGATCGTGTGGACCGAAAGGGTCAAAACCACAACCCAACTAGTTTGTAGATTATTATCATTTCTATGGTTTTGGAGATAATGGATGGGTTTGCTATTGGACGGTAGTTGGGAAGGATGTTGGAATTATCTTTTTTGGGTATGGGCTGCGCTGAACATGTGTTTCCAAGAGTCTGAATAAACTCCAGAGATGTAAGATAGGGCAAAGAGTGTGCGCCGAGATTAGTTAAGGTTCTGAGCATTTTTTCTGGACGATTGGCGGAATATTATCAGGTCCAGTGGGTTTGTTGACACCATGCTCCTTAAGGCATCCGGTTAGCTCCTTCCCCGAGTAAAAATAAAAAACGGCCTTATAAAGGGCAAACACAGGCCGCTTGGCTTTTTCAGGGGCATATGATGGCCGTAGAGTTTTTAACCATTTTTAATGGGAGCACATACGGCCTTACGACGGCCAAATTTGACCCAAAAATTTAAAAGGCCAAGTACTGAGCTGTAGAAACGGGCATTGGACGGGAAATTTCAGCCAAAAAAAGAATCTGCACCAAATGTATTGTTGAATGTGTTTTATGGGAATTTCATCATTTTCGTTATGTACAATGGTTCTTTCGATTTATCCTACTTAAAGATATCGATGCACAAGAGAAACAAGCTCGCCAGTCATCGGTTTGTTCTACGTGAAGTGTGTGGTGAGTGTTGATTTATATTTTAGTGGGAAATTTTGTTATTTAACGGGTTGAACAAAAAACACAACCGAAAAAAAGCGAACATTTAATTGCAGTGAAAAATATTTTCTTACAGGAGGGCGAATATCCACGTTGCTGCCACTGTACCACCGTCGTATACCCGTAATAGCAACCATACCGTCGTATGGCCGTTATTGGAACTGTAAGGCCGTTGTTTCACCGTCAATCGCCCCCTGTACGGCCGTACTGTCCTGCAACGAGCCTTCTGTTAACCGCCAGATGGCCGAGGACTATGTTTCAATCACAGTCGGCATTTGCCCGTTCTAAGGCCATCATTTATTTTTACTCGGGTCTGGAGAAACACTCCAGGCTTATTGTAAGCTCTGAAGGCCGCTGTTTTAGTTTTTATTGGCCTTGTCAATTCCCGATTAAGCCATCTTCCGGCCTATGCTTCACAGATTTGGTCGAATAGGGAATGCATTGAAATCATGCGTAAAAAATTCTCCAGAGGAGCAGGAAGGCATCTAATTTTCCACTCTCACACGGCTCTCCAGTTCGAAAGAGCTTTTTCGTCTGGATGCGTGCGTCCCCATCTATAATGATCCAAAGAATAAATCTACGACCAAATGGAAAAAAACAATGGGAAATCCTCGGTCAGGTAGGAAGAGAGTGGTAATGTTAATGCAGCAAAACTACTTAACACCAGGCAGTATTGGGCAAATTGTAATCTAACTACTGATTACTAACTACGACTACATAAAGTAATTAGTAATCATAACTACAAACTACATAAAAAAATCGAAAAATGTAGTTAAAAATGTTGACTACTAACTACTAATTGTAGTTGCAATCACGATTACTTGATTACTTTTTATAACTACAGATTTAAAATGATGTTGCGTCATTAAAAAAGCAAACACGCGCGATAATCGTTCTTGTAAGTTGCTTCCTTTACACCGTTATTATTAACACAAATTATTGAAGACATGGAAAGTGAAGAGAAAAGGAAGTCTAGGAGAAGAAAATATTGGCTCAATCCTTTTTTGTTAAAGAAACCTGGTTTTGATATTGAGTTATTGAATAATAATAATAAGTAGAGGAATATCTCTATACGCTAAATGAAAGATTTAGTTTATTCGTAGATCTTACAAACTACTTTTATAAGCACTCTTAAAAATGCACATCACTTTTTCTCCATATTTTTCTACTACTAAAATTTGTTTAATTATTTTTTCTGATATAATTCTTGAAGTTACCAAAACAACACTATAAAACATACAGTTATATTTGCCATTTCAATCTTTTTCAAACCCTTGAAACTCCCTTATATTACGCTTTATCTTTGTTACATTTGTCGTCTTGCTTTTTTTTTATCATACTATCAACCCTTATATTACGCTTTTTACGCAGAATCTATCAATCTTGACTTCATGTAAATACATGAACGACTATCGCGCGTGTTTCGACTTGTCGTTTGGTAGGTAGTTAGAGCATCGCGTTGTAGTCGCGTGTGTTAGAGCAAGAGCGCACTATAGCACACTCTGGCTTTCGCTCGCTGCATGTCGGTACAAGTCATTTTTTGGGCAGTGTATTCAATTGCGTGTAACAGTGTGTACGTCCGTTTGGTTTGCCACTATTGTAATTTGAAAACGCGCCACTTAGTTATTTTATCGTATTGCTAGTTAATTGTGCACTATGAACGAGTCAGATGAGTGTCTGCCCCTGTGCAATGAAGCTTCTACTTCAACTTCAAGTTTTAACAGCTTGGTGGAAAATATTGACATAAACTTGCCACGTATTCTTGATGGCAAGTTTTTTAAATTTTGTAAAGAAGAGTCTATAGATCGCAAACGAGTTGGACTTTGTATGTTGTGCTTGCCAAAAAAAGTAACAATATCCGGAACGTTGCCTTCTACGTCTAACTTTGTCACGCACCTAAAAAGAAAACATGGAGAAAGTGCACTCAATGACTATAAAACATATTTTGCCAGTAATAAAAAAACGAAGAAAACAACTTCAGAACTTCAGTCACAATCAAAGGCTAAGAAGGCCTCACAAGAAGAGTTTAATGGAAACGTTGTCAAATTTTTCATACATTCTATGATTCCCCTGAGAGCAATTGAAGATCCGTACCTGAAAAAATCGTTGGAAAATGCAGGTATGTGTGAAAATGGCTTAACCTTAATGAGTCGACGATCTTTGGGACGAGTTATGCAAGATTATTATACGAAAGAAATACATGACATAAAAACTGTGCTTCGAGATACTTTATATGTATGTACCACAGCAGACATATGGTCAGGAAAAAAAAAGTTTCATAGGCGTCACGGCACATTGGATTACATCAGATTTACAAAGAAAATCTAAGACTCTGGCGTGTCGAAGATTCAAAGGAACGCATAGCTACGATAGAATTGCTTTTCTTCTAGAAGATATCCACAGTGCATTTGGAATTGACTCATGAAAAGTGCTATGTACGATCACTGATAATGCAAGTAATTTTGTAAAGGCTTTTAAAGAGTTTGGTGTGGACATAGATTCTTGTGATTCGATTGAAGTAGTTGAATTTAACGATATAGACCCAGACGTTGAATACATTTTTAATGCTTCCGAAGATGTTCAGTCAGAAGTTAGTAGTACGACGTCGCATGACAAGTCTGAAACCGATCCCTTGCCTCTTGAAAATGATCGTGTGTCTTTTGAACTGCCAGCTCACCTAAGATGTTCTGCTCATAAACTTAACTTATGTGCAACCACTGATGCTGGAAAAGTGCTGCGAAATCAAAATACACTACTTTCCAAAACGCATGAGCGAGTAATAAATAAATGCAACAAACTATGGAATGCTGCAGGTCGGCCCAAATCAGCAGAAGTAATCCAAACAGTTTTAGGGCACACGCTATCAAGGCCAGGAGACACTAGGTGGAATAGTACTTATGACGCACTAGGACAAATATATGCTGTAAAAGATAAAAGCATTTCGCTGTATGAAGTTTTAAATATCAGTGGCAGTGGCCAGTTGTGGCAAAACGAATTCAGTTATATCGAAGAATATTTAAAATGTTCAAAACCAATAGCTGAGGCCTTTGACATTTTGCAAGGCGAAAAGGATATGTTCTATGGCTTGCTACTTCCATGCTTATTATCGCTAAGAAGAAAATTACAAAAACTGTGCAATGAAAACTTTGTCTACTGCAACGATCTGGCAAGAAAGCACTTGGAAAGCGTAAATAACCGATTTAATGACATTATTGATTTTTCTACTGCCAAAGCACAAAATGCAGCGATCGCTGCAATATCTTTACCACGCTTTAAAACTAAATGGTTTACTTGCATTCCCATAGAAGAGCATCAAAGGTTGAAAACCTTTTTCAAAGCAGCTATTGCAAAAGAAGTTTCTGAAAATGCTGAATTCAGTTCAGCTATAAATAAACAAAACAAAGATGACTTTTTTCAATTTGATAGCTCTTCTTCAGATAGTGAGGAAGATGTATGCCGAGTACAGAGGTCAAAAGCAGATCTGATTGTTTCTTGTTATTTATCAGATATGGATCGAGAACTAAATTGTCTTCGTAGATATCCAGAAGTGAAAAAAGTATTCATAAAATACAATACTCCATTACCTTCATCGGCTCCAGTAGAAAGACTGTTTTCATACGCAACTATGATAAACCATCCCAAATCCCACAGGCTATCGGATGAAATGTTCCAAAAACGTGTAGTACTAAAAGCTAATTTAAATGATTAACCCAATCAACGTTTTTCGTTTATTTATTTGATTCGCAAATAATTTTAATTAAGTTGATGTTTGCTGAGTAATTTAATTTTTTTGAATACATGTCAATAAAAAGTAATTAAGATCTGAGAAGTATCGGTACATTTAATATCTACAACTTTAATCCTTGCATTTGATTATTCATGAAAATAAACATAGGTATGTGCAATAAACTGTTTTTTTTTATGGAGCCATATTCCAAAACATTTATTACTACACATACATGTTTATTTAATAGCAAAATATAAGTTCAGAAAACTTAAATAATCAGTAATTATAACTACTAGATTGCAGCAATCAAATTAATAACTACTTAATGTAGTTTGATTACTGTAGTTAAGTTACATGAAATCATAACTACATGTAGTTAACTACTTTTAATCGTAATTAGTAACCAGATTTCAAAATTGTAGTTAACTACGCCCTATACTGACACCAGGGACTTGCGGTAAGTTGCGAAACGGCGAGAGTCTTGGAGAAAGAAGCTGAAGAAGGAAAAGGGCCCAATTGGACTGTAGGTCTATCGAAAAATAATGCCAATTTATATAAGTAAAATGACTAATACGTGAACATCAATCTAGATTTACAAAAACATTGCGGAAACTTACAATCCTGTCTAGGTTTTTTGTGCTAAAACATGATCAATTGTATTTTTTTAAGTGGCTGCAATTAAAAGCACGGTATACAACGTAACCAAGTAAAAATTGGTAGCCAATATTACAACAAACATCTCCAGGGTATAAAGATGGATCATGACCTATTTAAAATCTGTATTTGTTAAACATCTGAGAGTCAGATAAAAATTTATACTTTTAGCGTTGGTATTAATTTAATTTCTTAAAATATTTATTAAAAACACTAAAAGTTAATCTCGAATATGTTCTGTTCAGCAAAGCAAAATTTATTCTCTGTTATTTTTAAAGATGACGATGTTGCCCTATTTTTTAAAATCAATCTTGAACAACTTTGTGCCTCCCCCCAAAAAAAAAAACCTTGAAAGAATTTCAAAAGAAATCAAAAACTTTCAAAATTTTCCAGCTTTTTGAAATTATAAACAACCAAAATGTCCTTTTTTCCCTTTAAATATTTAATGAAGACTTTTGTTCGTAATTTTGGGTATCCTGAAATGAAATTGAATTTCTATGTTTTCATTTATCGTCGATTTTTGTTTCCTTCCTTTTTTTTGAATAAATCAATAAACAAAAGGTTAGAAGGGATGAAAGCGAGGCAAGGATATAATGCCTGTTCAGTTACATCAGCTACAATATCCAGAAGTCACAATTATTCAAAATTCATCACTCTAGAATCCTGTAGTATAGAATGTATAACGAGACTAGTGAAATTCTGCTCCAGGACGACTTTGTTACGGATTATGTTTCTGGGTTATGTAATACTTTTTGGTGTGCTGCTTTTATGTGGAAATTCAGGATATGAAAGGGAATCTGTGAATGTAACATGAATTTTGGTAATGGATAATGTTTGTTTTATTTTTAGTTTTATTCAGTTCCTTAAATAGAATTATGGTTGGGTTGTGGAGGGGAGTGTGGATTTTAATGGCGATTCTATTGAATGTCAACTGAAATTTTAAAGTATGAATATTGAAGAGATTAGACGTAAAAGATGCACACAATGTAATTTAATAGAGTGATGTAATAAATATACTATGTCAGTGTTAACTAGACATAAATTGATTTTTAGGTACACTATAAGTGGAAAACCTTATTATATAATGGATTCATAATTACTCCAATTTGGATTTCCAATTTAGAGGCATTTCGAACATAAAATATTCAAATTGGTATCGGATTTTATTATATTGATTTTTATTGTAGGTAAAATATTTTTCCCTCATATTTTTAAATTGATTCAATTTTATCTAAACGAAAGGATTTTGTTGCATTTCTAAAAATTATTGATTTTTTGCCTCTATTTTTGCAATTACACGCAATTACGTAATTTTTAAATAAAAAATTCAGAAATATTATTAATGAAGCCTTGAAAAACAATATCCGACAGGAAATGGCTGCTGTTCAGGTCGAAGCTATTCAAAAAGTGATGGGAAATGCCGAAAAACGAACACATTGCGCGACCATTTACGCGATATCATAATCAAAAAGTGATCAAAACAAATTTGCAAGGTTCATAATAATCGAAAAATCACTTCACAGTAAATAATTTTTGGGTGTTTTTTTAAATTATTACCAAAAAACATCCCAAAGGTGCAAATGGCCTACCCTGTAGTGCAAAGGGTTAGGAATCACCTTGATTTATGCACAAAAAAAATATTTCACTTAGGTCAGTAGTTTTGGAATATTAGACGGTGATTTGGTGAAATTAGGCTACACAGAAAGCTGCGAAGAAGCACGTGGACATTTTCAGAAAATAACATGCGTCGATATTAGCGGTGCCTTTCAAACCACTGCTGAGCTTTCCGTCTTTGGATTCTTCCTCAAGGATCGCAGCCATGATGTCTTAGTCCGGGGAAATTAGCAAAAAAAAACGCACGAAAGGAGACAAAATTCCAAAATGGCTGAAAATTGGTTCACAGCTTCCTTGGGACTTTTTAAGAAAACAATTTCGGAATCACAAAAAAAAACATGGCCGCCGGAGATATCACTTTTTGGCAAAAAAATCACTCAAAAACTGATTTTTTTAGAATTTTTTTTTGATCAGTCAATACGAAACGTTGCCGCCTACAAAAAGCCCTTTTATCATTTTTCCGAAAACCTAACCCGTTCGAAGTAATTCAAGGTATTTTTTTGGCCGAAAAGTGATTTTTGGAAATTTTGACCTTCAATAACTTCGAACGGGTTAGGTTTTCTTAAAAAGTCCCAAGAAAGCTGTGAACCAATTTTCAGCCATTGTGGAATTTTGTCTCCTTAAAATTCTACTTTCCCCGGACTATCTACAACATGACAACTATGGAAAATATGCATTGTGAAAATGAGGCCGACCGAGAGGTATCATATAACCCTCATATGAAATAGATTGGTCCTTAAAAGTAGACCGGAAGATATATTTTTTCCCGGAGAGATCAATGGAAAGCATTCCTCAGCTCACCAAGAGTAGATGCTAGCCATAGTACATGTAATGGATTATTTAAATTACGGTAAGGTACGGTCATATTGTCATAGCACTAAAAATCAAACAGTTAGGCGTGTGAATCAGACTGAGATAAATGTATTACTGGGGTTGGACCAGGTCCAAAACGAAACACGTGTGCAAGAGGACAACTTGGAAAGGCAGGAATCGACTTCATAATTCTGGGGCACAAAACCATACTCTGCCATTTATATAAATAGGCTAAGGGATCGCACTGAGAAATGTGTAGCCGAGGAAACCAGAAAGGCTGTGCTGATGCTGTAAGTTAGACTGTCAATTGCCACAACAAAAATATAGATCCTGAACATGCAGCGCGTATCTCTCAGATGTCTTATGGCACTAACCACATAGCATGGAAATTTTACGTATCAGCTTAAAACTATGAGAATTAGAGCATCACGAGATCTAGAGTCTCGTCTTGGTCTCGACTCGAGGATCGAGACGAGAGTAAAGTTCGGTCTCGACAAAAATATTCTCGTCGAGACGAGAGTAAATTTCGGTTTCGACAAAAATATTCTCGTCGAGACAAGAGTAAAGTTCGGTCTCGACAAACATATTCTCGTCGAGACGAGATTATTCGCTCGAGATCTCGTCGGCAAATTAATAACAAACAAGTCTGGTAAAAAAAGGTATCTGATGAAGCGCGCACGCTATTTTCAAAGCTGGGATATGTTTCTCATTTACGTATAAACACATTTTTGCCCCTTGTTTCCTTGAAGGACAGAGATAGCGGAATATTTGGAAGCACCCGTTGTGCACGGAAATGTGGACATTCTAAAATGGTGGCAGGCTCATCAAGAATCGTAACCTCTCTTATCGAAAAAGGCGAGAGATTTGCTCGCTATCATAGCGACATCTGTTCCGGTAGAGCAACTCTTTTCAGGCGCCGGTCTAATAATGACCGAAAAGAGGTGCTCTTTGAAAGACGCCACGTTCAATGCCCTTCTGTGCATTAATTCTTGGTCAAAAAGTGTTGTTCAAAAAAATATCTGCGAGATTAATTTTTAACGTATATTGCATATATTTAGCTTATATTCGTACTCTATATGAAATTATGAATTAAAAAATATTTTTAAAATATTAAATACCTCTTCTGTTCATTTTTATAATAATATATTAATTTTCAGCAACTAAAGTAAACGACTGTATAATTTCAATTAATTATCTCTTCAATTTCCTGTAGAATTTTGGTCGAGATTCTCGACTCGGACGAGACGAGACGAGATTAGCATGGGCGAGATCCGCCAAGAGTCGAGGCGAGATTCGAAATGGTCGAGACTTACCGATATCGAGACGAGAGTCTTAAAAATCTCGTCTTGTCTCGGTCTCGTGATGCTCTAATGAGAATTATTGAATGATAAAACCTATCGACTGCACCTGAAGGAACTCGATACCACTACTGTCTGGCTCTTGCGAATAGAAAGGCTCCAATCGCAGCGTTTCATTAATTGATGGACACGAGGCAAGTTTCTTTTAACTAGCTTCTCGGAAAAAATAAATAAGGGAGCAGTGAGGCAACCCACCATGCAGTTACTCCTCAAATAAAACCATTTAACCATAACATCTTGACTAGAATTTGGGGGGAAGCTGATGGTAAGGCCTGGCTCATTCGCAAATTATAAGGAACGCCGCATGTAGCCTCCGTGAGGAAAAATCATTGCTACCTAGGCTTTATATTTTTAAACGCGAGTGTCGTTTTGTCAAGCTGTCCCCCAACTGAGTACTAATCAGGCCCAATCTACTTGACCTCCATAATCGAACGAGGACCAGTACCTATATTGAGTATGCTAAATGACACATTCCACGGTTACACGTATAATTGCCTGAAATAATATGAAGCAAGGCAACAACTAAAACTAAAGCTTTGTATGAGTAAAACTAAAGCTTAAGGGTAAAAAGCTTTCTGAATACGTAAGGCAGGTGTTGGGAGTGTCCCATTTCATTTGTAATGAGGTTTGCCTTATAGGGCCCTCATGAGAAACTGATTAGGCATACCTCAGTTTAGTATTGCAGATTTATTTTTGTGTGGTGCTCATGAGGAATCCAAAAGGAAAACCCTCTTTAAGCATGTCTCTCATTTGTCACATGAGTCCTACTCGCTGCATGAGGCATGGCCCTTTAAATTCTAGTTGGGATCTAAACGGAATGAAACCGAGACTTGTATGTCAGCAAAAAGTACTCTAATCTTCAAGCCGCGTTCGAGAAGAAAGTCTTTTGGCGAATTGCTGTCCCCGTATGTAGGGGCCGACGATTCCGGAGACACTACCTACAGTGAAGATCTATGAGCACTGTCGCGACCTAAATGTCTCGAAAAGAATACAGCTCGGTATGCTGCGGTAAGCAGGACAGCTCGTGTGTGTAAAGAGGGATATTATTTTTTATGTGAACAGCTCAATGATGTCTTATTCGTTTATTATGTTTACAGGCGATTACAGACTAAGCAGGGAATTTATGCCGCTGCAAAGAATCGAACCATGGTCCTCTGGGATGGTAATCGGCCGACATAACCCCTGATATACTAAGGCTTGTAAAATTATTTACGTTCGAGTTAATGGACCCGATTGCATAGTAAACCAGACTTGCGGTGGCACGTAGACTAGGATTGCCAGAGTGAATGGCATCGGAACATAATCAGGAATGATGGAGGGAATAGTTAGTGATAGAATCAAGTAAGTATGTAAGTGAAGTGGCCTGGCAATAGCTGAGCAACTCACTCTATACTCTTGACCTTACACTAAAGGACTATTATATGCTTCGAAATCCCTAGAACTTTTTGATGATGTAAAGCTGGCGACCTACATTAAATACAAACAAATATTTTCGACATATTTTGAATATAAAATTATTAATTCGCTCCCTATATGAGAAATAGAAAAAAATAAGTAAATTGTATGTATTTTTTTGTTTAATGTGTTAGTTTCTTAAGAATCAGTTCAGTTCGTTGGTTTCATAAGAATCAGATCTATCTCAAGAGCTACTACCTTGGACCAACAAGCAACATCCTTTTAACTAGCAAATTCCTTGACCTATTAACCTACTGAAGATATTAAAATACATGAAACTATAAATGGACACTAATTGTATAAATTGCAACTTAAAAATGATTTTTTTTCTACTATGATTCAAGCATTTCATTCCAGCATCTACAATACTTAAGAAAAAATTAACAAACAAAAAAAAAACAAAATAAATAAAAAGAATTATTAATTATTTTTGTTGTTACTTCTTTTAAACTTACAAATAAAAACCACTCAGTGATATTAGCAGCACTTTCCGTCCTGGTTACGCTTTCAGATTTCTTTATAATAAATGGTGGCATTTTATTACTTCTACAAGTATTTTATAGAATAATAAACACTGATCTCTACTACAGTGTGCCTTGTTGGATTTCTGTGAAACATCTGAACTGGTTGATTCCATTTAATTAAAATTACATTTAAAATACAATTTACAAGCAGCAAAACACCCAAGAAGTTTGATCAAGTTTTGAGTTTCATTTCGTTCTATAAATAAAAAATATTTAAGAAACAAAATAAATAAGAAATAAAAAATTAAATAGTAAAAAAAAAATCTGTGTAGGTATAAACATCGATTTACACTTAAACAAATACAACAATAGTGTCATTTGTATTGAAATCACATTTAAGTAAAAAAGAAAGAAAAAATTTAATTAGAAATTGTTATATAATTAAAATTTTAATTACCTGAACTTTTCTGCAATTTTTGACTGAATTTTGAAACACTCAATTTCTTTTTATTTTAAAATTACTAAAATATATATATAGCACTACAATTTTATCATAATCACATTTAATTATTGTTTTTATTTATTATTTATTACAATTATATATATTTTTACTATTTTGGTTTTAAACTCTAAAAAAATATCACTAAAACAACTTTTTTTTTTATCAACAATCCTAAACTTTTTTTTGTGGTACTAATTTTACTAAAAATTCTCGCACTTCACTAAAAAAAAAACCTTCCAAAAAAATTTCGATTTTGTTTTTTCTTTTAATTATACTTAAGAAAATTTTTTAAGCTTTTCATTGTTAATTTTTTTTTAAAGTGTATATAGAAAAAAATTATTTCGTATAATTGACAATAGATTAAAGCTTTGTAAGGTGTATGTTTTATTTACTTATATCCTTTTATTTTTTTTTGTTGTTTCAAAATATTGGCCACTAATGGTTTTCTTTTTTTAATTCTTCTATATAAAAAATTTATTGAAAAGGTATCATTCGAAAAACTGGTGCATAGTGGTGTTGACCGTTAATTTTGTTACTTGTTTTTATATTTTTTAAAATTTGTTTTTAAATTTATCAGTTTTGGTCCTCGTTAAGTTGTAATAAACGTTTCAATATTTTCTGATGAACTTGGCTTGGTTTCTTTAGGAGCAAATGGTTGGTCAGTCATAAGAATAAGTTGTTTGCTGGTCCTGCAAAAAAATGTTTATAAATAAATAAATGTATTTATCAAGAGGATTGTCTTCGTTTGTTGCCAGGTGGATAATAATAATACTGTTTCGAAGGATACCGAATCGAACCACTTTTTTCGAGTCCTTTTTGATTGTTCAAACATGAACGTTTACGACGTTTCCTCGCCGCCTCCATCTAGGTACTAACCAAGCTTTTTACTGTTTGACTTCGGCAAACGGACAAGAACACCGTGCGAATTAGCACACGAGACAAGTGAGAGTTTTCTGATTTTTTTTTAGCCAGCCAACTTGAGGTGTTATACAAATTTAGAAATTAAGTTGAATAAATAAAAGTCCAAAAGTGTAAAACCGTGTTATTTCGGACTTGGATCAAAATTAAAATTAGGTCTATGTTCTGTAAACTTATACGGAACTACGACGAAGCTTTATTTTTATTAAAAAAAAATATGAATAATCACTAGTTTACAAAATCAAACATTTTTTCTGTTGCATAAAATATTTTAATGGTTCTTTACTAATTTGAGGTCACTGATTTCAAATATAGTATCAGTTTTTTTATATCAGCTTTAGTTTATAAATTAAGGAGGAGTGTTTTTTTTTTTAGAAAAAATACTCTCACCGTACTAAAATATTTTATTTAAAAAAACTACAAACTGCACTGCACGCAGAATACTCCCACCTATCTAAAACTGTAAAAGTGAAGGTTCTATACCCTACCAACTTCCAGAGTAATGAGTCATCAAAGTCAAAATTTTGTTTTTTTTTACAAAAGTATCAACTTCAACCACCTTTTTCCCCAAAAATACGTAGTTAGTAAATTTTTTTCTTTCCAAAATTGGAAAGCATGGACAATTTCCTATAAAAAATGTCCAGACAAATTTTGTGTTACGGCCTTTATTTTTGAAGATATTAGCAAATTTTGATGTTAAAGTTGGCTTTATTTGGTTCATTTTTCACATAAGCGTATGACGAAAAGTACCAAATAAAGCCAACTTTAACATCAAAATTTGCTAATATCTTCAAAAATAAAGGCCGTAACACAAAATTTGTCTGGACATTTTTTATAGGAAATTGTCCATGCTTTCCAATTTTGGAAAGAAAAAAATTTACTAACTACGTATTTTTGGGGAAAAAGGTGGTTGAAGTTGATACTTTTGTAAAAAAAAACAAAATTTTGACTTTGATGACTCATTACTCTGGAAGTTGGTAGGGTAGAACCTTCACTTTTACAGTTTTAGATAGGTGGGAGTATTCTGCGTGCAATGCAGTTTGTAGTTTTTTTAAATAAAATATTTTAGTACGGTGAGAGTATTTTTTTCTAAAAAAAAACATCCCTCGTTATAATTCATAAACTAGAGCTGATCAAAAAATTTTACTTATATATTTTTACTTAGCATACCATATGTAGTCAGAAACAGCAAAAATTTTCCCGGCAACAGATGTACTGTAAACTAGTGAATGTTCGTATTACACAAAACAGAAATAAACAAGGTATTTTTACTTTAAAACCAGACAGATATTCACATAAAAAAAAGGTTTAATAAACGTATTCTAAAAGCAGTCACAAGTCACAATCACAAGTCCCGCATCTCCACTTGGGACAATTTCTTATTCATACATGCAGTCACAATTTTGACAATCCATGAACGGTAACAACGACTCTCAAAATTGTGAAAATAGCAGGTCACAACACAAGAGTACATAAAGAGACAGAGTTGATGAGAGGTGCTCGGACGTGCACATGCACTCTGCCTCACTGCATCAATAATTTCTGGCGTACGTTGACACCCAGACTTTGCTTTAATCCATTACACGAATACAAATTCACCGTTAGAGGTGAATTTTTTGTGATGCTTCTTGTGACTGGGTGCTTAGAATACCAAAACAACTCATAGACACAAGAATAGTCTCAAACCGTCAATGACTAGCACCAGTCACAGCAGCTTGTGACTCATGACTGGTCACAATTTATGGTAGAGGGGTAAATTAGGATTTCAAGCGACACTGCAACTTGAGAGACTTATTGTGTAACTAACTTTGTTTTGTACTATTCCCAGGTTAAACTTTGGCCAGTCTCGGTCTCCTCGAAACTGCACATTAAATTCGTAGATTTTTCAGGAACTTTGAGACATAAGGAATAGCTTTGATAGCTTAGGGTTCAAGCTCCCGCGACTAGCATCGCGTAGATCTATGCTTCGAATCCAAGCGGCGTCATGGCTCTTCCCCTTTCCACTTTTCTCATCCCGATAACATTCCTTCTTTCTTGTCTCTTTTGCCCATGACACAATAACTCAAAAAGAGATTTCCTGTTTGATCGCCGAAATCAGCTTTCTCTCTCGGAATAAGATCGCATATTGGCGGTGGCAGTTATTTCTTCCTTCTTTCAAGTATCTTTCCGACTAGAGCTTGTTGTTCGATTTTACAGTGTACAGATAAAAGAGAGGGCCTTTTTTATGTCAGCTCAGAGGTATTGTCCCTTTATACTATCTACGGATCTATCATTAAGTGCAATGTCGACAGCAAGCTCTAGTCGGGAAGATAGTAGGGAAAAAGTGAAGGAATGGGCAAAGCCAACACACGCGGTTGGTTTTACTCGACCGTCTCCCTAATACCATGACAAAATTCTGACTTCGAAAATTGAAAATGAGATGGATTTCTTGCTTATTATGCTTATAGGTAATCGCAGGAGCAAGGGCTGTGAATTTTATGTAAAAAGGGAAGGCATGAATAAAGTTCTAGATTCTAGGTTAAAAAAATGTTAAGGCGAAGAACCATGCTGCGGAGTTGATTCAAACTACGGACCTCTGGGATGGTAGTCGGGCGCCTTAATCTCGGCTATCGAGGCCTGCGAGTGATCTACCTACCGAGGTCTCACAATTACTCTGAGTTTTGATCTATTATTCAGAATCCTTTATCCATTTTAACGGAGCTTTTTATCTTGTTAAGGCCTTGTGGGTTGGTGAAATATTGAGCGACTATTTTTTTTGTGAAAATCTAAGCTGTACAATGGTACAATGTCAAGCGTAACTTTAACGGTAGAAAAAGGATAGGATAGGTTAAGGGGAGTTTGGGGAATGCATGAGGAGGCGGTGGTGAGCGTCGCACCCAAACTCTTGGAGTTAATTTTTAAAGCAAGCGACTGAGCCATAGATGCTACAGTTGGGGTTAGCAGGAGACAGGTTAGTGTTATACTTCTGAAACAAGTGAATATCGCTAACCAGCCAGCAAAGACTGTGACGCCAGCAGTACCATACAGAAAAATCCCAATATTCTTCGTTTTTCATCATTTTGCCCATACTTTAAAACCACATATTTTCTAAACGGAGTCACTCAACTTTTCGATCTTTATATCAAATTAAAGAATACACATTTACCTAAAAGATTTTGTTGCTTTACGATAATTAGTCTAGGAGTAATTGAGGTTTAAGTAAATTTTAAAAACATTAAATTTTTTTTTCTTAAACACCCTGTATTTTAGTGGATAGTGGGGATAGCCCCCTCTCTAGAACAATTTTTTCTCAATTACACCCAGGAATCATCCCTGAAAATATTAGCCACGTAGTCCAACAAAAGATTTATTGAGCGTCTGATGACCTTATACACGTCGCGAATTAGTGCATATGAGTATTTTAAATCTTTAAAACGGCGATATCTCATGACTGACAAATCGTACGGGAAAATCTATAATATCTTGTTTTGTAGATAATCGCATAATCTACAAACTTTGTAAATACTACTTTATGGTAACCCTTACTGTTTAAGAGGTATTAGTCAAAAACGGAATTTTTTTTATGGGGTGGCTTTTGGGGGGCCAAAAATCGAAAAGGTGCGCTTAAATGATTTTAGTTTTGACTCAAAATGTCTTCTTTTAAGTAAAAGAACATAGTCCAACAGAAAAATCCGGGTTACTTTTCGATCTTATAAAAACTTACTTCAGGCTCACCGTGCCAGGGAAGAACAACTATTTTCACACAGGTGACTCTCATACCTAAATCTCACCACAAAAAGCTCACTATTCAAAGCTCATGACAAAAAAGCTTACCCCACAGTTTCTTTTCCTGAATAAAGCTCACACCCGAGCCCACAACCGATGACGTAACTGAAGCAGGAGAAGCCCAGCTATACTACTTTTATAGCTGCATGCAAATATAGCGTACACGTCTGCTTAAAATGCAGTAGCTAGGGTGAATTATTTACTAATCTGAGGCTTTCACGGTACACATGCCTCTGTTTGGAGCCATCCGTGTACCATACGAGTATCTTCGAGAATAACCTGGATGCATATTTTTGGAAGGAGGCTTATTTAAGAACTTCCAGACACGCAATTTGATAGCATTTCCGCTTCTGGTATCACTTCCATAAGGCTGACAAGAGTACCTACATATAGTTCTTTCGCTAAAAGTCATCGCACAGGTCGACATTCGATTAAAGCCACAGTGCAACGCTTAGAACGGATTCCTCTAGTTCAAAATAGATCAATACCAAATTGAGCTGCCGCTTGCACCACACTAGTGCTCCATGTGTTATCAACGGTTTTATTTGCGGATTGTATGTGCAGAAAATATGAAGTCTGCAAGACTTGCTCAATAGATTGTCTATTTATTGGTACTAATGGCAATGGAAAATATGGCATTTAACGTCGTATTTGGGTTTTTGTGTGAAACCCAATATTTTTCTCGTAGAGATATCCTCAGATAATTACCTGTCTCCTTGTGAATGGTGTCAGAACCATTTTTTCGGGATTGACACTGACTGAGCCCTCCAAAAATCCCACAAAGCTAGCATTTTTCTGGGAGTTCTCAATGTAGGGTCGATCATGTTACAAAAAGGACCGTCTAGATCTCGTCTTTTGGAAGTCCTTAAAGATGTATAGTCGTAGTAAATCTCAGTTGAACTTAAATTGTTGTTCTACTTCAATGTTCAGGACGTAATTTTGTGCGATTGAGAAAGGTCGAAGGTCACTGCATTCCTCACGAGCTACCTACAAGTTTTTAGCGGCAAGTCCCGAAAGATAGAATTAGAAAAGAAAAACTACGTCTCCAAGCGCGCCAAAAAAGGATAGGCTATGAAATCCAGTGAAGTGGAGATGGAATTGGATAGGGCTCATATGCCGATAGTTGGTAGACCCTAGAATACAATTCGCCTGACGGTTTGTTCTTAATTGAAACAATTCATTTCAATTGAATTCGTTTTGTTCGACTTCTATCTCTGCGCATTAAATAGCTAATTTCTAAAGCAGCAAGCATCGAGTCCCACATAGTTCAGCTGCACCATATCATATCGCTTCGACAATCGTATCCTAAAATTGGCTTAAATTATCTTTAATTAAATCATAATACAATAATGCAGCACTCAAAAGAGCTTCAGTGAATACCATAAAGCCAAAAATCGATTTCTCTTTTGTTCTGAAGTATACCTTTCAATAAATTTTTTGTCAGGATAAAAAGTCCTCGTATTCTTGTATTCACGGTCTCAGACTCAATAGTTTCGTTAGACAAAGGAATGGAAACTGAAGATAATTTTTGCTAGCCGGACTGATTTTAATCAAAGAGCACTTAAACACACACAAGAGTTCAGAGTACGCCCTCAACATCCAGGATACGCATCCTCCATCAATTTCAATATTGATTCAAGAACTGCAAATAAAGTTTGTGCCAGAAAACTGGGTTCACATTCGGGGAGTAATTAAATTTATTTCTATGAAAAACGATGGACACAACAAAGGAAAGATAAATAGTGAATAGTGGAAGTAAGTTGGGTCCTAAGTGTTCACTTTGCGAAACGGAACGATTAATAGTTTTTTTATGTTGGTACTAGAGTGGCCCTTCGTTTCGCCACAGTTATCTGAAAGGGTTAATGATAAAAAAAAAAGTTTTAATGGAAGTCCATTTAAGAATGAACTCCAGTCAACGGCCATGGACCCAAATAAAGCTTAACAGTGATGACGTCATTGTTGAGAACTGAACTATGTCCTTTATGTGCATCTCAGCGGGGTTGAATGACATTTACAGTGGATGATTCTAATTTTCCTTCCACTTTTAGTCTATTTTTAGCTGAGAGAAGCCCTCTTACTAAAGAAGCTCCAGTAACCAAGTGGAAATGTGAAAATTTAGCACAATTCCCTCTTGGGGGATGTTTTAATTTTCTTTACACTATGGGCGAAGAAGACACGAAAACTTTTACCACACGAATAAAAGGACCGGCGTCAATGCGTCAGGGGGAATTGAGAAAAAAGGATATCGACGTGATTATGTTGACTTTTAGAACATATACTTTTCTTCTATCCCCAAAAAAAAACTTCTACTATTCATTAGTTGCGAACCACATCGGGGAAGGTATCGATGCATGCGGTGGACTGACTCTATGCGACTTGGTATTCCCAGTAATTAACCCAAATAGGCTTGAGGGCGAGTTCAGAAGAATGAGCTTTGTGAGAAAGTAGAGCAATTAAAGTGATTGGATTTTGAAGATAATGAAGTATTCAATTTAGGATGTGAGAGCTGAGGTGGAGCGACAACATTCTGAATGATTGTCACGTACATAAGTGACAAGCTTTGCGGTGTAGCAAGATTGGTATTTAGTAAGCAATTATGTTGTATAATATAATTAGATTAATCTGATAATATTTTTTTATTTGATTTTATTATGAGAGTGTAGTAGATGTCATGCGGGGAATTAGCCAAAACAAATTAGCTTTTTAAGCTGTAGGGTAAAGTAATTGACTGTGATTTTATCCTAATTCCTTTTTCTTATATATACATTCTTTCACATTTTCTTTTATGTATACATTGGAATTATTCTTGGCTGGTGTGCAAGCAAATACAGTAAAATGTTAGTACTGTATAGTAAATTTGATAGATGGAACAAGCGGTGGCCATTGGAGACTGCAGCAAACAATACGATGAGCTACTATGATCGGGGTGGTCCCCTCTAAGCATCAGTTCAGGTGGGTTGTACGATCCACTGATTAAACGACGAAGTTTCTCATAATTGGCTTTGAATCGAAAGACGTCCGTCCGGAACAAACGGGCCATAACAGTCAGGGCGGTGCTTTCATAGGTGCAAATGGTGCACTTGCACCGGGCGCAATTGGACGGGGGGCAATTTCAGAAATTTAGATTTAAAAATTAAATTAGAAAAGTGTTCCCACGGGCGCAAGAAACTGCATAAATTTACCCAATTTCTGTCTCTGTACTTTCTCATGCAAGAAAATTGTACTTCTCCTCGTGCAGCAACTTACCTGAGATTTTAGCTTCGAGATTTTCATAAAATTTTACTCAAGAAATGTTATTCGAGATTTTACTCAAAAAGTGAAGGAACAGATCTTCGTCTTCGAGAATTAGAAGCAAAAGTTGGGAGAAAAATCTCGCAAATGAGAGAGAAAACCCTCCTTCACTTATACTACGCTGGAGCACGTGTTGAAAATTCTGTAAAAAGCACCATACCCACTCACACAAAGGCAAAAATGTTCCGATTGCTGTGTATCGTGTATTGCTGCTTACTGTGATTGATATAAACTTCAGGGGGCTGATTACTTTTAAATTTGCACTTTTAAATTTTGTTTTAAGATTTGTTAAAAGAGGTAAATGAACGAAATGAGAAGAAGAAAATTTCTTGTGGCGAGAATCCCTCTGTAATTTTTCTTTTTTTTGTTCCCTTACTGTCTAACAAATTAATATGGCCAGTTTCAGAATGATTTAGCTTGTTGTTGTTGTTTTTAATCTTAATTCTCTCTTCTTCCATTTCTCTTTTTTTTCTTCTTCTAGGAAAAGGGATACAAAAAACAACAACAACAACACTGCCGTCAAAAAGTTAACTCAAAAATCCAGTCAAAGAATTCAGAGGTTTAAAAAATCTGCCCACTCTTAAGCCGGCTCTACACGATGCTATGAACACCCTCCAACGTTGGACGCTTGATGGTAGGACGCATCGTGTGGCAGATGCTCGAACTACGAGAGTCCAACATCAAGCGTCCAACATTCGTATTTGGACACGTTCGGGCTGTGTTGGGTATCACTCCAACGTTGGAAGCCAACATTCGAATGAAACGTTCACCGCATCGTGTAGAGCCAGGTTTTCAGCAGATTTTTATTGGTTGGCTGTTGGCTGTTTCTGTTATACGCGCTATTATGGTGCAATTTTAAATTTTGTCCCTGTTTAGACATTTTTTGCTATGGACAAATTAGTGAGAGGAAAGGAAAAATTAACCTTGTTTTACCAATTTTATTGTTATATTAATTTGACAGCTTCTGGGGCGCAATATGACATTGTGCACCGGGCGCAAGAAACTTAGGCGCCGGCCCTGATAACAGTTAATGCAAACTTTATGTTCACGCATCTACAGAACGGTCAACGAAAAAGCAATAACCATTCTCAAAAAAGTAGTTAAAGGTGAAGTTAATGCACTGTAAACTCAAGTATTTACTTTCTAAACACTTAAAGCGTTTAAACCGTTGTAGACGAATTTTAAACACTTAGCGGCGTTTAATGAGTAAACACTTAAGTGTTTAATTAGTAAACGTTTGTAACGTGTCTTTGGTTATGAATAATAAAAATTTTGTTGATAAAAATATTAATCAATATAATATTAAAACATAATACTAGCATTGCAAAAAGTGAAAAAAAAATAAAAAAAATAAAAAAAATTCAACCCGAGTACCGTTTTTCTAAGCGGTTCGCCGACTAAGTACAAACCACTTCCAATATTGCTTGACTTCCGTGATAGGACGAAATGCGCTTTACTGAATATGCTAAATGGTAGCCTTGGCGGGCATTAGTATAACTGCGTGAAATATGGGTCGCTCATATTTTTTCTCGTCTTATCACTGCAAATCTCAGCTTTTGAAAGTGTTTTATTTCAAAACGCTTAAAACGTTTTATTTTGACGTCATCATTTAAGTGTTTTAAAAGTGTCGACAATGTTAATCAAATGGGCAACGTTTTAAGCGTTTTGAAATAAAACATTTCTAAAATCTCAGATTTGCAGTGATACTGATAATTTTAAAATCGTAATATTTAAGCAGCTTTATGGTTTTATTTTCATATTAAAAAAAATACCTGTGAACAAAGGCGTAAAAATTTCAGGATAAACTAAGTTAAATAAATGAGAACAACAAATAAAGTAAAAAAATGCCAAAAAATAAAGAATAGGTATATTCTAAAATAATTTTGGATGTAATTTTGGTTACTTTTTTTACTTCTGTTTATTACTCAAATAACAACAATTGCATTTTTTTGGCCATTTTGAAAAAACAATTTAAAATTTTTTATCAGATCTAGTAGAAAATTTTGGGACCTTTAATTTAAAAAAAAATAAACTTCATTTTTGTTAACATGAGCTCAATATCTAAACCTTTTTGAATTTTGGCCAATTGTTAATTGACAAATACATATTTTGAGCTATAATTTGGACTGTATCATTTTGAAATCTTTTCATTTCATGTGATAAATTCAAAAAATATTTAAGTTTTATAGAAACTTATTTTCAAGCATTATAGTGTAAGTATTGTTAATTGAGTGATTTTTTTTTTTGGTTTTTTCATAAAGGTTAGTTGCAAAATGCAATAACTTCCTTGTTTCTTAAAATTCTAGTTCTTTTGTATGATAATAAAAATTACCCGATAAAATTAAATGTTTTTATTTTTTTTATTTCTGAAAAAAGTACCTCTGAATGGATCCACCTAGTATTTCCCATTTAGAGAGACACTTCCCACCCCTAAACAGTTTACCGTTTAAAAATTAAGCGCTAAGACGTTTAGTTTCCCATAAGTGTTTTATCATAACTAGGTGTTTACCTTCCCAAGGGTTTAATTGGCGAATAAGTGTTTTACTTTTAAACACTTGTGCTAAGGTTAGAATTTTTTGGTAAACACCTTACGCGTTTAATTTCTGTTAAATGCTTTAAGTGTTTAAGAATCAAACACTTTAGCGTTTAGGTTTGTGCATTAATCGCTTCTTCTGTTTCAAAAGTAAAAATTAAATACTTTATCGTTTAGAAATAAAACACTAGAGTGTTTTATTTCTAAACACCTACTAAACCCTTGGATTTGCAGTGGGGCTGCCAATGTTTGATGTAAAAGTTGAATATTAAAGAAAGTCGTGAGGCATAGGTTGCAGGGCCGGATTTAAGCATAGGCAACATAGGCGCAGGCCTATGCAGTCCAACACAAAAGACACCGACTATGACGCGCATATAATCATAGAAATTGTTACTTCCAAATATTACAACTCAAGCTATTTCAAACTATGCAAGAAGCTTGGCAAGAAGTTACGATTTCGGCCAGTTTTGGAGGCGCAAACTTCCTTTCAACTCAGTAATATTGAGCGAATAAATATTTTAAATTTATGAAAGACGCATCGTTTTGTTTTCACATTGTACACACTACTATCCAATTGTAGAATGCTGAAAAGTTTATTAAACAACGAACTCCAAGCTTTATATTGGTTTACACATGATTGTTACAAAAGATCCGTGAGAGTTCTGTTTATACAGCAGTCTGCAATAACCTCAAAGGATAGAGAATGTCGTCGATGACTGCTAGATTACAGATTAACGAGCGTATTTGTATAGTTTCCTTCCGCCTGTCGGACGAGTTTAAGTAGAGTGCGTATCCAGTCGAATATCTTTGGAAAACTCGTTTACTAGTTTAGATTCCAACCATTGCCAGAGTATACTATAACGTAAAGATACTTTGCCCTGCTAACAGAATTCTTCAATTTTCAATCATATCTTCGTAATCTTGACCAACGGCCAAACAAAAATTGGTTCAGAGTATTAGATCATTATTTTCTTTTCACCTTGCTTGCTTAGCAGAAGTGTTTCATACATTCATAGAGTGCTCTTGAAATCCTGGTTATCCGATCAGCATGATCTCGGTCGAAGCGAAATAAAAATACAGATTAGACATGCTTTGGTAAAGCTCACTCCATCTTAAGGTACGATTCCTAACAAGGTGGCAGACTGCAGACCGCTGTCAAACCGCAAGCGACACTATTGGTTTGTATGATTTTATATGGACGGAATTCGGATCACAGCGTCACTGTCGCCTGCAGTCGCGACAACTCTCGCCGCAGACCGCATCACTGGTCGAGAACCGGTTCACACTTTAATTAAAATCCAAATCTAGCAGAACTTAATTAAGATTTGTAGTATTTGACTTATTCTGAGTTTTAATTACTAGGATTAACAAGTAAATAAAAAAATATGAATTAGCTGTTGCCCGCAACTTCGTCTACGTGGACTACAGTTTATAGCTATCCTAGGAGAGCCGTGTAAGGATTAAAAAAAAGTATGGCGGGGCATGAGATGACAACTGTATTCTAAGGAGTATTAACCTTAAAAGACTTTATAAGTAAAAATAAGATGGATGCATTTTTAAAACTCAGCACGAATTCAAGAATCTGAATAGAAAAATATTTTTGGGAACGGACCTGTAAAAAGCAAATTTTTCATTAAGATATCATCGTAAGCTTCCTCTTCCAACAGAACATGAAATTGAATCCGTTGAATTAAACGCAATCGACATATTGTCTTATTTAACCCTTTGAAGCGACTGCAAGCTTTTTGTCGCCGCGTTCAACATTGGTCCGATCGCAGGCGGCGGCTGCACTGCCGTCTGCAGTCTGCCGCCTTGTTCGGAATCGTACCTTAGGCAATTGGTGCAATGATAAACGGCAGCTTTATGTAGGAGTTTTACAATCCGAGCAATTCAGCAGCTTCCTAAGGCTGATCTCACACTGCAGCCGATTCGGCCAAACTTTTTACGGCCGTATCCGGCCGAATTTTCAAACAACTATTCTGCTATTCTCATTCGCACATTGCACCCGTTGTTTTCGGCCGTTGACGTCCGTAGGTTTCATTCGATCAGATTTGTTTAATTATTCGGCCGAAATGGACACCTGAAAGTTGATAATGGAAGTGCGCTCCCATAAAAATGTTTATTAGTCTTCTTTTTATTTTATTTAGGATATATTTATACGTGTAACCGTTTCAGATGAAACAACTAGCATTTAAGATGAAAACTAACCCTTAAAGTTCGGCCGTATTTAAAGTTGAAATTCGGTTTAATACGGCCGTACAAAAATCGGCCAAATACGGCCGTAAAAAATTCGGCCGAATCTGCTGCAGTGTGAGACCAGCCTAAAACGTAGACAAAACGTAGAAAAGCCCATATTGGGTGGACGAACAATGTACCTTTTTAAGCACAGCCTTTGGTCCGCGCAGTTTTGCCGCACTGGCTTTACCATTGACAAAGTCGTAAAAAAGTCGTAAAAAAGTCATAAGAGCGCGTATGAGCTAAGTCCGCTTAGTGTGGATCCACCATTAGTGAATATGATCTTGTTGCTCTAGATTTCTCCAAGGCTTTTGATAGAGTAAGGCACCCTGCGCTCTGCTGACTAAACTATAAGTTATTTGTATTGATGACTCAGTTCAAGACTCAAGGTGGTACCGGATACGGTTGAATCTAAACCCCACACCATATCATCTCGGTCCTCAGGGGTCAATTCTATCACCCGACCTTTTTCCTTTCTTCACATAAGTCAGTAAAGAGATTCGTTCTTCTATAGAACAAATCGACTGTGAAACAATCTTCCGCAGTCAGTATTTCCGAACTCGTACCACATCCTAGGTTTCAAACGTAAGGTTATTCGGCATCACTCTATGCTGCAATTCACTGTTTCTTTTATGGGTGATAGTCTGGGATGGCAAATTTACATGATTTTCGAGTTTTGGACGTAATTTACGTAAAAAACTGTAAATTACGTAATTTCCATGTAAATAACTATGTTTTTGTAAAAAACTCCCAAACCACCAAAAATACATGTGTGACTGTGCTAAACAGTGTATTTATGGCACTGATCACGTTCTATGGTCAATTTACATTGTTAGTGCACAGACGAACTGTGTAAAGCAAAGAATATAGAAGTAAAAATGACCGTAAGAGCGTTTTGCATGCTAGCGGTTCATGTAACATGTTATCTGTCCCTCTCCGTACCATAATGATTGCCATCCATACATTGGGCCTTATTGTTGAATCCGCCTGCGCGCAGCGGGAAAGTGAATGCGAATTTGACAGGGTCTAATTGTTGAAAGTGGGAAGTGGGAAGGGATTTCTAAAGGTAGGCTGTTCCCATATACTGGCTGAAGCAGTAAAGATTTTAAATTCAAAATTATTTTTTAATTTTTAGTTCATTTTAAAATAAAAGCGTATTTTTTAGATTTTTTAAGCTATTTACTGTTATTTTCTACTTTTTAGTCTATTATATGTCTATTGTGCGACGGCTGCCCTATTAGAATTAAAAAGTCGTCACACAGGCTACTGTAATCTACTCGTCATACCCTTTCATTTGATAGCCTTGTCGCGGGGTCGGGGAACACAATTGCAAAATTCTCCCGCCATCTTGATTTTTTTATAAAAAAGTCAGATTGCAATGTCACGCGCGAACTATGCATATCTGCAAAAAGCTGATAAGTATATTTTCTAATTTTTAGTCTATTATATGTCTTCCGCATTTCGTGTGGCCGGCATATTGAATTTGGAATGACGCCACACAGCTAATTGTATTTTAGCTGTTATACCCTTTCACTTGATACCCATCTCGGGGGGTCGTAGAAACCAATTGCAAAAATTCTCCGCCATCTTGGAACCGTCATCTTGATTTTTTTTACAAAATTGTTAGATTGCATTGTCATCCAACTAAACGTGTATGCAAAATTTTAGCCCAATCGGAAACCGGGAAGCGAGTCAAATTTAACTTCCAAGATTTTTTTACATAGTTACAAGTGAAGCTAATATAAAGAATATAAAAATCACTTGTTTAGAGTTGGGTATCCATTGCGAACTGTCATTCGATTGCCATTTGAATTTCAAAAATGAAATAATGTAAATAAAAAAAAAAATAAAACAATCGCAGCGACAAGTGAAAGTGAAACTCTTTAGCGGCGGGAATCTCAAATCTGCCGGATTCAACGATCAGGCCCGCTTTGCTGCTCAACAAGGTCACGAGGAGCTGTCTAAATTTGCGATAAAGTTTTTGAAAATTCCGGCATCAACAGCGCAGCTCGAGCGGCTTTTTCCAATACGGGGATGCGTTCAGGTTCAGAATGACATCCAAACAAACTTCCGGTGGAAACATCAAAGGCTCGTCGGCATTTATTTTACTTTGCCTTTGACTTTTGTCTTTTACATTTTTTACAAAATCCATGTAGAGAACTCCAATTTTTTCGTGTAATTTACGTCATGTAATTTACGTAAAAGAAATGTAGATTACATGGCTGAGTTTTTTACGTGCCATCCCAGGTGATAGTGCTCTACCCAAGCTCAGTGCGGCAAAGGGTAGTTTGAGTGAGTCCTCATCTTGTCGAAAGTAGTTACAAAATTTTATTGCAAAATATCTCTTATGAACTTTGTATTCCCCAAACTGGAAAATATTGTAATTCTAAAAAATTTCTTTAGTAATTTACTTTAGCTTTCGGTCATTCGACAGTTATTCTGAATATCTCACCAAACAGACGAAACAGGCTACCATAGCTCGGACATGTATGGATGGATGACGTTCCAGAAGATATACGAAAACTTCGTATGCAGTATTGGAGAGGATTAACAGAACGAGACTGAAAGACGACTGGAAGCAGGGACTTCAATAGATCCGGACAAGGATTGTGACGTCATGGACTAGTCTAGATTTGTCAGAAACTGTTTAATGGCGGCCTATACTTTGCTGTAGATTATTGGTGACAAGTAGCAACAGTACTAGGTAATAGCACTAGTACCTTTTGAGTAATTCAGACCGTTTATATTCTGAACAGCCTCTATTGGATGATAATAATCGAGATATACATATGTTCGAAACTAACATCAAATGATAAGGTATATCCAGGTACCTGTTAGTATACTAAGGTATATCCTGACACCTGATAGTGATCAATGGCAGCGTAAGGTGATATTTGGATTTCAACTTGGCCTTATAACCACAGCAGGACTTAACTTGGCCATTCATGCTCAAAAGCTGTGCATTTTTTTATGAGTGAGTAATTTGTATGTTACATTTCGTTGCATTTCAAAAATATATTACACCGGGCGGAACGATTCAGGGCGTAGTGTCCGGTAATCAAGCCAACAATTGTATCCAACAAGTGTACTCACATCAAACCAACAAGTGTCCTGACACTCTTTCTAACGCGACTCCGAAACTCTAATACAGACACGGACCTCCAGCATTCAGTCTGTTTCATCCAGGACCGACCGGAAAGGCTCTCCTTAGCAAAATGTTGGGTACCGATGAATGTAATGTCTTTGCTCCATAGAAGTCTCATGTGTATGATAGGAATGAGTAGGTCCCCAGCGGGAAATGGAGGGCTCCAATAGCGCTGTTTGAGCACTCCTTAAAAAGCTTACAGCGCTGCCGTTACGCTCCAGTTCCATATACTTTTTAACATTGCATGTCATTGCAGGGGAGCATACGTTTTTATGCTCCTTCAAAGGCGTTCTAGGAGCATTATAAAAAAGCTTTTTAATAAAGAATTTTCATGGACGCCTGTGGATATGTGATCCGGGTATCGAAAAGCTTTTATTTTGTTTATCTTTTGCTATTGCCTTTTCCTTTCCAAGCGCGAGTGTGGTTTTATCAAAGCAGTCCCCCAACTAAATTCTAACCACTTTAAAAGCTGCTTGTCCTTCGTATCGAACGAGAGCCAGTCCATTGAGAATGCCAATGCCACCCTTTATGGTCATCAAGATAATCGCTCATTTTCTCCGTTCTATAAAATTTATGAAAGCTCCGGTAATGCTCCCTCGGGAGCATATTTAACAGCGCTCAAAGTAAGCTCCTCTGAGCAGCGCTCTCAATTTTTCCCACTGGGTCCATCCTGACAGAACCTCCATATCAGGATAAGGCATTATACAACTAAGTGCGCCCGGTGCCCAGAGGAGATCCTAATAGAGAAAAAAAAGCTTTTTCCATGCTGTCAGTGATAAGCTTCTCTGCTGGTATATCTTCTTTTTTCGCCTTATCCAGCCCCGCGAAGGCTGTGAGGATTTTTGAAAGTCACAGATTACAATTACAAAATCCAAAAGAGGTTCATGGAAAGCCCTTTGTGCTTTGCGAAGAAATAGACAAGCTTCCAGCCTCCATAATTCCATAATTCCCGCTGGATAATTTCTGATTGAAATCTAAATCAAGCGAGGAGAACAATAGAGAAGATCAAGGCTCGAGTTGTGCTGTCCCGCTATTGTAAGAAGAAATAGATTACGGACTTTTTCACTTTTATCAAGTACCAGAGTAAAAATAATTTAGTAGGCGCATTATACGCGACCGCAACTATCACGTATAGCGAACGAATGCGCCCGCCACAAGAACATGCTCGCTTCCGCTGCAGACATGACCATCGAAATATGCACCCTCATCAGCGTAGACCATTCCAAACGCGAGTTTAGTTTTACCAAGCGGTCCCCCAACTAACTACTAACCACGTTCAATGCTGCTTGACCTACGCAATTGAACGAGTACCGGTCTTCTGACTATGCTAATGGCACTCTTTATGGTCACCAAGATAATTTCCCGTTTTCTTCGTCCCATACAATTTTTTAAAGCCCCAATTTTCCTCCCTTTAGTCTAAAAAAGTGGGAGGGTACCGTGCTTCGTTTGGACTATTCCCTTCGTCTTGTATTGGTACGAGCCTGTAGCAGGCTGCATTTGGAATTTTTACTCAGGCTTACCGTGCTTGTTTCATGCTAATTGCGGGAGGTCTTATTTTTACTCGGGTAATAGTGTTTTCTTATGTTTCAAGTTGGTTTGGTTTTAAAATCAGATAAGCCCCTAATTGGACTCCATCATAATTGTTACAAGACTTTACTTTCAAAATGTAACTTGTACGTATTTCAAAGAGAGACACGCAATATGTTGCCATCGTGATTTCATGCCAAGATTATTAATCTGAAGAGATTTTGCAGCACAATAATTTCTGGTATTTGTGCTATATTTAATTGAAATTTGTTTCGCCCTTTGACATTATGATGTTCTGTACACAATTACGTACCACACACATTTAATATTAATCAATTATAATTATTATTTCCAAATTTTTAAAAACAAACAATGAAGAACAAGAAAATTTGTAATACATCTTTAAAGCACATAATGAGGTCAAGATAGCGAAAAATGCTTCAAACCCTTGATTTAATGTTCTGGGCCCCCTTAAGGAATTTCATTCATTAAATGAATAAAAGATGAACTCATTTCTCAGTCCATAAATAACATCCCCCGTCCTCCCGGACATGCCTACATACCGTAGCACCATCTTGGTCTCCCTTAAAAATTAACAACTTCCACCTATTAACTCAGAAGGTGTAACTGGCTTACGTCTAATGGACCATCAAATTAAACTCGAAAGCTCCTGTAAATTACGACTTTTTTTATTTATTGTGTAACGAATACGACGCCCACCAACAAACACCGTACACCCATACATACCAAAAACATTTTGTATCCATCAACATCACTTCAGGAATTTCTCGTAAAATTTATACCAAATATATCAGTACTGTAATGTCTGTAAGGAATCCTCGAATCTGCTCCTTGTTAATCAATTATCGCGAGATTTTGATCTCGTTTCACAAGAAACGTGCCCAGAATAATACCAAGCAAAATCGGCAGCTGGATAAGGAGAAAAGAAAAAAATAAGGGAGAATTTTGCGAGTAGTCGAAATCCTTGGAAATCCTTAATATTCATAAATTTGAAAATAATTTCCTTGTGTCAATGGATGGGGCTGGGTCTGGGGGAATCCTTTACAATGTTCGGTTTCCGAGCGAGGGATAAACGCGAAAATAGTTTAAGGTAAATCTCTTTCAATGTGTGGAGTTGACTAAATTAGAAAATATTAAGACATGCTGGTGGAGCAAGGACTTCATTACACATGAGCAACTACAAAAGGATTTAGGCTTCTTACCCTGGAATGAGAAAATGATTGAATTACAAACACAGTTTAGTCATTTACGTCGGAGGTAAATTAATCTGGATCTGAATTGCACCAGTGTAAAGGCTCCTTTTTTGGAAAGGATATACACACGTCTGCGGGATGCTCATGCTTGTGTTTGTATAAGCCTAAAATTCATTTTAATTAATTTATACTCATTTGCACCATGTGGGCTTTATCTTAACATCCTGAATTATTTTATCACTGGTAAACCCTAAAGACTAATTTTTACTGTTGTTCTTGCTCTGAATATTCCTGAGATGTTTAAGGCGATAACTGTGTATTTTATGCAACCGTGTATTTGGTTCATTTGCTGCCTTATATCCTTTTGGTTATGCTTGAAAGCACATCACAATTTGCTTGGAACATTTAATGTTGTTCTGGGTACAAACGGTGGTAACTATAGGGGGTCGCTGCACTTTCTGAATGCGGGATCCTTTTTAATATTCTTGAGAAGCTTTCGGAAATGGGATGCAATAAAATTTTGATAAAATACAACAAACAAGTAAGACCTCAACGAAAAAAGATAGTAATGCACTTTTACGGAGGAATGGTTTGTTTGAAAGAACTTAAAAATACTTAATTTCGTGTTCTGACCACTGCAAATCCAAGTGTTTAGCAGGTGTTTAGAAATAAATCACTCTAGTGTTTTATTTCTAAACGATAAAGTATTTAATGGTGGGAAGTGTTTACTTTTAAAACAGAAGAAGCGATTAAAACACAAAATCTAAACGTTAAAGTGTTTGATTTTTTAACACTTAAAGCATTTAACAGAAATTAAACGCCTAAGGTGTTTACCAAATAATTTTATCCTCAGCACAAGTGTTTAAAAGTAAAACACTTATGCCAATTAAACACTTGGGAAGGTAAACACTTAGTTATGATAAAACACTTATGGGAAACTAAACGCCCTAGCGTTTTATTTTTAAACGGTAAAGTGTTTAGGAGTGCGAAGTGTCTCTTAAAAAATGAAATACTGGGTGATCCATTTAGAGGTACTTTTTTCAGAAAAAAAAATAAAAACATTTAATTTTGTCGGGTAATTATTATTATCATAGAAAGAACCAGAATTTTAAGAAACAAGGAAGTTATTGCATTTTGCAACTAACCTTTATGAAAAAACCGAAAAAAATCACTCAATTAACAACACTTACACTATAATGCTTGAAAATAAGTTTCTATAAAACTTAAATTTTTTTGAATTTATCACATGAAATTAATAGGTTTCAACATGATACAGTCCAAATTATAGCTCAAAATATGTATTTGTTAATTAACAATTGGCCAAAATACAAAAGGTTAAATATCTCCAGTGCAAGTTAACAAAAATGAACATTATTTTTTTTAAATTAAAGGTCCCAAAATTCTCTACGAGATCTAATAAAAAATTTTATATTTTATATTTTTTTTTCAAAATGGCCAAAAAAATGCAATCGTCCTTATTTGAGTAAAAGTAACCAAAATTACATCCAAAATTATTTTAGAATATACCTATTCTTCATTTTTTGGCCTTTTTTTACTTCATTTGTTGTTTTCATTTATTTAACTTACCCTGAAATTTTTACGCCTTTGTTGACAGGTATTTTTTTAATATGAAAATAAAACCATAAAGCTGCTTAAATATTACGAATTTAAAATTATCAGTATCACTGCAAATCTGAGGTTTTAGAAGTGCTTTATTTCAAAACGCTTAAAACGTTTTATTTTGACGTCACCCATTTGATTAACATTGTCGACACTTTCAAAACACTTAAATGTTAATCAAATGGGTGTCGTCAAAATAAAACGTTTTAAGCGTTTTGAAATAAAACACTTTCAAAAGCTGAGATTTGCAGTGATAAGACGAGAAAAAATATGAGCGACCCATATTTCACGCAATTATGCTAATGCCCGCCAAGGTTACCATTCAGTATATTCAGTAAAGCGCAATTCATTCTATCACGGAAGTCAAGCAATATTGGAAGTGGTTTGTACTTAGTCGGGGGACCGCTTCAAAAAACTCCACTCGGGTTGGATTTTTATTTTGTTTTTTTTTTATTTTTATTTTTTCACTTTTTGCAATGATAGTATTATGTTTTAATATAATATTGACTAATAGTTCTATTAACAAAATTTTTATTATTCATAACCAAAAACACGCTACAAACGTTTACTAATTAAACACTTAAGTGTTTACTGATTAAACGTCGCTAAGTGTATAAAATTCGTCTAAAACGGTTTAAACGCATTAAGTGTTTAGAAAGTAAATACTTGAGTTTACAGTGACGGTCTCCAAATAATTATGAAAAAGAAATTCTGTTTTTTTTCATTAGGCCCCCATCCACGGTCATACAAATCATCAAACCAATTTTCGACAAACAGCACACACATTTATGCTTTGACATTTGTTGGCCATCAACGAGGGAAACTGTCTTCAAGCATCTCGAGCGACAATTCCTGTAAACAAAACGAAGTTTCATATGCTTTACATGGCACACATAAAAAATGCACACACACATTTAAGCTGTTTGAAGGAAATATTAAACCAGACGAATATTTTCTTCAAAAGCGGCCAATTTCGAAAACTTGTATTTTATACACGCACATTTAGAATTTTTTCGATGTTGGCCACAAATTTGATGGTTTGTTTGACCGTGGATGGGGGCCTATTGAGACAAATGAAAATGTGAATTAATCCACTCACCCAAAAAGTTTGTTTTTTTTCTTCAGTATCTTACATACTTTCATTTATATATTGCATTACGTTGACTCTATGTGCTCTATAATGTCTTTAGGTGGTGCTAATACTGGTATAGTTACTTACATATATGTTTATATAAACGGTCTTCTCTACTATGGTGTCTCTATAAGTCTTACCAACACGGTGGTAACTGGTTAGTCTTATGTATAGTAGGACTATCTTCTTAATAGGCTGTCAGTTTTTAGGGGTTGATGGATTCATCAAAGAGCTAGACTCGAGGTATCGGTGTCTACACGCTGTCTCCTGCGGCGGTGTGAGACGTGAAGTTACGTACTGTGTACTGCCCATAATATGCTCGGAGGCCATAGATCTATAATGGGGCGGGGATGGAGGTAAGAAGGAGTTGTCGCTTGTCGTATATACAATTCGTCAAGGTTTGGAAAACACTCTTGGATCTACACTTAGAAAAGAGTCGGCCAAAAAGTTATTTTTCAGTCGTATTTTAAGTTAAAATACTTTTCTCAAAGATGCTTCAACCCTCCAACAACATTTCCAAATAGTAATTGGCATTTTGTTCGGCAAAAAGCGGAGCCGATGACCTCCTCGTTCAATGAAAATCCCTATAGTCCAAGCTAACATTTAAGCTTAGTAAACAGGAAAAAGACTTGGGGCCAGATCTGATGAATACTGTAGGTGGCCAACCAATTGGAACGGAAACTCGTAAATTTTTAACCAAGGCGACTAGTATAAAGTGTAAGTAGATTCGTTGTCTTGAAGGGGCAGCTGTTTTTTCTTCTTCAATTTCGAAATTTCGCCATTTCTATCAGTTTTATGTGACACTAAGCAATCACCCTTTTTAGTACCAGACCTTCATGTCTTTCGGGTCCAATGCTTAGTAGTAAGCTTAGATACAAAGAGATAATAGCTGGGTTAGGGAAGTCTGGAAGTGTAGAAGGAGTTGGCTGTAAGCCGTAGTGTGAACTCTAGCATGTTGCACCAGTTCAGAAATATCGACTGTTCAAGATTGTTCCACAGTCGAGTTGTTCTGTTTATAAAGGAACTTGTAGTTCGTATTGTGCGAGAAAAAGAAGGCTGCAGGGTGTGGGAGTCAACCTAGCGCGTAAGTCTTGTCTAGTGGGCCCCGATACAAACAATTTTCTTTGGAATTTTGTAAAGCTTCATGCTGGTTAAGATCGATTTCAGGTGAAATGGTATATCTTAGTATATAACTTTTCTGCCCACCGGGAATTAGCCATTTATATTAAGAATATCAAGAAGAATTTTACCCCTTTCAAAATACCTTCATTCATTCATAAGGGGAAGATGATAACAGGTAGCAAATCCAAGGCTGATGTATTGGCGTCTCTGATCCTTTCAAATTATTTTTTAACCGAAACTGATAAGGAAAGCGGTAGGCTATAGATAAGCAATATAAAATAAGGAAAAGTCAGAGTTTTAAAGAATACATGGAAGTTGACGGTACGATTTAAATTGTTAATTGTTACTCTGCGGAAACTATTTCCGCTGTCATGCTTCTTCGGAGTTTACCCAAACTCTTGGATACTAGGTCGTGTTCAGCCTATTCCCATTACAACAACCCTTCTAACTGCCTTCCATTAGCAATTAATTCTATTCTCTCCGAAATCATAAAGACAATAATCAATAGAAAGGTGATGAAACATCTAGAACGGAATCAAATTCGACAGACAGTACGGATTTAAATCAAAAAGGTCAAAGTAGTATTGGATGGCGTTGAATCTAAATCCCATACCATATCTGCCAGCGTTCCCCAGGGGTCAATCCTATCACCCGCATTTATCCTTGATGTCTCGGAATCCACTCTAACCCACTCCACAGCTTTGCTGATGACTTTTACTCCTTCCACAATATAAGATAAGCAAATGCCAGATCTTGTCTTTAACGATCGTAAGCTAATGTCTAAGCGGGATATCGTATTTATTCTTGATTATGGCGGCAAAAATCGTGTCGAATTAAACTCTTCCAAAACCAAGTCCAGTCTAATCTATAACAAGAGCTGCGCCGACCTTCCATCTCTTTCTCGTTGTACCTACTGGTCTACCACCTAGTATATACCCAAAATCTATTTCCTCTTGTTCTTCGTTTTTGTCATTAACCATGGATTCTAGGTAAATGAATTTATCTAGTATCTGATCCTCGATTTGAAGAGTTTTTTGGTCTCTTGTTGTGTTAGTAAAGGGTCTCTCCTTCCCAAATCTCGCATATAAACTCGTGCAGTTGTTCTAACAGTTCCTGCCCTCCGTCCTTGAGTAGCTCCGCGTTGATACCATCTATGCCTGGCCTGAGTTATTACTTTTTTGTTTCATCCCGGCAGTTTGTACCTCGAGCCGTGATGGTAGTTATATTGTCACTTCGTCCTCCTAGGTTATTATTTTCACTGTTCTCTAGGCTTAGCAAATCATTGAAGTACTTTTTCCATCTTTCGCGTATGTTTCAGACAAGAAATTCGTTCTAAAGTTGAAGAGCGGGAGTGTATAATAATCTTACGTAGTAAATATTTCTGAAAAGCTCAAAAGTAGGGTTCATCGCAACCACCTTCGACCGGTCTCCATAACCTAATAATTGGAAAATACTTTTTACAGGATAGCTAATCGGCACAATTTTTGGGGATTCTTTTTCTCATAAGTAGTAGCGGCAACGAAACCCGTTCTTCCCAAGCGGACCTCCAACTATGTAGTAACTGGACCCAATGCTGCTTGACTTCGCTGATCGAGCAAAAGCCGTTTATACTATTCAGTATGTCAATCGCACTACCTTATAACCTGAAATCTATGCTCTCAAGCTAAGTGTTTACATATTGAATCATTACGTGACCATTTGTACGAATAGTCCAAGAGCCAGCGCCAAAAAAACTGTTTGAATTTACTAAGCCTAGTTTTTTAATATGTGATTACCATGGTGGTGTAAGCAAACATACTGCCGTCAGTCAGGCGCAACTGAGAACATGTGGCTTCGGTACGCTATCAAAGATGTCGTATCTGAAGCGGTAATAAAATTAATTTACTAAGGCTGAAAGTTGTTATACAACTTGTATATTGCACAGCATACAAATAAAAGTTGTGATGGTCAGTCAGCTGAATATAGGGACGCAGCTGGTCAGTCGGCCGCAATGTATGTGCAAAAAAAATGTGCAATTCATTTTTGGGTATTAAATGTTATTTGAAACATAAAAAAAATGGTCAGTCATCGATTTAACGGGACAAGGCCCGTCAGTCAACAAAAAAAGGAATAAAAATTGCATCGCAGGTGACGGCTTGCTTTTTTATTTATTGTTAGATATCTTTATTTATATAACTAAACTAGATTGAATAGGCCATTTATTAATTAGTATTTAATAATATTGAAAATTTATTACAAATCTATAGGAATAACATTTAATACCCCCAAAAAAATTTTGAAGTGTAGTTAAAGGAATTACACATTTTTTGTTTTGCACATACATTGCGGCCGACTGACCAGCTCCGTCCCCATATTCAGCTGACTGACCATCACAACTTTTATTTGTATGCAATAATGATGTAACGAATATTCGCATTCGCATTCGCGAATATTCGCATATTTATTGACATTCGCATTCGCATCAGCATTCGCAAAAATCTTGCGAATATTTTGCGAATATGATTGTCTCAAATATTTTAAGATTTGTTTATAAAAATGTGAGGGAATTTAATACATAAATTTTAAATAAGACACAAAAAATATTAATTTGATAATAAAGTTTTATTATAAAAATTTGAAACAAAAATATTCTCCTTTTCATAAAAAATAATGAATAATGACCAAGAGCGTTGGTCAAATTGATAAATTTATAAATAAATTATAAATTTAAATAAATTAAATGATAAATTTTATAAATTATATATTCGCATTCGCATTCGCATTCGCGAATATCAAAGACAAATATTCGCATTCGCATTCGCGAATGCCTAAAAATGGACATTCGTTACATTACTAGTATGCCAAGGGCGGATCCACCGTTGTGGGCACGATGGGCATGCCCACAACCCTAATAGACTTGTGACGTCACACTTTCACCGGCTTTATACATATATCCTATGCCTTATTAAAATGAAAAAAATATGAGTGTGCTTAAGACCGTACTTTAGAAGTAAAACTTGTTTACCCAACAACTGCCGCAAGTATTAAAATATTAACCAGCTGCAATATGCAATTGATAAAGTGGAGGTCTGTCGGATATATAGTACGCTTTCAGAAAAGTAAGGCCAACGACCGATGCAGGAAGTATAGTGACGAGCCTATCGAGGGACTTGATACAAGCACAATTTCATAATATCAATATTTATGAATTCCTATTTACATTAAAACCTAAAATCGAAGCAAAGGTTTTATGATAACTGAAATATTTTCGATTGAAACTGGTCTAAAAATCGCGTAAAAACTGCATCAAGTGAGGTTCCATATGTCGTGGTACTTTTGTCAATATTGGGTGTGTTTAGACGCTTCGTTCGCAAGAACGTTCCTCACGAACTTTGTTAATGAAAGGAGAAGTGGGGTGATACCTCTCATCATCCTCACATTCCCCTGGAGATTGTCATGTATGAATTCCATTATTTCGCGTAAAGTTTTATACGGCAATACATAAATAACTACCATCAAATTCATCTGTCCTTTTTCTGCCATAGATCTGCCTACACATATTTCATGGTGATTTATGGTGACTAAGCGATAGCGTTTTTGAATATCTGTAAGAGATGTTAAAACATTAGCGGGGTCCTCATCATATTCTTCATTTTTCATCCAAGATTCTGATAAAAGTAATACATTCATTTCTTTTTACAACTTCGTCATCTATATTTTGTACGTTCGCACCTATACTTTGACAATTCAGCGAAAGTATTGATAATCCTAGTCTATTCAAACCTGAGTAAAAATAATTTAGTTCGTTAATTTTCTTAAAAGCATGATCGCGCCGCACCTAGGATGCATAGCGAACAAATGCGAATGCCACACGGGTATGCATGCTCCCGCTACAGGCATGGCATGCACGCTCCCGCTACATTCATGAACATTTATAAATGCATCCGCATCGGCATAGACGATTCCAAACGTGGGTGTTGTTTTACCAAGCAGTCCCCCAACTAAGCACTAACGACGTCCAATGCTGCTTGACCTACGCAATCGAACGTGAACCGGCCTACTGAGTATGCTATTGGTACCCTTTATGGTTGCCAAGATAATTGACCGTTTTCTTCGTCCTATACAATTTTTTATAGCCCCAATTTTAAAGGGAGCAAAAAGAAATGCAGAAAAAAGTCAATCTTTTTTTAAATTCAACTTTGATCTAGGGGTAGTTTTACTCCCTTAAGGGTTGAAGATAATTTATTTTTGGCTGATAATACCTATTCAACCAAACTTCAAGCAAAAAGCCTACGGGATATCGTGGATATCGATGAATTTATCAACGTTTTCGCGAAAAAGAAACGTAAGCTTGAATTTGTAATTTAAGTAAGCACCTAGATAAAATTATTTAATTTAAAATGTATACTAGCGTTTAATTTAATTTGATATCCTATTAAGTTGTAAAAATTTCATCAAAATCGGCTCAGTAGTTTAGAGTCTAACTGTGACATTGTGATGTGCAAACAAACGCACATTTACTATTGTAATTTTCGTGAGCGAACAAACTAACATTTTACAGGTTAATTAATTTACCTACTAGTGTTTGCCCCACGGCTTTGCTCACGTGGAACTATACACTGTACAAAATTTTGGTCAGGGCGTTAAATATTTTGTAATCATCTCCTTTATAGGAATGCACTATATCAATCATGAGCGAGTTCATACTCCGACTCGCACTTGGCTGATTTTCGGGTGGCTGTGACCACAACCTTTTTTTAGGGCTGGATCCGCCCCTGTAGTATGCAATATACAAGTTGTATAACAACTTTCAGCCTTAGTAAATTAATTTTATTACCGCTTCAGATACGACATCTTTGATAGCGTACCGAAACCACATGTTCTCAGTTGCGCCTGACTGACCGCAGTATGTTTGCGTACACAACCATGGTAATCACCTATTAAAAAACTAGGCTTAGTAAATTCAGAGTTTTTTTTGGCACTGGCTCTCCGTCTAGAAGGACTAGTGGTACGAAAATTTTACCGTAATTTTGTACCCACTTTTGCAAGTCTTGGCAAAAATGTAACAATTTAAAAAATATATTTAGGCTCCAAATAAAACTGTTAAATTCTAGGAATGCTACCTTCAGTTGATTCAATTCAATTTCATTTAACAGTTATACAGCTTCAGTTCTACACAACTAAAAGAATCCTATCCAATTTTCTCTTCAATAAAATATCCTCTCCAAAAACATCGTTTTAATCCCATGGCAATAAAACATCGGACAAAGTCAATCGAAACCAGTTTTTACGGCATCCGTCAGTATCAGTTTTGATATCTGAATCCTCCCCCCCCCCCACTAACGCAACTCCAAATAAAATAATTCCGTTAAAGGCATCCCCACTCGATGAAGCTCCAATCAAGTTGGACACAAAACGAATACAAATCACCTGAGGCCGTATCCGAAGATACGCTCCACAATCGTGCATCGCACCTGACTCTCCGCACTCAACAAACAGTTTATCTACAATTTTGGTGCCAACCTTTTTCCTGTTCCACACCCAACAATCACCAGAACTAACGACAACAACAACAAACTAATCGAATCCTGGATGAATTTTGATTTAATTTGTAAATTTGCAGCGTGTCCTGGAGCTGCGATGCTTCATCCTTTTTCCATTTTACATGGAGTGCAACTGTTACTTTGTGATTGAAATTTTGTGATAATCCTGTTTATTTGCATGTATTGTCGGGAACTGCGGCTGTATCCTTTTCAAAAACTCAAAATTTTGTATGGCGATGTGAGATGAATTTGAATTCAGTGCGGATTATTGGGAGGCCTGTTTCGGGGGAGAAATTTATTTTTGAATGGAATTTGTATGGCAACGCAAATATCGCATTAATATGGGAAGAATATAGTTAATTTATGTTAAAGAGATTAATTAATGGAATCAAATTGATCGAGCGGATGGAAATTCAAAGGCGTGTAATCATGTTCATAGACGAACAAGAGTATTTATTTGGAAAATTCATTTAGTCTGTCATGGTTGGCCTGATGAAATTTTCTGTAGGTAAATGACAAACCAGAAATATGCTTCTGATGCTCAAACAGAGGAATATTCGATATAGCATTCACTAAAACATGCACATGAAATATGAAGGAAGGAATGCAAAATGGAAGTGGTTTATGGTCAGGTGAAAAATCTGTTATATTCACTCACTAAAGCATTCATTCATAAATTGAAACAAGTGAGTTCTGGTGTCGAGGAAATTAGCAATGTCTAAGCAGTTGTCCAAATTATTGATAGGTGAATCAACTTCGACAGAGTACCGTGTTCGATGTCGACATAAAATATTACTTACGCTCCTATTATCCCTCATGGGGCATAGGGCGGAAACTGTTGCCCTCCAGCGGCCTCTGTCTGAAGTAAAATATAGAATCATTTAAATAAGCTCCTTGAATTGCAGCATTAGGGACTTTTGTAGGGTGTTTTATTAAACCGGTCTAGCAGTAAACTGGTTTTTGAAAGGATTTGTTATACCTACGTTATGTATTTGCTTATTTGCTAATTATTGTCCGGAACTAAACATTTTGTCAATATGGTCATAAAAGACTTGATCCATCCGGCCCAAATCCCATTTCTCCAAATTTTACGCTCCTTCTCAACATGCCTCCAGTTCCGGATGTTGAACATTGCTTCTGCGTCAACCGTCACAGAGTCTATCCATCTCCTCCTGGATCAGCCTACTGTTCTATTTCCCGAAATTTCTGCTACCATGAACCGTTTTATAGTAGAAAATAGTTGTCGTCCATCTTGATTACGTCTTAGTCTGTTAATTTTTATAAAGGTTAAGAGTTCTGGGTGGTCAAAAAATTCATACAACTCACTGTTGTACTTGCTTCGTCATATTCCATCCTCTCTCGCTGAGCCCTATTATACATACCGTACAAAAAAAACATAACTTTTCTCTAAAACCTGTTGACTCGTTCCTCTATGTCCTGGGTCACCCGAGTAAATATAATTTAGTTGGTTAATTTTCTTACTAGCACGCACGCGTCCGCAGGTAGCACACATAGCGAACAAATAGGAATGCCACAAAAGTATGCACGCTCCCACCACAGGTACCCACGCTCCCGTCACAGGCATGCACACTCCCGCCACAGGCATGCACGCTCCCGCCACAAACACGAAAATCTAAAAATTTGTTCGCTAGAGGCATTCATTGTCCCGCCACAGGCACGCACGCTCTCGCCATTGGCACCAAAATATAAAAATTCAGACATGAACAAATTGTAAATGCATCGGCATCGGCCTAGACCATTCCGAACACGAGTGTTGTTTTACCAAGAAGTCCCCCAGCTAAGCACTAACCATTTCCAATGCTGCTTGACCTACGCAATCGAACGAGAACCGTTCTACTGAGTACGCTATTGGCCCCCTTTATGGTCACCAAGATAATTGCCCCTTTTCTTCGTCCTCTACAATTTTTTAAAGCGATACAGGAGATTTCGTGCATGCCTGTGCGGGAGCGTGCATCCCTATGGCGGGAGCGTGCACTCCTGAAGCGTTGGAGACTTTATTCTGCAAAAATATTTTTTTGCTTTCGTTTTAAATTTGAGCTTAGAAAAAGCCCCTTTGGCACTGTTCTTGCATGCCAGCTGCATGCTAGCTGCGGGCGAGTCTAATTTTTACTCAGGCGTGCATGCCAGTTGCGGGCGCCGTTCGGGCTAGTGCGTGCCAACTGCATACTAGGTGCGGGCGAGTCTCATTTTTAGTCGGGCATAGTCCAAGTCTCCTACCATAGCACTGGTCGCATTATTGTTTTGTTGCGTGAAACTTTCGTTTTTCTGTGCACAAATCTTGAGTGCAGTATTGGTTTTTTGGGCATAAAAGACTCGATTAGCCAGCAGTATTCGTCTAGTTCCTTTTCTTCGTTTATTTTTGAAATTGTAGACCCAAAGTAGACCGTTTCATCGACTACTTCCAGGTTGGGTTCGACGATAGTTAGTGTATTTCTTCCCATAGGAGAGTTGATCCGGTGGTAAATCGACAAACCATAGGAGAGTTGATCCGGTATTAAATCGACAGTCCTTCATACAAAACCTTCGATCCAGAGATAGTCCACAACTAACTTAATTCCCCCTTTTTTCCCTCCTCTCACGAGTAATTAATATAGTTTCTTTTTGTAATCAGTATTCAAACAATTAAATAATAAAACGTAATTCGGACCTTTTTCGGATTTTCTTTCTACCTTGAACGTCTTCGAGCTGATTACCACTACCAACGTGTGTGAACCAATACACCCCAACTCTGTTACTACTTCTCGGGACTAAGGTTTTCCTTATCCCCCATTCTCCGACGAGGTTGATTATTGCTAATCTAGGGTGTTCCTTTGTACGCTTGTCTAATTCTCCCTTCATCGAAGCCTTCCTGTATCTGTAGGATCCTCCTGATATTCTCCCTTCTTCTTTCTGCACAGTTTGTCTGTAGTTTTGAGCTTGAAGAATTTGGTCCCTGCTGTTGTAGGTCTTGCAATGTACTCCCGGTGGGTCTGGTTTTTTCCTTCAATTGCGGATCTGTCTGACCGAACCAGTCAATTATAGTCTGCCTGAAGATCCAGCCTAGTGTCTCTCCTGCAACTTCTAATTTTTTCCCATGGGTTGATTTTATAATAGCCGTGTTCCTTTTATACTTTTAAGTACTACGGAGTAAAAAATTAAAGGAACGCAAAATTTGTCGATTTAAATAAAACCTATGAATTCTCTGTGAGAGCAGGAGTAGTTCTATTGCCATTGGTAACGTTGTGTAGGCTATGCCTTCCTATGGCCATTCATACACGAGGGACCATGGTTCCGGAGCAAAAGCTTTTTCCGGGCAAGGGAGGCGGGCGGAGATGCAATAAGTGGAGAGTTTCGTGCTCCGATGGAGACTTTTGTGCTCCTGCCTTTGGCCTGCGAACACGGAAAGAATGCACTCACACCAATAAGAAATCAATGCTTTGGCGATAAAAAAAACTTTTTAAGAGTAAAATTTTGTCAAAATTTGTACATAATATGAAAAAACTTTTAATTATTGAGAATTCAAAGTGAGTGAGTGAATTTTTTTAAATAAATTATTTCATAACAGCGAAACACCCTCAATTTTGTTTTTAATAAAAAATTTGACATCTCACTAATACGAACAAATATCACGTATCAATACAAAAGCTGCTTCAATCGCTGTTGCTCCGTATATTTTCAGAAAACTTGCAGCAAAGCTTTTGGTTGCAAAAACCATAGTCCCTCGTGTATGAATGGCCTATGACTCCTAGGAACTCCCCTGCAAACATTTCGATTCGGAAACGATTCGAGAACGATTTGCCAAAAGCGAAAGCTTGATTCGATCTCGGACTCGTAAACGAATTCGAAGACAATAAAAGCGGAGCAAGATATCGAATCGCTTTCTCGTGCCGATAACGAATCGCATGCTCGTATCGATAGCAAATCGCTTCTGCGCCGAAAATCACTCCGCCGAGCAAAACAAGTCAAAAGCTTAAACTTTCCAAACAAATCGTTGAAGAGAAACCAAAGGCTCTCAAAATTTCCTCTCAATAGGACTTCAAATCGGTGAAATGACGTTATGTTAATTTGGAGATTTGAAGTCCCATTCGGGGGAAGTCGGCTCTCAATATTTTTCTACAGCATGAAGCTTTGGGAGAAACAAATCAACCAGGAAAGCTTTCAAAGCGTTTTGAATCTTTTTCTCGTACCCTTCGCAAGCATTTTTCGAATCGAGAATGGTCCGAGAAAGCGAGCCTCCGAGAAATTGTTTGCAGGGTCATATTTTATTCCTATTTTGGCGTTCATATATTCAAGCACCATTTCAATATCGTTTGACGGTATTAACCTGATCCTCTAATTGACCCCTCATGGGAGATAGGGCGGAAACAGTTGCCCTCCAGCGGATTCTGGTTTGGACGACAGCTCTCAAATTTTCCATCCTGTTCCGAGGCATTGTTTGTCGATTCGTAGCAATTGTGTGTTTTATGGGAGCAGGTTGCTAACCCTCACTGCCTGTTCCCAATGCCACCGATATTTTCCATATAAATTGTTGTTGTTCTGTCGTTGGCGGTGAATTATGCCTCGTGCACAATGAGAACTTGAATTTATTTTGTGTTTCGTCTCGTTTATTCCACTGCATAATTCTGTATTTGCATCTCATGTCAAAATTAGAGAACATCAGTTAAAGTTGGCTCAACTTCAACTTCAACACTCAAATTTTATTTTATTTCCGAAATTCGGCACTAGCTAGCGACATCTGTTTGTCGCACTGATGAACAAGCAAAATTATTGCTCCAAATCAGGTGATTTATTTTCATTATTTCATATTTAAAAGCATAAAAAATATTAAAAATAAAAAAAACATTATAATAAAATTCATTTGAGAACTTTACGAATGCATATTTTCTGAAAATTTAGTTAATAAAAAGGTAATTTTCGAATTTTTTTTTCTGGCGGTTTCAATATATGGCAGAGCCGTTTATTATTTTCGAAATACTCGTTGGTTCTCTTAGCAGTTGACAGTTTCGGTTGTGAAATTAATATAATTTAAAAAAGTTTAAGTTCTTAGTTTTCGTTATTTAAATAAAATGAATTTATCAGAAAGCGATAAATTTAAGTTCATTGAGTGCGTGCATTCCCAGCCGGTACTTTGGAATTTACTGAACAAGAGTTATAAAAATTCCATTGTACGGGCAGATATTTGGAAGAAAATTGGCTCAAAGTTTGGGTTATCAGGTAAATTAAAATAAATTATATGCGTGTAATAAATTTGTTACATATTTATTTTGTTCTAGCTGAAGAAGCTCAGGCGTTCTTTAAATCCCTAAGAGAAAAATACCGCAGGGAAAAGCTGAGAGACGAAGGTGCAACTCGTAGTGGATCCGGGTTATCTCAGCGGATTCCATGGGTGTTCATGGAGACATTGAGGTTTTTAGATGATGCGTATAAAACCCGAAAGTAGCATTTACTTAGTTTTAAAAAATATGCACTTATTTTTATACGTTTTATCACTTTTCAGAGTTCACGTCTCGACACCATGGGCCGCTCGTTCACCACCGCCCGTTCAATCACGCGTTGCCCCAACGTCTCCTTCAATATTACCTTGTACGTCCTCAGGCACAGCTTCCTCGCAATCGCCGGTATTTTCTCCAACCACTTCCCAGTTTGGAGATTTACAAAATACTTCAAATGAAGGTAAATTTGTGGTTTTTATTTATGAATATGCTTTTAAGTTTTGTTTACGTAAACTTAGGAAGTTCAAGAGCAAACACTACGGTTCCTACGTCGTCGGTTGAGGGTAGTACTCCCAACTTAATGGACTGCCTCTCCGAAAATACCAGGCAAATAATTAACGCACTTACGACCACTGAGAGACAAGAGGAAGACCCAAAACCCTATAATACATTACTGCAGTATATCAGATCTTCCCTTGTCGAAATGGGACCTGAGGTAGCGAAGGAGTGCGAAAAGGATTTGTTGCAGACTGTAGTAAAATATAAGTTTAAGTAGGTAGTTTTTAATAGTATTAGTTTAATTAGTAATAATCGCCAATAATATTAGTTTTCAATTATAATAGTTTTTAATAATAATAAAGTTGTTTCTTATATTTTTATACTCTCTTTTCAAACAAATAATTTTTTAAAACGTCTCTGTTGTCTGATGCCTCTCTTGTAAAGTTGTTTGATCCTAATTGGTGAGTATCGCAAAGCCGTGAAGGAACTAAGTCGACTAAATCATTTGTCTGCTTTGTCTTTCTGATGAAGTTGTGAAGGACTACTGCTGCTTTGATGATAGACTTTGCATTTTCTGAATTGGCCTGGAAAGTCCTTTGGAAAATGCGAAATCGACTTGCCAAAATTCCGAACGCATTTTCTATATGCCTTCTTGCTGACGACAATCTTTCGTTGAAATACTTTTCATCTTCAGGCAATCTACGTCCTCCGTAAGGCCGCAATAAACGTCCCAGCAAGGGAAAGGCTTCGTCTCCGACTAAATAATACGGAAATTTTATAGTGCTCTCAGGTAAGAAATCGTCTTCCGGGAGCTCTAATCTGTTGCAAATTAAAGCGTTCCCAAATTCAGAACGTCTAAGAACACCTCCTGAAAATATTATTACTATTAACATTATAATTATGTGCATTTAAGTGATATTTTCTAAAGGCATTACCGTCAGATTCGGAGCCATAAGCGCCAACGTTTGCATAAATAAAATTGCAGTCAGCATCACACACAGCAAGCAATAGAAAAGAAAATGTTTTTTTGTAGTTAAAGTTAAGGGAGCCGCTATTTGGAGGTGCTACAATATTGCAATGTTTCCCATCTATTGCTCCGAAACAATGTGGCATTCTACTGCTTTCATAAAAATGTCTAGCACTTTCTATCAGCTTCTCTTTTGTAGGAACGCCAATATATTCATCATGCAAAGACTCCCAAATAGCATTGGTTGTTTCCTTAATTATATTATGAACTGTACTTTTGCCAATTCTGTACGAATATGACAAAGTAGAATAGGTCATCTCTGAGGCAAGGAATCTTAAATTATTATAATAACATATATAACAAAATATTATAATTTAATGTACCCAAACTCACCTTATCGTAATTATTAATCGGTCTCTGGTAGATATTGGCTGTCTAATAGACCCCTTCTCTATTGCAGGACCAACAATATTCAATAAGTTTTCAAATTGAGATGGGGTCATTCTTGAATAATTAAAAAAACTTTCATGGTCATCCCGAAGCAGTCTTGTCACCAAGTTAGGGCCATCTCCATGCTGTAGGCGTTCGCGCCTACTGAATATGTTTCTCGTCCAAAATCGTCTCCTTCTCCTTATACAGGACTCATCATTTCTTTGCTCCACTTGCTCCAAATGTTCAGTAACCACCAACCGACACATCGCCAAATAATGCCATATTAATATACAGCGTCTATTAGTATCCATTTTTTTATACATATAGCACTGACCACCAAACTGAAATTACTTAACAATTTAATGCACTTTAATTGCACTTCACCACCAAAAAAATAACTTTTAAAACAAACTGCCACATACGATTTAGCAAATGTCAACGGTTCCGTTGTCAGTTTTAAAGCAGCTGATATCGAAATTTAACTATGTTCGAAAGTTGGAATTTAACACTGTGCACATACCAAAATTAGCACTTTAACACTGTGAACCCGGCATTAGATTTAATTTTAATGCTGTCGGTATAACCCCTCCATGAGCAAAAGCTCTGTCATTTTTTCGCTCAATTTTCTATTTATCTGCCACCTAGTTGTCGATTATAGTTGAGTTACATGAGCTTTCTCATGTTTTTTTGTTGTTTTCTGTACTTTTTTTATGCTTTTGTATTTATTTTATTTTAAGTTTTTATGTTTAATAATTTTAATTTTACGGCGACAACCAATTTTTATTAACTTATGCAACAACTCCAATTTTTATTTAAATAATAAAAAATAATACACCATTTTCTTGCACAGAAAATGGCCTCAGTCAATAAAAATTTACAGTGGCGGTGTCGGTATCACTGGGAATGCTCTCACCGTGCGTCGAGGGGAAATTATCGTTGACGGCCTCATTGGGAACAGGCAGTCAGCCCAACCGACTTAAAACTCTGTTTTGTGGCGCAGAGAACTCGCCGTTTGACCGTCTCCCGTTGGCTTCATCCGAAGAAGTTCCCCAGGAGGCACCGCGGGGAGGTGCGATTAGGACTTGCTAACAGAGCTGCTAGGTGTTCGTCTGCAGTGACTCTTCTCGGATTTTGGTAGAAATGAAAAATCGGTGCCGCCATGATACACAGAAACAAGGTAATGTAAAAGACTGAATATCGTATTAGTTCGACGTCACTCGTTTACCTCTTCCCATATAAAATCGAAATTGTTGTTGTTGTTTTTCTGCATTTGGTCAACGGGTGACGTCACATTTTTCTACGATATTCGAGCTGTCAGTGTCTTTTACATTACCTTCTTTCTGTATACTGTGGGTGCCGCCACCTTCCGAGGTCTTTGTTAGATGTTCGCCCCCCTGATGGCCTTAATTCTTGGTAAAATTCCGCTTTCCTCTCATACGTCTTGGCTTCCATTCCATATTCCGTTGGCCTGGGTCGTTTCTGTTCAGTCCGTCCTGTCCGAGCCATGCCTTGAGGATTTGTGAAAATTTGTTGGTTATTGCTGTGTCTGAAAATAACATAAGGTCAGGCGATTAAAGGGTGCGCTCTGAGCTGTAGTTATTTACATAAAACTCGTCAGGTTTCCTTAATCAAAGTTTGCTCCTCAGGAATTAAATCTGCTCTGAATATAGATTTTTGTACATCTTCCCCGCCCAAATTAACGATTTGATTGAAAACATTTGGCAATGCTTTCATTTGTTGGCTCCAGAGTCAAAAAGCGCACAAAGTGTGCCTTAATGATATGAAATGCATACTAGGACGATCACATAAAATCCGTAATAATTTAGAAATTGTACCTTGACAAGCAAATCATATTGACGTCCAACTCCAAAAATGAAAATCTCATCATATTCTGACTCGGTACTCCTGTCGTAGCGGCTTTTGACAAGACCGTAACAAAGTCATGTACAAACCAAAATCAAATAACAAATAAAAACGAGGAAATCAGCTTATCAACAATACTAAATCGCCACCGGCATTGAAAAAAAGAGAATGGCATCACGAATGTCCAACCTTCAAAAGATCAAAAAAAGTTCTCAGCATTTTCATTGTTGAAAGCGTATTTTTGCTCGCAATCAACCTCTGCAGGTTTATGGGGCTTAGAAAATCAAATTTAAAATTCCAAACTTATTCAAGAATCATTGCCGGTAAATGAAAAAAATAAGGACTGGCTGCAAAAAAACGTGAACAGTCAACATGTTTGTTAGAGAAAGATAAACCCTTCCGGCAGTTAAGAAATGTTTGGCAAAAATGATAGCACCCATCGCCTCCGTTTTTGCGGAAAGTCCTGCCCTGAATAATGGATGAAATGGTGGCCATCGTCGTCGCTTTGAAAATATTTATTTTTCTCCTTTTTTTCCATATTTTTATATTTTTGACCAGCGACAGGACTTGTGTTTCCTACACTTTAAGGATTCGTTGTTTTTTAGTGCAGATTTTTTCAAGATGCAAGGACAAAATTTAAAAGAGTTTCTTAAGAAAGGCACAAATTTTGTAATTATTATTATTATTTTTATTTATGCATAAACAAACGGAAGTACACAAGACTTACATCTTTTAGAGTACAATTATAATTTGAATTTAAACAAAAAGAATAATACATATCTAACCTAAGCTCAATATCTAAAAGAATTGAAAACAGATTGAGCGAGTGAAGATACTAGAGTTAAGAGGGAAGAGAAAGCTAAAGAGAAGAGGTGGATAGAAGAAGAGAAGCTTGTTTCCTGAAAATAGTGACTGTGCTAATTCTTTGTAAAGAAGAGGGAAGATCATTCCAGAGTCTAATCGCATGCACAAAAAAGGAACGACTGCCAATTCGGGACAGATGAGCTGGAATAAGGAATTTGAGTGATCTCAAGGTTTGCAAAGGGGTAAGGAAGTCGTAAAGGTAAGAAGGACTTTTAGCGTAGAAAACTTTATGGAGAAGAGCTAGTGCCATTACATCGAAAAAACAAAAGAGGTCACAGCCTATTAGTGATTTCCGAACAGATGATACATGATCTGATCTTCTCAAGTGGAAGATAAAGCGTAAGCAATCATTGGGCTGCCGTACACGGCTCCTCAATCAACTGTCAATACAACAGTTTTTGATGATTCTCTTGCCGTTCATGGCTCATCGTCAACAGCGAGCAGTTTTCTTGTCTTTACATGGAGGTATAAATGTGTGTGTAAAGTTAATGTGCTAAGACATAACCTTCTATATTACAAGCCATGAACAAGGAAAATATTGAGAGCGAATTTCCGCTCAATCGGACTACAACTCGGTGAAGTCACGTTATGTTGTTAGTGTAATTTGGAGAATTTGGGAGAATTTGGTAGTCCGATTCTCTCAATTGAGATTCTTGTTCATGGCTTGTAAATATAGAAGGTTATGGCTAAGACAAATAATAAGAAGAAGCACATTAAGTATGTGTTAGTTTTCACGCCAAAAATATTTGTTGAAGATGTTACAACACCTCGTCCCTTCCCTTTTACCCTCTCTCCTACAAATCCACTGTGTTGATTGTTGATTGAGGAGCCGTGTACGGCAGCCCATTGAATGCAACATTCCCCGTGTTCTTTTAATGAACTGGGTTTTGAGAGCTTTTGAGGAGCTTTTGAGTTCCCATACAAAATCGAAGAACCAGAAGACCCAGATAAAACCTGGGTTTTCGATTTGGTATGGGAACTCAAAAGCTCTCAAAACCCAGTTCATTAAAAGAACACGGGGATTAAGTCGTTGACGACAGGATGAATCATACACAATGAAAACAAGTGAGCCATAGAGGAAATGCGGAAGAATGAGAGCTTTTACAAGCTTTGAACGAATAGTGGGCGATAGGAGACTACCATAAAGCCAGAGCTTACGTAATGTCCCATAAATCTTGGAGAGCATTAGTGAGACTTGATCACAGCAGGTGAGTTTGGCATTAATAGCAATACCAAGATTATGGGCCCGATCAACAATAGGAAAGGAATGTTATCCAGATAAATGAGTGGAATTCTATCGGGAAGTGTAGAGCTACGACTAAGCACAAGTACTTGTGATTTTTTAGGGTTTAATTTAAGGAAATTGAGAGCACTCCACTCATCTATTCCAGATACAGTGCTATTCAGGTCAGAAATACACGAATCAATCTGGCAAGGAGGGCAAGAAGTATACAGTTGGAGATCATCAGCATACAGATGAAAGGAACAGTGGCCGATAGTAAAGGGGAGATCATTGATATATAAAGAAAATAGTAGAGGACCAAGAATTGAACCTTGCGGAACACCAGAAGGGACATGTCGGAGAGAGGACATAACATTGTTATGACGAACACATTGAAAACGGTCAGATAGCAGAGAGGAGAAAAGCCGTGTAGCAGAAGAAGAGAAATGATAGCGCTGACTTATTTTGGAAAGCAGGATCGTGTGCACCACCGAGTCGAATGCTTTCGAGAAATCCAGAAGCACTAATATTGCAACCTCGCCTTTATCAAGCGCAGAGCGAATGTCAGTTGTTACCTTTAGAATAGCGGTTTCACAACTATGATTTTTACGGAATCCAGATTGATATTCAGAAATAAAGCTATTAGATTCAAGGTAGCGCAGGACTTGGATGTAAAGAATTTTCTCGAAGGCTTTAGCAAGGAAAGGAAGAATGCTAATGGGACGGAAAACTGAGATATCTGCAGGAGAAGATTTTTTCGGTAAAGGGATCACTATTGCTTTTTTCCACAACAAGGGAACTTGGGAAGTAGTCAGGCAGTAATTAAAAACATGCGTGACGATATCCAAAATTAAGGGGCGAGGAGCTTAAGAAAGCGTGGAGAAATTTCATCATAACCGATGCAGTTAGAGGAAATGGAGAGGAGTATTTCAATAACTTCCGAGGAGTCCACGCAACGGAGGTTAAAGCCATCAGTAATATGCGGAATAACTGAGGAAGATCGGGAGACAGAGGAAGCAGGAGGGGATTGAATGAATGAGGCATTTAGAAGGTCTACATCGATATCAAAAGAAGAAGGTGCAGTAGCGTGTATACCCAGCGAGCGAAAATTGCGCCAGAGTTGCTTGGAGTTTAAAGAGGGATCAAGCTTACGTGCATAAAATCTACGTTTTCGTGATTTGACCTTACTAGTGACGAGGTTGCGAAGCAGTTTATAGGCATTAAGATATCTAAGGTTCCTAGTCTGGCGATAACGCCTGTACATGCACTCTCGCTGACTTATCAGGTCACGGATTTCGCAAGAAAACCAAGGATAGAGCGAAGATGTCCTGCGGCTTCTTGTGACCAGCGGCACACATTGATACAAGAGGGATTGAGTAAATAGAGTCAGCAAACTTACTTTAGCGTCAACACAAGTAGTATGGTAGATAGCCTCCCAAGGCATGGCGGAGGCAGCTTCGGATAGTTGATCAAGATTGATGTTACTAAAGTCACGAAAAGTATACGAACTAGACGCGGAGGGCCCGAGAAGAGAGAAGCGAACGGAAAGGAATAATAGGTCATGATCCAGAAAGCTAGGGGGGGGGGAATTTGATGATGCTTTAACACTGGATCAGTGCAAGTAGCAGCTAGGACATCAAGCAAGGATGGGTTTTGACAATTTAGAAATGTTGGTAGATGATTTAGAATATGCAAGTCCAATGACTCAAATAAATATTTAAGGGCATTCGCACGAGTATTGATTTTGAGCAGATCAGCATTAAAGTCACCCGCAACAATTATGTTCTCATAGTGGTGAGAAAGAGTAGATACAAGATTGGAAAACTCAGCAGCGATATCGGAATTGAAAGCATTAGGAGGACAATATACACTGATAACAACACATTTGTCACATGCAGATTTTGCTTCAACGGCAATAAATTCAAATTGTGAGCAACTAGACTTGCTGACCACTCTTGAGGAGAGCGAAGAGGCCACATATATAGCAACACCACCACCAGTGCGGCCAATACGGTCACCACGATGTAACAGAAAATTATGCAGGGAAACAAAAGAGGAGGGGATTTCCGGCTTTAACCAAGTCTCACTCACAAGCATAACTTGTATCTTCGTTCGGTCAAACATCCATCTCAATTCATCCATTTTGTTTTTCAGACTTCTCGCATTTAGAACACATATGTTAAGTCCTGAGGAGGCGGAGCAAAGGATGTTTAGTAGTCTTCCCTGTTTGTGCATTCTATGAGGAAAGTGATACATAAATGAAAGAAAAGAGTACAGTCACGTCTTCAAAAACCAGTACGAAACAAGCTAGATATGTTAAGTAGAAGAAGAAATAAAAGAGAGGATAAAAAGGAACTGATAAAGAAGAAGAAGAATAGCCAAGAAGAGAGGCAATATAGTACAAACAAATTCTATAAAAACTTAAAATTAAAATTAAAATCAAAACTAGGAGTAAAATTAAAAATAAAGTTAAAATTGAAATTAATTAAAGCGTAGGATTCACATGAATTGGCAGTGTGTATTTGTACAGTAGCGCAGATAAATTGTGAGTGCTAGATTGAAAATCTTTACATATAATAATTTATGCATTAAAAACCAAATTAATCGGCTGCAGCTATTCTATTCAAACTAAGTACTAGACATTGACAAAAGGCATGACCAACACCATGATGGACTGGTGTTACAAATGTTGTCCCTGAGCGTAGATTTCCACACCAAATGTTTCTAAATGTAATAATTCTCGTTTGTCCTTTGCCCCGTAAATTGTTAAGTAATGCTCAACTTTTTAAATAAGAAACCAAAGTTATGTGATAAACTCGAAGAATTCTTCGCTTAGAAACTTTACTTTCCCATAACAAGGATTTAAAACTTTCATTTCAAAAATTCTTCACAAAGCAAAGCAAAAAAAAATATCGAGTCACAACTTCTAAGGATACCACATTTGCTATGGCAATTTTCCTATTTTCTATGGCAATATTCCAGCCTCACGGATAAAAATTTACCGCCTAGACAGCGAAGAAAAAGGACTTGTTTAACGAAGTCCATAGAAGACAAATTAAGGGAAATCTCTTACTTCGCTTTCCACTTTAAAGTTTTGCGCCTCCTCTGGAAAAATTTCTTTCATTAAAAGTTTCTCCTTCGAAAGGACAAATTTCGTCTATAAGTGATAATCGCCCGTTAAACGCATCGAATTTCAGTTCAAGGGATTTTTCCCTTATCAATCCGAGGATAACATCGCAACAATCCTTTTAAGAAGCAATTTTTGTTGTTGCAAATTATCTTGTTGCTCTATTCAATTGCCACCACGAAAGTCTCGTTGACACACTCCTTAACAAAGAGTGAAATTTGGTGGAAGTATTGCTGCCAGGATACAGATTGACATATTGTCCCATTGTCGGAGTACATGTTGGTTGCGATCGGCATGTGATGCGTTGTACAAAGGATTCAATGAAGGATTCTATCTTTGTTGAAAGTAAGTGGGTGTGTTCTTTTCTATATGAGATGAGAGGCAGTTAAGTGAAACGATTGAAGAGTTTTTTTTTATTTTGGGACGAATTCTTCATACGAACTGATTTCGTGTAGGAAATTGTTGAATGGAAATTATCTCAATAAGATGTCGGCATGGGTGAATACAGTATTTATTTTGGTGTGGAGATTAACCAGAAGAAGCTGACAATACATCTCCGCTGAAGTGTGATTGCCACATGATGTATCTTTTATGGAGTGACAGTATTTATTTCTGGATCTGCTCGACATTGGTATTAAAGTTGATGTCGCCATTGGAACTACCCCATATTTTATAAATATTATGGTCCCCTTTAAATTTATGGTTAAAAATAATGTTTTTGCTGTTCTAGGCATAGAGTAGGGAAATTTCTGTCGTTTTTGAACGATTGCAATTCTATACATGGTCGGTCCTTAACAAGAATTCTGACTGGACTAAAACCGATTTGAGCAGGCACATTAGAAATTGGTAGATGATTAAGGAATTTTTTTCGAATAGTTTTCAGTTTCCTTAAACTTTTGGAATCCTTAACCTAACTGAAGAAAAAGTCTACTAAATACATTGTATACTGTATGAGTTCCAAACAGAAAATAATACGGTGAAGCCACCAAAAAACTTGTGGGAAGTGTTTGGAGAGATGCAAAGAAAGATGACACTGCAAAGATGGTTTATAAAATTTCGATGAAACCAGATAAGGAAGACTATCAAATATCAATGACGAAGTGCTCCGCTACACGAGCGAGCGATCCAAAACGGCCTGAGTTTATTGACCCGAATCCAAAATTAGGGGCCCATTTTGGATCGAGCCTCCAGCCAGTTAGTCTATTCCAGTCGGTCTGTGTGATTTGTGAGCTTCAGCTTCATTTGATGCCTGAAGCTTCCAGCCTTCAATGTGAATGGCCATTCCTACATGAGGGACCATGGTAAAAGCTTTTTAAGGCATCTCCGCAAGCCTCGCTTGCCCAATAAAGGTCTTGCTCCAGATCAGTCAAAGAACCAGGGCTTGCTCCAGACTGGTACAATAATACAAGGGTTGTGTTCCGAAATAGAACCCAGCATACCGGCCAGTGCCAATTGGTATTAAAAAACACCGAATCGGGTGCGATTTAAGACGTCATTAGCTTTGGCCGTTATGCTGGGTTCTATTTGGGAACACAGCCAGTGTAAGTTCATAAGGAAAAGCTCTGTTTCCATCTTGAAAATCTTTTACCTTTTTACATTAGAAAAGATCTGAGTGACTTCACGGGAAAGTTTTTTTCCCTTTTGAGCTATGATCTGAGTGACGTCACGGGACCTTTATGAGCTTACCTTGTAATTATTGTACCACGGCTGACAGCAAGTGATTTAATAAGGAGGAGCTTTTAAAGCTTTTAAATCCTTTTAAGTGCTTTTTACCCCAGCCTGCGCGAGTTTGGAAAGATCTATACATAATTCCTATGGTCATAATTTTTTGAAAGCTATTAGAGAGTAGAGCTTTCATGCTTGAGACCCATACGACAGGCCATTCATACTCGTGGGACCATGCTTCGACTACAAAAGCTTTGCGTGCGGAGATGCAATTAAGGCTGAAACAGATAGCTCCGTTCTGCTTCGTTCGTTCGCTCCATCAAATAAACGCTCCAAAAATGTGGTTATGCTGTTCCTTCCTTTCCGTTCGTTCGTATTTATCAAAACGTCTCCGTTCTTCCTGATATGGACACTTCCATATGAAATGTACAGCATTGAACTAGCAGACTGAAAGAACGGAAAGAACTAACGAAAGAGAATGAAGCTATGTGATTCAGCCTTTACATCGGTGGAGACTTTTGGACTTTTGAGCTTCTGATTTTGACCTGCGAACAGGGACAGCACACTTCAAAACAGTGGAAAATTCTTTTGTAAACAAAGTGGATTAAATTTAACTTTTTTGGCTGCCGAAGCACAGTTCCTCGTGTATGCGTGATCCTGCAGCAAAAGCTCTTTCTTGGGCAATGGAAGCGGGCGGCGATGCAATTAGTCGAGAGTGTACGTTAAACAAATTTTAATAAAAAGAAATGGCATCCAGATGCAGTAGCCCTTCAAGAGAGTCTTTTGGTAAAATACATTTTGCTATTTTGCATACACAAACACCGCGAAAACGAGAATCCAGCCAAAGAGGCCCTTTACTGGAATCCGCAAGGAGCGCGTCAAGTTGGAAGACCTAGAACAACGTGAAGCCCCACCTTATCAGCAGAGGCCGCAACATTTGGGAGATCCTGGTCGGGGCTGAGAGGTCCGCTATAGGGCACCTGTTTCCGTCCTATGTCCCACGAGGTTCTACAAGAGCAGAAGAAGAAGCTGATATAGTAAAATCGATAAAATATTGTCAAGGCTACTACATTCCTACCGTGGCTCTGTGAATCAATAGCGTTGGAAAAGGTGCCTTCATCGATGAGTTCTATGGCGTGGTTTAGTACTTTGTCAAGTCACGCTTAGGCGTTCTTTGAAGCACAAGTCCAGACTAATGAATTGTATAGGAGCCGGAGCGGAATGTAGGATTTGCATATTGTAGTCCACGGTGCAAGCTGAAGGAGGAACTTGCATCTTTTAAGGAATCTCAGGAATGGTAACGCTTGTTCGGCGACTTGGAATATATAATATTATCATTCCTCAGTTCAATTTATTCCTAGGATATTAAGGGATGTTAGATTCACACTGTCCACTGAGATAGAAGGAAGGTCGGTGCAGGTTTCATTAGAGATGAGACAGTACTTCGTTTTGGAATTCGACACAACTGTTACGGCACTAATCGAGAATAAATTTTATATACCGGTTGATCCCGAGTAAAAATAGCACTGTATAGCCCCCAAAACAGTCCGTGGAGTTTAGTCAACATAACAGGATGGCATAGTCTGTCAAAAGCTGTGGAGATAACCTCATTAAAGTCTAATCTATAATACTATCATTCGATACCTCTAAATTCGTAGCAATACAATAGACGTCTTATAAATTTCATTAAATTTTCATCAGTATTCCAATTTTTAATTATAGAAAACTATGGATTGTCAGGTATAATTTTATTTAATCCATTGGTACTTTATTTCTATAATAAATTGTATTTTCGATTTTTCTTATATAATTTTCGACAACTAAAACTTTTTCTTGTTTTTGTATAGGCGATCATCTTTGATAGTGCTAAAAATTATGCCACTCCACGAAGGAATTATTTTTCAATTAAATACAAATCATTTTGCACGTCACTTAAGTTCTGCCATTGCACTTAATACCTATAACGAATTTATACAATACTGTTTATTATTGCTTTTTTGTTGAATGTCTTTTAATCGTTGGTTTCTGTCAATATCAATATTCAATTTGTGTGCATGAATTAATTTGCAGAAAAACCAAATCCAACAAAAAAATATAGACTAAAATCTAGGTCAGAGTTTAGCTTTCAACACATATTAGATAATTTTGTCCGTATATCCTTGAAAACCACTAAAGTGCCTTTGAAACTCCTAATGTAATATCAACTTCAGATAAGCATATTATCAGTAACTTTTCTACCTATCGAAAACTGTCCCAAGCGTGACCAAAAGTTTTGGCAAACACCTGCCCATTTGCTTAATTATATCCTTTTAAATATCCTCTTCAAATATAATCCTGTGAGGTCCTGGGCAACAGCATAACTCTACATAAAAATCATCACAGAAATTATTACACAACAAACAAGGTACAAATATTCAGGTGGGGGTACATTTACAGTGATGGCTGTGATGGTCGAAAGTACTCAGAATTCATTTCAAAAGATAATCAGATAACAAGCCTCCACTATCAAATGTCCGAGGCTCAGTGTCATATTCACTAGTCAACTTCTTCTGCCTTTTCAAATTTGTCCCTTAACCCAGGAAAGGTTTCGTTTCCGTTTTTTGAATACAAATGTATATAGGTGAGTAGTTATATCCTTGAGAATAATAAAGGCATATAAATTATATACGATTTCTGGGCATATATTGAACCCTTAACCTTTTCGACAACAATGGAGTAAAATTTTATGAGATCCTATTAGCCTCTGGTATTTCGTATTTTTTTTTATATTTCTTACTTAAGTTTATTTTTATGTGTATGTGTTATGAATCCTTTTTTCACCCACTTCCTCTGTAATTCGAGCCCCAAACTTTAAATGCACTGTAAAGCCTTAAGGCATGATTTTATTACTGTTCGATGATTAAGAGAAGGTGGGAAAGTAACTGAAAGCCGATCTTGGAGAGTGCTTTGGAGTTTTTGGCAATTCATGACACAGTTTTTATGGTATAAAAATAGGGCTGTGATAAAAAGGGGTTTATGTTGATTGAACTTTGATAGCTTTTTTTTCAAACAAGGGTTTCTGAAATACTATTGTTTTTACGTGAACTTAAGTGACATGAATTGTTTCGTTTTTGTTGCGCTTTTTATATTATAGGCGTTCCTTTTCAGCCATTATATTTTAAAATCAATTTTTGAATTTTTTTTTTTCATCATAGAGGTAGGCAACAATCAATCAACTCTTAACAGCACACTTTCATTGACTATACATCTTCTGCTACTCATAGCAAGGGTACAGTTGGGGTAGTCTTCACAATGGGTGGTCCTTAGCCCGGAAATTATAAAAAGCAATTACGCTGGCGGCTTCTTCGATATCGAATAATCTTTGGACCATACATCCATTGAGACAATAGCAAGGAGCTCTAGAAAAAATAAGGTCTAGACGACTCTCTTTGTGACTGGATCGGCTCTATGCTAGGAACTCGTAAACTAACGGGCACTCATTATGAACGGTCCCTGGGGCCGGATTCCGCAAGAGTGAAAATTACTGTGTGCACGGCCATACGGCGTCACGGGCATTTTTTTTTTTATGTGGAAGACTAGAGCTCAGGGAAAGCCCTTTGTACTGTCGACAATCTATTTTCTTCGTATAGAGTGCAATGTCGAACAGCAAGCTCTAGTGTTTAATTCCGCAACCGTGCCCATGAGCTTTTTTAACTCACAGGAGGGAAAATTTATTCACACTTGAAACGTTCGTGAGTACGTAGTGAGGGAAACGAAGAAGTGCAAAAAATAATAATTTCTTAGCAACTGAAAAATTTCAACTCGCGCACTAAGCTTTCAAAATGAACTTATTCAGCACAACAAATTTCACAGTCGATTGCGGAAACGGGTGAATCGAAAAAGTGCAAACCGCTATGCTTGTGAATTAATTTTTGTTATGTGCACAGGCAAACGATTCACGCTTGCGGAATCCGGCCCCTGGTAACTTCCAAAGCTAGGCATAGGATATCTGCGTGAAACTGTTGCGCCTTATTGTAGATTAACTCCTAGAACTGCAGGTGATGTTGCTATCGTGGCAATCGGTGAAAGGGAATGGGGGTAAGAAATCAAGGAATCTGCAGCACGCACAAGTAGGAGTCAGAGTCAATCCGTACAAAATGATGTTGGTACCACGAAACAAACATTTTAACGATCGACAAACCGGTACTTTCAGGCAAAGCTTTCGGCTTCACGCAAAAGCTTTTAATATTTGGTTTTTGGTGATATTATTATGCAAAACACCACTGCAACCAGTGCATGGATAAAACATGTCCGCTACAACCTAAAATCGCGATTTTGATGAACGCAACCAACATCTGCGGACTATTGTGTAAGGCATCCGACTACCATCCTCGAGGTCCATGGTTCAATTCCACGGAGAGCATGATTCTTCGTTTATACTCTTCTCCCAAGGAGATCAGCATTCCGTTATTTTTACAGGAATTCAGTGAGCTTCTTTATAAGCGCAATAAGCCAGAAAGCCATCTCCTGTTCGATTGCCGAAATCGACGAACTTTCTCTGCAGTATTCGATGGGATCTAGTGAAATAAAACGGCGCGGCCTGTAACTAGGGTTTCTCATACCGAATAACTCGGAATCGGATTCGGCGAATCTTTCTCCTGGGATTCGGAATCGAGATCCGTTTCTGAAATTCGCTGAATCCCGATTCCCCGATTGCTCGATATGAAATTCACTATTAAACTAAATATTCTTGATTATAACAAAAAATAAAATTAGTTGTTCCATCTGTTAGAAACTTTGGTATTTAAAAGTAACAACTTGAATTTGTTTGGATTTCATGTCATGGTGAAGAAAATTGTATTGACATTTTAGGATTCTCGATTGTTTTAGTTTCAGTTTAATTTTTCAAATGCGAAAATTGGTTTAAAAAAATGACATACAAGTACCTGTAAATAATATATAATACCTTTTAAATTAAAGTGCATACTCTAAAATTAATATGCCTAAGGTAAGGGCAACTAAAAGATCTAAAGTTTGGAATTAGTTTACCGTGGAACCAGCACCTTTTTCTCAAAAAAATACTAATTGTTTTCCCCAAAATTGAAAAGCTTGGACAATTTTCTATGAATAATTTTTATGCTACGGCCTATACTTTTGAAGTTAAAGGCACAAACTCTTTTCCTCAGCCCTCGCGGAACAAAAAATGTGGGCAATCGAATTGCGCGTGAAAAGCGTTATAATCAGTTTTGCAATAAAACGTGTAATTAAAAAGATATTGGCAAAGTACTACTTTTGAATTTATGTTTTTGGATACTTAAAGCGCTGTAATTCGTGGAATATTAGCCCTACGTAAAAATGGCTAATAACAAAAATTATAGATAATCGCGTGTTCTCTAAGTATTACGCAGGATTTTTTCATGTGGAATTAACCATTAACGAAATATAGCTCAAAGAGAGTGATAGATGAAGTTTTAAGCACTATATCTCCGTACATATAGACTTTATAAAAAAAATTCTAAACAAGAAAGTTAAATCACTTATTTTTCTACAAAAAAGATTATATCAATTTTTGTCTTAAAATGCATAGTTTCTGAGATATAGAATTAAACGTGTTTCCCTTCACTATAAGTTCATTTGGTAAAAAAAATCGCGTGCGGTATTTTTCGCGAAGGCCTTTTTTTCGACCTATTTAAGGGACTATTAACGCAATATATATTTTTTGTAAATTAAAATTGTGAGTTTTTACTTGGAATCGGAATGGAACCGGAATCGGCGGTTCTCAGTTTTAAGGACTCGGATTCGGCACATCCAAAAAAGGCCGGGTTTTGAGAAACCCTACCTGTAACTAATATAACTTACCGCACAGTAAGAAAAATGAACGAATTTGAGCTTACTTAACGCGTTTTGACACAAGGTCCTAAATGAAAACGTAAAGTGACAAGTGGAATATGGATTCCGTAAATGCCGATTTAATCGCTTTATTTGATTTGTTTATGTTGTGGAAGAAATACAAACTTCGCTTAGAAGTGCTCAGCAAAATGAAAGGAAAAAATTTAACCGAAAAATTGCTAGGGGCCGGATGCTGCTTACGGATGCTTGCGTTTTGTCTCCTTCTTACGGTAACGTACGTAACATGTGAGAATTCAACGAACATTCGTCAAGTTTATTACGTCAATTTATGTCGGTGTATTCAGATCCATGATGTAGCCTTCTAGTTTCTTGTATTGCTGTGGTAACCGCTGTAGTTATTATCGAACGTAGAGCGCCGACCCTGCCCAGCGTTCTGACGTTCCATGATCCAATCACGAAGTCATTGCTTCGCTGCCGCAGCCTTTGCCGAATAGTCGGTCCGTTCCCAGTTGCTACAGAATTGCTTCTGCATTGACCGGGGTCACCTGGACAATTCATCCGGACACCTCTAATTAACTTTTTTTTTGCTCTGGAATCTTGTGTCTGCGATCGCCATGTTATTCATCATGGCAAAACTGATCAGTCTCATACCGTTTTCATTTGTGCCCTCATGTAGACTAACCCTCAGAACACAAAGAGGCCGACAACGACAACTTTAACAGAAAAACAACAACAATTTATATGAGAATTGTCGTTGTCGGCGTCATTGTGTCCCGGGAGTTAATGTACCTATTGTTGGTCCTTCATTACCGATCTTCGCATTTCCATCTCCTATGACTATTTTTACGTCAGGCCTAATACCGTTTCTTAGCGTTATATTTAGGATTTCATAAAATGCATCTTTTAATTCTTCTGGTGCATCTTCAATCGTGGCATTTACATATATTTATTATGGAGTAGTTAAAGAATTTTCCTCTTATACGTATTTTAAATATTTTTTCGTCTATAGCATTGTTTCTTAAACTTTTTAGTGTTGCGAACCCCTAAGAAGCCAAAAAATGAAGTAAAAAATCATGCGAACCCCTCACTATAATATTGCTTGAAATATAAAAATACAAACATTTGGAGCGATTTTCTCGGTAAGAAGGCACCGATGCGTTCCGTGTCAGTGGCTTCCGTGATGAATTTTTCATTGATATTCATACAGAGCACCAACTTTTCCGTATCAGTGCTCAATGTTCAATGGCAACTATGATATAATAAGAATAAAAAAGAGAGTGAGTTCATGACATATTGGTCCTTCGGGAAGTGAAACTAAATTCTACGAATATTTTAGAATGAAACGCATTCAGTGATTTGCTAAAAAAAAGTCGAGAAGTTGATCCACACGAGTCTGTACATATGTACTAGCAGGATGTAGTAGCAACCCTACATCAACGCAAAACTTTACATTTCTTACTTATACATATGTACTTCGTTATTTCGTATAAAAAAATCCTACAAAAAAAACGCACAGAATGTATTTCAAATAAACTTTACTTAAATTTCAATTGAATTTATATTAAATTTTCTTTTCAATTGATTCACGTCCGAGATAACTGGCAACGTACTTTTTGCGGTTTTTACGGACGCCTGAAAGGTACTGAGAACGTCGGATGTTTGGGAGCACGCCGCGCCTTTCCCAATTTTTTCCCATGGAATGACATCGTGCCGATATTTTTTTCACTGATGCCGCGGTACTGGACTGAAGTCGCCGTGACGTCACGAATCCACGGATATGTGTGGACAGACGCGGATGTAGAATTTTTTGGGGGGGGGGTCACGGAAATAAAAGTGGCGGAAAAAAATTTCTACTCCTAAAAAAACCAAAACCAAATTAACAAAACTAACCGAATTTTCTGGTGGATTAAAAATAAACGTGCCTACGAAAACGTGCCCTAATGTGTTTTTGATGAAGACGCGCCCTTTCTTGTGAGTGCAGCTAACTTCAGAGTTTGCTAATCAAAATATAAAGAAAAAGCATTGGTGCAACAACTAAAAATGTTTAGGGGGGTTCAAAAAAATTTAGATCTCAAGTGAGTTTGAACATGGGCAAAAGTCGCGATGCAATTGATTTTCAAAAATATTAGAAAATAATTGCCAAACTTAAAAATTCTCATCAATTCTCTACAGTAGGGGTATTCCTGTCATTTTTCAGTTGTTCAAAGTCTTGTAGTTTCGTAGTTTTGATTTAAATTTGAATTTCATTACCACCGAATCGCAATTCGTACAACACAGCTGTCAAAAAACAAACTATGATACTACGAAATGAAAATGAGAGGCTTATCAGCTGCGTAGGTGCAAAGGAGCTTCGTAGTTTTCAAATGTATGTAAATGAACTACGAACTACGGAGCTACGAAGACTATGAACAAAAGTGAAATGTGACATGAATACCCCGAACTCAGTAGTCCGGTTCTCGTTTGATTGCGTAAGTGAAGCATGGTTAGTACTCTGTTAGGGGACCGCTTGGTAAAACGAAACTCGCGTTTGTAATGGTCACATTTATATCTGTAACATGGACGGGCATACCTCTATAGCGGACGAATTTTTAGATTTTCATGCCTGTAGCGGGAGCGTGTGGCAGGCGCTTTTGTTCGCTATCCGTGCTAGTTGCGGGCGCGTTTATGCTTTTAAAAAATTAATCAACTATCAATTTTAAACATACTACAGATTGTGGGTAAAGGTAATCTTTGACACTCCGTTAAAGGCATGATGTTTTTTACGGCTCTTAGTGGTTTCGTGACTTTCTTCTTTTCTCCCCTTTCTCTTTCTGGTTCACGCCCCTCGCCCCTGAGTAAAAATTATTTGTCCAGTAAATTAATGCCTACGTGGATGATGAACTCCATATTTATAGTCGTGGGAGTCTCAGACCAATACCAAAGAATAACAAACTTAAAGAGACTGGCTTTACTCTGTAAGTTATCATAAACATTGGAGTTCAAAGAGTCTACGGATTTTACAACATTTGCTTGTACGATATAAAATGAAAAGTTTCGCATACAAAAGTTTCGAACAATCTCAGCAAAATTCGCTAGTGGGTGTCTACACTCATATGAGTTCGAAAAACTTTCATTTAATATTGGGTCTACTTAATAGAGCAACGGTCTGGGATCCATATATGAGAAAGACACCTTGAAGGTCGTTTTTTTAATTTGCAAAAAAGTTGGGCCGGTTTTGGTCGTTTGGTTAGTTTTTGGTTTTGTTTTTTTAGTTGAGTCAATTTTGTTTTTTAAACAGCGAGCGCTTTGGGGGGGGGTCATGACCCCCGTTACCCCCCCCCCCCCCCTTAAATCCGCGCCTTTGTGTGGATCGACCTTTACCGGGAAAATCGTGGCTTAGTTCTTATATTTTATACTAGATGCTTAATTTGTTTTCTTACAATGAATGCCGTCCAAAAGTATGACTTCTCGCGTAACAGCTATAGAATATATTGTGCGTCTTTTTCTCTAGGATCCCTTTTCCAATCCATATCACTTCGTGCATTGCTGTTAGATCACTTTCATATTTATGTAATTCGCTTAGTAGAACAGTGTCCTTACATTCTAAGAAAATAGTCGTAAATCATGGTCCTTGATACGATATCTGAGTCTTCGTTGTGTAGTCACACTCTGTTGTAGGTCTCGTTACAATGTAGCAATGCCAAGACGAGTTGCCAGTCTCTCGCCCGAATGCGGGAATATAGCGTCTCACAGTCACTACTACCGTCGTTATTTGGCTATCCAGCCGGCACCACGAAGAGGTGACGGTTCGATTTTCCCCACCAAAATTATTATGTTTCGACTGTGGTTTTCAGGTACAGAGAATGGCGATCTTATTTTCTTTTATGACATTTATATTGTGCTTGGAATTATTAAACTCTATTTCTTCATGCATGCTACGTAAAAATCTAGATTGCTTCATTGATTTCGTACAGAAATTAATATAATCTTATAAAGGGTAAGCTTCAGAATATAAAAAATGGTTATCTAGAAACTGAATCATTAGCGTTCACTAGCATTCTGTTTTTTAGTTCTCGTACGGTAATTTATTGATTAATTAGTTAAAATGATTAATTTCCACCTATTACACAAGAACTTCCTATATGACAGAAAAAGGTCTTAATTTTCTTTCAGCATCTTAAGTGCTTACAAAGAAATAGAAGAAAACTTCCCCTACTATAAAATCGATACTTATTTCCATCAGCATCAACTTTAGCACCGACATACATCCTTGGGTCGCGCTAGAAGCACAATTCTCTAGCACTACATGTGCAATATAAATTTTAAAGAAGAAAAGAAATCAAGTCAAGTGCAGGTAAGGTATGCGCTTCACTTAGTACCTTTTGTGCACACGGTATAGTGCATCCATAGAGAAAATTCAATAAAAATATCACACTCTCTTCGCAGGAACATCATCAAGTCTAGTTGAAGTAACATATTCATTTGCACCTCTACACGTCAAAAGGTGAGGTGCTAATCAACCGTAATGTAACATCTGAACTGGGCTGCATGCCATGAATACCGTGAATTTTTTCATGCTTTATTGCACAATACTGGGGCAAGTTTTAAAGAGTTAACATTTTTTAATAGAGATACAAATAGCTGGAAATGGAATCTGGCCCGAAGGTAGAAACTGACACTAGTATTCATCCTTCATAGAATTGGATGAGTGCTTCAGGTGTTGCGCTGGTTCATTAGAGTTGCTGCTGATGCCTTTTGTCACATTTTTTTTTGTTTCTTTTTTGACAAAGAATTTGAATAGAGTTCAACTAGGATTTTGTGTTGATTTTTGTGTTGAAGCAATTGTTCTGATTTTTTGTCAAGCTTCGCTTTCATGCAGCCAATTAAGGAAAATAAGATAATTAATCAAGACACAATCAAGAACGCACTCTAGGTTAATTACTTTGAATCCATAGAAGTTTCTTTTTGAAGCAAAATATAAATTAATGATAGCACAAAGAATGGAAGCAATAATAACTCTCCTGTTATAAGGATAAAATCAAAATGATTAAATTTTGCTCCCTCTTCTGCAAGAGTACCGACAAAGAAAATCCAAAAATAGCATTCCGCCAGGCATAGATACGATGATATAATGACGATGATAATGCTGTTTTTCGATGGATTCCCGATTAAAGAAACTTTGATGGAGATCAAATTTAATCTGTCTGTATTCTAGCTTGTCGCTACGATACAGTACCTACTCATATAAAAATTGATAAAATGGCGGTCTATATTTTTTATTATTATTTTTTTTGCAAAAAAAAAAGAATTTTCCTAATCGTTCGATTTTACAAAACAAAAGCAAACGCAACAAAAAATGTCCTTTCTGTAAAAGTCGTGCCATTTCATTGCTAGCATCTCCAAAACTGGCATAATATGATTATATTTAAAAATAAGGAAAAAAAGAAATAGGATTTAATTCACCTACACAGAGGCATAAGATACACGAGAATATTTTAGATATTACGAGTTTTATGATTCTTTAAAGAAAATAACAATATTCCAGGAGTCGCGAATTCTATAGTAATTTGCAAATATGTCGTCATAGCAGCAGATAACGCTGGCATTACTAAAGGCGGAATAATTTAGCTTATGTGAATGCAAATTAGTCATGAATAATTTATAATGCATATAATAAACTGTAGATCTTATGAGGATTATTTCTATGTTGATTATCTCTGCCCCATACCACCTCTCACATCCTTGCTTGCTTGTTGTATGTAGGTATGTGAACTTTGAAATTCCTCTAATTAGAATTTCTCTCTCTCTTTTTTCATTATTCTTTCCTTATGACAGAGCAACAAAAAAAAGTTTTCTTCCTATCAAATTTTTTTTGGTTGCTACCCAATAAAAATTTTATGCCATGTGCAAGGACATAGATGAAAAAAATATCTAATCCTCTGGCTATGAAACCGCACAGTGTAAAAATAAATATTACTACATGAAAAAGGATGAAAGGACACTCTTGTGTGTGCATATGATGTGTGAAATCATATGGTTTTTGCCCTCGGGTCCTACCCGGAACTTATTGTTTTGCGGCTTACCTACTTGCAACAAATTCACATCCTTTCGAAGAAAAAAAAACACTAAAAATAATGTCATTGGATAGCAACTTGCAAATTTCAAAGCATTTGTCAACCAATCTCTCTCTGGCAGACATGAAACCTTACTGTGAGAGTACTAGATCAACTATGTGTACATTGGGGTTAAGATATATACGAAAAAAGAATCCTATTTTCCTTCTGCAGATGTATCTACATTTTCAATTTAGGATGCTTTTGTGAAATATTCAAGAAAAGTAACCAAAAAAAAAAAGAATGGAAAATATAAAAAAAGTAGAAGCAAGAAAAAAAATGAACAAATATGAAAGAAAATGTGATTTTTCTGAATACTTAGATCGCTTTGTCCTATTCCTTTGATTTCCGTTTTCAGTTATAGCATAGAAGAAGACGCAAAAAGTAGAACAATTTTTCTATATGAAGTTTGTGCTACCTTTTTGTGAAAGAGAAACTGATAACAAAGGGCGTTTTTTTATAAATAAAATAACATTTTCTGCAAAATAAAAGCCAATAAAATTTCATTCAAATTCAGGTGATTGAAAGCGAATTTGATTAAATTTTGAGAAAGTCACATTATTTTGTTCTATCTGTTTTTATAATTTACTAGCTGGAGCCCGGCCTCCTGCACCCATCGAAGCGAAATAAAGGCAGTAGTAAAAAATGTTCGGACAACGAAGAAGTTCTATCCACGTAAGCCCCAAGTATATATTCAGTTGTGACAAATATGCTTTGCCATTGGAACAGCACATTCCAGGTGATTTTTGAAATTTTAATTCATGACATCACTGTAAACTCAAGTATTTACTTTCTAAACACTTAAAGCGTTTAAACCGTTGTAGACGAATTTTAAACACTTAGCGGCGTTTAATGAGTTAACACTTCAGTGTTTAATTAGTAAACGTTTGTAGCGTGTTTTTGGTTATGAAAAATAAAAATTTTGTTGATAGAGCTATTAATCAATATTATATTAAAACATAATACTATCATTGCAAAAAGTGAAAAAATAAAAAAAAACAAAAAAAATTCAACCCGAGTGCGGTCCCCCGACTAAGTACAAACCACTTCCAATATTGCTTGACTTCCGTGATAGGACGAGATGCGCTTTACTGAATATGCTAAATGGCAGCCTTGGCGGGCCTTAGCATACCTGCGTGAAATATGGGTCGCTCATATTTTTTCTCGTCTTATCACTGCAAATCTCAGCTTTTAAAAACGCTTAAAACGTTGTATTTTGACGTCACCCATTTGATTAACATTTAAGTGTTTTAATTGTGTCGACTATGTTAATCAAATGGGAGACGTCAAAATAAAAAGTTATAAGCGTTTTGGAATAAAACACTTCTAAAAACTCAGAATGCAGTGATACTGATAATTTTAAATTCGTAATATTTAAGCAGCTTTATGGTTTTATTTTCATATTAAAAAAATACCTGTCAACAAAGGCGTAAAATTTTCAGAATAAACTAAGTTAAATAAATGAAAAAAACAAATGAAGTAAAAAAAGACCAAAAAATGAAGAATAGGTATATTCTAAAATAATTATGGATGTAATTTTGGTTACTTTTTTTTACTTCAGTTTATTACTCAAATAACAACAATTGCATTTTTTTCGCCATTTTTAAAAAAACAATTTAAAATTTTTTATCAAATCTCGTAGAGAATTTTGGGACCTTTAATTTCCCACCATTAAATACTTTATCATTTAGAAATAAAACACGAGAGTGATTTATTTCTAAACACCTGCTAAACACTTGGATTTGCTAAACACTTGGATTTGCAGTGATTATTGCCACAATTTTTCCATTGGACCAATCATAACATTTGCGTGCATGGGTATGCTGTAATCGTGATCTTCTCATTCTCAAAGTAGAAGCTCTGGATCGTTTGTCTTGTAAGCGTGCGTCGCTCTGTTCATTTGTATCAGCCGTTCTAATTGCTGCCAGTTGTTGATCTACCAATTGAGTTTTTCTTTCATGACACTCTGATTAATTTTCACTATTCATTGTCAAAAACATAAGACGATTGAAGGATTATATTTGCAACATTAAATTATGTGTGATGAATAACACTTAAGCACTTACAGTGAATTTTGTTTATTTGTTAGGTTAATTTTTCCGTATATCTAAAATATAAAACCACAAAGAGTGTAACCAAATAAAATATTAAAATACTCTTTACTTCAGGAGCTGACGAACAAAATCGGATATGTCTACAAAAATAAAAAGAAGTTATATTGGCCCTCTCAAACTCAACTTTATATGTCCAAAGTCTTATATTTAGCTAAGGGTATCAAGGAAAAATAAATTTTGTCTTAGGCCGATTGGTGTTCGGCAACTAAAAGTGTTTTTTTTACTGCGGCAAATGTACGGAGGTTTTCAACATCGAATTGTTATTCTCTCAATAAATCTAATTCATAAATATCAAAAGGAGAGCTTTCTAATGCTAACATTCTAAGTTTTTCGTGGTTGATAGCTAGTCATATTTCTTTAATTTTGATCAAAGCTTCATTAAAAATACTATGCGAAAATGAGATAATATTGTTGCGGCTAACGGTGCGAACGGGACATCAACAATAGTTTTTCGTACCAAAACCCCTTAATACAAAATCTCAGCTATACAACTGCTCTCTTCCCCGGTCCCGATTCTGTGGCGATGTCATCCAGTTTGGCATTCCTAAGCTTTGAACGTCCGGCCATCCTTCTAGCAGAGGTTGGGTCTCCCTTCCTATACCCTCATTTCAGCTTCTCCTTACCATCTTTCCAAGAAAACTATGTTCAATGTTTTTCCATTTGTAGCTAGAATGTCAAGATTTTCCGATTTTCCAACTCTTGAACAACCTACATACATACAGATAACCGGGAAATGACACTTATTTTGCAAAATTCGTCCGCCGTATTGGCCCCACAATTTCGAATTTATAAGTTTTGATCATAAATTCGTTATTTGCTACCTTTAAACGTCCCATATACCGACTTTCATTGCAATCAGAATAACATTAGCAAACTCGACAGCCACATAATTGCGGCCATTTTGAATTTAAGTTTTGCTACCTTAAAAAACCCCAGATACCGATTTTCTTTGGAAACGGAACACAATTTGCAAATTCGTCGGCCATATTGGCGCAGCCATTTTGAATTAATAAGTTTTGACCAAAAATTCGTTCTTTGCGACCTTAAAAACCCCTAGATACCCACTTTCATTGAAATCGGAATAAAATTGGCAAATTCAACCATATTTCTGCGGCCATTTTGAATTTTGGTTATATTTCGGCGGCCATTTTGAATTTCGAAAATCGCGCTTGGAGGTGCATCATGGGAGACCCACACCGACCTTAATGCGAAAATTCAAAGCTCTGCGATGATTTTCAACCAAGGTTTCCCTGACAGCGCCATCTATGAGTGGATTTAGAAGGTAATAGAATAGCCTATGTTCTAAGTTTTAATGTAAATAGCTAAAATTTCATTAAGATCGGTTGCATGGTGTGCCATTGCGAACATACATACTTACATACATACACTTGCTACTGGTCCCGAGTGGAAATGTAAAACGAGTGAATAAACTTTTCGGAAATTACACTCAGTGGAAAGTGGAAAGTTACACTTCTTTTGCTCCTCTTTTTGAGATGTATACACTCAAGTTAAAATTAATTTTACATTTTATACACTTAATGGAAAGTGTAAAGTGAAGTTATACACTTTTTCCGCAGATTATTTTCTATGTGATAGTCTAATCCAACGTGTCACTCTTTATACTGCCAGTCCGTCATGTCGTTCGCGCCATCGTGCAATGTCTAGTATTAAGCTTAGCTGGAAGGATAGAAAAAGGATATGAAAGGTTAAGGGTAGTCTGGAGGTTGCATGAAGAGGAGGCAGTGAACCTCGCGTTTGAACTCTTGAATGTTGTATGAGTTCATTTTTTAAACAGCCGTCTAAGTCACAGATGCAGCCGTGCGGGTTAGCGCGAGACAGCCTCGTCGGAGTGTTGTGCCTCCTGAGACAAGTGAATCCCGTTAACCAGCCCACAGGTGAACAAGGAGAATACTATAAAATCAAATCAATAAATCACTCAGACAGACTTTTACATAAATGGATAAACCTATTTACATTATACTCAAAGAAAGAGCATAGAAACTTCTGAGCATCTCTGATCAGGGATGCCAACTTGGAGGTTTTTTAGCCAAATTTCAGGATGATAAAATGATTTTAGTGGATTTTAGGGGTATTTCGACCTGTGCTACAAGGTAAACAATTTTACGAGTTGGTACAAATTAAAAACAGGTGTCATTTACAAACCTTTATAAACGCATAGCCTACACTCGCTCCACTCGAAAAGTGAACAGAAACTCCACTGAAAAAAGTGGATATACTTGTAAAGTGGAACTACATATTTTTCAATTTAACGCGTTTACACAGGTCCAATTATTGGTGGAAATGTAGGCTTAAAAGTATATATTCACTCGAGTGTAGGGAGAGGAACACATACACATTTTTCATTTTGCGAATGAAACTTTACACTTCCACTCAAAAGTGTATAAGTGGAAACCTACCTTAAGCCGGAATTACATTATTGTGTCGTGGCGCCACAATAACCACAATAATATAATCACCCTAATGGAAATACATATGTTCGATCACAATACAACACGACACAATAATGTAATTCCGGCTTTAAGGGAAAATTCTGTCGTTTTTAAAAATGTGCATTTCTATGCGTTGTCGGTTCTTGGTAAGAATTCTGATCGGTCTAATGGTGGAGCTAACTAATTGAAGCCTTTCCTTTGAGAAAATTGACTCTGCCCTCCATGTTCTCTGCCATAGTCTTGCGATAGCGAAAAAGCACTTTCTTGATTTTTAAGCGACCTGCATCGAACAGTCAAATCTGAGCTACAAACCAGTACTGCGCAAAGTGCTCAAAACTTCGCAAAGTACTAAACAGTTGGGACTAAAATTTTGAGAAAGGCGACTCTACTGTATTAGGCCTAGTGATGGTTGCTATTTTTAGAAGAAGGCGGCTATTCGGTACACTTTTGTGAACTTTTATTTTTCTTTACGTTCAGGTGTTATATGGAAACGCCAAGTGGAAAACTAGCGCTCAAGAAAATGTCCCACTGTACTGCCGAAGGTTCTATTTAGAGTACATTGTCGGACAGCAAGCTCTAGTCGAAAAACTGTAGAGAGAAGATTAAAACAGCTGACACTGCCAATACACGGTTTTCTTCTACCGGCCCTATCCAGTACTTCTGCGACAGAACGCTCGGAGATATGGATTCGTCGTGAGAAAGGGCAGGGATTTGCTGTAAAGTGATAAGACAAGAAAGAAGGAATGGTATCTAGTTGGCAGAAAGGGAAAGACGAAAGACATCGGGTATCTCGTGTCGAAGACTTACTCTTTGCTCACTGAGCGCGGGTTTTAACACATGGCTGCAGGTGTTTGTCGTCATTTCATTACGTAATGTAACTGTGCTGATTCGAACCTGATTCGCAGATACAAATCTTTTCAGCATTGCAACGCGCTCACGGAGTACCGACCAACAAGATAGTGATTCGGGTCGATGTTGGCACCTCGTTGCATTCGATTAACTACAAACTATTAGTATTGACACAAAGTAATGTATTGAGAGACCGCATGCTCTGCTTCTAATTATTTTTACTGGTCTGCTCACAATCGCCTTCAATGGGCTGATGATGGTATGGGCTGCGCCATAAAACATGGGAATCTCAAAATCGCTGTTTCGATTTACAGTGAGAGACTCAGGTCCGAGGAACATCACCCTATTTATAAAAGCAAATTACCGGCTGATATATATTTTCAACATGCGCACACATTTCCCTTCTGTTTTGGTGCGAGCCATACTCTGCATTAGTTCTATCTCTTCGACAATATGAGACAAGCACGTGCAAGACCTTCTTTTTGATCGTGAGATCTATCAACATGGACATTTAACTCATTCTTGACTAAGGCGGTAAGAATCGTTTCGAATTTAACGCATCCAAAACGAGGTACTGTCTTATCTCTAATAAAACCTCCATCGACCTTGCCTCTGTCTCAGTGAACCTCACGGCTGATCCATCTCTTAACATGGGCACAACTTTAACTAAGGGTCTGCGATGGAATGACCACATATTCCAAATCGCCAAACAAGCATCCCTATGCCAGGGATTCATTAAATGGTCCACGATCTCCATCAGTCATCAGCCCAGGTCACAATCTACAAGTTATACATTTGACTCTGCCTTGAATACAACTCGTTTAATTGGGCTGGTTGGGGGTAAAATCGTACCGTCACCTCCTCGCTGGTGCCTCCTGGATTAACAACCGACGACGGACGTACCCAGTGCCTGGGGTATAACTATCCGAAGGGGTATAATTCACGGATCCGGTCCTCCTGGTTGTGGGGTTGGGCGTTGGGCTAACTACCGGACCCCGTAAAAACACATCAGTTAAGAAACCAGAAGCAAAGCCTCGGAACGGACAGGATAAACGGCATCGATTATGGCAACAACACAACGAAATGATTTTCGGAACATGGAACACGCGAAGTATGTACAGAACTATTAGAAGAAGTGAGCAGATATAAAATAAAATTACTCGCGTTACAAGAGATCAGATGGATAGGAGACGGGACAATGAACCTTGGTAACTACAGAATTTTCTACAGCTGCGGAAGGGAGCATCACTTAGGGTAGGCTTCGTAATACACAAGTCGATTATAGATAATGTCATAGAGTTCAAGCCAATAAGTGAACGACTATGTTCAATACGACTCCTAACGAAATTCTTCACACTTCTTCAATCATAAACGCACATGCGGAGACGGAAAAGAAAGTGGGCACGACAAAGGACACTTTCTATTATAAGCTCGAACACACGTATGACACGGCCCCTTCCAATGACATCAAAATGGTGATAGGAGACCTCAACGCCAAAATTGGAAGAGAGAACTGGCACAGACCGACCATTGGAAAGGAAAGTCTCCACGAAACATCCAACGATAACGGGCAACGTGTTATCGACTTTGCAATGAGCAAAAATATGATCGTCAGCTCAAAATATTTCCCAAGAAAAGACATCCACAATTAGAAATTGAACTACGAGGAAACGAGAAGAACAGCGAAAAACATTTGTAGGAAGAGAAAAGACAATTCCTCAACAATTACATCTGGAGGGAAGAGGAAAACTTTAGACAAAACAAAACACGAGAAGCATACAAGGAAGTAAACTTCTTCAAGAAAGGCTTCAAACTCTCCTCCGGTATGTGTAGAACAAAAGAAGGCACTATAGTCACAGGCAGCGAAGATGTAAAGAAAAGGTGGAAGGAGTTTTTCAGCGAGCTGCTGAACGAAAATGAACGCATCATACGTGTACCAGAACCCCGTCTACAACATAACGATGACACCAGAGAAACAAATGTACCAAGCATAGAGGAGTACAGAGTGCCATAAGAGCCTTAAAAACAACAAATCTCCAGGAATTGACAACATCCCAGCAGAGCTAATCAAACATGGAGGCGAATCGCTTTCAGCAGCTATACACGAACTACTATGCTGCATATGGAGGAATGAAAAAATGCCTGCAGAGTGGGAGCAAAGCATTATCTGCCCAATACACAAGAAAGGGGACAAATTCAATTGTGCAAACTATAGAGGCATATCTCTTCTAAGCACGGTATACAAACTAATGACAAACATTATCAAAGCCAGACTGGAACCTTATGCAGAAGCCGCAATAAGTAAATACCAAGCTGGATTCCGAAGAAATAGGTCAACAATGGACCAACTGTTTTCAATAAGGCATCAGGTCCTCCGAAAATACTGGGAATACAACATTGACGTGTATCAACTTTGCATCGATTTCAAACAAGCGTAAGACAGCATCAACAGGGAAAAAATGTATGCGACGATGTTGGACCTAAACATTCCCCTAAAAATAGTTAACAAAAATGACAATGGAAAACACAAGGTGTGCAGTCAGAATACAAGGAGAATTGACGGAATCCTTCCCAGTCAAGCAAGGCCTAAAGCAGGACGATGGGTTGGCACCCATGCTATTTAATCTCTGCCTAGAAGGAGTAATTCGCAAAGTACACATTGATGCGAACGCAACCCTGCTTAACAAATCAAAACAGTTGGCAGGAAACGCCGATGACATAAACTGCCTTGCCAGATCACTGTCATACCTTAGAGAAATCTTCACAGAATTAGAAGATGAAGCTAAACATATAGGGCTGCAAATAAATGCACACTGAAAAAAATCATGATTTAATGATAACCTCGCCAGGAGATTGGGAGATTTGGGGTTGCGTCGACCTAAAATTCATTGTCATAATTACAAAGTTGTTGAATCAATTTCACGACATTATTTGAAACAACAACTCTTCGATGTTACATTGCCATAATGAGTTATTTGAGTAAAAAACATCATGGTTGAGTTATTAACATAAATATTTCAGTAAAGTAGGATTGGCCATGATTCAATATCTTTCATGTATTTGAAATAATTGCAGTTCGATTTCATTGAAATAAAGAACATGTTGTTTTAATTAACTAAAAAATTGTAATAATAATTTGTTCGATTTGGTAGAAACCCATAATTCAATTGTTTATACCAAATATTTTTTGAACTAAAATGAAGAATAGTTGTGTCAACTACATGGCATATATTGAAAACCGTTCTAGAACATACGGGTGGGCTACTTTGTTGTCAGTAGAACCTATACAACATTTTATTACTATTGTAGATGTCTTTTAACGGAAATTCCTTTTGTATTGTACATCATCTGTAGTGGTATTGTACATCATCTGCCTTGACCGAACCAATTCTACAAGTAAGGGGACATCCATAAATTACGTGAGGTGATTTTGGCGATTTTTCGACCCCCCCTCCCCCCTTGGTGAGATGTCGTGAGATTTGGCTCGACCCCCTCCCCCCCTCAATCTCACGTGAGATTTTTATAATTTTAAAAAATTTGTAGGATTTACACTATTATGCGTATTTTTAGTGTAAATACCTTAATCTGTGCTTGATTGCATTTAGAAATCATAATTTGTGTTGAAGAACAGTACTACAAAATCATAACAGCACCAACTCGGCATGCACCCAATATAAACTACAATACCTGTGGATTACCATTTAGCAGGTGATTCTGCCTACCCTTTGGAAACCAACCTCAGGGTGCCTTACAGGGATAATGATTTCTTAACAAGAGAACAGAAAACTCGTGTATTTGTAGAGCAAGCATATGGAATATAAAAAAAATTTAGAATTTTACAATATATTGACATACGAAGGTTGACTTTGGCATCCACTGATTCGTTTTTAGAGAGTAACGACTTGACTGTTTGAATAGTAATGGTAGAGCCATTTATGACTATGGAGATATACAAACTTCGGAGCATTCTTCTATACATATATGTCATCGTAAGGTAAAAAACCTGTGACTGAAAGACCCAGGGGGGTTATCCTGCAATCCGATTCGAAAGTCATGAAATTCGGAAATAAGAAAATGGTATCCTCCACCAATGCGAATTCGTCCGCCTATTATCGGATTTCAGTCCGCGAGTAAAGCCATTGCCGCATGCTCTGCATTTATTTGTTTGTTTTAAAATATTCTAAAAACTCTTTAAATATTCTTGAAACAATTTATTGTTCCCATCAAAATGTCAAATTAAGTTAATAAATGAAGTTGGTTGGCTGAACATAATTTCTTTTCCAAGACTTATCAGGCATCGCTACTAGCTTCCGTTTGCTTCCTACTTTCGTATCGCCTTAGAAAAGCGGAGTCTGAAGTCACAACCAGCTTCTCAAATTGACGTTTGAGCCGCCTGTACATCAGGATACAGATTCAAAAAGTGCGGATCTGTTAGACTTCCATTCTTCACAACTCTCGATAATGATAACAAAAGGTTTTCAAAATCTATCTTGGCCTCTAGTAGGTATGTCAGAGCAGATGGTCGTCGATTCAAAATTCGAGTCCTGTAAGATGCTTAGATAACTAATTATGTCGCCTGGTGCAAATGTCTGCTTTTTGTAGTGACAATGCACCGCAGATAGCATGTGTTCTAATTGATGTGAGCCGATTCTTAATATAATCTCTATGATTGCAGTAGGATTGGGTACATTATGCACTTGAGATTCTTAGGAGCGCATTAGGTTCCAGGTTTTCAATTGGGCTTCTAGGCCTTTTTGTTTTGTTTAAGCTTAGACCCCCACACTAGTTCATCGTAGGGTCGCAATCTGTCCAAAAACGGTGGTACAAGTCAATGCATACATCACTTTCGCAGTTTTTCCCAGACCATTGTATAAAATGATAAGAATTTTTCATCACGTCATACGCTCTTCATTCCCAGATATTTAAATTATTTTCTTTACTTTTTTTGGATGTTCCAGTTGGATGGTATTTGAAACAGTGAACAAATACAGTGTAAACGGCAGTGCAAAATTTTTATACCCAATTGCTATTGAGTCGAAATATAGTAATAGTATCACGTATACTTTTGATTCATTATTCCTTCTCTATTTGCAATATGTTTTGATAAAACCTTTCACCATGTTCATCTGATACTCCACCAAGATTTTCGTGAATGAAATCTAAGTGCGGGTCCGAAAAGACGATTTTAAAGATTTTCTCATTTACAGATATTGCACTTAAAATTGAAAAAAACAAAAAGATATTAAGAAATATTGCAAAAAAATTACAGAAAAAGAAGGGCTAAAACCCCCTAAAAAGTGGACTTCTCGGAGTAGAAAATCGGTAGATAAGACTTTATAACCCCTTATTAAAAAGCATAAAAAGAAGCGCTCTGCCAATTTTCAGCCTGTACCTAATTATTTCCGCTATATTGCTTTTTTCGGCTTAATTTACCTGTACTATTAATTTAACCCAGTTTTCTCGCGATTTTACACTGTTTCTTGCGGAAAAAAATTACGTGAGATTTGCGGAGACCCTCCCCCTCCCCCACGTGAGATTTGGTGAGATTCGGCTCGACCCCCTCCCCCCTAAACACCTCACGTAATTTATGGACGCCCCCTAAGCAGAAGCACATTATGTTTGTGTTAAGTTTTCACGCCAACATTTTCTGGTGAACTTGTTACTGCATTTCTTTCTTGTCGATAGTGCGAAGTGTTGATGCCTGAATTAGATTCTTTGTAATAAATTTCTTCGTAATTTTGATTTGGTTTTTAAATAATTCATTAATTTTAAGGACAAAATTTTTTTTCATTATCTTGATTCGAGAACACAAGTATTTTTTTAGTAATTTCATTACGTTAATTTCCAATTTGTTAAAGAACTTGTTGTTTAAGAATAGTGAACAGTGTACAGTGTGAACAGTGATTGTTATCAGTGACGTTTGTACTGGAATTTATTTAAAAGAAAATGGCTGATGAGCAAACGGTGTAATTTCTGGAAGATTGGGGATTTCCAGAGCTTGTTTCTATATTCAAAGGTAAGATTTTTCATGTATACCTATATTTGAAAAATAAATGATATCATTATAAATATCGTATTGTTAATCATGGGGAAAATAATTTCTTAGAATATAATATTTAAATTGAACAGTTTAAGCATTTGCGGCCTAGTTTGATACAAGACATACAAATGTTGTGAGATCGTAACAAAATGGAAAGATGAGTTCGGAAGCTGTTCCACGCTTCAAGGAAGTAACAACGCGGTGAGAATCATATCGCTCTTTTTTATGCTATAAATTTTCTCTCAGTAGTCACAGTTATTATAAACACATTTATAAAACGAAAGTTGATCGAGTAGGAATGCTCTATCTTTATTATAACGATGATTTCTGTGAGAGAATTTATTTCATTAATTATTTACTTTCTTTTTTAAGGGGCAAGAATATCAGAAGGGTTAATTATTCTTCATCTTACGTTTTAGTTTCAGTTATAAGAAATATCTTTTTTTACAGATTATTGAATCGACTGTAGAAAATAGTGGGGATCCGAAAGGCAAAAGTAATAACCCACAAAAACGACTTCGCTCTAACGAAAGTGGATATCGAAAGCGTATTAAATGCGAAGATTTTACTTATTTAAAAGATATATTAAAAAGACATAATTTCGGTAACGCTATTAAGGCGGAGTACCTACTCGGCACATAAAACATTACCAGATCAATCGAGTATTTTTTGTGCGAAACAATCGCATCTGATTTGACAACTGACGTTCATAGGTGTGATGAACTTACCATTCATATGTATGTAGTATGTACTCGACTTTATTGTTTTAGTTGTTTGAGTAATGATTTCGAAGATCTAACTGATGAAAGATGAAATAATTTCCATTTTTCCAAATGAACAATGTGACACTTACTATATACCACCATATATAAAAAAATTCAAAAGATGATAAATCAGAGCATTGTCGAGGACGATTGGTAGACACAAGACACGATTTCACAACAAACTTCAGCAGTATCGACGTAGGTATGTGCAATTTAAAAAAAACCATGCAGCCAACAAACACGGAAGCTGAAGATGCCTTACTACTATGTAAGTAAACTTTTACATCGAGTATTAATTTTTCGAGGATGTGTTGAGTAAAGAATATTTTGAATATTGTAACAAAACAATTCCAGCTCGAGAGAATGGTAAATAGCACATGGATACAAATTAACCGGATCAAATATTCGATAGGAATAATGATTTCACTCGGGAAAGATAGGTAATTTATAAATATTTGTGAAATTAGAATCAGAATTTCTTATCAAAATTATAATACCATAAAATTTAATTTTTACTATCATGGATTTTTAATTTCACCAGGTAACCAATGGGATTGACGGTCATAAAAATTTAATAAACATAAAACCAAATAACAGGCATTATGTCAATGGCGAATGCTACGTAATGTGTTAAATTTAACAATGTTACAAACTATGTTATGTAGTAGGATAAATGTATATTATGTAATACAGATAATTTTTTATGTTGCATGCCTTAATTTGTTTGTACTTATATGAAATATATTTTTTTAAACGTACATTTTTTTAAATTGTCTTCAATAAACTTGTAATCTATTTTTAATTATTATAGTTTTTCTTAATACTCCTTGAGTAAATATAAGTCAATATTCTTCTTCTTTAACGGCTCTACAACCGAGTTCCGGTCCTGGCCTCTCGCAACTGTTCTCTCTACCGGTTCCGATTCTGAGCCGATGTCATCCAGTTTGGCATCCCTATGCTCAGAGCGTCCTGGTCTACGCCATCTTTCCTGTCGCACCCCATAAGTCTTACCGCAGGGAACTTTCCGCGCCTGTTCATCTTCACTCATACGAGCTAGATGTCCTGCCCACCAGAGTCTACCGAGCTTTATTTTCTTCACAACATCTATGTCGCGATAGCGCTTGTAGATCTCGTCATTGTAGAGTCTCCGGAATCGTCCTTCCTCACATAAGGGGCCAACAATCTTCCGAAGTATTTTCCTCTCGAACACCGCCAAGAGGTTCGAGTGCTTTTTACTAAGCACCCACGTTTCGGATGCATATGTGACAACCGGTAAGACCATCGTCTTATATAGTAAAAGTTTAGACGTTATGGTTAGATTCTTGGATTTGAAGAGCCTTGACAGACTATAGTAGGCTTTGTTGGCTTTTAGCAGTCGTGCGCGTATTTCTTGTTCCATGCTATTGTCGGCTGCTACTATTGACCCAAGGTAGGTAAATTATTTCACCACATCAAACTCGAGTTCCTCTACCTTCATTGTGGGACCAATGTTCTTGCAGACGAGGCCACCATGTACTTTGTTTTGCTTTCGTTGATGTAAGTCAATATTATAACTTCAAATTTAAATGAGTGAATTTTAAAAAATATTTATTGAAAATTGCAATGATATTTACGTCATTGCCCTATATTCGTGAGAATATAAAACTGCCGTTGTTCTGAATATATAATCTTTTGTACGAATGCGAAATATATTTTATTTCAAAAAATTTAAAGTTGAAAGTAGTCTAATAAATGTTTCCGCTAACTAACAATGCTATTTCTCGTAACGAAAAATTTGGTTAATTCAAATTAAATCATATTGAAGCAATCAAAAGATAATATTTATTCAAACTGAAAAAAATGCATATCAATTTAATATTCCTTCAATCAAATTTTATTGAAATCTCTTGAAATATTTTTTTAATCACCTCAAGGTAGGATCAATTTTAAAGCAATAATTTTTATTTGTATTGAAGCGTATTACAAAACTGAACTAATTTTGATTTTGATTGTGGTGATAATAATAATAATTGACGAAATTAACAAATTTGTTGAGCACACCTCCAATCTCATTAATTTAATCCTATATATGTATCGATAGGATATTTTAAACAATTAAATCAATGGTTCAGAATATTCCCATAATTTAGTCTTTATTTATGTTAATGTCTCATGAGGTTGACACAACTACATCAGTCAACTTCGTGATAATTTTGCCTCATCTCCAGGGCTCTATTCGCCGCATTTAAATTCACGATGAGGTTGACACAACTTCGGCTCGATTATATTTATCACGCCTTTTTTTCAGTGCAGACAAGAGCAAGATTCTAATTCAGTCGAGGGTGAAAAGAAGAAGAAGAAACCACAACACCACCTGGGGAGAATATAACTTTGAACGGGTAAACCAATTTAACTACCTGGGGTCCACAGTCAGCGAAGACAACGATGACACGATTGACGTGCAAAGAAGAATAAACGCAGCAAATAAAACATACTTCTCACTCCTGCCAGTAATGAAATCCAGAGACATCCACAGAAAAATGAAAATAAGAATCTATAAAACGATTATACGCACAGTGTGTGGGTGTGAAGCATGGAGTTTCTCCCAAAAGTCCGCAGATAAGATGGATATATTTGAGAGGAAGGTTCTCCGAAGGAAATACGGCCCAACCAATGAAGATAACGCATGGAGAATACGCTACAATCACGAATTGTACGATCTATACAAAGAGTGTAAACTTTCAACACATGCCAAGCTACTGCGCTTACGTTGGGCCGGCCATGCCAAAAGAATGGATGACTCAAGGATACCAAAGAAAGCCCTATATTTACTACCAGATGGCAAAAGACCAGTTGACAAACCACGGTCAAGGTGGGAAGACAGTGTTAAGGCTGACGCAGCAAAACTCCTAAACATCAGAAACTGGAGGCAAGCTGCGCAACAGAAGGAAGAAGAAGCTGATGGAGGCCAAGGGTCGAATTGGGCTGTAGAGCCATCGAAGAAGAAGAATTGGGCTGGTTTTTCTAAACAGCGCAGAGGTTTAAGCAAAGATAAGGCGCTCCAAAAAATATTTCGATAATCCGAATTTTCACTAACCTGAAACACAGCTTGAAAACAATTGATTCGGATTACCGAGGTGTGATTGTACTGCGAAATTTTGTTTAATAACTCTTTTTTTAGTTTTACAGCTTTAAAATTGCGCAAGATTTTGTGTTTTCAAACTAAACCTCTCACAGCATATTTTATCTTCCCACAACCAAGAGAACTGCCATTCGTCTGACGGAATTCTGTTATTCATCACATTAAAGGTAATTTGCTTTGGGACTGACCTACATTCGCCGCCAGTATATTATCTTGTAAACTCTGGCTTCTAACTACTAAAATAAAATACTATTCACCACTGGTTGTTTCTCCACCAGTGATATAATAACTTCCAGTGCGAAAAATATCGATCGTAAAACCAGAATGTTTTTTTTATTACAGCTTAGATGTTTTTTACGGGGAACTTTGCCCAAAAAACGACTCCCTATGGTCACGACAGATAACTCACTAAAGGTATTCCCAGCTGACGCATAAAAGAGAATCAATTGCGAGGACATTCGAAGATTCCGTCCGTATATCCTGCTCATAGTCCTTGGCTCATTTTAATGTCGACCAACTAAAATTTTAATACAGGCAGCAAGCATCCTGAAAGCCAGAATAAATAACGGAGGAAATGTTTCGCCAGGATTTCTTTTTTTCTGAGAAATTATCATTTATTTTTTTTTTCTCTCTCTCCATGGGCTTGTGTTTACTCGCATTTTTTTTATGTCTCACCTTTATAAACTGTTTATCATAAACTTGAAAAGTGATTTCGACGAAACTCTTCTTCATGTTCAGTACACATCTTCCATACACTTTAAGAACTTTCCTTGAGTTATCCTTAAGGAAAAACTGTGTATTTTTTTTCAGGAAAAATTAAATTCCTTAAAATTCTGCACGAAGTGATCCAAATTTCCTTTTCGGCTGTCCCACAAGTGGGTTGGGGGTTGTTAGTGGGGGGCTGATGATATTAGGTGGAATCTGTTCGCATCAACGGTTTTATTTTTAACTGCGAACCATAAGTCCTTATTAGGAAAACTCCAGGCGAAGTGGTCTTCAGTTACCTATTTTGGTTTTTCCTTGCCATTTCTTAGGATTTCGCAAATTTGGGCCATTGATGTACCTTTTTCACAGTATAATAATTGGCTTATGGCTTGACGTATACAAACGTAGGCAGAAAGTGTATTGTACGATTTTTTCCTTCCCATTTCGCCAATAAGAAATTTAATTAAGATTCGTTTTTAATGAAGAGTCAAATAAATTGATTGATGTTTATTTTTAAGTAGAATAGAAAATTTTTGATAATATTATTTTGGGAATTCGCCAGGTTTTATCCTGAAATTTTAGGTTATCTATCATGTGAGCAGAAATTCGGAATAATGGGATGTTATTGAATTATAAGTTGAAAGGATCTATAATATTCGAAATAAGAGCCACTTTCTTTCATCCTAAATCAAATTTGTGTATATTTGCCCTCTCCTTTTAGGTCAAATTATCAAAAATATGAAATGTTTATTCGTATGGCATATACAATCAACATTTAAAGGTTTTCTTACAGAGAGAGTTTTGATCTTTAGCTTATGAAATTATCGATTTAATTTTATTATTGTTATTTTAAATAAATAAAATTTATCATAAGCTTCAAACATTCACGCACCTGCAGAAGAGTGTCCGGGCAACGTAGAATTTAATGGGTCCTTTAGGTTTGACTTGAAAATAAATCTGGGAGATCTGAATAATGACAGTAGTTGGGGGGATTGCGTGCAAGGGCGGCGGATTTTGGGTGGGGAGCACGGCAACAGGTAACAGTTAAAATGTTCATCGGTCAATTTATTTATTTCAGAATTTCGGCATGGATAACTGCGCCGTTGTCGAAAACTTTATATGTATTTTTAAACGCGAGTGTCGCTTTACCATTGTGGTCCCCAACTGAGTACTAATCACGTCCAATGCTGCTTGACCTTGGTGATCGAACCAGAACTGGTCTATTGAGCACGTTGAATAAAACCCTTCATGGTCACCAACATAATTTCCTTAAATATGAAGCAATGTAATGCCAAAAACTTAAGCTTTGTATGAGTAAAGCTAAAGCTTAAAGGTATTAATTTAAAGCTTTTTAAAAAGCTTTCCGAATACGTAACGCAGATGTTGGGATTGCCCCATTTCATTTGGTTTGCCTCATAGGACCCTTATGAGAAACTGATAATGCATATACCTCACTTCAGTATCGCTGATTTGTTTTTGTGCGGTCTTCATGAGAACCCTTCACCTCATGAGGTCCTTATGAGGAACCTACGGAGAAATTCTTCTGTTGGCAAGCCCCTGAGACCACCCCCTTTTTAAATGGTAGTCGGATGGGGTTTAAAAAGCTTAGGCTATACAGTTATAATATATGTAGTGTTCGTATTGCTGGTGTGTGGCCTTTCGACCATGTTCTTTCGTCGTAGCGACCTAGACAGCTCTTCAACATTCTGTACATGAAATATTTTGGGTGTGGATTTCCCCACCCAAAGCGAAAGTGCGTGTGCACTTTTCACTCCATCCCCATGCGCTCCGCCGCCCCTGATTGCGTATACAAGCAATATGCCGACACCACCAGCTTGCATCAAAGCAGGAATGACCATGAACAACTAGGCAAAAAGGTGGTAGCCATCTAAGTATCCCTTGTGTATTTAACCCACCGCCACCTTTTTTGATGACGCGACAAGCATACCGAGGTATCAACGTCGATTCGGTTACCATACCATACCATCTTGTCAGTTTCATATTAAGAGAGTGAACTGCAACGCAGAGGATCTATGTATCTGAGAATTACTCTTGATTTTGAAGAAGCAGAAACAACAAGGGAAGATTAGGTACATTCTGTGACGAGATAACGATCAAGTACAAAACCTTACCATAAAACTCATCGGTAATGTCGCCTTTTCGGCCCACTGAAAAAACCGGCCGCCTACCTGCACGACAATATTTTTCCCGCAACAGAAGTCTATCCCGCTTGGCTCACTCTCATACCTAACAGCCCCTTTTCGCGCACAATACGGTCTATAAGTGCGTTTATAAATAGAACAACTCCCCTGTGGAATAGTCTCCCACAGTCAGTATTTCTGAAGTCGTACAACATATTAGAGTATGAAGACTCCAATTTCAAAGCTCCTTCCTTCCATTTTTAAAAATCAATGAGGTAATGGCGGTTTTAATCTCTAAACAAACTCTTCTAACGAATCTTTCAGTTTTACAGCTTGGTGAACACACGTTTAGCAAGTTAAGCCACAAAATGTGTAACAGATTCGTTGGAAGAGTTTGTTTAGAGATAAGAGGTTTTTCAAAATGTTAGGCAGAATTTTTGGTAAAGTAGTCTTCATGTTCAACCATAAGGTTCATCCATATCTACACTAGCACCCCGTCCCCAGACCCCCCTAACCACTCCCAGTCCCTTCTATCGTTCAAACTAACCTTACTACTAGACATTGACAGAGTGTAAGTACAAAGGGTTATTTCTACGCTTGGTTTTTGCACATAAAAAAAAGTCGTAGATATCGGAACGACGGGTTTGATGGTAAGTGCGAGCTGGCTCCTGAACGTAATAATGCAGCTTACCGACCAATACCAATTTTGGTAGCCTAGAGGTTACTCTGCGCCACGGTATTTCGTCTTTACCTTTCTCGCACTGAGATACCATTCCTTCTTTCTTGTCTTCCCTCTTCACGGCAATGCCTTGCCTTTCTCGTGACGAATCCATCTCCGATTCGAACACTGACATCAGCGTTCTATCGCAGTAGTACTGGATAGGGCCGGTAGAATAAAACCAGTCAGTCAGTTTTTTTTATGTGATAGTCTAAGCTAAGGTGCTACCAGTCCGTCATGTCAAGTCGTACACGTCATGGTGCAATGTCTAGTAGTAAGCTTAGCTCGAAGGATAGAGAGAAAGATAGGATAGATTAATGGGAGTCGGGTGGGTGCTGGAGGATATGGAGGTGAACCTTCCGTTTGAACTCTTGGATGTTGTATGAGTTCGGGAAAGCTGACTGTGGAAGGTTGTTCCGCAGTCGAGTTGTTCTTGTTATAAACGAATTTCTAAACCAGAGTGTGCGCGAAGATGACGGCTGTAAACTGTAGGAGTGAACCGAGCGGGCAAGTCTTTTATTGCCGGAGAAATGTTGTCGTGTAGGCATAAGGTTACTTATTTCAGTGGAGCAGTTGTTTCGATCTTCTCTCTACTATTTTTTTGACTAGAGCTTGCTGTCTGAAATTGCACTCAATGATAGAATCATCGGCAGTACAGTGCGGCTTTTTACAAAATCCAGCGTTCCCATAAACCATAGAAACGTAAAGAAAAATACAAAAAGTTCACAAAAGTAAACATCTAATTTGTTTCTGAATAATCGTCGTTAACGTGAATATAAAAATTTTCCCGTCAATTTTTCTATTGCAGTATACATTTTTTTACCATTTATTGAAAGTAGACGTAACAACGACTAAAGTGATCCAAAAGAGATCTGGATCTCCGTAGGAAGCGTAGTTTTAAGAGTTTTAAAATTTCACATTTGTTTTTAAAAGAATTCAATTTAACAACAACTTCACAATATTTCCGTCTGAAAAAAATACTACATTTTTGCAACACTAAAAGGTATCTTTTGCCGAAGTGTCCAGCTTGATAGAAATTTTTTTGTCCAAGAAAACAATTAAAAACCGAAAACCGGTTTCCGCCATTTTTTCGAAAAATTTTGAGGTTAAGGTAGAAATGGTAAGTACAAAAGTTGTAGATCTTTTTATTTCCTACAACTTTTTCATTTAACTTTTTTCGATAGTATGCTCAGTTTAGCCAGAAATCGGGAAAAACTGTTTCTTCTTCTCATTTTTACGCCTATTTCTACTGGACTAATACCGAATATTGTCCTCCTTCTTCTTTTCCTTTTTTTAACTGCGGCGTTAGACCTAAAAGCAGGGGGGTGCTACACAGGAGACTAAGACGCACTGGTGAAACCGGTTTTATGGGAGAGAAACGAAGAAAAGAAAAGGGAAAGTAGGCCATTCGTTTCTCTCCCATAAAACCGGTTTCACCAGTGCGTCTTAGTCTCCTGTGTATCATCCCCCACAAATCCTAATATAGCACTTTACGCAGTGGTTTGCAGTTCCGACACGACTGCTCGATGACCCGGGACCGAAACAAGAGTAGCTTGATTAAGAATAGCAATAGCTTAATAAAAGAACTTTTACAATTCCAGAAACATTTAGACTTGTCTCTATGGGACCGCATCGATCTGGTTTCTGCTTGTATGTCACAGAACATGAAACTATGTTCTTCTTAATGCATGCATGAATCTCTCTTGAGGCCGTCCGTGTGTCTCATGCGTGTCCAGCCTGTTATAGTTAGGGGAAATCCAGGACAGCTTATCTATGTTCGCGGAATGGAGCCAAAACTTTTAGATGTGCATTCCGATAGAATCGCACTTTTGGATCTTTTCCGTAACACTAAAATTTGTACAATCTCCTCGCTAAGGACTATAGACCAAATGGCTTGTGAAAAAGCATCTTCTCCGCCTGCAATGACTGGTTTATTTTTTAATAGTATGAGACTAGCATTAAGTCCTACGCTAGCTCATCATCTGGAGAGCAAATCGACATAAAAAATGTCAAACGGGTTAACTACACCACACTCACCAAATAGAGGCATACTTTGCTATCGGCCTCGGTAGCCTCCGTGATAAGATACTTGACTTCCATCGCATTGTCCTGCACCTTTTTACTAGTCACATGTTGATAGAATAAAACCGTTTTCTGGACCATGGAATCAAATCATGGAACTCTGGAATGGTACTTGGGTATCTAAATTGCTAGGATACCGAATGCGACATTTCGTTTGAGAAATAGTGCACTAAGGTTTACAGGCCATTTATTGATCTAAGTCAAAATCCGGTTAAAATTGAGAATTGAACAATTGACAAGGGACTGTATATTTATACGGATTGTACATATAGAGAAAAAACCCCACGAATATTGCAATATCAAAACAAAATATTTGTATCGGGGCTTCACTTCTGTAAGGTTAGTAACCAGTGCCGCGGCACCCATATGTGCAGACTGTGCATTAGCACTGGGCGGCACTTGGGAAGGGCGGCACTTTTGCGAGCGAACCGAGCGAACAATTTGTATAATATATGCATTTTATAAATATGCCGTGCCGACGGCAAGGGCGACATCTCAGTTTAAATGGGCGACTACAGCCGCCAAAAGACAAGGCATTTTTGGTGATGAGCGCAAAAATTTAAATGAGCGGCGACGATAAACAAAAAGAAGACAAACATCAAGCACAACACTCAATAGATTACCAATAATTAATTAGCACACGTAGCATGTGCACAATATACAAGCGATGAGCGAAAGGCGACACAAAAACAACCCAGTAGAGAATAAAAACCTTCTAGAGTCGATTTCGTACATTATCCTTCGAATGCGTAATGTCTACTTTCTTGATCGAAAGATCTCTTCGATTAATATTGCAAAGTCCTAGGATCGAAGGCATAACGACAACCTTTTGCATTACAATTCATTCCAATATGAAGGCAAAATGAGCGACCGTTTGCATTACCATACATTTCAATAAGAAGGTATAAGCACAGATAAGTAAAATGCAGATGCCTAGTCGAATAGGCTAAACGTGTTCCATTTTGCCGAAAGCGATTTGCAGCCATGTATAGTTGGCTAGTGCATGGAAACTTTTGGTCGAGCTCCAGCAACAGACTAATTGATTTATCGACTACAACGTAAATCCCTAATTATGAATCGCGAAGCGGTCTTTTTCAGCACCAAAAACCGGATTAATCGATAAGTGATAAACGAATGACGAAACGATAAACAGAAACGGTCCTTTCCAGGACCAAATCAGTTTGCGGAGCAGAACACAAACAAAAAGTTTCGACGAAACGAAAGACAGTGGGGCAGCAAAAAGTAGGAAAAAAGTCGCCATCCGTTTCAGCTTGTTAGCGCGGGTCTTATCATCGAAAGCGAAGAAATGAAATTAAATGAATTATTTCATTTAAGTCGATTCTGAAGTAAGAGAGGAGCTGTACTAATAAATGACTTGGTTGACTTTGCCAAATAGAAACAAATTTTATTTAATTAACAATTTCTTATATTCTAATTCCTATAAAGAACAAAAAAAAATCCGCGAGCGAAAAAAATCTTGCCCTTAAAGAGGCGGCATCGGCGGATGTGCACTGGGCGGCAAAGTGCCTAGCCGCGGCCCTGTTAGTAACCTCAGTACTAGCCGGCAAAGTCGATGACACATATATTGTGGTCAATGGGAAGCGGCCTCGCTAGAGTTTTATGGGTCCTGAAACAATCGGATCCCATTCATTAACCAACCGATAAAGGCCGTGATCCCGACGAGACCGCGCTATTTTTTTAATGCCTTTACGCCTGCGTACAGTTTTTTCGAACACCAAAAAATAACCACTTTATCAGCACAATCTACTATATAAAACTGAATGTTTGTCTGTCTGTCTGTCTGTCTGTCTGTCTGTACGCAATAGGCTCCTACACCGTGTAACCGATCTTAATGAAATTTTAACCATATGCTATTTACATTAAAGGGAAGAACATAGGCTATTTTATTACTTTCTAAAACCACTCCTAGATGGCGCTGTTCGTTGAAAATCATCGCAGAGCTTTGAATTTTTGCATGAAGGTCCGTGGAGGTCTCCCATAATGCACCTCGAAGCCCGATTTTCGAGATTCAAAATGGCCGCCGAAATATGACCGAAATTCAAAATTGCCGCAGAAATATGGTTGAATTTGCCAATTTTATTCCGATTCCAATGAAAGTGGGTATCTAGGGGTTTTTAAGGTCGCAAATAACAAATTTGTGGTCAAAACTTATAAATTCAAAATGGCCGACGAATTTGCAAATTGTGTTCCGATTCCAATGAAAATCTGTATCTGAGGTTTTTTAAGGTAGCAAATAACGACTTTATGATCAAAATTTAAATTCAAAATGGCCGCGCCAATATGGCCGACGAGTTTGCGAATTGTATTCCGATTCCAATTAAAATCGGTATATGGGAATTTTTAAGGTAGTAAATAACGAATTTATGATCAAAACTTATTCAAAATTGTGGGGCCAATATGGCGGAAGAATTTTGCCAAATAAGTGTCATTTCCCGGTTAGCTGTATGTAGGTTGTTCAAGAGTTGGAAAATCGGAAAATTTTGACATTCTAGCTACAAATGGAAAAACATTGAATGTAGTGTATCCTGAAGCTCTCTAAGCAATAGGTTCAGAATTGATCAACAAGGTTTTTTTTGGAAAGGTGGTAAGGAGAAACGGAAATATGGGATGATTTATGTATAATGGATAAGAAGGAAAGAAACCCATCACCTCTGAATTTTTAGGTATAAGTCTAGGATTCTGCAATACGGGAAGAGGCTGGCATCTGGGTAAACAAATAAAACCTGAGTCAGTGACATTGCAGATGAGAACCCAGGGGCCAAGCAATTGCAAGACATGTAATTTGTAGCGTAAAATGTCCATCACCGTCAAAAGTCCATTTCTAAATATGAAATTAGTAGATATAATCCTTTAATTTTTTTTTCTTTCAGGATGTAATAATATTTGTCGATTATTGAGTGTTTAATTTAACTAAAAGTCCATACGAAAAAAGATTATAGCATGGATAACACTGTGGATATGACATATTTTCTTGAAATTATACTATGTGTCTAATAGTTGCTGGAAAAAGCCTTATTTTAAAATAGTCTTTCACTAATATTTATTTTTGGTGGGTAGTTATATTTTTAAGGATATTCGTGTGTGTTTATTTTACCAGAAAGAACCATAACTTTATTACGGGCCACGCCGACAAAAAATATTGTCTGCCCCAGAGCTTTACAATAATAGGTAATTTTGGTCACACTGCAAATAAATGCATTTTGAATCCAATGTCTCGAACTTTTATAGGAATAGTTGGTTTTTCGTTACTGGTTAAGAAGAGTTGAATTTTGAAGGTTTGGATTGATTTTAAATGTTTAAACGTTGGGTGCAGCAAGGCGCACCGGGTCCCAGCTATCCAAAATACAGAAAATAAGTGGTTCATGGAGACACTTCATCTGTGTATGAAAATTCATATCTCGAAAAATGCCATGTCAATGGATGGTTTTTATTGTCTTGATCAAAATGTCAGATCCCTAACAGTTTCACATTTTGTTATTTGAAATCAAAAATACCAAAAAATTGCATTTTTCAAACTCTCCTACTGTATATTAAAATTCATATCACCTGATTACTACTATTGGTTTATGGGTGCAGCATAGGCGCACCGGGTCCCAGCTAGTATCTCATAAATTATAATTTTAGTGCCAACATATTTTTATATACTTTGTATACAAACACAATAACAATACTATTAAACTTTATTACGTGCAAACACTCTTTCCCTGAAAAAAAAATCCACTCCCTTTTAACAATCATCATTCATCCCTTCGCTGCGCTAGAAGAGTACTAAAATCTTTGACCCATTAAGTACTCTAAAGGGCGAACAGAAACCAAGTGTTTGCGAGACACATAAAAACCTCATTTAATATTTTAAATATTTCATCAACGCAGCAAACTTCTATCACGGCTGGCCTGAATTTTAATTAGATTGGCCCGCAAAAATTCATGATATTCAAATTTATCCATCATAAACACCCTCCGGGGCAAGATATAAAAATATATTTATATATATTTTTTTCTCTGTGTCCCAAATTGCAAGGATCAATCCTTAACTCAAGGATTCAAGGGGCCCGAATGGCCGCACACTTAAGGAGAATCCTGGAGGTCCGCTCAACAGGTCGTTATGTTTGAATAAATGGAAAAGTTTGGATAAAAATCTGTGATAATAGGAAGATATCTTCACTGATTTCAACTCATTAAGGATTTTAAGCTGGAATGTCCCGGGCTGATGATAGAGGGTTGAAAAAGTCCCAAAAATTTTTTTTTTTAAATTGTCAAGACTTTAAGGAAGATGTATGGGATTTCCGGTAGTTTTTCGTTCGTTCTTGGGCCCCCGTTAATGTTTATTTATTGCCGGGGGGAGGACCGCTGTGGGATCTCAAGCGAAGCGTCTTCAATTATATCTTCAGGAAACTCCTCTAACTTGAATTTATTGCGGCCTTCAGAATTGTTTTTTTTGTAAAAAAGTTTCCACTCAGGGAATCCATAATAAAAACTCGAGTGGCTTTAGAATAAGAAGAAGAACAAAACATTTTCCATCCCTTCGATGCACATTCAGGACATCATAGCGTTTTTTAATTACCCAATTGTCCAGTCGTAACATTTCAAGACAATGTCCTGCTAGACATTATCCCGGATATCATAAACACGGAACAAGACAAATTACATCCAGAGAGACCCAATACACACAATCAGATAAAGGATAAGTGGGAGCAGTTAACATTTGACCTTCAGTCATCGTGTGTAAGAAATTAACTTTCTGGCGCCCAATGAACACGTTCCACATTCATTCTAATGCAAGCCACCCTCGGGGTCTATTCCACCCATGACTGATTGCCTCGAATGTTGAATGTGAATGAGAAAACGAAAAAAAACTAAAACAACAAAAAAAAATAAAAGGAACAAGGATTCGTGGGCCATGGCCTCTGTCCGTAGTTGTTTAAAGCTCTAGTGCGTAATTTTATCCTCAATTATTTTTCGGAATACCAGACCGCCTGAACGTAGTAACATTTGTGCACACATGTAAATACGGAGCGTATCCTTCTTGTTATGTAAATAAAATATCATGGAAAGTTTGTGTGATGTAAAGGTTGTTAAATTCGTAAATATTTAATGTCAAGATTCATTGTATTGCTTCATTAAATTTTCTGTACCTTGGGCTGGCAATGTACGTAAGTACACGTGTTTTTGTAAAGATATTCATTTTTTATGTAGAAGTGGTTATGTACAAGTATTTCTTATTGATTTCATATTTTACCAAAGTTCTTTTGATTAAAAAAACGAGCAAAATAAGTTGTGCTTTCTCTTTCTCATATTTCGCTGAAAATGAACTACGCTTAAAGTTTTAAGGGGGATTCTGGTCTAGGATATTCAAAAAATCTAATTTAATTTTTTCCATTTTAAGTTTAGTTGATATGTCTAAAATCATCTCCTAAAATGATTTTTTGAAATTCAAAATATTTCTAGAGTTATTGTAGATTTTATAAACGTATATAACGACAAAACAGGAGCTGCCGCGTCGAGTGAATATAATTAATTTGCAAGCATATACATATAAAATATTATACTTTACATTCATATTTCATGATCTTTATGAAGGTGAAGAAAGGATATTGTATGGTGCCGGAATCGATGAATAAAGGTAAATATAAAAAAATCTATGTTTTATAACAAAAACTTGTCACCTGAAACTTTAAACTTATTTTTCTTAAAAAACGTTTTTTCCTTCAACAGAAGTTCTACGAAGAGCATGTGCCAAAAGTTAAAAAAAAATTTTTTTTTAGAAATTTAAGAGTATTACAATATCAATAAAAGAAGTTAGGAGCAAAAATATTTATCTATTTCTGAGGAAAAAAATATATGAAAAAACCTCTTTTTTTGCTTTCTAGACCAGAAACCCACCCCCCTTAAGTAAACATATTGTGGCGACCGCGTTGAATTGATTTCACGGATTTCCAACCTACCTTGGGGTTAGCTCGATGTCAATCCCCTAAAGTCGTTGGTGCTGGGGATGTGCCAGCACAGACATCTTCGAACCCGAACACCTGCCAATCGGCAGAGCGGCCAACGTGTGCTCTCAAATAATCGGTCACAGAGCGGTAATAAACTCAGGCGTAGCTTGTACTACTTGCGTTACTGATGCGAAGCATCCACTTGAAAGCCCCCATTAATTTCGATGGTGGATAGGCCAAGTTGGTTAAAAAACCGACCACCACTAACCTTGAGAAAAACTAAGAGATTGGAGGTCGAAATGAACGAGCATATAAGCGGTCGCTTTATACTTTATACGATTTTCTCATCGATTCGGGCGTGGACGTATCTTGTGATCCTGGCTCACAACCAACGTCCTCCAGCACGCGGCCAATGGATCACTGATCCACACCTTCGACACAAAGTTGCTTGAGCTCCATGTCGGCCTACACCGACGATATGTTCACAACTTTATGGTTGCCGGCATTACCAAAGCCATTATTAGTGTGGGCGAAGTTCGTGCTTTCCGTTGATTTAAAAAGTCAGTGCTTAGGCGACAGTTAAAAAAAGTTCAGAATTAACGTGTGCTTTACAGTCGACTACCAAAGCTCCAACGCAGTGGCAATGGCAATATAACGGCATTTGTAAATGGCTGTTAACGAAGTTCCTTTCGTTAGCAAAAGCTCCTTCCTTTAACAGGGATTTCTTGACCTTATTCGTCCCCCACAGAATCTCCACTTCGTCTGGTCCATAAAGGGATTCACATGATTGAAGACCATGTGGCGACTACCATCGCCTTCACGCAGTCACTGGGCCGAATTAACATACATATATCCGATTCCGCACATTCAAAAATCTTCAATGTTCGCGGATGCACAATTTTTTCGAAGGTGGATTTAGATCACATATCAATCGCCCCATAAGACTGCTGTCATTACTACCATATGAGTTTACCCATATACCGTATGGACTATGGAACACAGCCCAAACTTTCCAGAGTTTCATAAACGAAGTTACAAAAGATCTCGACTTTGTTTACGTCTACTTGGACAATGTACTTATCGCCAATAGATGCGAGGCTCGATAGCTTCGGCCTGACCATACATTTAGAGAAATGCGTTTTTGGTGCAACAGAAATCATATTTCGCACCACCGTATCACAAAGGAAACTTCCATTCCCTGGTCAGGTTCTTGCTATCATTGATCTCGCACCTCCAACTTAGGTGAACTTTATTCCTTCTCTCGCTGAAATGTTGGTACCAATCAACGAGCATTTGAGGTACCTTCTCAACCACTCGCATGACACAATAGGATTTTTGTGGCCAGCGTCAGGCTGTACTCATTAAGGTGAAATTCTCGATTGCAGAAGCAACTACGCTGATTATGCAATCGGCGGGGTATTAGAACAATTGAACGATCACCAGTGCCAACCTTTAGCTTATTATTCCAAAAAGTTGTCACCAACAGAATAGAACAGAACAGAGGTACTCGGCATTCGATCGACATGTATGCAGCGATTAAACACTTCCATTATTTCGTAAAAGGGCGCAATATCGTGGTCTATACTGATCACAAACTAGTGGTTCGTGCCCTTCACACAAAGATTGAACGACCCCCAGGCAGCCTACACATGGGTATATATTCCGTCAGCTTCGACCAGCCTACACTAGCAGGTTCAAAAAGGAGACACCGATTTGAAATCGCTCCAAGAGAACCCCAGCAAAATTAGCATTCACACCAATACCTTTCACTACGCGTCAGGTCTTGCGTAAAACTAGTAAGGCATTTCTAGGCCTGACATACCCACTTCTTTACGCAAACTATCGTTCAACTCCTATCATAGCCTGTCTAACCCTGGTATTCGTGCTACAAGACCAAGAAATACTTCTGGCTGACAGATTAGATTATATCTATATGGAGACAGTGGGATCTCTACCAGCATCTCGGGCATACTCTTAGGGGTCCATTACAGGTTCACGCAGGCGTCAATCAATTCCATCAGTCATGATTGATGGAAATCAAAATATTTAGATAATTACATCACCCATCACTTCAAACGGCAGGTTTTCCGTCTGTGACTGTGGCAAAACTGAGAGCAAAACCTACATCTTAACAATAGTAGACCGATTCGCTAGATGGCCTGAAGCATTCTCAATATGGGACATCTCCACTTCAAAAGTGGGAAAAAGATTCGTCACTAAATTCGTCCAACTCTTCGACGTACTTCTTGAAATCGGATTTAGATACACAATTCGAATCGATGACTTACTTGACTTATTCGCCTTTAATCTCTCATGGGACATAGGGCGAAAATAGCTGCCCTCCAGCGGACTCTGTTTTACGCGACAGCTCTCAACTCCATCCAGGATCTACCAGTTGTTACGGCCTTTGCTAATAGAGTTCTACTGTGGAAAAAATCTTGTCCTACATATTATTAGCAAGGGTAAAATAGGCAGTAGACCGATTGCTTAGAAGACAGCAGGCTGGATTCAGAAAGGGCCGCTCCTGCATAGACAGTATTCGAATCGATCGTGTTCGGAAACCTATGAGGGCCCATAGTTACCAACTAATCAAACGATACCGAAAACACTTGGCCGTCAAATTGAACGGCACAACCAAGTTGATATAAAGCTAAAGCCGTTGTGACCACGAAAAAGAAAGCGCCGTCCAAATCTGTAACATTCCGTTAATACTACACTGGGTGGGAGTATGTGGCGACTGCAGTGATCTAGATTTCCGGCATTATACACTCTGGTACGAAAAATTCCCAAAAAGATACAACCGAAGCCCTGTATGACATGTTTGTCTCTTCTTTTTATAGTAAGACGACTCTAATTGTGATAATAACTTTTATAACCAAAAACAAATTGGTATTCTCTTAATTGATTTGCATCAAAAAGTTGTGAAACCCTACAATATACTCAAGCACTCTTTAAAATTCCCATAGCTTTCCTTTTGGATATAATTGAAGGCAATTTATTACTTAGAAAGGCTTTTCCACCATTCAAAACTTGAAGGAGTTGAAATGTCTGAATGATTGCAGTTTTAAGATGATTGAAACCTCTTAAACTATTCCACGAAACTTTTCGTTTTACTAAACTCCTTACAACTTGTTACATATTTTTTTGCAAAATATTTCTTCAAGATTTAATAAAATTGTAATACAAAAAATATTTTATAACTTTTTCTTGTAAGAGTAACCGTTTTTGAGATATTTTGATTTTAGTCCACGGATATTAGACAAAAAAAAGGCATGGAAGGGAGCCCACGAGTCATGAGAAACATAAAATTTAAAACTCTGTAAATCAAAATATCTCAAAATCGGTTACTCTTACAAGAAAAAGTTATAAAATATTTTTTGTAGGAAATTACCTAAGCTACAAACTTTATTCACATAAATTTTTCTATAAAAGTGAGCATTACTGAGATATTTTCGAAAAATCGCTTTTGGTGACTTTTGACCCCGCGTAAAATCGTGTCGGAGTGTCAAATCGATGGGACTCGTGACAGTTTTCTTAGAGCAATAATATCAATGTCCATACCAAAATTCAGCTTTCCGGAATTTTTCCGAAATTGGGCCTTTTTTGGTCTAATTTCCCTGGACTAGAAATAAAATTAAGAAATGAACATTTTGGTGTGAGTTGGAATCTGCTCATGGTGCTTTTATTTTTTTTCGATTTTGAAAGGTGGGAATCGTCATGCAACCGTCAGACCTGCTTATCGGTTTTCTTGGATTCCAACCTTAACTACCATTACTAAAACCACATTCTACACATCCACACTCCTCGCCAGGCCGGCCTTATGATATTTTGTTGTCGCCTGGGTAAAGGCCCAATTATATAGCAGAAACGAAAACGAACCGAAACGAAAAGAATGAAATAAATCGTATGAAAATGTATGAACGCGGTTATATAAACGAACAGAACCGAATCAGAACGAACGATATAAATTTATTTCATTTCGGTATTCGTTTCAGCTATTCAGCCCGTTACTTTGACAGTTCGATAGACAGTTTGTTTTCCAATTTAAAGTAGTTGAAAGAGCGAAAAAGAAGTTATTTTAAAAGAATGCAGTGAATACAAGGTGAAAAAATTTAAATTTTGATTTCTCTTGTGATTTGTCGACATCCGCCATAAATTATATAAATTCTATAATAGATGTATTTATCGAAAATAAAAAATTCTTCTACTCAATGCAGAACTTGTCAACAAATGTCAAAAACCTATTCGCTCAGGCACCTATATAATCGCTATCATTTTCAAGTTCATTTCGTTTTCGTTTCGGTTCGTTTTCGTTTCTGCTATATGATTGGGCCTTAAGTCTTTATTCATGGCTTCTCTCTTTTGGAATTCCTCGTATCTTAACTATGAGTGCCACTTTCACTTTTCTCCACACACCTTCCGATCTCTTCATGTGCTCTAGGATCCTAGGTATCGTTCGTGCTTATGCTGTTGCCTTAGCTGCGTCCTTTGCTTGAAAAATCCCGGGCATTGAAAAAGTCCATGCTCCACACTCTCTCTAACATTTGGGCTTACCGAGCACAATTCTGAATCGTCATGCCCAAAACAATGAAGGAATGTCCTATATCAACCATGCCAATTCAAGAACTGTTAGATGTCGGATGTATCTTCACCACGTGACACACCTCTCCGCATTTGGAATTAGTCTACGGGTCCATCAATCTTTAGTCGATTCATCCCAACACTTTTACATTCGGCTACGGACTGTCAGGGCGTTATCTGGTCAGATTTATACTCTAGGTCGTTCAAACGCAGGCATAATTTGTCAGTATGTCTATCTTACGCTATCACGCACACCATTTCGTCAGACCGGGCACTATGCACGCATCACACGCTGATATGCAACCCTCATCATCTTCCTCTAAGTCGTCCTGTCCAGAGTTTTGCCTACATTGGTGTTACATTTAGTGCGACTGACCTAACCTGACCTTTTACTATTAGGCGACTGCGATTTTCGCTTTAGTCTCCTATGCCAGTCAGCATCCTTGCCATTGCTTCACAGATGGGAAAGTTGAAGCCTCCATGGGGACATTTTAGTATCTTTGAAGCTGAGCCTTCGATTGATCATCACTCGCATAAAGCTGAGTGCAGGATGTGAGTGAATGATCTGCTCGCCTGATTTCAATATTATTGTTCCTGCGTTTGTTGATTAGCAAATTTTTCTTTTTGAAGATCGGCGAGCGTTAGGTGTGAGCTTTCGGGCTTCATATTTACCTTCCAGATCGCTTCGCATGCTTCTATCTAGATTTCCTCGAACAGCTTTTATCGAGTAGCTTTCATACTATTTCAAACCCAATCTCGACCTCTTCTCGCGAGAAAGGTTGCTTCACTTCTTCATCGTATATGATGATGAACTAGACAGGGGCCAAAGCTGATCATTGGAGAGCGGCACATGTTGCCCTGTACTCTTTTGACATCCATGGGTATTGGACCATAATGCTCACCTCATACTTCAGGATAAATAGCTTTATTACAGCTCAACAATTTTGCTCCACCGGGATTAGTTGGCAATGTCGAGGGTTTCGTTACTCAAAATTGTTTCTCCCTGTGTAGGAGTGTTCTCCCATACCTCGAGTACATCATCGATACTACTAGCTACTTGCCCTTATCCGATCTCTGAAGTACCCTCGTTTTTTGTTACGTATTTTTCGTCCTTCTGTTAAGAACACCAGCCTGGTTTTTATTTCAATACTTCTCTTACATCGATCATCAAACCATTGCTTCCTTCATTCTGACATACTTTCGGTCTCATGTAACCCATTTCACCGCTTTGTTGATGACGATATTTTGGATTTCGCTTACGACTTCCATAATGCACGACAAGGACGTGCCAGAGCTGGGCTCTATGACGGCGGACTTACGTTCGACCCAATTAACAGCGGCAATGAACCCGTTTTTGATTGAGGCTGCAAGAATCGTGTCGAATTTAATGCCTCCAAAAAGTAATACTAACCTTGGGTGTCACCCTTTGTGCATGTCGATCTCGTCATTCTGTAATGTCTAGTAGTAAGTTTGGTTAAAAGGTAGGAATTGAGGATAGGACAATTAAATAAGACTTTGGAGGGAGTTGTAGGAGGAGGCGATAAACCTTACGTTTGAACTTCATGGATGTTCTAGGAGTTCACCCGAAAGAGAAGAAATTTGCATGAAGCCTACTGTAACAAAAATCTAAACAAAAAAAATTTGTAACGGGGTTTGCATTTCGTAAAGTCGATATGTTCAATAGCAGCTGGCTGAGCCAGACACGCAACCGTCGGGGTAAGGGGGATACAGCCTCGTCGAGAACCTCTTCCCCCTGAAATAAATGAATCCTGCTAACCAGCAGACAAAGGTTGTGACGCCGGCAGTATTAGACTACCAGATAAAAAAGTAGGAGTTACCCGACTAACTTTTATGGGGGGTGCAGATGGGGCCCCTGAGAGTCTAGCCTCACTGCCTCATGTGGGTCCCATGTGGATTGCTCTATAGGGCACACAAGGAGTGTCTAACGTCTTGCTCCATTCCAAGTGAAAAAAGGCTAAAATATTTGATAATATTTTTAAACGCGAGTGCCGTTTTTCCAAGCGGCCCCCAACTGAGGATAATTACGTCCAATGCTGCTTACCTCCACAATCGAACGAGAACCGGTCTACTGAGTATGCTTAATGACAACTTTCATGGTCATAAATATAATCGTCTGAGATATGAGGCAAGGCAACGACAAAAACTTAAGCTTTGTATGAGTAAAAATAAAGCTTAAGCTTAAAGCTTTTTAAAAATTAGGATTTCCCCATTTCATTTTTAATGGGGTTTGCCTCATAGGGCCCTCACTTAAATATTATTATTATCATTTTTCTTTGTGTGGTGCTCATGAGGAATCTAAGGGGAAAGCCCTCTTTCGGCATGCCACTTGTTTGCCATGTCCTCATAAGGAAGCTACGGGGAAATCACTCTTTCGCATGTCCCCTTTAATAGTCCAATAAATAGGTGCTTTTTCTTTGCGAAAAATACCGCACGCGATTTTTATTTACCAAATGATTTTATATATTTTTATAAGCTTAAATTCAAAATGGGATGGATAAAAATTGTCCAGACATTCATATTAAATTTTCTAAGTTTTCCAATTTTGCAAAAAAAAATATTAGTTAACTATACGTATTTTTTGAAGAAAAAGGTGGTTTTAGTTGAAATTTTAGTTAAAAAAGACGAAATTTTGATTTTGATGAATTATTGCTCTTGAAGTTGATAGGGTAGAGCCTTGACTTTTACAGTTTTAGATAGGTGGGAGTATTCTGCGTACACTGATACCTTATCTCATAGGGTTACAAAAATACAGGTTGATATGTAAACCTCTACCAAAAAAACTTCAACACGCCCTAGCTGCTAAACTATTACGATTTACCGCACCCCTTCATGTAGAATTAACTATTAACGAAATATAGTGCAAAGAGAGTGGTATATGAAGTTTCAAGCACTATTTCTCCGTAGATATTGACTTTACACAAAAAAGTTCTAAACAAGAAAGTTAAATCACTTATTTATCTACAAAAAAGATAATATACATTTTTGTCGTAAAATGCATATTTTTTGAGATATAGAATTAAACGCGTTTTCCTTCACTCTAAGTTTAGCAAGAGGGTGGGGATGACGCCATTTTGAATTTAAGCTTATAAAAATATATAAAATCATTTGGTAAAAAAAAATCGCGTACGGTATTTTTCGCAAAGAAAAAGTACCTACTTATTGGACTATAAATGCTAGTCGGGTACCGTCCGCGAGGTAAAGACTCGACTTAAGCGAAACTTTTATACTGTAATGTTATCCGGTTAAGCCGCCGCGATGATTTATGAGGGCTTAATTCACCATTATCATTTAGAATTTATTGAAATAAATATATATAAATGTAGAATGAATGAAAGGTAAAGAATAATTTGTAAAAGGCTCGTATTCTAAAAGAAGTAATCCCTAAATCCTTATAAAATCGATTGTAACATAAATAATCCCTTAAACTCTCGGATCAATTTAGTTTTAAACGTTATCATAACTACCTTCAACAATTTATCTCAAGAACTAGAATCAATTTAATTCTGAATCCATCATTCTTCCAAAGTCCTTTTCATCAGGATGATTGAGTTTTCCCTTCATGACAGATCGTACAGCAACTACGACTAGAGTAGCATTAATAACTTTTCTCCCTATCTCCCTTTCTCCCATCTACATTTTGTCCTTATTCCTTAAAGAAGCCATTGTTGTAGCTGTCATCAAAAGTTGTATAACAAAATTATCCTTCTGCTGAAAGTTTATGTTTTCAATGGTGGAGCAGCGTCTTTCCTTTCCTGTTTTTATCACCAGGTGCAGCTAAGCTCCTTAAAAGGAGAGTTCCTCTCTACGTAATTGAATAAAACTTGATAACCGACAATTTGTTGTGATGTTCTCTCCCGGGGAGTTCCATGCTTAAATGCATTCGGTGCACACTACAGCTGCAGCTCTAACTTATTTTTACTTAGGTTAGTACGCACCAGTGGTGTGATTTATGGACAAATATTGAAGTTGCTAGTATCGAGGCCAGGTGTGGTTTTAATTGTATTGTTTTTCCATCTGTAGATTTTCTCTTCCATTTTCCACGTCAATTAGTCAGAGGATATCTATATTTATCCGAAAGAGCTCCCCTTGTCAGGGGTTGATGACTTAATTCTCATTGATCAGTTTCCAGCAGACATTCGGATTTTGTTAGGCTCATTTAACGTAGCTTCTATAATTGGAGCTTCTTTCAATCAATTTGTTTACACGGCTTAACAGGGGACAAATAATAACGAACCTTGAATGAATGATCGCCAAAAATTCGGTCGCATAATTATTATCCCAACGAAGACACGAGCCTTCAGCAGTAGTAATAAGGGATATGGGAGTTGATTCCGATTTCTCGTTTCAGATAATGTGCTAGAGCATTTCCCCATCACTATTCACTGACATACTAAATACAGACTCTGGCAACGATAGGCTTATATGGAATAATTTGATGGCCACATCCTTCGGATATTTGGATGATATTGATTTGATTTCGAAATGTTCCCTCACAGAGCAATGTGTCATCGAATTATAGACCATCCCTTACCCAACATTTTCAATCGATAACTGGGTAAGCATATGGACAGAAATCCGTGGTTTCTGGTATTGAATGACAGGTGACAGGTGAAGTGTGCTTGCCAACAGAGAACAGCCATATTTCCATATGCGAGTATCCCAAACAGACCGGAATTGACGTTGTTCAATATTGAGATTATTATAGCTTATATATGACTTAATATATAGAGCCTGCCGAAAATGCTGTTGTCATGATTGAATCGGGTGGTAAAATTTATTAGAGTTATAATCTGAATGATAACGAAGAAAAAATAATTCGATTAGATTAGGTTGTAACAAGTCTCCAATTTTAGGAAATTTTTACAGTGGCTAAGGTGACGTGTATATTTAATAGGGAATACCATTCACGAATTAAAGTTTTACCAATGAACAAATGAAAGATGACCACATATTTATATTCTAGTTAAGCAAGTTTTCTTTCATGACCTCAACAGACTTGAACCGCGTTCTTTGTAGTTTGAAGTAAATTTATTTATAAGTAAATATTTCAGGGGGCCATATCAGGCTAGTTTGGTCCTTGGTCTATGGCATTTGTCGAGTTTACAACCAAAAACTCGGTTTGAAGACGGATTTGTGCGATGGTGCATTATCGTGAGTCAAAATCGAAGAATTGTGTGTCCTTCCACAAATACATATATCCGTTTTCGGCGAGTGAGTTTGTGAGTGACTCTTCATAACCACGAAATAGTATTCCTTATTCACCGTTTGTCATTTTGGAAGGAGTTCGAAGTACCCTGAAGACATCAATTGTAGATCATCCCACACGAGCTGCGAATATTGAAGATCAAGGCTTTCGCGATCTGTTGCTTACTTTCCATCTAATAACGTATTCTCTCGACATAGACTCTCTCGGTAATTCGGACTACTGCCTTAGTTGGAGCTAATTTTCTATATCATTTCCCTGCCCCTACCTCCTGTTTCTAAAAAAAGGGTTAGCCATTATGTGAAAGCCAATTGACTGAAGCTTATTCGTTCTTTTCAAGCTGTGGACTGGAATCTGCGATTCTGGAATAATAATGTTGAAACACCAAAATTATACTACGTGTTTCCCATTCTACCAAATCTATTGAAAGTACCAGCATTCTCCGAATGACTAACTTCGTCGTGAGCATGAGTGAGTTCGAAAACGTCAAACTGTGGTAATACTGCAACTCAGATATCCGAAAATGTCAACGAGTTGCAGGAAGTTCTACAGCTCAGGACGTTTAGAGTTCGGAAGAGTATAAACGTGACCCTACAGCAAAGTTGCACAAAGTGGCACTGCTTTTGGTGATTGTGAAAATGGATCTTCACGTGGACTTTTCAGAATAAGTTTTATTATTTTAAAAACTGAAGTTTTATTATAATAGCGGAAATTGGAAAAAACCGTGTTGTGGGGAGTTACTTGAAGAGAAGTAAAAGTATATAATAATAAATCTTGCAGATGCTTTGTCGCTGCATTTACACGACTTGGACTGAGTTTCAGAATTCACTGCAAGGTCATTTGCAGTATTCACGTACAGCTGCTGCAGTCTTTGACGTTTCCGACCATACACTATTGTTAAGTTGAGATATTCCTGCAAATCCATAATTGGTAATAAAGTCAAATCTCTATTCGATGATTCAATGGAACCACTAGCAGTAAAAAGTTTTTGTCCGGGGTAAATTTCATCAAGAAGAATGTCACCTCTCCTTTCTTCTAAAAGAAGGAAATATCAAAATCGTTGCTTCCATGCGCAGTGAGAGCTCAAGTCCCCACAAGCAAAAAATGTCACTCTGTTTATTTAAAAATGCAAATTACCGGCTCATTTATATTTTCAACATGCGCTTTCTTTTATGGTGCGAGCGAACTCTAACAGAAAATAAATCCGAGATAGATTTATTAACGTCTGGGTTCATCTTAAATTCTTACCAGCCCGACACTGTTACGCCAGCCCCTATCCACCACGTTTTCTACAGAGCTAGCGAAGCGTATAGGTGCCTCACAAAAATTGACCCTCACGTTGGGCTTTGTTTGTCACCAATTCTTTTTTACTTGATACCAATAGGGGACTACCCACTGTTTATGAGTAAACCAAGCAATGTTATTTTCTTTACTACTCGCGATATGTAAACAAAACATGATTTTTTTAAATCATGCTTCATTTCTATTCGTTTTCAACTTTAATTTCAGCTTATCCTCTGCAAAACAAATGCTTTTCATGCAAGGTCTAATAGAAAGATTTAAAGCTTTCGTGACCTCACGTTGCAAGCTTTCTTTGGTCGCAAGTTTCAATAGTCAATTTATATTGGATTGAATCTCAGGTGTTATAAAAGCTTTCATTGATTATATGTATTACTTGCTTAAATGGGTATCGCGTTCAAAGTGCAGGGCCTTAATACGTGATTTCGAACCCTTGTTTGCCCACGGCGTTCACTTTTTTATTGCCTTAAGCCTTATGACCCGGGATTATTATCGCTTGGCTGACTCATACTAGTAAAGCATACACTTCTACTAGAAAAACACTAGGTACCGTGGCCAAGCATACTCCTCTGCTCAACTGAAGGCTTTCGATCCAGTTCCCGACACCACCACTCCTACGTATGACTTGGAACTTTTGCTACACCGAAAGCCACCCTACCCTATCCTGTATGTGCATGGAAGGATACTAAAACATTGAAATTTGTAAGATTCCCTATTCAGGGATATCTCGTATAGTACTAACAAATATACAATGTCCGCGCTGAAGACCATCGTTCAGGTGACTATTCGTCGTATGGTGATCGAATAACAAAGATCAACACGCCGCAATTTTTACATTTTAACTGACTAAAACTAACAGGGATACATTCTTAAATCCATCCAATGGCGCTACAGCCCAAATCGAGCCTTGGCCTCCTCTAGGGCATTCCTCCACGTTTGACGGTCCCTTGCAGCATGTCTCCAGTTCCGGATGTTGAGCATTGCCTCTGCGTCAGCCGTCACAGAGTCTATCCATCTCCTTCTGGGTCTACCTACTGGCCTATTTCCCGAGATTTCTGATATCATAAGCCGTTTTGGGATGCGATTGTCCTCCATCCTGACTACGTGACCGGCTAATCTTAGTCTGTTAATTTTTATTAAAATTGAGAGTTCTGGGTCGTCAAAAATTTCATACAACTCGCTGTTGTATCTCCTTCTCCATATTCCATCCTCTCTGGTTGGGCCTATTATGCACCTGAGGACTTTTCTCTCAAACCTGTTGACTCGTTCCTCTATGTCCTGGGTCATAGTCCAAGTCTCGCTGCCATAGCACAGTGCTGGTCGTATTACTGTTTTGTAGAGTGAGAGTTTCGTTTTTCTGTGCACAAATCTTGAGTGCAGTATTTGTTTCTGGGCATAAAAGGCTCTATTAGCCAGTAGTATTCGTCTAGTTTCTTAAATTCTTAAATAACCACTCCATAATACTACAAATAAACAATGGCGAGATAATAACACAATTAGCTGGTAATACGCGCTAAACTTCCCCCTTCTGCGCACGGTCAACGCGAGAATCTATTGCGCTCGAAATATCAGCGGCTTATTACGCTTGTTCTGTGTTATTTTTTTGAAGAGTCGTGGCATTTTAGCATGGAGGAAGTGGCGACAGGTATCTATTTACAAAAAATTGTTAATAAATTAAAATACTGATGCAGTGTATAAGACGTTTTTCTAAGTATTAAATAACTGACTCCTACATACTGTAATTTCAAACTATTAAAAAAAAGTTCCGCATAGTTCCATATGAAATTTAAAATATTATAGACGCAATAAACATTAGTGATTTCAAAAACTCCATAATGCTGTAAACATGCTAAGGGCGACGGCGAAACTATTTTTCTCGGCGACTGTCAAAAACGAATAGAACACACGGCTTATATATGAAGGCGCACAATCTGCAGACGACTGCGACGGCGACGTTGCCGAGCGTGGCTACCGAATCAATCCAATTTCTATTTCGTAGCCGTCGCCTGTCAAAATTGCATGGGTGCAGTGGCATGGGGTTGTGTTGCTATTCTCGTGTGTCCCTGTATGCGTGTGTAGCATGCGGCTTTCCAAGATGATTATTCCGGTGTGTGTTTTTTAATTTGTGTCGCCGTCGCTCTTAGTGTGTGGACACAAGAAATCTCGTCGGGCCATTCGCCGTGACCGAGGAAAATAGTTTCGCCGTCGCCCTTAGCATGTTTACAGCGTAAAGCGGTCCCCATATTTCTCCCTTTATTAAACAGACCCTTTTTTCTAGGTAGTCGTGGCATACTATCATACATACGACATACCCTACCTGTGATGGAAGTACATACAAATACGATATATCTGCTTTGCACGCTTAGCTAAGATGTTGTGAATATCTGTTGCATATCGCATATAAATTGGACACAAAACAATGGCAGTCCAGCGGCAAGGAAGCGCAAGAGAAATTAAAACAAAGACAAAATAAAATAGCATAGGGCTTTTACAGCGAATGAGTCTTGTTGTATACCAACCAAAAGAAGGTGGGTGTAGTAGCAATGATGGTAATACAGCACAGCAGTAATAATATTGGTTCATTTTAAAATTATGTTAATCGAAATATTATACGACATATACAGGGTGTTTCAAACCACCCGTGCCACCCAATTCTCTCGGAAAGTTTCGAATGAAAAAACAAACACGTGTTCAATATTTTTTGTAAATCTATCTGACCATACAGAAATTGACGACCCGCCCCAAACCCGTTTGGGGCGTGAGGTAACTCTAAAATTTAAAATTTCAAAAAATATTGAACACGTGTTTTTTGTTTCAATCGAAACTTTTCGAGAAAATTGGGTGTTATTATTTTTGTCGTCGTAAATTTGTGGTGAACCGATATTACGGCCTATTCTGAACTTCCCTGGAATTTTCTTACATTTTATTCTACCGATGTATTTAAATTTTAGCGGAATCAATTCCAGCGAGGTTCCGAATAGTCCTGATTATGTGTGAGAAATGAGAATAGAAAGGGGAAAGAAAGACGCACATGACGAAACTTTAACGAAAAAATTTTCATCCAAAAATCTCTTGGGTGAAAACTAACCCATATACACATTTCTTTCTTTTTTCCCTTCTCAGATGTCCGTGCTCTAACACCCACTTGCAAATTTTTATGTACGAGACAGAATTGCTGTAGCAAGGCAATCATCTCGTTTAGCACGAAATAACGAAGGAAACCCGGTTTTAGACCACCTTATCGCTGCCCAATGGCCCAATGACAGTCTTTTTAAGGTGTGTCCAACTCTCGTCGACGTCCGGCACCTCGTCTCCAGAGCTTAATCTTCGTTTCTGGTTCTGGTGGTTTTTGGCCATTTCATCATGCAGGTGTGTTGATTCGAGCCTGATTCACGGATACAAAGCTTTTCAGCGTTGTAATTGTAATGCACTCGCGGAGCACCATACCAAAAAGATAGTGATCCGACTCGAAGTTGGCACCTTATTACGTTCGCAATCTATCAACACATGGTATATTTGGCTGTGAATTGCTCCATCAGGTGATATCCAGGTGGCTCTATGGATATCATTACGTGGAACTCTAGTGATTGCAACGACCAAGTTCTTACTTGCTGGCATCTCTACAACTCGCCGTCCATTGTCATTAGTGATCGCACGAAAGCTGTTGGTGGCGACACACTGCCACCTGTATTCTACTATTATAAATAATTCTTCGCCATCCAGATAATGACTTTTGCAGCAGCAATAAGAAAAATTCATTTTTAATTTTACAAGGAACCTGTAAAAATATGACAAAAAATTATCACCTGCAAAACGATACCAACTCAAGAGTCTCATAAACTTCAACCCGGACGTAAAATACAATATAAGCTAAGCCCTTAAGGAGTCCCAGCAAAGACGCGTTCTTCACCGCCATTGAAAAGTCACCCAATTATTACTGACAGCCTCTGATGGAAATCTGTCTTAACTGTGTTTATAATTTAACTCCATTTGCATGTTGATGCCTTTATGAATACCATTCCCCAGAAACTAAGCTATAAAACTCGATCCAGTCTCACTCACCCACGCCGCTATATATGTGTTCCCACAGCAAAGTGTACCTAACCTGTACACGAACGTGACAGTGATTAGATAAGAAATGGAACAAACGTTTTACGGCTTTAATACGCAAGTAGCGTGGAAAAACAAATGCGGCGAAAGGTATTTTTCAGGCTTGTTGAGCACTGATGGTCACAGGCGCTTCGCCTCTTAAAGCTGATAGGCGACACATCTCGCAGTCATCTGGGAAAGTATCCTTAAAGTATCCTTTTCATTGCCATCGTTTTAATGTGATGACGTAAACATACGCCGCGCGCTTGTTTATTCAAATAGAATTCATTCAACATGAAAAGGACCTCTTCCCGATCGTGTTCTTGTATACCGGGTTACATGCCAGGGGTAGTACATAATTGGGGATTAGTGACACCCTTCACAATGTAATCAGATTAAGTAGACGCTATCCAAAATTTATCTGCCAGTGACTGTTAAGCAAGACCCCCGGAAGCGTGTCGTCCTATGTCAGAAACCCTGTTTTATGCCGTGAAATGATTTACTCCTGACGACATCCTGTCATTATTATGCAGGGATATAAATTAAAATCAAATATCGTAAAAAAGAATTTTCTTAAGCACCACCGCTGGTGTATAAAAGCCAGGGACCAAGAAAAATATATTCAAGATAAGACGGAGAACATGTTGTTGAGATTGCCGAGCGGATCTTGTACAGCGAACTTTATGAAATGCCATGGTTGGCGGGATTCAGGCCGAGGGATGCCAATTTATTCAAGGAATTACCCAGAAGAAGAAAAAAAGTTACTTTCCATGAAAACACTTTTCTTTCAGCTCTCACTTTTCTCTGGACACCTCCTTATCCGACCCGCCATTAAAAACACTCTTCTGTTATCCCTGCAGTTTCCTTTTGAATAACCCTTGACACTTTGGTAAATTTTTTATCCTTTCTTGGAATTCTGTAAGCGTTAATTACGTTGAAAAATGTCATAGCCTAGAAATGGAAAGGAGTGGCAGCTTCAGAGTTATTTTTCGAGTTTGCTTTAAGAAAATTTAAATTTAAAAAAAGGATATTTTTGAATACGTCTTCTTTAGCGCAAAGGGAGTGCTTGAAGGGATTTTTTCCCAATTAAATTTACGCTAGTTGCAGGTGCTCTAAGAGGACACCACTAAATGTTTTATTTATGTTTTTCTTTTTAATTCTTAACAAAATTCTGGATGTCTAAAATTAAGAAACTTGGGCACTAGAAGACAGCTAAGAAAAAAACTAGAGTGTTTTATTTGTATATGTTCGTAGTTAAATATTGTTACTTCAGATAGGCTAATTTAAAAAAGCAAAAAATAGCTTGAGTGCTGTTATACTGTTCGTGTATTGTCAGAACAACAAAACCTACCTTTTTCACGTGGTTACTGTACGCTATTTGGCTGTATGTATTGTACACCAATTGAATAAGTTGCTTGTCACGTAGCAAAAATTGGCTAAAGTGGACCCTTTGCTTTCTTTATACAAAACTCAGTCAACTAAGCACTAAAGAAGCTCATTAAAAAGTATAAGGATATTTTTCTTTATTTAACAATGTGACACCATTAATGGAGCTTTCAAACAGGACGTGAAAAAAGTTTTATTATTTCTTTCATTCGTTATGAAGTAATTTTCAAAAAAAAATACCGGTGGATTTTGCACTGCTTTGAAAGTCTGTCTTCCACACTCTATTGTATTCAAAAGGAGGAATTTTTTTACTTTGGTAGCATACGATTGTAAGAAAATTTTAACGGAATCGATTCCAGAGGATTTCAGAATAGGTCTGCATGTTAGGTGTAGCGTTGCCTCCAGTCCGACCGCCGCACAGTGGTTCCAAATCAGTGTTGCCAACTCGTAAAATTGTTTGTAGGTTGAAATAGGTACCCCTAAAATCCACTAAAATCATTAGTAAAGAAAAAAATGTATATGCAGCAAGGGTGGTCTACCTTTACCTGGCTGGATTGCAGCTATTTTGGTAATGATATCTAAATTAATGATATAATCTGTTTTAACCCAAAATAACAAAAGTTAGTTCATTTTTCGCCATCTTGATTTAAAAAATTGCTTAACTCTTACCTAGGCCAGGGGTAGCGAACCTTTTCCAGTATGCGGAAAAAAATACAATCTATTTTTATAAAATTGCTGATGTGTCAAGCTATTGGCAATATTAAAATATTGAATAAGGGTGCAGTGTGTGTGTTTTGTGAATGAGACGAGATTTGAAGTGAGGTTATGAGGGCGACGCACAGTGGTCGAAATCGGCAAAAAGATGGACAAAAGTCGAAAAAACTGAGATAATTGTTTGAAAATAAAGTTATAAAGGTTTTTGGGGTCGCTGATCACGAATTTGTTATTATTTCTTAAAAAAACAAAATGGCGGCTTCAAAATGGCGACCATCAATATTGAGCACTGTTTTTCAATGAAATTGGAATTGTGTTTTCCAGGTCGCTGATCACGAATTTGGTATTACATTTTATTTTATTGGATATGGTAACGGTTTAGCCGCTAGGGCTAAGACCTATTTTCATGAATAAGGTATCAGTGAGCGCACCTATCTAAAACTGTAAAAACCAAGGTTCTACTCTATCAACTTCCATAGTAATGAGTCATCAAAGTCAAAATTTTGGTTTTTTTTAACTAAAATTTCAACCAAAATCACCCTTTTCTCCATAAAATAGCTAGTTAACTAATTTTTTTTTTTGCAAAATTGGAAAGCTTGGACAATTTCCTATCAATAATGTTTGGACAATTTTTATGCTACGACCTTTACTTTTGCAGTTATTAGCAAGCTTGATGTTAAAATTGACCTTATTTGGTACTTTTTGGCAAAGCTTAAGGTACTAAAAAAATACGAAATGGGCCAATTTTAGCATTAAAATTGCTTATAACTCCAATACTTATGTTAATTTGACCTCGAAAGTTGATTACCATTGATAAAACGGTTCAATTTAAGCTAAGCACTACATTAATAAGTTAAAAAAACAAAACATGGATTACGCAGAATTTTGTACAAAAAGTGGAATTAAACAAAAAGGGGCAACTTCGGGCAATAGTTCTTGGAATATGTTTTTGCCAAAGGGTTAATAAACAATATAAGACAAAAATCAGAGCGGCATATTGCGGCACTTCTTTTGTAGGTCTATTAATATAAAAAAAAAAATTTTACTTTTTCGATAAAAAGACAGGTCAAGAAATCTTCACCATGTTAAAAATGGCCAAAAATATTCTGACAGTTGTGGAATTAACATGGCCGAAGCCATACGAAGCAATTTTTTAAGTTTGTTTTTGCACTAAAAAGTGGTAAAATATTGTATATTATCACTTTTAGGTGCACATGGATTATCAGTGATTAGTGCTTTAGTGATTTAATAAAAAAAATTAAAATGAAGTGAGTGGTTAAGTGTATTTTAAGAGTGTTAATTGATTAGGAGACCATTTTTGTTTACATTCGCGGTGGTTTTTTCGTCTTAATTTAGGGAAAAAATGTTGAATTTGTGTAGTAATATAATAAAAAGTGCATTTTAAGTGATTAAAGATTATTATAGAATAGTTATTAAAAACATAAGTGCAGAAAAATGTGAAGGAAAAGTGAAAAAGTTATTGTTATTCATGTTGTGTGGTAGTACTTGCACTTATGTTTTTAATAACTCTTCTATAATAATTTTTAACTATACTTTAAATTCACTTTTAATTCCATTACTACACAAATTCAACACTTTTTCCCTAAATTAACGCGAAAAAACCACCGCGAATGTAAACAAAAATGGTCACCTAATCAATTAACACTCTTAATATACACTTAACCACTAATTTTTTTTTAATTTATGGACTCAGATCACTAAATAACTTATCACTGATAACACTGGTCTGCAACGAAAAACTCCTTTAAACAAAAATATGATAAGTATGAAGTATTCAATATCCTGAATCTATATCTGCTTTTATTTTTTTGCTATCACATATATATTCCTTTAAAACAAATTTTTTTGAATAGCTAAAAATTCTATATTTTTTACTGTTGTTCATGCATTAGCGCAACTGCGTTTAGTTATTTTAGTGGTTAAGCACAAAAAAAAGAACCGTACTGATAGAAAGAGAGAGAACGATACCGACTGAGTCATTTTTATACGAATACATGCGCCTGCGCAGTTATCGCTGTGACTTCGTGGCTCTCAGTACGTTAAAAAGTTGTATAGTGATTGTTTTGGATTTACACGGAATATTTTGGTAAGTTTCGAAAAATATTGATACGTGTGATGAAAATTACATAATAATCTCAGTTGCAGTGCACAATAAAGACACACGTTAGGAATATTGCTTTTGGATTTTATAGCATTTTTTATTATATTGCAGGTACATAATGCCAAGGACTTGCAAAAATTCTCCAGATGTATTTTGCTACATTTGTGGTGAATTTACCATAAAAGCTCAGAGAAATGGTCTGTCTAGTCTCGTTAAAAGTGCCTATCAGCGTTATTTTGGTTTTCCGGTTGATGACAGAGATAAAAATTGGCTCCCAAAAATGTGCTGCAGCAGTTGTTCAAGAACATTACGTGGTTGGCTTAGAGGAAGCCATAACACCATGCCATTCGCAACGCCTATGATTTGGAGTGAACCACAAAACCATGAAATTGATTGTTATTTTTGTATGACCAAAACAAAGGGATATACGAAAAAAAATAAAAATATGATTCAATATCCAGAAATACCATCTGCAAAAAAACCAGTTCCTCGAAGCAAAGATGAGCCTCCAATGCGTGCAAACAGCGATGAATGTCCGACTGATGGAAACTTTTCTCCTGAACTTACTCAATCAAGTACCATATCTATTTCTTCAGCGTCATCTACAAACTTAGAAAAACCTCATCTACTAACTCAGTCAGATTTGAATGATCTTGTTCGAGATTTAGGACTCTCAAAATCAAAGGCTCAACTTCTCGGATCAAGACTTAAACAATGGAATTTGTTAGAGGAAAATACAAGGGTCTCATATTTTCGAAACAGACATGAAGAATTTGTTACTTACTTCACCAAAGAGAACGATTTGGTATTTTGTAATAATGCCAACGGTCTTCTACAAGAACTAGGTTTTCCTGATGAACCCAAAGAGTGGCGACTTTTCATTGATTCGTCTAAAATTAGTTTAAAAGCTGTCCTACTCCACAATGGCAATAAATATCCTTCCGTTCCTCTCGCACATGCAACAAATATGAAAGAAAATTATGTAAATATGAAGTTGTTATTAGAAAAAATTAAATATTCACAGTATTTGTGGAACATTTGCGCTGATCTTAAAGTTGTAGCAATGTTAACTGGCCTACAAGGAGGATATACAAAATATTGTTGTTTTTTGTGTGAGTGGGATAGTCGGGCGAGAGATAAACACTACGTAGTGAAAAGCTGGCCACGAAGAACGAATATGATGCCTGGTTTCAAGAACATTAATGAAGAACCTTTAGTTCCAAGTGAAAAAATTTATCTTCCTCCACTCCATATAAAGCTGGGTCTTATGAAGAATTTTGTTAAAGCCATGAATAAGGATGGTGAAGGCTTTCAGTATTTAAAGACAAAATTCCCCCGAATCAGCGATGCAAAATTAAAAGAAGGAATCTTTGTGGGGCCCCAAATACGCGAGCTCATGAAGGACACAAATTTTACAATAAAACTAAAAGAACCCGAAAAAAGGGCATGGACTGCTTTCGTCGAAGTGTGCCATAATTTTCTAGGTAACAAAAAAAGTGAAAACTACCAGGATATTGTCACAGAACTTATTTCTTCGTATAAAGACCTAGGGTGTAACATGTCTTTAAAAATTCATTTTTTGGACTCTCACTTGGATTTCTTCCCACCTAACCTTGGAGCAGTTTCAGATGAACATGGTGAGAGGTTTCATCAAGATATTATGCACATAGAGACACGCTACAATGGAAAATGGTCAGAAAGAATGCTTGCTGATTTTTGCTGGTTTATTCGGCGCGAAACTCCACTTCAAAATATGAAAAGAAAGAAAACCACAAAGTAAAATAATATTAATAAGTAATAAACATTTTGTAATATACGTTTTAATGTTTTTTCATGGTCTGTATCCAAAATTATGATAATAAATAAGTATATGATTAAAATATAATGCTAAAAAAGCTATTTTATTTAAAAATTCCATTGTAAAAAAAATATACGTGATAGAAAATTTTTGATACCATATTTCTATTTAGTACTATTGAATCAATAATAATAATTCTTAGTTATGTAAAGGAGACAAAAAAATTTTTTTTTTGCAGACCAGTGTAATCCGTGTGCACTAAAAAGTGATAAAATACAATATTTTACCACTTCCAAAACCAAAGTTAAAAAATTGCTTCGTACGGCTTCGGCCATGTTAATTCCACAAATGTCAGACGAATTTGGCCTCGCACAGACACAACCAAAAAGTCTGCTTCCAGGCCTGTACTTACGAGGGTCTTGACTGAACCCATTTCGATCACTCAAGCTTTCAAGCCCGGTTTACATGACAAGCACTCGAGCCGATAACAAAAGTCTTTTTGATCGACTCCAGTACGCTTCAAGATGGAAGGGCATTAACAGTCGCACTTTCATATTAACCCTGCAAACAATTTCTCGGAGGCTCGCTTTCTCGGACCATTCTCGATTCGAAAAATGCTTGCGAAGGGTACGAGAAAAAGATTCAAAACGCAAAATGGAAGCTTTCCTGGTTGATTTGTTTCTCACAAAGCTTCATGCTGTGGAAAAATATTGAGAGCCGACTTCCCCCGACACTAACAACATAACGTCATTTCACCGATTTGAAGTCCTATTGAGAGGAAATTTTGAGAGCCTTTGGTTTCTCTTCAACGATTGTTTGGAAAGTTTGAGCTTTGGACTTGTTTTGCTCGGCGGAGTGATTTTCGGCGCAGAAGCGATTTGCTATCGATACGAGCATGCGATTCGTTATCAGCACGAGAAAGCGATTCGATCTCTTGCTCCGCTTTTATTGCCTTCGAATTCGTTTACGATTCGTTTACGAGTCCGAGATCGAAGCAAGCTTTCGCTTTTAGCAAATCGTTCTCGAATCGTTTCCGAATCGAAATGTTTGCAGGGAAGGCGCATATCCACCGAAAATTGGGAACGCGCACAGTTTGCATTCTGCATGTATTCTTTTGTCTCCACCAAACATCAAGCAGAAAAGCTGCTTGCGAACTCATCTCGTTCAGCTCGCGTAGTGAATGCGAGCTGCTTTTTAAAATACTGGGCATTGTATCCACCAAATCCTACGCACATGCTCCACAGCTGCGCGCCGGATGATCGTTTGTATTTCGGTGGAAACAAGGAAATTCTTTGAACGTTCTCGTCGCGTTCTGTTTACGTGCTGCTTCCTTGCCTTCCATTTGAAATGGAAAGCAAGCAAGCAGCAACAAGCGAACTATATTTATATTTGAAGTGTTTTCAGGTACAGTTGAAGATTATGGAGTGGTCTAGTGAAAAAATTATTGAGTTGATTAGTGAAGTTGAGCAGAAACCAATAATATGGGATTGCAGTGACAAAGATTACAGGAATACTTTAAAAAAAAAAGATATATTCAATCAAATGGCTGTAATTTTTAATGTTAGTGGAACTGAAGTAGAAAAAAAATGGCAAATAATAAGAGGACAGTATCGCCGTGAAAAGAGAAAAATTGAAGCTAATAAAACTTCGGGATGTGGTACAGCAGACGTAAAAAAGCTAATTGGTTTGCATATGAACATTTAGGTTTTTTGAACAATTCATTTTCACCAGAGCTGACTTTAACTACAACAGAATCAATAGAACAACAAGTAAGTAATTAATCAATTTTCATATTTATTTTAGATGTCTTTTTTACAAGTTTGGTTTTGAAATTTTAATTTACGCTAAATCATACTGCCAAGGTACTGAACCCTCCTTTGAGATGAAATATTGTGCAAACTTTCTCCTTATATTTTTTGGCTCACCAATTGATCTCCTTGGCATTTTCGGTAGCCCGATTAAATTGCTTTGGGTAGCTATTTCCTTTCTCCATGTACCATCGATGATTTCATGTGTTTCTTCTTTTTCATAATCTAAACATCCAGGTGGAATATACATAGTTTTCGACGTGTTGCTCCTTTTCAGAAAATTGTGTAAATAAATGCAACACATGATTACGAAATTTGCTCTTCTAGGTTCTAGTAGTAAAGGTTTTCGAAGAACTCTAAAAACTGCCGTCAATATACCAAAGGAATTTTCTACAATTCTTCTAGCTCTACTAAGCCTGTAATTATATAGCCTCTCTAAAGAACCTTTTTCGTGACGGCCTGGAAAGGGTTTCATCAAGTTAATACTTAACGCAAACGCATCGTCTGCGACCATTACAAAAGGTAATGGTTCTGTATTTGGTAAACATTCAGGCTTCGGGAAATTTATACTCCCATTTTGAATTTTTTTGAAGAGGCCTGAGTTGGTAAACACACCTCCATCAGAAATTCGACCCTGACATCCAATATCCACATATCTAAATGTGTATTCAGCATCTACAAGCGCCAGTAAAACTACACTGAATGTAGATTTATAATTAAAGTAATTACTTCCAGTATTAGGGGGGGCCTGGATAACCACATGCTTTCCGTCCAAAGCACCAATGCAATGTGGGAAATTCCAAGTCGAATTAAATCCTTGCTCCACTTCCTTCCATTCCTCAAATGAAGTCGGCATCTACAATATAAATCATAATATTTCTCAATAATTATTTAAAGTATTTTATTTTTTAGGTAAACGATTTTTCGCAAGACATTTTTGTAATAAATGAGAGTGAGACTGAAAACCAGGAAACGTCAAAAGAAATAGAACTGCAGCATGGAAAGCTTGAAGAAAATCAGAAGAGTAAGGGAAAAGATATCCATTCAAATACAAGTCCTCAATTTATTGGAAACAAGCAAAAGCGTAAAACTGAAGATCCACGAGTAACAATGGCTATGAATGTTTTAAATGAAGTAGCTAAAAAGAACAAACGTGATGAATTTGAAGTATATGGAGAGAACATAGCGAATAAACTTCGAAATGTAAATAATAGAACTCTTCTGCTTCGTGTCCAACACGACATTGATAATTTAATTTATGATGCCATAATGCAAACTGGGGTGTACAGTAACTATAATTCATCTTTACCATCAACATCTTCATCTCCAGTAGTGACTTCAACACCTACACCATCACCTGGAGGATGTACAACTTATTTTGATGTAGGTCAGAATTGTTTTGTACAACAATTCAACAATAATTTGTAAATTGAAATATTGAATAAAATTACAATACCAATAATTAATGTATGCTTTATTTGTTTACTTACCTTAACATAATCTTCCAAAACAGTGATTATTGCAACGCAAACTTCAGGAACAACTCTACTAATTAATTGTCTGGACACTTTGAATAAATACGAAAGGGAACCATAACTATCACCAGAAGCAAGAAATCTTAAAGTAATCGCCAGACGTTCGTTTACTGAAACACATTTCCTATAATTTGTATTTTGTTTTGCAACTATTGGGGTTATAAGTTGTGCCAACTTTTCAAAATCACTTGAAGATATTCTTGTAAAGTTTCTGAAACCACTTAATTTATCAATTTTAAGTTCATTTAGTAAGCTTTCTCCTCCGCTTCTTTCTCTACTTTTCAAATATGGTCTAACCCAGCATCTTGGTGATTTCCTTTTTTTTGATAAAACCGATAAAATAATCACTGCAGCAGCACAAATTTGTAAATCGTCTTCACTATACATTTTTGTCACAAATATTTTTAATTTATTTTTGCACAGAACCTCTGTCAACGCACGAACTGAGAAATTACTGATTTTCATTTCTTTAATGGAATCATTATAGAGAAGAAGAAACACGAGTTCAGAACGCACACAGAATGCGTACAGAACGCAAACAGTGCGCCACATGTACTCACCGGCAGTGTTGCCAGGTGTTTTTGGCAATAATTCCCACGAAAATAGGAATTCCAAGGTGTTTTTCCCACAGGCTTTTATATAAATTCCCTTAGGTTTTCCCACGGAGAAGAAATTTGGAAATTTTGAAAAGTAGAAAAGCAAAAAACTTCCTTACAATAAAATTATTTTTATTTCACAAAGCTAAGAAAATTAACAACAACAATTCACATAAGAAAAGTTATGTAAGAGGGAAACAAAATTAAATAAAAGCACTTTAAAACTTAACAATTGTTCAAATGAAAGAAAAAAATCAAATATATCAGTTTATTCGTACAAATTTTTCGTGTATTTCTATTTGTTGTTGAGGGGCGTCTTGGCGGGCACTGCGACTTATTTTATTTGGTCTATTGATCTATTTTAATATAGCCTTAAACTGATTTAGGGTTCATGTCCCAAATCTCCTGGGACTAGGGAAGTCGCGATAGAGGAGGCTCAATCCCTTCCTCGCTCAAGCCTCACAGTTGCACAGCAAGTGCTCCTCAGTTTCGGGAGCTGCCCCGCAGAACCGACAGCTATAATCGGCTACCAGTCCTATTTTGTTTAGATGGTAGTTAAGCGAACAGTGGCCCGTCAGGAGCCTTGTTATTATTTTTAGCCTACGTAGATTTAAAAGTTTGCCCGCTTTAGCTTGATCAATTTGGATGAATCTTTTAGCTTGACGAAGAAACAGCTGGTCGACCCAATTTTTGATGGCTTATGAGGCAGCTTGCTAAGCTGCAGAAAGGTTCCGGAACGATAGGTGATGAGTTTGCCCCTACTAGCCAGGCTGTCGGCAATTTCATTACCAATGTGACCTTCGGGGCACGGAATCCACATCAGCGTGAGGAACGTACGTAGGAACGAACAGTCTAATCACCGTCAAACTGTGTTGCGGATAAAGTTATACTTTTGGCATAAATTTAAAAAGGTAAAAAATGATGTTGCACGAATTCGTTGTTTTGTTTTACATTTTTTTAAATATTTAGACCTTGTAACTTTTCCCACGTTTTTCTTCAGGAGGGCAAAATTATTCCCTTTTCCCTTTTACCAATTTTTAACAGTAAGAATTCCCACGAAAAGGGAGAATTCCCACGAATTGGCACCACTGCTCACCGGAAAAGATGTGCGCATGCAGAACACGATCTTTAACGTACACACTATTTCAGTGGATACAACACACAAGCAAAGTTCGCGTACAGATTGCAAACAGTTTACGTTCATTTGATTTATTGTATCCACCAAGCTCGCATTCAGAACGCGCTCGGTTTGCGTGCTTTGGTGGATACGCACCTTTAGGCGTATTATAGAAATGTTGCCTCGATGTTTGTCGTGCATCTGCTAACCTAAATGCTGCACAACGAATTTTCGCGTGCCAGCAAATTTTTCATACGTGCTACGCGTGCCATAGGCAATCGTTGCCTTGGTAATATTTTAGGGGAATATTACCGAAAATGGTGCGGCGTCTCCACGGTCATAACGGGCAATAATTTCCATTTCTATGGCAGGAAAAGTTGGTTGTGGAAAACCGGGGTCATTTTCGAACCACGTTACGTTTCTTTTTGGTTCAGGCTATTCCACTGATATATAGAATGGACTTCTCATCAGGAAATTTTCATGGCACCAATTCGTTCCATAGTTGGCGAACCTTTTTTCACTGAATTGTAAATACGTCAGTTACTTTTGTAAATTAAAATTTTTTATATTCGTTTTTGGACGATGGGAACAACATAAATGTTTGTTAAAAAAAAATAACAAATGCAATTTTGAAGTCATTTCCCTTTTTAAAATGCCTTTTTTCATTAATTACAAATATTTATGTTAAACCATGCGAGGTTCTCTACCCCTGTTTCATCTATATGTCAGTGATTCCGGGGCTTATGGCGAAAAGAGACAGAAATAAAAAAATCACTACCTATCTATTTTTTGTACATATTCTTACATTAGTTCAAAGGAAGAAATTAAATCAGGTATGGCAACTTTAATATCGTGCAAGCGTTGTGGCGGTTTTATTTTAAATTTCGCTTAAAATCATTCCAGAATTTTATTTACCGTTCTTATTTTACTGCAATGATAAAAAAGTTATGTTATTTTGTGGTTTATTGAAAGTCAAGAGTAAAAATATTTAAGAAAATGGAAAAGTGTGCAGTTTTTGAATGTCAAATTTTATTTTTTCAAGTTTGGCACTATCTGATTTTATTTCTGCCAATGAACGCTCTGAACTCTTAACACGAAATTTAACAAAGTTTGAGTTCGGTGACAAAGAAGGCTTATGGATGAGCGAGATTTGATTTGGGGATTTTTTGGGTCTAGTTATGTAGGTTGGTACCTAATGTATTAGAAACAGCGTTTTATAACGGTCAAACTTGCATGGGGGCTCTCGAGAGCCATTGTTACGTGAGCGTCTGGCACACGAGGGCCTCGGCGCGGTACATAGTGAAACGGGTTTTTTGTGTTAACAGTGACCTGGAATCGTTTGAAATGCCTTCTGCTAAGGAAAGTAAGTACTTTTAAACGTTATTACATATTGACAATCAATTTTCTTTATTTTTTTAGTAATGTCCCATTCAAAACAAGTTTTTTATTACTTCCCGTTGTAAACGTCAATGTTTAAAATTACATTACTCAAAAGTTCCACGACATCCCAATCTCTAACAAGTTTTGTCGCATTCTTTAGAGCTTCTCTATAATTTGGAAGTTTCAAAAGTTGCCCCAGTTTGCCCCGATTTGTTTAATTTAAATAAAATTTCATAAAAATCTGACCACTTTATAAAAATTTTGTCCGCCATATTGGATCCGCCATTTTGTTTTTTTTTATTTTGAATGAAGATTCGTAATCAGCGACCTCAAAATACTACTTGCACGTAGTTTCATACAATTTGAATAACGTCTACATATTTTGGCCACCTTTTCGGGATTTGGAACCACTGTGCGCCGTTTTGATGCCATGCCCCAGTATCTCAGGTTTAATGGTTATTTGATCGATCGACTGTGGTGAATGTTTAAAGTGATCATGTGCAGTTTAGTAAGGTAGTCATGACCCCGTCCCAGAGTCCAGAGATCTCTTCTAAGTCTTCCGGATCGCTCTGAGTGGGGGAACTTATCTTTCAGTTGGGGTTCCCATAATGCCAAACAGTTTTCCTAGGAGCTGGCTTGGTTGGGTTAGAAGGTTGATATAGAAAATTAAGAAATTATGTCCGAGTTGCCTAGATGCGAATCAATTTCACGAGGTAAGGAAAAAAGATCAAGCAAGTGGGTCCTTTGGTGTGTGTAGCGTCAGGAACTCGTGTTGGAAAGATCTTGGCATTCTTGCCAGAAAGGGCTGTTGGCACTAGAGTAACTCAGCCAATTTATATTGTGAACGTTGAAATCACCCCCGCAACAATGATTTCACGGATGAAAGAACAAAAATTCAAAGGTAGCGTCGAATGCTAATGAGGAGGCTTCAGTACTTATGTATATTACGACTACTGTATAGAAAATAAAAAATGACGTGGTTTGAAAGTAGTATTTTAATATGCACCAAGAAAAATGAAATCGTGTACTGTCCTTTCTGAAAGGCTACGTCTTTCATATTATAGCTAACAATACCCCTATGAGAAGACAGACTAAAGTGTTCGCTTGAAGCCCACGAATATTGCAAAAATTCAAGCAATCATTTTTGTAACGTGAATTCGCAAGATCAAGATTGTAAACTTCAGTTGAAGGCAATTCTATTGTCAGAACCAATGGGAGATAAGGGAAAGTGCCTCTCTGCAGTTTTATGCTTCCAAAAACGAAAATAATCCCGTAAAGTGGCCAAAAAAGGCTATGACACCGGCAAAACCAAAGTCTTGCTCTGATATTCCCTATTGTTCCAGGAGTTTATGACACCATCACTTTATTGTTAGATAAACAGCACCGAGTATTGGTTTCTTTACTTATTATTTCTTTTAAATTTTAGATTATAGAATTTTAAATGGGCGCGCGTTAGGTCATACCTACACGAGGGACCATGGTTCTGGGAGCACGAGCTTTTTTTGGGCAACCCGAGCAAAAATAAAAAATGGCCTTATAAAGGGCGAACACCGGCCGCTTGGCTTTTTAAGGGGCATATGATGGCCGTAGAGTTTTTAACCATTTTTAATGGGAGCACATACGGCCTTACGACGGCCAAATTTGACCAAAAGATTTAAAAGGCCAAGTACTGAGCTGTAGAAACGAGCATTCGACGGGAAATTTGAGCCAAAAAAAGAATCTGCACCAAATGTATTGTTGAATGTGTTTTATGGGAACTTCCTCATTTTCGTTATGTACAATAGTTCTTTCGACTTATCCTAAAGATATCGATGCACAAGAGAAACGAGCTCGCCAGTCGTCGGTTTGTTGTACGTGAAGTGTGTGGTGCGTGTTGATTTATATTTTAGTGGGAAATTTTGTTATTTAACGGCTTGAAAAAAAACACAACCGAAAAAAAATCAAACATTTAATTGCAGTGAAATATATTTTCTTATAGGAGGGCGAATATCCACGTTGCTGCCACTGTACCACCGTCGTATACCCGTAATAGCAACCATACGGCCACCGTACCACCGTCGTATGGCCGTTATTGGAACTGTAAGGCCGTTGTTTCACCGTCAATCGCCCCCTGTACGGCCGTACTGTCCTGCGACGAGCCTTCTGTTAACCGCCAGATGGCGAGGACTATGTTTCAATCACAGTCGGCATTTGCCCGTTCTAAGGCCATCATTTATTTTTACTCGGGTTAAGGGAGACGTGCGGGACAGCTCTCAGCTGTGACCAGGATGTCCCAGTTGTTGCGGCCTTTGCTAATAGGGTTCTCCTCCACGTTGTTCTAGGTCTTCCGACTCGACGGGTTCCTTGCGGATACCAGTCAAGGGCCTGTTTGGCTAGATTCTCGTTTTCGGGTCGCAAGGCGTGACCAATCCAATTCCGTTTTCTCCGCCTGATTTGGTCGTCCATCCTTTCTTAGCCGACACGGCGCCATAGTTCCTCATTTGTAATTCTATCATGCCAGCGGATTTTTAGGATACGACGTAGGCATCTGTTGATGAAAACTTGTAGGCGCCCTGTGATGAATTGGGTGACTTTCCATGTTTCGCAACCATATAAAAGAACTGCCTTAACGTTGGAGTTGAACAGCCGCAATTTGGTGTTAATTGAGATCTCCGTCGATCTCCATATGTGAAACAGGCATGCATATGCGCTTCGTGCTTTATTTATTCTGGAACTGACGTCTTCTTCTGCACTGCCATTTTCGATAATGATGCTACCGAGGTAACAGAATGTATCTACCAGTTCCACGTCACGGTTATTCAGCGCTGTGCGTTCAATGGTGTTTGCATTTATCCGCATTTCTTTGCTTTTACTCAGATTTAGCCTTAAGCGTGCTGGACTACTTTCTGTTTCCAAATTGTTTAACATGTTTTTAAGGTCCTGGTGTCTGTGGGCCAGCAAACAGATATCATCCGCGTAGTCAAGATCCTTAAGGCGATCTAGCAATCTCCATTGTTTGCCACCTGTTCTTCTATCTAGAGCGCTGACAAGGATGTCGTTTATTACTATAAGAAAGCTTTTATGTTTCATAAAGAGGAGGGCCAAGGAATTCGACAATGTATGGGTCACGAAAACACTCTTCTGTTCTCTAGTCCGCCCTATCCTGGAATATGCGTGTCCTATCTGGGATCCTATATTCCAAGTTAGTAGCAGCAGGATTGAATCAGTTCAGAAGAGATTTCTCCTTTTCGCCCTGAGAAATCTACATGACCCTCGCAACTACCAAACCCTACCGCACTACCTGGACAGGCTCAGAGTGCTTGGCCTTATGCCGTTATCAAGCAGGAGAAAATTGCTCATATCTTGCGTTGCTTTTGACGTCCTTAGCGGAAAACTTAAAGTGCAGTTTCTGTCGGACAAAATCAAATTCAATGATGAAGTCCGACAGACCAGACACACTAAATTACTTAAAGAATACCCACATCGTACCGATTACGCTAGGAACGAGCCCGTCAACCGATGTTGTATGGTATTCAACAGTCATTCCTCCTGTTTCTCCCCTTCACTCAACAAGGCATCCTATAAGAAAAAACTTAGATCCCTACTAACATAAGCCCACCTTTCCTGACAATAGTAGCTTAAGTTTTCAGTGGTTTTCAATAGTCATTAAATTAATGTGATTTCATTATTTATAATAAGAACTGTGTACTACTATGTATTTTAATTTAAGTGTGCCTTGTTTGGCTTAATAAATAAATAAATAGTAATGGCGAAAGTAGGCATCCTTATCGTACTCCTGAGCTCACTTCAAAGCTGTCGGATAGTTTTCCATTGTGAAGAACTCTGCATTTGGAATTGTTGTAAAGAGCTTTTATTAATTCTATTATTTTATCAGGCAATCCCCGTTGCCGCAGTGCCTGCCATATAAAGCTCCTATTGACCGAGTCGAACGCTTTCTCATAGTCTACGAAAGCAAGGTAAAGGGGGGATCGGAATTCAGTAGACTGCTCCACTATGATTCTAAAGGTGGTAATATGGTTTATACAGGAGCGGCCCTTTCTGAATCCAGCCTGCTGTTTTCTATGCGTTCGATCTACTGCCTCTCTTATCCTAGATAGTAATATATGGGACAAGATTTTTCCCACCGTATATAATAGACAGATGCCTCTCCAGTTGTCACATATTGTTAGGTCCCCTTTCTGGGTATTTTACCTATTATACCTTCTGTTCAATCCTCCAGAAAGGTACAGATGTTCCATGTTATTTCTAGGATTGGCTGTAGCGCATCTGCTATGAGCTTGGGTCGGCTTTCCACAATTCTGGCAGGATGCCATTTTTTTCAACTGCTTTACAATTGGCCATTGCATGAATTGCGGTTACTATTCCTGTCTTGGATGAGGTACGTGTGTTTATTCTCATTGTTGCTGTTTTCTTGAGTTTCCTGTGAAAATGAACCATTCAGGGCGAAGAAATAATCTCTCCATTTTTGGAGTTGCTCCTCGTCGCTACATAGCAGCCTTCCAACCACACTCTTTGCGGTATGCTTTTTAGTAGAGTGGTTTCCCGAGAGCTGCCGCCTTTTATTATGCCGAACGCTTCTCTTTACCTCTCGGTGTTATTGGGAATGTTCTTGTTCAAGCTGGTGACGTTTTTTCCGGGTCGCTTGTAGAGTTTACGTTATTTTTAGGGCCGTGCTGTGTTCTATTTTTTGAAAGTTGGGCCCGAGATTCAGTGTTGCATGCTTCTTTGGACATAACCGATACTCGCTTCCGCTGCTGTCAATATAGCGCCTTTGCTTTGCTGTGCTCCACAGCTCTTCAATATTTGTGTAGTCAGAAACGCTTTGCTGGTTTAAGATTTGTCGCATGTTCCCAGCTGTCCTGCAGACGGTATACGTTAAAACGTCTATGGTTATGGCGTCGCGCTGGATCTGATGGCGGCGATTTTGAGGCGAATAGTTGCTACTACCAAATGGTGGTCACTTCCAATGTCTGCTCTCCTAAATTTCCTGACACCCTTTACAATAGTTCTCCATCTACGGCAGAAGGCTATGTGATCTATCTGATTTCTCGTTCTACCATCGGGTGATACTCAGGTGGGAACTAGAGAAGTCAACGAAAAGCTCACGATTGTTATTAGTAACTTGGCTTAGGCCTTGATATCCAATTGTGTGTTCAAGGCCGGTGTTGTTGGGGCGGATTTGCGCGTTTAAGTCACCTATCAAAATAATGATGTCTCCCCCTGGAATATAGCGAAAACCTCCTGTTTGGACTATGCTTTAAACCTTCCTAATTTCAAAACAAAGATAGCGTGTGAGCTCACCTGGTTCGAAAGTTTTCAAGCCTAGAAGAGTCATATGGACACACATTCATTTACATATATATAAAAGATAATTATTGCTTTCGATATCAGCTCGGCCACGAAATTTCATATCCAGAAGACAATTTTTCCAGAGAAATGGCAACAGTCAATCGACTGCGGTTTATATTTTGGTCTCAGCGGAAGTGTTCTTGATTAACTGTGACTATAAACAGCAATCTTGAAGGACCAAGTTATTGCACGAATTACATTATAACATTTTCAAAATAAAAATAGAATTTATTCAAGTAAAATTTTCCCTAGAGGCAAAGCAGACGCGACATTATTAAGCATGTCTCTTCTCCCTTAGGTGTCGAACTTCAAAGCATCAATTTCTCGACACGATCTACAAACTCTAATGCAGTTAAAAATATGTCACTCTCTCGCAAAGAAGGATGGCAAGCAGCCATTCGATGCCATTACTTCATTGAAAGAAACTTTCTCTAGAAATTTTTTTTTTGCAAATAATCCTGACAAAATCCTGACATATTCTTTGCTCTTTTTCTCCCTACGACTCTCTGTCGCTCCATCAGCATCTCTACAGAAGTCCTGTGAGCAAGTTTTTCGTAACTTTTTCAATCTAAACTTTTTTCTGTTGCGTGAAAAATCTTATCTGGCTTAAAATCGGTGAAAGTTTTATTGTTAATTCGAAATCGATACTTTTGCCACGAGAATATTTTTACAATCCGGCAAGGATGCAGTTTGCTGAACACAAAGAATGGAACGATTATCTGAAATAGACGAAGATAGCATGTAACAATCACTGCGGCTGGCAGCCCTTAACTTGAGGGATTGTTGCGATGAAACTTATACCAGGTATGATGGTATGCAAATTATGAGTTTAGCACCGATCGAAAGGGTTTATTAGCAATTTGATGGAATCTTGGAACTACCCAAGAATGTTCCTTGGCATGACGCAGACAGGTGCTCTTATTATATACTATGAGGAATGTCAGTAGATGAACGCACTCCATCAAGAGCTGAGGGCTGTGGTGTTACTTGATTTATTAGGTTCAATTCCAGGAGCCATACAATTACGGAGTTGCTATAAGGGATTTGTTAAATGCGGCGACATGTTACTGGCTTGGGTGAACAGTGTGGTGTAGACATAGGGATTATGTTAGAGCATTAATTTGCTGTACTAAACTTCAAATTAACAAATTTTGATGAAGTATCTACAAATAAAAAACTTGGGTATTACTATTACACAGGTAGACATTGTTTCTGACTTGAGTACCTAGAGATGTTTTGATGATTAGGAAATTAGTTTTCAAAAGGGGAACTACAGAAGTTTCTCGTAAGGAAATACAATTATATAACAAAACGAGATAAAAAGGAAGTTTTGTAATATCAATTATAAATGACTTATTACAAAGTAATGCATTAATAGTGAAGCTATTGATATAACTTTGTTAGTGCACGTAACAATGCTCGTCCAATGTAGCGATCGCATAGAACACGTGAAGAGAAATATAAAGAAATCAGAAGAAAACAGTTCAATGCTAGAAGAAAGTAGACTTGGTTAAAACCTGGTTTGGATGAACTAGAACAATACGGATAGGGCAGACCTAACATGGCGTGAGAGTTTTCATGAAAAGTATTTGGTAGAGGCCGCGTCATAAAAGAAGGGAATCTCAAAATCGCTGTTTCCATGCGCAATGAGAGTCTCAATTCCCCACAAGCGAGCAACGTCACTCTGTTTTTTAAAAACGCAATCGGCTCATTTCATTTATATTCTCAATTATAATTCGACATGCGCGCTCATTTCCTTTCTTTTATGGCGCGAGCTCTATAACGCAATTGAGCCCAATGCGAATGTACACACGATTATCCTGACAACTTGAGGTGAACTTGTTCTTAAAACAAACTCCTGGCGTAGGTACGCATGTTATTTCGCCAAGAGTTGCGTTCATTGTCTGTAGTAGAAGATAACTGTCCTAATAGAGAAGATACAAATAATAAGAATCCCTTTCGTGGGTGTTACAGTTTTGGCGCCAAAAATGTCGGTTGAAAATATTACAACACTTCCCTTTAGGCTTTTCTTTTTGCTGCACTCTCCAAAAAAACTGGTTCCACAACAGTTGGAGGCATACCCGAGATGCAAGCTTCTGCCTCAGCCTGAAGAATATGCTCCTGAATAGACTTATTCAAACACCACAGTAGCCTTAATAGTCCGGGGAAATTAAGAAAAAAAAACGCACGAAAGGAGACAAAATACCAAAATGGCCGAAAATTGGACCACAGCTTCCTTGGGACTTTTTAAGAAAACAATTTCGGAATCACAAAAAAAACATGGCCGCCGGAGATATCACTTTTTGGCAAAGAAATCACTCAAAAACTGGTTTTTTCGAAAAAAAATTTATCAATCAATACGAAACAACTTTCAACTGACGCATCGAATCATTCTTCGACAAAACTATTCCCCGTTTTTATACGTTATTTTTTGCGTACGGAAGGCGTCAAAGTAAAAGTTATTCAATTGACGGATGAAAAAGGGGAAAAATCTGATCGCATTCTCAATCTTTTACTAAAAGTTTTGGATGATTTCAAGCAGCAAGCCAAACTGGTTGCATTCTGTGCTGACAATACACCTGTGAATTTCGGAAATCTCAATCGAACTGGTACCGAAAATGTTCTTTCGAAATTGAAATTAAGGAAGCCGAACATCGTGGGAATTGGTTGTGCCGCGCACATAGTCCATAATGCACTGAGAAATGCATGCGATGGATTGGATCTAGAAGTGGAGGGTACGGTGGTCAAAATATTCACTCATTTCTACATTCACACAGTTCGAACTGAAGAACTACTCGGCTACAGCAAAACTCGCTATTGCTCTACGTGGCGCAATGGAAAAAATAATAAAAATGTTCAGCCTACCTCAAAAATACTTCAGCCAAATTCTGAACCCGGTTAAAGCTCCGAAGCTTAATCAAGATTTGTTTTCCAAACCTTTATCGAAACTTTGGTTCATCTTTATAAAAGATCAGGTAATTTCGATCGCATTTGCCTTCATATAAAAAGTGTGAATTTTCATATCAGTTTTATTTCAATCGATGTATGCTCAGATTTTCGAAAATGTCATCAAGAAAATTGATGGAGATGATGTGTCAGCGATTGCAATCTATGGGGCTTTACATGAAAAACATGAACTCAGCGAAGCAGCATAACTTTTTCTCAGCTACTGTAAAATCTGAAATGGAAGACTTGCAAAAAAAGGCCCATAGCTTGAACGAATTTAAAGGTGCAGCTATGGATTTTCGCGGTAATTGATGGTTTCTTTGTTTTTTTTACGGCCAAATAAGCGTTCAGATTTTTTTTGCAGAAAACTGCTACGATTATCTGAAAATGTGGAGTGAGCAGCTGAGTCATGTTGAACATTTTCAATGGGTTTTGTTGACAAATGAGCTCAAAAGGGAAATTATTGAAAAATCGATGCAATTCCTAACAGAAAATGGACATTGGGACATGCCCGGTGACCGTTCATCGGAATTTTTTGAACAGTACATTTACATCAAAGAATTCATAACCGGAGAAAAAATCGAAGAATGGGATACAAAGAAAAGTCCTGTCGACAAACGATGGACTGAATGTTTTCAATATATGCTCAAGAAAGAACCACATTTTGAATGTATTTCTGCTCTGGTTGAATATGCGCTCTCATTAGCTGGAACATCAGCGCCCGTTGAACGAATTTTCTCGACTATCAATAAAATTTGGACAATGGAGAAAACTCGTCTCCATGTGATGACATTGAAATCAATTCTGTTTGTGAAGCATAACCTCGATTTCAGTTGTATCTAATTCTTCAGTTATTTAAAAGACCATAAGGAACTTCTTCAACAGATTTCGAATATATGAAATAAATAAATAAATAATAAAAAATATATGAATACGCCATCGACATCGCAACCGATCGAAGATAGCAATGAAATCGAATAAAAATTATGTTTATTATAAACTTGCTTTTGTATGAGTACAAAATAAAGAAGTTCTAAATTTCATTTTTTTACATTATTTGTAGCTCCGATTTTTAATAAAAATTTTGTATGGGGATCCGACTTTAGGCGAAAAATCTGATGACCTTTTTTTAGAGACCCGATTTTTTCCGGAAAATATCTGATCACGTTAGTTTATTTTATAATCAACTCTTTCAAAACTGGTAAGACCAGATGTACCAAGGAGTTTTTATCTATACTGGTAGAACTACTCGAAAGCTATTGGACTCTTCTTCTGAAGAACTACGAATATTTTACGATAGAAGCTATGAGCAATGACGTATACTTCTCAAATGACATTTTCACCAAAATAGGGTAGCCAGGGTAATACTCTTATCTGATAATCACGCGGCTATCAAGGCACTAGGCGCGGTCTGCATAACGTCCAAGCTGGTTGAAATCTATCAAAATCTCTTCTCGTTAGCAAGAAGTTACAGCAGCCCTATTCAATAGGTACTGGGGAAAGGATCATTAGGAGTAACAAAAAGGCAGATGAATTCGAGTCAGACTAAGAGTAAATCTTGTAGGCACACCAGTGGAGAATTTACAGAAGCCGTTGTGTGTGACGAAGAGAGATATCACAATGCACTTCCTTCCAATGGCAGCCTCCAGATGGAGGAGTTTAACATTATGCGGCAATATTACCGAGCACGTGTCATCCTCCTGATACCGTGATCGTGTCGATCATAACTGACCTATTTGAATACTTTTCTTACAGGACACAGTGGGACAGAATCCCAAAAAAGCTGGCCAAAACCCCTAAAATGAAGATTCTATTTCGGGACTTTCTCTTTGCGGAGTTTTAAGTAGGGGCCCCGAGGGTCGCAGAGCATCTGTCCTCGGGGTACAGGTACGTTTTCTCCCTTTGTAGGATCAGTTCGAAAGTGGCCGTTACACGAGACGCAGCTATCGAAGTTTCTAACACATATTGTGCATTGAAAATAACTATTTGTTAAATAGTGCCAATTGGTGCTTTTTAAAAGTTTAAAAATGGATTCTGTTCATGAAGGTGAGTGGAATTAAATCAAATATGTATAATCGTAAAATATTCATTGCAGAATTATTGATATGAATTTAAATAAATCAACTTTTTTGCAAAAAAAACTAATTTTTCAAATAACTAAAACTTCAAATAAATTTATTAGTCGTCCTCGCTCGTTTTCTCAAATTTTTTTTTTTACTTGTCATAGTCTAAAGAAAAAAACAAGAAGTAAATTAAGACGACCAAATCAGGCGAAGGAAATGGAATTGGATTGGCCACACCTTGCGACGCGAAAACGAGAATCTAGCCAAACAGGCCCTCGACTGGAATCCGCAAGGAACCCGTCGAGTCGGAAGACCTAGAACAACGTGGAGGAGAACTCTATTAGCAGAGGCCGCAACAACCGGGAGATCCTGGTCAGAGCTGAGAGCTGTCGCGCAAAACAGAGTCCGCTGGAGGGCAACTGTTTCCGCCCTATGTCCCATGAGGGATTAAAGGAGCAATTAGTTAGTTAGTTAAATTAAAGTGCGAATTTGTACGAATTTGGAGATACAATTTTTTTTCTGAAATCGCGCAAAAATCGTTGCACAGCAGGGGGTAATGAAACCGACAAAAAGTTCCGAAATGGCAAGGAATCTCTTGAAAACTATATAACAGGGGGTTTTCGAGGTCGCTGATTACGAATTTGACATTATTTTTTCAAAAAACAAAATGGCGGATCCAATATGGCGGACGACCACAAGAAAAAATGCATATTCGCGGATGAAATTCTGTAGACGGGGGTTTTCGAGGTCGCTGATCACTAATTTGATATTATTTTTTTAATAAACAATATGGCGGATCCAATATGGCGGACGGCCACATGATGAAATGCACATTTGCGAATGAAACTCGGTACTCGGGGGTTTTCGAGGTCGCTGATTACGAATATGATATTATTTTTTCGAAAAACAAAATGGCGGATCCAATATGGCGGACGGTCACATGAAAAAATGCATATTCGCGGATGAAATTCGATACCCGGGGGTTTTCGAGGTTGCTGATTACGAATTAAATATTATTTTTAAAATTTTTTTGTATTTGCCGCGGCATATCGAGTATCGGCTTTTTCCTGCGTTTTAATGCTTTTCTTTGTTGTTAAATTGTAGTCGAAGCGACCAAAGTTAAGGTTTTTTAATGTTTTCAGGAACCCAAAGAGTACTTCAATTTACACGAAAAGAGATCTTCTATCTAATTAAAGATGCTCTTTATACTGAATCTGCTGACGAATTAGCTCTCACTATTGAGAAGCACATGACGCTCCAATTGGGATTCGCATACTTCATGACTGAAGAAGTGAAGAAAAATTTTAAATACGTCATGTACAAATTGCGTACTTTATGGAAAGAGGCTCGCCGGAAAGAGGAGTGGTTTTTCAACAAGAATGCGGATTGGCTGAGCGGCCAATTGATGCTATCGGAGGACGGATCTTCTCAAAGTACTGCGGAGACAAAGGCAATCGGTGGTCGACCTTCTACAAGTTTTTCGGATAGCAGTGAAAGGTCCAAAAGGCGAAAAACCAAGGAATTGAGAAAATACCACAGCCTAGAAGAACTCTCTTATGCTACGCGGATGAGCCTACGTGCAATTGGGAAAGTTGCCGCTGCGCAGGTATTGAAGAACGTCACAGCGGGGAGTCCGTCCAATGCATCGTCCTACCTGTCGTCTTCTAACACAATTAAAGAAAGACCAATAACGCCGGAAGAAGCTTTGTCAGTTTTGGTAGAAGGTAGATTTTCCAAAAGTCAGTATTCAGTGGTACGATCAGGCTGTAACTTAGTTCAAAGTAAGGCGTATCCGTCATACAATGTACTGCAAAAAGCCAAAATTGCTTGTTATCCACCGATGAAAACAATTACATATACAGAAAGACGTTGTACAAAATATGTCACCCGGTGATTTGCTTAAAATGAATTTAATTTGTAAATGGGGTTGTGATGGAACTTCAGGTCAGAGTGAATATAAGCAAAAATTTACGAGTGATGATGGCACATTCACAGACGCAAACATTTTTTTTACGTCATTAGTTCCTTTACAACTGTTTTATCTTGATGAGAAAAACGAAAAAAATTTTGTTTTTTGGCAAAATCCTGTGCCTTCTTCTCCGCAATATTGTCGACCAATTAAAATAGAATTCCTAAAAGAAACAGCAGATGCAACGAAAGCTGAAGTTAAATATGTGGAAGATCAAATAAAACATCTAGTTCCATTTTCAGACATGGTTAACGGAAGATTAATAAAAGTAAATTGGAATCTTGCTTTAACCGCATGATCGACAATCCAGCTACTCAACGCTGCTACCTTTGGAAAGCCACGTCAAAAGATTTTAATAATCTTGACAAAATGTTAACGCTGTCAGTCAATGAAGAACATTTTAACTTTCGTCTCTCTTCATTGCATTCGTGGATACGCTGCTTCGAGTGCTGTTTGCATTTATCTTATAAATTAGACATTAAAAAATGGCAAGCACGACCAGAGAAAGAAAAACAAAATGTAAAAGAACGAAAAACAGCCACTCAAGAGTCTTTTAGAAAAAACCTTGGTTTAATTGTTGACAAGCCAAAGCCAGGCTCGTCGCCTTTTTGAAAATGCCAAAATTTCATCCGAAATAACTGGAGTAGACCTTCGTTTGATTACCAGATTTCATTCCATTTTACAAGTTGTTTCATCAGGACGCGAAATTAATATTCAAAAATTTAGAGATTACGCTTGGGAAACTGCGAAACTATTTGTTGAATTGTATCCATGGTTCTTCATGCCACCATCAGTTCATAAACTGCTCATTCATGGCCCAGAAGTCATTGCTTCGGCTTTGCTTCCAATAGGTCAGATGTCTGAAGAGGCCCAGGAAAGTTGCAATAAATATATTAAAAAAATTCGTCAGGACTTCTCACGCAAAAGAAGCCGTTCTTTGACAATGAGAGATGTATTTTGCCGCCTTTTAATTAGTTCTGATCCTTACATTTCAAGCGCAAGAAAACTTCCAAAAACTAAAAGAAAACAAATGTCGTCTGATGCTAAAGATTTAGTTGTACCCTTTGACAGTGACACTGAAGATGAAACTGATGTGTCTACTTTAGATTCCGACATCGATTTATGTGATAGCGATAGCGAATAGATAGGGCCTATGTGTTAAAAATAAAAATGTAAATTATAAACTGAATTATTATTTTGTATTTATTTGTACCAATTCCTTGTGTACGATACTATTTTTATGCTTCTGAAATTTTTTTAATACATACGATGAAATTGTATTAAAACTAAAAATATCAATTTTTTATATGACTGTCCGCCATATTGGATCCGCCATTTTGTTTTTTGAAAAAATAATGTCAAATTCGTAATCAGCGACCTCGAAAACTCCCGGGGTACAGAAGTTCATCCGCGAATATGCATTTTTTCATGTGACCGTCCGCCATATTGGATCCGCCATTTTGTTTTTTGAAAAAATAATGTCAAATTCGTAATCAGCAACCTCGAAAACTCCCGGGGTACAGAATTTCATCCGCGAATATGCATTTTTTCATGTGGTCGTCCGCCATATTGGATCCGCCATCTTGTTTTTTGAAAAAATAATGTCAAATTCGTAACCAGCGACCTCGAAAACCCGCAAGTAAGAAATTTCGAAGCGATTATTGCACGTTTTGAGGTTTTGGCCAGCTTTTTGGGATTCTGTCCCACTGTGCAGGACTTGGGAGAGGTTTCGATGCTTGGTGCATTACCTGAATAAGATCTAAAGTCACTGACATATGGCCACATAAGGTTCTTTCCATAAGCGCGGCAACAAAAGGGGGTCCTTTCACAGAAAATTTTGTCTTCTCCTCGGTTCTTTGTTGGAGCTGCCGCTTTTACTACTTTAAATGAACCCAGCCTAGTCTCGAACATTTTCTAAGCAAAAAGGACATAGCAAATTGGCAAGTCCTGAATCATATTCACCCGAGTAAAAATAAAACTCGCCCGCACCTGGCATGCTCTAAGCACGAACTAGCCTGCACGGCGCCCACAACTAGCACGCATAGCGAACAAATGCGCATGACACATTTTTACTCGAGCATTTCCTGATCATTCACAGGGATTCATAAGCTGGTGACATATCCAAGCGTACATACGTTGCATTCGTTGACAGATAATATAGAAGTGTGTGTATTCAAATGCGATCTGACGAAATATTCCGTGAATCCGCGCCTATCCTATTGCCGGGCGGTGTTTGTCAAAATGAATACCAATATTCGATCCAAAAAAAAATACAATCTACAAATCTCCAAATCACCTTCTGATTTGTTTGCTGTATACAATGTTTTCCATGTTATTCCAGGACATCCTTTGATTTCCTGCAATCAAAATCCGTTTTTTTTCTATCTGTATCTGCTTTTCCTTTTTCCTCCAAATATTTGCAATTTTTCGCATGTCGAAGGCAAACATACATCGACACATTCCGCGAATTTCTTCCTTTGCAATCAAAATCAGAAAAGGGCAAAACGAGTGCTGAAGCAAAAATATTGAGTTTTCTAATTTATGCGATGATGCGACATCTCCAAGGTGTGATAAAGGATGAAGGTGAGCTGATGTCGCACGTTTGCTGCTTAATGCTGCCTCCATCCTACCGATAAGAAGACCGTCCTTCTACGGCTGAAAGTATGAATTCATTTTTCCTCGAATATTTCCATCTCTGGCCTAAAGGAGGCAGGTGAGTCGCGGATTGTGCAAATTTCGCCTTTTGACATCGCATCAATAATTCCTGAAGATATTCCCCGGAGGGCGTTCGTTTAATCCAATGCAGAGAAAGGTTAATACTGGCAAAAAAAATCAGGTATCATAATTTATTGTAGAACTCGACGCTAGATGTAAGCTATCCAGAGTTCCGTTAATCATCTCCATTATTACGCATAAAATACCTTGATTTGTTTAGATAACGAGAACGACCAGGAGGGAAGCAGCTGGCTCGTGTACTCCAGAATCCTTGGTAGGCGCAGGGGGTGTGGGGACACCACTTGCTTTTTGGGAGTTTTGGAAATATTCCAGAAAAACTGAGAAACGCAGATGTTTTCGCCACCGGGTGATTAGCGCCTTACTTTCGCCCCGAAATTGTTTTATAATCACGAAATCTTGGCTGCTGTTGTTGTTCTCCTGTAAGCGCAGCATCAATTAGCGAATGACGCTACCAATTGCAGGTGTATGAGTTGGCTCAAGTCAAAATACCACACCATCCCTCAAGCTAAATAGGAAGAAGCTTTGCGGATTGGGTAATGTAAATATTTTTTTCGTTTACACCTTAATATACATATTACACAGCCCTGTCGTGTCCTTTCTACCGAGACGCCGCCGGTCGCCACTCTCCACTTTAATTAAGAGCAGATTCTAATCCGAATAGCCATAGTCGATAGCATTAATTAGAAACTTTGAATCTCTGGACTCGCCCTAATTTAGTTCCTTAACTTAACTTAACCAAACGACAGCGGGGGTGGACGAGCGGGAGCGAGGTGTCTAGTTGAGAGTTAATTAAATTCCCTGTTTACATTTCAGTAGCAGGAGCTTGTAATCCTGATAACTTAACTGCTGTAATCATTGCTGGGTATGCACGGTAATAGGAAACTGTTGCGTATTTGGGTAATAGCTAAACACTGGGGTGTATTTGGATTAGGAATTTTCATAGCTGTTCGCTTTGTGATTTACTTTGCGTATACAATATGAACTAACACAATTATCAGATTCGTAAACAATTCGCATTGTTCTGTAACCAATGTAACTTGTATTTGCACATAGAATAAAGCAATTTTGGTGCGTAGTTGGAATGTTGTGATATTGAATTATTTATGTAATTATTGTACTTGTATAACCAGAAAATGAAGCCATTTGAAGCTGGTATATTTGTCAATTGAAAATTTCCAAAATTGCTATTTGATAAGTTTATGTAACTCGTATCTGTACAGATTTATGGGTTCAAGAATCTAGTTCATATAAATTGAATATTCAAAATATGAAGGTGATATTATGCTAAGCCAGGGGTGTCAAACTAATACATAAAATTTTCTTGGATTTTGCGTTATTATTTATTATTATTTTGTGGCTTAACAGTCCTTTGTGGGGCTTTGCTTCCTGAACAATTTTCTTCCAGGTTTCGCGGCAGCTAGCGATATTATTCCAATTACGTACTCCCATTGATGATATATCGTCTTCAACTATCTTTTCCTGGTTTTTCCGATCTTTCTACATCCTGCTGGTGTGGCACGAAGTTAGATTTTAGGTATTGTGGAGTTTGACAGTCTTAATTCGTGACCAAACTATCTCAATATCTGCGATTTCTAATACTCCCCTTTCGTACGCTGCTAGTTGCTGCATGTCAGCGTATAGGGTTCAGGTGTCTGTAAGTGAGAACTGGTCTAATTGTGCATATGTAGATCTTCATTTTCATTCTTCTTGGCAGCATTTTGAGCATTTTTGAAGCTTTGGTGTCCCACGCCACCAGATATGACGAGTTATGACCAGGGTTGCCACTTTGGCTCTATAGAGCCATTTGTGGCTCTTTATCAAATAAACTTTTAAAATTGGCTCTTTGGCTCTTTTTCAACTTAAATGGCTCTTTTGCCTTTAGCACTGCCCGCCCTGCTGGTATGTGCAGAATCCCACGCTAAATTTTTCCCAGTGAAGAAATTAAGGTATAGATTCCTTACGACATCTACGCTCGGCTTAGAAGAGTTGGGTGCCAGCCCTGAAGAGGCACTTCCACAGGTCGGGGAATAAAGTTTCGCACAGCAGCCAATCACTTGCATCAAGGGTTAGGTGCCTTAACACTTTGATTCGTGAAAACTTAAAAATAGACGAAGACAACTAGTTTGAGCAGCAACTAATGAAAATTAAGCCCGGCCCCCAAGCTTCCCAAGCCTAGCTTAAATATTTCATTTTTTTTCGACTGTCAGTACCTGAAGCCCAAAAAGTATTTTTTCAATAGACACAAGCAATACATCGTTGTAAAGGTAAAAAAGGAACCTTTCGATCAGTATACATTTGAGATTGGTTAGATGTATCGTTCTCGTTTTCAGCTACCTCAAATTAGGTTAAAGCACACTTTTTTCATGAGGTACATTTTTCGTGTAAACTGGTGTAATTCTGGGACGCTCATTGAGCTGCGTAACTTCTTTGAGAGAGTGCTCAACAAGGATAGGATTGTAAGAAATGATGATTTAAGAAGTTAACTATGTCAATATATGTTTATGTTTTGTATACACATATGTATAATAAAATATATGTTTATATAATCGTGTTTGATTTGGTTTTATGGGAACTTCATCATTTTCGTTATGTACAATCGTTCTTTCGATTTATCCTACTTAAAGATATCGATGCACAAGAGAAACGAGCTCGCCAGTCGTCGGTTTGTTGTACGTGAAGTGTGTGGTGCGTGTTGATTTATATTTTAGTGGGAAATTTTGTTATTTAACGGGTTGAAAAAAAAAACGCAACCGAAAAAAAATCAAACATTTAATTGCAGTGAAATATATTTTCTTATAGGAGGGCGAATATCCACGTTTCTGCCACGGTACCACCGTCGTATACCCGTAATAGCAACTATACGGCCGCCGTACCACCGTCGTATGGCCGTTATTGGAACTGTAAGGCCGTTGTATCACCGTCAGTTGTCCCCTGTACGGCCGTACTGTCCTGCAACGAGCCTTCTGTTAACCGCCAGATGGCCGAGGACTATGTTTCAATCACAGTCGGTATTTGCCCGTTCTAAGGCCCTCTTTTTTCCCCTGATAAGTATTTTGCATCTAGGTGGTGATGCCTGAAATTAGGCGGTACATCCGGCGTTTCTAAAACCCTCTACTTCCCCGGCAAGCCAGCCCTACTCGTACGACTAGGAGTACTGCCTTCAGGGTGATTTTTGGAAATTTTATTTCGTGGTATGGGATCCAATGTTGGCCTCTTCAACCAAATGGACGTTCTCAGTTACGAGCCATTTACACAGCCTCGGACACAAAAGGAAGCTCGATACATCGAGCTCATCCTCATGATATGAGCGGGAAAAGCATGTTAGAGCGAATTAACATCTGCAATACGCAGCTGAGAACAATGAAATTTACCCATTGCTGAAACGTCAGTGAAGGAAAATGGGACACGTACGAAAGCGTTAGAATCGGAACAATGTATGGTTCACGACGCCAGGATTGATGTCGAAAAAGGTGATGCTTTGTGTGCGGTGGGGCTGAAAGGAAATTGGTAATTTTGAGCTACTTTCTGCTTGTCAGATTATAGAGACTCAACTTTACTATGGACAATTAGAGTTATTACGCCAGGCAATTGAACGAAATTGAATAATATGAAAGGTTTTGTCTTCAATCACGTCAATCACACTCTTCTTTGATAACCCGTAAAAAACCCGATGAGTTTGGCTTTGAAGTTTTTCTTGCTTGTCACAAAAAGAAGCCATTTTGCATCACTTGGTGACTGGTAATTCAAAATGGATAGTTTACAAAACTTGGTAAGACAAATATCCTATGTTTACAGTCTGCGCCAAAATCAGGTGAACATCAGAAGAAGATTTTGCTATTTTTTTTATGGGTCCCATGAGCTTCAGAAAAAAAGAAAGAATTGATGTTGATCGTTATTGTACACAACTTGATGTTTTGAAGAAAGAAATTCCATCTTCAGCCAATAGAAAGAGTATAATGTTTTATAACAACGCTGCCCGGTATGTTGCATGGAAAAAGGGCCAAAAAATTGCAGAGTCGAGCTGAGAGACTTTACCTCCACCCTTTATCTTTTTAGATCACTGTAAATGAGTAATGAGGCAATTTCAAGGGCAAGGGTTTCCAAATGGTAGCCTTTAAAAGCGAGGACTTCTCCTTCAGGGAATTGTATAAGCTTCCAAAAAACTGGCAAACAGTTTTTTTTAAAGGAAAATTATTTTGGACTTTAAAATAAAAGTTTAAGAAATAATTTTGTTTATTAAAAAAAAAGACAGACCTTTTCCTAATAAGCAAGTTTTACGTTCATTTTTACACATTTGTCCTAATCAATTGCTGGGCTTGGTATCCTAGCGTTTAAGACGCCCGGCTACCATCCTAGAAGTCTGTGGTTCGATTTTACTCCATGACATGGTCCTTACTTAGTCTTTGCATCTGCTTTATCTGCATAATATTACTTTTTTCTTGTCTCCCTTCTAGCCTCTCCTACTCCTCTTTTCTATCGCTCACACTACGATTGCTACTAGACATTGTACCATGACTCGACTGATGACCCACCTGCAGAACAAAGGGTGATTCCTAAGCAAAGTTTTCCCCCATAAAAGAATAAGTCACGAGTTCGGGCACAGATGTTAGATCCATCTCAATCTATCAATGAGGAAAAGTGCACCTAATTGTGCGGACGAAAAAACAGAGTAAGGGGTTCCAAAGGTTATGTAAAGAAGATTGTTAGATTATAACGAGAGGCAAACCTTCTGGGTCGAAAAATTGTCGCATCAACCTGAGGTAAAATTCGTGAAGGGACCAATAATTTAAAAACACATTACTGGAAAAATCATAATTATGGTCAGAAGATGGACTAGAAATGAAGAATCACTGATCTTCTTATGTGCTTATGATAACCGAAGCTTGATTTGACAATAAAGAGCATGACCAGCATTACCATATTCGAAAAAAAAATAAAAAATAATTCAAAACTAATTATCCTTAAATTCTACAAACAAAAATTATTCCGAATAAATCGATGCCGATTAAAATGATTTTTTAAATAGAAATGGCAATAATAATGAGTTTTTAAGTGTTTTAGTTAATTTAAAGAATTAATAAATAGAATAAAGTGCAAAATAATGTGTTTTTTTAGTTTATTAATCATCATAAATTCTATACATTTTTCAAATATAATCCATTGGCCATCTAAAGAAAAATTCTGAGCAATAAATACCACTTCAAGGTTGAACAAATTTTAAGAAAAGGAAATCCAATTTAAATCCATCATTTTTTTCTTCCCAATATGATATTTATGAAGAAATCATCATTATCTTGATTTCTACCAGGAAAAAGGTAAAACAGAATAGAATATATCCTTCAATAGAATACAACTCTCAATAGAATCGAGATGATTTAATGCGCATGGTTTATCCAGCTACAAATATTCAAAATAAATCATTATCCCATTATCAAATCACTCAAAAGCATTCTAAAAGATGATTCTACTCACATATTCATTACTTAAGTAATTCCAAGATTTTAAATAAAGAAGAAGAAAAAACAGAAAAAATCTAAACAACAGTAAAGGATCAATACCAAAATGCCAGACAATTTAACACACATACGACATTTGAATTCAGGTCGTTTAAATTCGGGATAATGAAATTTTAATTAAACTTTTAACGAAATTAAACCATGGATACAAAAGTCGTACACACAAAAGGTTAACTTTTTTTTTCTTCTTTTTAAAACAGGAAAAAAATTTATATATATTTGTTTTTGTCTGCTCCTTGAAAGGATCATTTAATATTAAAATTCTCAAGGATTCTTTTTATGTGGTTAAAACTTTTTTTGTTGTATTTTAATTATCCTCGTATATATCCACCTGGCGTTTTGAAACGAAATACTCTAGCTGGAGTTTTATACAATAGAAAAAAGATACTTACCTATAGGAAAATGTAATTATTATTTTTTTTTGTTGTTTTTTTTTTAATTTTAAAATGCAAGAAGCATTACATATTTTGCTTTGCGTTAGTTGTGCAGATTCATAATCCAGTAAAAAGCTCTACAGAATAATAATTTTGTTTTCTACCACTAACAATGCTAGAAACTCAAACTTTATTTATTTATTTATTTTTACTTTTTTTTTAATTATTATTATTAAATATTTTTTTCAAAAAATATAATTTAATCACTCACACACACACTCACGTACAAACTTTCTTCTTTTTTTGCAAAATGAAAAATGATATTGATTTATTTTCGTTTTCCTCGCGTTACTATCAAGAAAAAAAAATATTTTAAAAAATCCTTTTCACCACAATAAAATTATCCTTTCCGAAATTCCCTCTCTCTCTCAAAAAAAAAAATAAATCGTTCACAAATAAAATTTCATTTTGTAATTTATTTTTTTTGTTGTTGTTTTATTTTGAAAAATTTTCGTGAATTTTAAAAAATTTAAAAAAAAAATCTCCCTCGGTGTGAAAATCGCTGAAAAATATTCCAAAAAAAAATTTTCCGTTTCTTAATTGATATTTTTTTTCTCAAATTTCCTTCTCGTTATGAAAAACCAATTTTTTTATGGTAAATATAAATTTTTGGGTATTTTTTATTATTATTATTATTGTTGTTGGTTTTGTTGTTGTTATCATTTAAATACCGGTAATAAATTGATTGATTTTTTTCTACACGAGAAGCAATGTTGAAAGCGCGACGAATGAAAACAAACTGAATTACGTGAAAGTATTTTTCCGATGAAAACCGTTAACCGTGGTCGGGAAATTCAGGAAAATTTTCATGTAAAAATAACAAGAAATTCTCCAAGTACTCCAAAAGGAGCTAGTTCTCTGGAATGGGGGGGCTCAAGGGGGGATTGAGAATATTTTAGTACTAAAAGAGAACAAAAAAATAAATTTCTTGAGAGAATGAAAAATCGGTGAGAGATAGTCGAAGTAAAGCTGTGCGATATTGGAGACTGAAAAGCTCTTATAAAATGTGTATTTCTCACAGTAACTGGAAGCTTTACAATTGAGCTTTAGTAGTACAAGACTAAACTGTACATACATATATGTAAAAGGTCGTTCTTCTACTTTTTAGTATATAAAAGTCTGCTCCAGTGTTTGAATTTGGACGAGTTATATTATAACAATGCACTTTTTTCGATAATTCCGAAAGCTTTTTTAGTACATCCATATGGGGTCAGGTCTTGTTGTTATCAGACAAATTTCAAAATGTTAACTTCTTGTAGTTGATAGCAACAAAAACACAATGCAAGCAATGGCGGTGGACGATGTAAGCTCTTCGTGGTAAATTTTTAAATACGCATGCTGCCCGAAACAAGTTTCCATGCAGCCCATGAAACGACCGCGGAGCCAAAGAAATATCAATAGACTACTCCGATGATTCATGTTACTGATGCATAGCTATTTACTGTCGCAATTCAGTGAGTAGGTCGCAGCTGATTAGCAAGAAGTTTCAGCCAAGAACGGAAATTTTCAGGGAAATAGAAGGAAACTTATTAACAGACCTTTATAGGATAAAAGAAAGTTGGAGAGAATATTTTCAAAACTTATTGAATCCGATTCCCATAGTAAATGAGGTTCCACTGGCGGAGACGTAATACCTCAAGATAAAGTTTCGATAGAACCACCGACGATGGATGAGCTGCGTGAAGCTGTAAAAAGGCAAAAAATCCCCAGTCATCGATGGAATCGCAGCTGTGTTGCTAAAAGTAGGAAGATCGCAACTCTTAAAACTTACACGAATTAATATGCAACTTGGAGGAAGAAGTTATACCAGACGACTGAAAGAACGCGATTATCCCACTATACAAGAAAGGAAATAAATAAAAATGTAAAAATTTCGGAGGCATCTTGTTCCTCAGTTGCTGCCCTTAAAGCAAATCCTGGAGGAAACCTGGGGAAGGAATGTTGATACATACCAGATATTATCAACAGGCATATGACTCTATAAATGGAAAGTGGATGTACTAGATCTTACCGGAATTAGGAGTCTCAAAGCCGGTACGATTGATCAAATGCGCAACGAATATATCACTGTCGAAAAAAAGGATCTAAAGGACAGTAACAGAATAGTTCGAAGTACGACAAGACAAGGCGATGGACTGGCCCCAATACTTTTTAACCTGGCCTCAGAATGAGTGACAAGGAAACGCCAGTCCAGAGAAGTGCTTCAATAAAAACCCACTTTGTACAATTAGTTGGGTATGCAGATGACGTGAACATCGTGGCAAGGTTCTTATTGGCAGCAAAAGAATATTATACCGAATAAACAGTAGTAAATAAACCAACCTTCACAATAACAGACAAATACTAGACAGCCACGTAATTAGGATGGAAGATAACTGTATCCCAAAACGACTCATGGTAGGAGAAATTTGGGGAAATAGACCAGTAGGCAAACCCAGGAGGAGATATACAGACTATGTGACGGAACTGGTGAGCAGCGCCGGCCCTAGCCCCTGTTTAGGGTAGAGTTAGATTGTCTTTCGGCGCCCTTTGATCGACGCTTTCACATCACATAAATTGTATTTCCGATTCTCCAAGATAAACCTTTTTTCGAGCACTGCTGAAGCAACCTTGGCTTGATGGAGGTTTATTTGGACAAGCTTCATATTGGAAGCAGTGTTCATTTCCTTAGGGGATTCCTGCATCCTTAGGGACCTGTTTTGGACCCCTTATCTTTTTATCATAATGTCAGTGGGGTCTTCCGTTGCCGCCAGGAAGTATCCGACCACAGTATGGCTGTGCGGTAGCTTGTCTTCGTCTACGGCGACGAGGCTTGCTCCTTCCCAGGGCTCAAGGCGACCCATCACACCTCTCGGTCACGTGGCCGAGTCCAATGAACCTGGGCGCTCTGTCCCAACTCGGCTATATCATCCAGAAGACTCTCTAGCAAGGCAACTAGTCGTTCGTGGTCAGGAGAGTTTCCGGTTAGTCAGTCGCAAGCATGCCAATTCTGACACTTTCAACATGTACCAAGCAACCCAGCTGCGAAATCAACCAGTCAACCCTGCAGAAACATGGTGTACTTCATAAATTGAATGAAATTGTAGAACTCGAAGGCGACATAGCTTGTATAATCAGGGCCAATCGCCAGCTTTGGTTTTGCGAATATAAGTCACAGTATTTCGAAACCAAGAAAACTAGAGCAACAAATACGGCAAGAATCGTCAGCCACAACGACAATAGCTACAGATCGAGGCAAAGATTACATGCCTAAAAATAGCCCCCGGTGTATTTTGGGCAAGACTACCAAAATTGGTGCTGCTGGTACATGCTCTGAAGAAGGGCAGGACAGACAAAGATAGTATGCTGCCTTTGAGGAGTCGAAAGCAGGAGGGAAAAAAGTGTGGACCGACAGCAACCACAACTACTAGCGCATATAGGGAGGCAAAGAGCGAGATGAAAAACAAGCTGCTTGAGTATCTTCGGTGCATTATAGGAAAATCACTTTGAATGCTTCAAGGTACTCAAGGCTGCGGAACCTCATCCAACAGAAACATATTACATTGAAGACGTCAGGAGGCGCTCCAAAAACATAAAACTTGATCAAAGGTTCGCTATAGCCTAAGATATGCCAAGGTAAAGGTCTTTAGACAGGCAGCAAGCGAAGTTATGACTCCGCTGGAACGATCAACAAACATGTGAATGAGCTGATAGTCATTAATATGAATATGGAGCCGGTTTTTACAAGAATAGAGTAAGTTGTAGCAGTCATGAAGGAATTCGAGACATTCGTTATATCCACAGCAGTCGCAAATTCGAGATAACACTCCCATCTTTGTACTCGTAGGTATATAAAATTTTAGAAGTTAATATCGATATTACCCTAACTCTAAATATCTTCTTCTTTACGGTCCTGGAGAGTCCTAGACATACTTCTCTGATCACAAACCTTTGTCATATATCTGCGGTATGCAAGCCAGAGTTTTACAGAAACTCCAAGAATACGAACGAAAAACAGTTTAGAGACATTAGAAAAGATAGACTCCTACATGCACATAGGGATCGGGTCAAGCCGAATGCGGTTACTTGATGAAATGGTCAATACTCTAGAGTAGCCCTGAATACGGCATACAGGATTTCGTGTCCAGTCAAATGTAGTAAGAAAGCAATGGAACGAAGAATGTTATCCGACCTTAACCAGGTTTTTCAATATCTGTTATAAACACAAACATTGGAAACACTGCACGGAGTGTTTAAGATAATACAAGAAATCGATTGACAAGAATATTACCAAGATATAGAGGGTTTGTCCGAATCTGCCAGATCAGCAAGGTTCTCTCTCTGCCAACCTGGAAAGCTCGGCTGGAAAAACCCTTGAACTTCTTCTGAATTAGTGGTGTGAATTAGTATCCACATTCCGGGGTGCTGGTAGTGGTCCCAGATAGCCGCCTATAGCTGGAGTTGGAAATAGAAGAGACATGAAAGCAAGCCTGAAAAATTGTCACAATGAAAAAGGTACGTTGAGCAGGGAATATGTTATCTCAGTATAACTTCGTCTTCCCACGCAAAGTATTCTATTGAAACCTATCTATACTATTGCCAATCTGTTCAATTGCAATCTATTTTCTAAAAGTCGATGTTACCAAGCTTGAATCTATCTTTTTTTTATTTCGCCGGCATCTAGATTTCTATTCAATCAATTATTGTTCTTGGCTGTAATTGGAAATTAGCGAATGCAATATCGGTTAAAATATTGCAAAAATATACTTCGAAGTTTAATTCCATCAAACAATACAATGACAACTTTCTTGAAATGGTAAAAGTTAGTGAATATAAATAAAAAAGACCCAGTGGGAAAAATTGGGAGCGCTGTTCAGAGGAGCTTACTTTGAGCGCTGTTTAATATGCTCCCGCGGGAGCATTAGCGGAGCTTTCATAAATTTTATAGAACGAAGAAAATGAGCGATTATCTTGATGACCATAAAGGGTGGCATTGGGATACTCAATGAACCGGCTCTCGTTCGATACGAAGGACAAGCAGCTTTTAAAGTGGTTAGAAGTTAGTTGGGGGACTGCTTTGATGAAACCACACTCGCGCTTGAAAAGGAAAAGGCAATTGCAAAAGATAAACAAAATAAAAGCTTTTCGATAGCAGGATCACATATCCACAGGCGTCCATGAAAATTCTTTATTAAAAAGCTTTTTTATAATGCTCCTAGAACGCTTTTGAAGGAGCATAAAAACGTATGCTCCCCTGCAATGACATGCAATGTTAAAAAGTATATGGAACTGGAGCGGAACGGGAGCGCTGTAAGCTTTTTAAGGAGTGCTCAAACAGCGCTATTGGAGCCCTCCATTTCCCGCTGGGGAACTAACAAAAGAAATATCCTAATGGTAGTCTAATCTAAAAATTTTCCATCCGTTATAAATGTAAATAAAAAATTGACCCTAAAAGTATGCAGATTCAAATATAAAGAGAAGCTTTAAAAGATTTGACTGTAAAAGTATGCAGAAAATATAACAGGCCCACAGAGATGTTACGTCGTTATTAGCACTCGGCATCCCGTGGCAAATTTAACTTTTTAAATTCGAATATTTTCAAAATCCTTGCACGAAGTAGAAAATAGTTCGGCGCGGCATGCGTGCAGTTTACAGGCGCAACTATATCCCTCTCCAGTCCAGCAACGGTTTTACAAATATTCGAATTTCCAATACTAAATCTGCCACGGTACACAATGTAGATTAGATAATTTTTCAAACTGACAATGCTGTCATATGCAGCAAAGCTTATTTTAGGAAGAAGTATAACTAGATACCTCATATGTAATCCCCCAGAACCGTCTAGTTAGTCCTCCGTCTGACTACAATTTTCTTTCAATCCTCTCAATATTCATTCAAATAAACTTTCAATTTGTAGCTTATTCAGACAGATGATATACAAGAAGCTTCCTTCAACCTTTTTTGGCTCCATGCATTTTGTAGTGGAAAGGATTGCATGTATTGTGATGGGCAAGAGGAAGCTGTTTTTGACAATGATGAAGATGTTATAATTGATTTTTTTATAAAAATGTCTTTAGCTGTTCCATAGATTTGAGCTTGCTTTTATAAAAAAAATAAAATCTGAAAGTATAGTATTGTGTCATGTCATGATGCGGTAGGGTTGCTTTGAAATAAATACTATAAGAGGGTTGCGGTTGAGGGAGGCAGTAGGGTTGCTTTGAAATAAATACTATAAGAGGAGGAAGGGCATTACTTATGTGTAACTCTGATACTGCAATATACGACTGGAATTTATTTCGAAAATATACGCAATCAAAAAACTTGAGAATGTTATGCTATTGTGTCGATGAATGTGTTTAAGCTTAAATTCTGACAAAATCAAATTGATATGTCTAAATATTTGTTTTTTGAAAAATGGAAATTTTAACCAAAAACATATATTCCAGTCAAAAAGGACAATCAACCTAGCAAAAACTTTTCAAAAGTTAAAAATTGCCTCAACAAAAATCATTGCTTGTTGATCACAGTTAAGATTAAGCATTTTATTCCAGCTGAAACGGCGAAAGCCCCGTTTTCTCGATTGGCTTTGAAATTTGTAGGCTAGGCTGCGACGGCATTTCCCCGGTGTCCCCACAAATTGTGGTATCGTAGCTCGAAATACTGCAGAAGAGAAATAAGGCTGTTGAGAACATCGCTAAGGAAAAACAAAAAGAAATGTAGCACTATCAACGGGAGATCTCTTAATCCGTGGACTAACGAGGACCAAAGCCATAACCCCAAGATCGAAGATCTATCTGGTACGTCGTGGATGAAACAAAAATTCTGAACCGAATGAAACCTATTTGCTAGTATGGACAACGGAGAACAAGGAGAAATTGAAGGCGATCTTATATCCTCAGGAAAGGCCAAGCTGTCACAGAAATACTCTACTGAAAAAATAGCGAACCGTTACGTGCACGTGGTACCACTCGGATAACTAACTAACGATTTTGGTCCGCAATGTACCTGTGTACTTTTGGTCCCCAATGTACTTGTGTACTTTTGGTCCCCAATGTACTTGGGTACTTTTGGTCCGTAATGTACAACGATGGTAGTAGGGAGCACAACCTTCAAAGCCTACCAGACCAAGATTTAAAGTTAGCCTGTCGAGGGCTGCATGGAAGTGGGTAGTTGTTGCACTGCCGTTTAAGAATATATGAGCCGGTTTAGACGGTGCGCTCCAGCGCATGTGCCTCACGAACTTTGTGGATAAACGGAGAAGTGGAGTAGTACCTCTCATCATCCCCACTTCTCCCTCCATCACCAAAGGTTCGCGAGGCACATGCGCTGGAGCGCACCGTCTAAACCGGCTCTATGGTATGCTAAAGTATTGTTGAGTGGCGCAGTAGAAAATACAGCAGGACATTTGCTGGCTTGATGTCAGACCGGATTACCAAGTATAGAGAATATGGGCGGATGACCCCCTGCAGGCTTTGCCTTGAGAATGATAAGTCTGGTCTTCGAACAGTCAAGTCTAAAGCCAAGTGTCCACTACAGAGTTTTTTTCGGTAGAGCGTAGACTGTAGAGCTCTACCTGTAGTGTGTACACTACAGCGCGTCTCTACCTACAACTCTACCACTCCACCGTAGAGCTGCTCCAGAGAAATTTTGAGTAAAGCTCTACCAAGCGCTCTACGGACTGTGTACACTGCAGATGCGTTTTTCTCTACAGTAGAGTCGTATGGTAGAGCGCGCAACTGCGGCCATCAACTTTTGCATGTCATTTCATTTCTCAGTTATTCAGAGGTGCGTGCTTACATTTAAAGCTAATTAATTGAAATAAAACAAAATAATAAAATGAGCTTTCGCCAAAAACAAGCTGCTGCCGTTTTATTTTTGCTCGAAGAAGAGCAAAGGAGGGAAAGGAAATGCTGGGAGCGAGATTGGATTGCTTGATAGAGCGTAGAGCAGATGTAGAGCTCTGCCAAACACAAACAAATTGCATATACACTAGGTATAGAGTTTTTTAGTAGAGAAAACTTTCCCGTAGAGTGGGTATATAGCGCATGTGTAGAGCTCTAGAGAGTGTATACACTTCTCTACGCGTCTCTACGCGAGGTTTTTCTAGCTCTACGGAATAAACTCTATAGTGGACACTAGGCTTAAGCGACAATCCATTAGGCTGACTGGTAAACCTGTTCAAGCGGTCTGGCTCACAAATATCAGATATAGGGGTATGGTACAAAATGCCAAGTGAGTGGCCGTGTTACTTTTGGATCACATACCTCACTAAACAAGAAGATGAAGGCGAAGCAATAGCGAAAAATAGTAATAAGTAGGTGTTGATCAGTTGGGATCAATTGGAGGGGAAAAATTAAAATTTTTGTTGAAATTGCTGCCGCTTCTTAGAAGAAGATTAAAAAGAAATAAATAAATGTTTAAAAAAGGATTCGTTGAAAACCACTTTACCTAAAAATTTTGAAAACAATACAACCAGTCTCGTATTTCCCATTGCATACAATTAAAACTTGTTAAAAACTTCCTTTATACCTTTTATTTATATCCGCAACACCTGAAGGCTTTAAATCCTTTTAAGTCCTTTCTATCCCCGCCAAAGAAAACAAAAGCTTTTTACTTATTTTTACACAAACAAATAACAATCCCTCTCTTAAATTTTCCCCAACATAAGAGCATCCTTGAAGCTATCCCCTTCCAAAAATAACTTTCCCCTCAAAAAATTTATAAACAAGAGAAAGAAAATTCCCATAAAATTCGATAAGTAAAAGTGTGTATAATTTCTTCATCTGGAAAAACTCTTTCGTTTTGCACTCAGTCGGGTGGAAAATTTTTGACATGAATGCTTTAATCGTCCTTTAAGTAAGTCCTTATAAGCATTAAACGTAGATATGAGCAGGACCAGAATCGTTTCTAACGATGTAATTTGTTTAAATTTCTACACGTTGATGTAATCCTTAACATGAATTGCGGCGAGTAGGTTATATTTTTCCTGGTGTTTCTTTTTGACCTCACAGATGTGAGTGGAAGCGCGCCAGCCCGAAAAATACTGAAAATATTTTTAAGGAGAGGAAAATTTAAAAGGACTTTTACAGAAATTTTTAGCCTTGTGCAAATCCATGTACGTGCTTCATATAAAATCCTTTTTTTTATATTTTTTTTTATTATTTGTTTAAGTCTCTGCACGTGACTCTTGTCCTGATAGGTTATTATTTTTTTAAATGAATTTTTTAGTTTTTCAGTTGTTGAGAATTATATGATGGAAAATGACGTAAATTGAAAATACCGATTACTGTGAAAAAGTTAAATGAATTTTACCTGTAAATCTTCAATAGAATTTTTACTGTCAACAAACAAATTCCTAAGTCGATGGTCATGTCTATGTCATTAACAATTGTTGTTTTTTGTAACTAACATCACAAAACAAACGTTTAGGCTTATTTAAAATATATTTTGTATAATTTTTCTCTAAGAGAACATTGCCATTAAATTTAAATCATATAAAATTAAGTAATGAAAAAAATTTCAAAAACAACTCCATAAAATCAGATGGACGGCACCTGTTTATTTAAAAAAACATGCAAATGGCCTGCCAAAAAACCTATTGGTAGTATTAAATACCTAAAGAAATTCGTGTTTTTTCTGTTACTTGACTTCAATTTTAAATATATCGTTTTTCTTGTTCAGCACGTAAAAGCGTCGCCTTTTATAAACAGAAAATTTATGTTCCTAACATAAAAGTAAATAAGACATTTTCATTGTCTTTATTTAGCACAAAGCACATAAAAGAGTATTTCAAGAAATCTCATGCTGTTTTGTGTTCTTTAACAAAATGGTTTCAAATTATTTTAAAGTTATATTTACTTATTGAGTTTCATGAAGGTAGCAAAGTGATAAAATTGCTTGTAAAAAATAATGAAAAGAAAAGAAAAATTTAACAATCTCATTACGTGTGATCACAGGTAATAAAAGTTTAGTTATCTAAATAGAAAAAAGATATCTTGAAAAATATTTAGACATTGTTCTGAGAATTATGCGAAGAGAAAATGAATTTCGAAAAAAAATAAAAAAAACAAAATATTTAAAAATTAAAAAACACGATGCCCCTGTGACAAAAAAATTAACTAAAAAGTCAAAAACAAGTTTTAAGTACTAATGTAAGACAGAAACAAGATATAAAAGACATTCTTCTCTTAGTATAGTCAATGTGTCATTCTGTAACATTTGTCCCCGACTGCGTACACTGATACATTATTCATGAAAATAGCTCATAGGGTTAGAAAAATACAGGGTGATATGTAAACCTCTACCAAAAAAACTTCAAACCCCCCTAGCTGCTAAACCGTTACGATTTACCGCCCCCTTCCATATGATTTTTTGTTCGTCTATCCAAAACCTATCCACAGCCGGCCGCTTTGTAAACTTAGCAGTATACACTCTGTATATTGGGAAAAAACTACTTTTGAATCTACGTTTTTCGACACTTAAAGCGCCATAACTGGTGCAATATTAGCCCTACGTAAAAAATGATAATAACAAAAATTATAGATAATCGTGTGTTCTATAAGTCCTACGCAGGATTTTTTCATGTAGAATTAACCATTAACGAAATAACGTGCAAAGAAAGTGATATATGAAGTTTGAAGCACTATTTCTCCGTAGATATTGACTTTACACAAAAAAGTTTCAAACAAGAATGTTAAATCACTTACTTATCTACAAAAAAGATAATATACATTTTTGTCGTAAAATGCATAGTTTTTGAGATATAAAATCAAACGCGTTTTCCCTCACTCTAAGTTTAGCAAGAGGGATGACGCCATTTTGGATTTAATCTTATACAAATATATAAAATCATTTGGTAAAAAAAATCGCGTGCGGTATTTTTCGCATTACGAAGGCCTTTTTCTCGACGTATTTATTGGACTAATGGTGCTGGTGCGTATCTTAATATTGCGGCAGCATACTGTCCCCCACGAGATACACCAAGCAAATCTCAATTTAACAACATCTTTAATAAACTTGGCCCAAGATTCAGAATTGGCGGTGACTACAATATAAAACATAAGCATTGGGTTAAAAACTACGAAGTGCTACGTGCCATTAACGAAAACATGTGTGATTATCTGGCTTCGCATTGACCAAAGTATTGGCCTAGGGACGAAGGAATGATTCCAGATCTTGTTTTCTTTATCGTAAAAACTAATTCTTCCAGCTCTACTCAAGCAGAAGGGATTCATTATTTTAACATCTGATCATTAACCCATTCTGCTGTCACCAAGCGCAACAGTCAATTGAGAAAAGAAAAGGCAGAATCTCACAAATAAGTATACAGATTGCAATCCCTTCAGAGAAAATTTGGAAGAGCTAGTTAACTTAAATTTAAGTCTCAAAAGTAATGAAGAATTGCAACAAGAACAAGAACTTCACTGAGCACATTCGAATGGCAGCCACCTTGGCAAGTCCTGAATCAAAAGACAAAGAGTAATGTAAAATCAAATACCTGGACGAAGTCAGAGAACAAATCAAAAAAAGAAGAATGCGAATATGGCATCTTACCAGAAATCATGCTGATAAGAAAACAATAGATCAAGTAACAATGTCATTAAACTAATTAAAAGTTACAAACGGAAATTATTTGACAACTACTTCAGAGGCTTGAGCCTGATAAAGACTATTCGGTGATAAGCAACACGAAAGTTTAAACGACCCGTAACGCGAATATCACCGCTAAGAAATTCTTTAGACAGATGGGTTCGACAAGACAATGACAAAGCTGAAATCTTTGTCCAACATCTTGAGGTGGTCCAACCTCATAACATACAATCCAATATTGACATAACACCAACTTATCAACCAAATCAAGTTTTTAAAAAGGTGCCATCAATGGAGATCGCCAAAGTGATCGACAGAAATCTTAACCTAAGAAAAGTAGCTGGAATCGATGGAATTTCACTTGGTCTAATCAAGGAACTTCCACGCGAAGCAATCATATTGATCACATACTTATTTAATGCCTTCATGCGCTTGAAATATGCGCCCATGCCCAACCGTTTTGAAACGCTCCAAATAATTATGCTGAAGAAACCAGATAAACCTGATAAAGAAGTAGCATTATATAGACCAATTTCATTGCTTCCTATAATTTCTAAACTGTTTCAAAAATTGCTACTAAAACATCTAAAGCCGTTAGTAAACATTTCTGATTTCAATTCGGAATCAAGAATAACCACAATAGACCAAACCCATCGAAACACTATTGTTACAAATCAATCGTTAGAAGAAAAGAAATATTGCTCTGCCGTATTTCTAGATGTATCTCAGGCCTTTGACAGGGTTTGGCACGAAGGATTGATATTCAAGATGAGCCAACTCCTACCACAAAATTACTGCCAATTGCATGAGTCATTACAAGCTCAGGGTTATCCATGAAGAAGCATGTTCCGACTTTTGTCCGATACCAGCAGGAGTTCCGCAGAGAAGCGTATTAGGACCCTTGCTATATACTTCTCTGCGGATAGTCCAACACACATTCGCTGATGATACCGTAATACAATTATTGTGTTAACAGACGTACATATGTATGTATCTCAACCAGAAGCGGTGGAAAAATTCCAACGAGTTTTGAGTTAAATTAGCAAATGGACAATAGATTGAAAAATCAAGCCTAATGAACTTAAATCAGTCCGTTTGACATTTACGTTGCGTCGCCACAATAAAAGCTTCCACAGATATAGTACTCAATCGTGTGCAGGTACCCCAGGCAAAAGTCACTTCCCAGTGGGAAAAATTGGGAGCGCTGCTCAGAGGAGCTTACTTTGAGCGCTGTTAAATATGCTCCCGAGGTAGCATTACCGGAGCTTTTATAAATTTTATAGAACGAAGAAAATGAGCGATTATCTTGATGACCATAAAGGGTGGCATTGGCATACTCAATGGACCGACTCTCGTTCGATACGAAGGACAAGCAGCTTTTAAAGTGGTTATGGGGCCCATCCACGAGCCAACCAGTTGCCCAAACTGAGTTGGGTAAAGAGTTGGTGTTTTGCCACAAACGCTTCAACAGAATTGATACTTCTACTGTCAATTTCATATTTTACAGGCAATTTACAAGTTAAATGAAATTGTAGAAAACGCGCGATTAAGTTTTGGAATAATAAAAAAGATTTTTTATATTAATTATACTTTTTTTAATTATTAATATAAATATTTATATGTTTTCAAAATATAAACTCAATTCTAAAATTATAAATTCTGCAAAATAACGCAAAACAATGAAAATTTAATTTGTAAAAAAATATATACTTCGAATGCAGGCTTAATTTATTCAAGAAGTTTGCCAAACTGAAATACACACAGCGCGACTAGTTGCCCAAACTCTTGGCCCCGCCCCCATAAAATTAAAAGATTTTGATTTATCCCAACTGAATAGCCAACTGTCAAATCAATTTGCCAACTGCTCCACACACGCTTCGATTCAGGGACAACACAACTCAGTTTGGGCAACCAGTTGGCCTGTGGATGAGCCCCATTAGAATTTAGTTGGGGGACTGCTTTGGTAAAATCACACTCGCGCTTTGGAAAGGAAAAGGCAATGGCAAAAGGTAAACAAAATAAAAGCTGTTCGATACCAGGATCACATATCCACAGGCGTCCATGAAAATTCTTTATAAAAAAGCTTTTTTATAATACTCCTAGAACGCTTTTGAAGGAGCATAAAAACGTATGCTCCTCTGCAATGACATGCAATGTTAAAAAGTATATGGAACTGGAGCGGAGCGGGAGCGCTGTAAGCTTTTTAAAGAGTGCTCAAACAGCGCTATTAGAGCCCTCCATTTCCCGCTGGGTTGTTTCAAAATAAACCTGTATGTATAGTAAAAGACTGGTCTACTAGCAGGGGCGTCGCTTTCATAGGTGCGAATGGTGCACTTGCACCGGCCGCAGTTCGAAGGGGCGCAATCTGAAGTTGTTGAAAGCGCCTTCTATGTGCAGGAAGACTGCAAATGTGGACTGTTTTTATTCTATGCAGAATTATACAGTGGAGACCAATACATGCAGTGCCGTCACCACCGATTATATTTTGAAATATGAAGGCTTAGAGGACGACATAGAGAGCTCTATTATGGAGATTCGAGTGTATAGGCCTTTAGACTTGCGAAGCCCAGGACTGTGCTAGGAAAAACACCAAAGCACAACCTGGAGCAGATGATGAGGTTGGGGGATGTGTGGAGAATGGTGGCAGTAGCGCCGAAGGCCATCTACCAGAAGCTTAAGCAGTACGAAGCTTAAAGAAACAGCATTAGCGGGATAGTTTTGTGAAGTTAAGGGGCAAGCAAACCCAGCATAAAAGCAAGATCGAGAACCAAATTCTGATTGGACACAGGCTTTCATAGGTGCAAATGGTGTACTTGCATCGGGCGCAATTGGACGGGACGCAATTTCAGAAATTAAGATTTTTAAAAACAAAATTAAAACTTAAATTTGAAAAAGTGTTCCCATGCCTTCATTTTCATATATTAAAGGAACGCCAAAGAGAGTTTGTGTCTTTTTTAATTGCCTTCACTGCGATCAAAAAATGAACAGCTGATGGGGGGCGCAATATGGCATACTGCACCAGGCGCAAAAAAAACCAAGCTCCGGCCCTGTCTACTAGTCTATGTTTAAGTCAATATGGAGCTATGGTGTGCAGCGCATATAATATCGGATGATTGCGCATATAATATCTGGGCTAGTGAACCTAGTAGTCACAAGTCACAACGCAATCATAAGCTTCAACTTGAGATAATTTGGTATTCTTAATTTGTTTGACAATTTTGATAACCGCAAACATTTACAAAGATTATCAAAATTGTAATTGGTAAATAACACGTCACAAGAGTATAAAGACCAGGTTTCTATCATATTTTTCGTAACATTCTCATAGACTCAACAGGTCAGTTCACTTTTACACTGTGGCTCACTACATCAATATATTCTGGAGTACGTTGGCTACGTTGTCGTCCTCCAGTCTCATTACACCATGAGGATGAATTTATTGTAATTTTTCTTGTGACTGGGTTCATCGAATACCAAAACAGCTGATTGACAAGCACGAGTCACAAAAGCTTGTGACTGATGACTGGTCACAATTTAGAAAAAGGCGCCAACCAACACGCACACCAAAACTCAAATAGAAAGTTTAAAAATGACGAAAAAATAAGTGAACTTAAAGCCAAGTAAAACAAAGCATTTAAT